>JAPVLO010000005.1:8515000-9715000 GCA_027257055.1 Cephalopachus bancanus | reverse complement strand
CCGGCTCCCATGCTTATTTTCACATGATGTTACACAGTGTGCCTGCATACAATTGGTTATTTATGTAGAGAACAATTAACATGAGATTAAGCTTAAAGTTTGTTGAGCCCCAAGAAGGTAGATTTGGTGTGCCCTAAAATCACTGTTTTTTGGTGATTTGACAGTGTTGGCCTAAGTCAATTCAGAGCTTTAGGTGACACACTGTATTCTGAGAATTTACTACACACTGCATCATGGTTGTTTGTCACAGCTATATCAATAAATATAGCACTGGCAAATGTTCCTGGCAGGGGAATTGTTTACAGTAAATTCTAGAAGGGCAGCTGCTGAGTGGCAAGAAGGAAGCCAGAACTACAGTGCTGCCATTGACCTTAGAAAAGGGTCGATTTCCAAGCCCTGATCCTGACCACAAAAAAATGTTTGCTGCACAAACAGTGAATTGATTAATTTGGTGAGAGAAGGGGTAATTTCGAAAGATCTCACTAGAAGGTTCCTAAAATGTCTTGAAAGAAAATGAGTATACCAACTATTTTAGTAAGTGTGCAATAATCAGAATTATTGATTTGCGAGTACAGTCTGTTACAAACTTGGTTTGTATTCTCTGCAGTTTTTCTAGAACATCTGGCTTGCTGAAAAAGAAGTCTTCATACTCCATCTTCTTCCACAGTCACTCGCTTCCTAACCCTCTAAAGTCTGGCAACTATCTTACCGCATTACTGAGAGTGTCCTCTTGAGTTACCTTCCAAATGTCATATTCCACATCTCTTTTTTTCTGCTCTTCTTCCTGACCTCTCAGTGTCATTTGATTGTGTTGAACACTCCTTTTTTCAGTGTCTCTTGCCTCGGGGTGCATGATGTGATACTCTGCTATTTCCATCCCTCGGTTATGCCTGAGTCCCTACTCTGAATTTGATTTCTGCCTCGGATCTCCTTTGTGTGGCTGTCCACCCAGGTTCTATGCTTGGTCTTCTTCTCTCCACACTAGCTGCTCTTTGGTCTTGTAATCTCTTGTGGTCCTGACAACACACTGATGAAGGATATTCAGGTGTGGGTCTGCAGCTTCCTAAACTCCTGCCACAGTCTCTGGTACCAATACCCTCCCAGACCCTTCCCCTGGACAGTTCATCCTGTTCTGCTATTTGCTTCCCACTTTGGTTTCACCTCCTGCCTCTCGAGTTAAATGTCCTATTAGTTTATCAACATATCAGCATTTTTTCCCCTCCAGCTGCCTGCTGCCTACCTGACTTCCATATTTTCACGACAAGTACCGCTTAAGCAGCTTGTGCTATGATCAGGAGTAACAGGTGCCTGGTTTGCCTTTTAAAATACCATGTAAGCAGGCAAAATAGCCAGATAAACATGGAAGCAGCTATACTCTGCCTGGGGGCTGTCAGTTTGTATCCTCTGATTTAGAGAATAAAGGAATACATTTTCGCTTATTTTATCCTATTTTATTGTACAGATGCTAGGCTAACCCAAATCTAATTTTTGGGTATTATGCCATCCTCTACAAAGACTCTGCCATGCCAGGGAAGAGCTCAAAAGTTATGACATATTTGCAAGACGCCAGAGCCTAGACATTTTAAGATATATTTCTTATTTGAGGACTCCCTTACCAGGTTGTCCTATACACAGGCTGTCTGTCAGTTCTTTTTAGTCCTTACATTACTAAGTTTATTTCCAGTTATCAAGTGTATCTGGGAAGACCAATACAATTTTTGAGAATAAGTTAGGCCCGGTAGGGTGAGGATTGGGTTGGGGGAGTGGCCAATGATAGATGACATATTGAGAATTGCTTTTTTTATTTTTTTAGTCCGGATCTTACTCTGTTTCCCAGGCTGCTGTGAAGTGGCATGATCATGACTCACCACACCTTGACACTCAGGTGATCCTACCACATCAGCCTCCCAAGTAACTGGGACTACAGGCTTGTACAACTATGCCCTGGCTAACTTTTTTATTTTTATTTTTTACTTTGTAGAGACAAGGTCTTGTTGTGTTGCCCAGGCTGGTCTTCAACTCCTGTGGTCAAGCAGTCTTCTTACCTCGCTCTCCCAAAGTGCTGGGATTACAGGTGTGAGGCACCGAACCCGGCAGAGAATTGTTCATCTTTAGCGTGGAATGAGTCAAGGTCAGGCCACAACAGGGGTCTTCACTGCCCAGTGTGGCCTGGGTTGAGGATGACGTTAAGGAAATCAAAGGCTCACCTTCATTTGGACACTCTGAGGTCCAGCACTTGGACACTCTGAGGTCTAGCACAGCTCAGAAGTCTCATCTGTGAACAATTCCTGGACTATTCAGATTCTTTTCTCTTCCTTCTTTTTTTTTTCTTTTTTTTTTTTTGAGACAGGGTCTCACTCTGTCACCCAGGCTGAAGTGCAGGGGCCTTCACTACTCCGGATAAGGAGCAAAGAGTCTAAGTTATATGGAGAGGGCCCTGTATGTCGGGGAAAGCAGCAGACTAGAAGCTTCAGACACAGCTGTGAGGAAGATTTCTGCTTCACGGCTTGGTATACAATTCTCAAAATAGCTCTGGGCATGTTTATAGGAAAGGAAGTTTGCGGAGATGTGGAGGGTTAGGCTAGGTAAATAACCATGGAAATACCATGTTTCATTCAGATGAAGAAAGAAGAAATGCTGTTCATTAAACTAAGATGTCCCACACATTTTAAGATGTTCAAATATCAGAGAAGTTAGATTTTTTAAAATGTAAGTATAAGAATTGGCGAAATAGGGTTAAAGCAGTCCATCATGAGAAAGGAAGGAAGGAAGGAAGGAAGGAAGGAAGGAAGGAAGGAAGGAAGGAAGGAAGGGAGGAAGGAAGGAAGGGAGGGAGGAAGAAAAGAAAAGACTGCATTAAGGAGAAATTTCTTTTTAACTCCCTGCCATTTCAGGTAGGTAGCTAAGATAAAACAGAACTGCAAAAAATCTATAATTCATGAAAGGTGACATTCTTTGGTTGACACTGTGAGTTAACTAAATCTTTTTGTCACCTGCGATTTTTAGGCAACTACTAATCTTAAAATATAAGGAAAATTGTGGGGTTTTTTTCCCTTGAAAGCGCAAATGAAAGTGTATCAGAATATAACTTTGTTCCTGGTATTTGAAAGAACTTAGGTTTCTTAAAAAATTAAGAGGCAGTTCAACAGGAGACCTTGTAAGAATGAAGTCCACATACTATCAGTTAGCAGCACGCTTCTGTCTCCAGCTGCGACTCAATAAGAAGCTGCTCCTTCAGTGGGGACATCCCAGGAAGGGTGCTTGCTCCACACTTCCTGACAAAGCAGGAATCACACCATCTGGTGATTTCCATGAATTTGACTGATTTCAAGCCAAGGTGATAGTAATTTCCCACTGGACTAGGTTAGAGCGAGCACTGCCACGGATCAGGCGAACACACAAGCAGTCAATAGACAAATTCTGCTTCTAAATTAGAAATACACAAGAGTTTTTTCAAAGCTGTTTTCCTGACTGATGTGTCTGCACCTGATTTCCATGGTCCTTGATTACAGCGGCACTAAGAAAAATCCTTCCAAATGCTTCCAATGCTAAGTTGCAAATGATATGCCTTACTCCTGGCAATCTACAGCCTGGGTTGAGGATGAGTGCTGAGGAGATCAAAGACACTCTCAGGTCCAGCACAACTCAGGAGTCTCTTGGACTAATCATTAATCACTTTCTTTTTTTTGAGACAGGGTCTCTCTCTGTCACCCAGGCTGGAGTGCAGTGGTATGATCATAGCTCCCTGCAGCCTCCAACTCCTGGGCTCAAGCTATCCTTCTGCTTCAGCCACCCTGAATAGCTGGGACTACAGGCACACACCACCATGCCTGCCTAATTTTTGTATTTTTTGTACAGACAGGGCACCCACTATGTTGCTCGGGCTGGTCTCAAACTCCTGGGCTCATGTGATCCTCCTGCCTCGGTCTCCCAAAGCACTGGGATTATAGGCATGAACCACCAGCCTTGGCCTAGATTTTTTGAAAGAAAAGTTTGCAGAGCTTTCTACTAGGAGAATGGGGAGGAGATTAGTTAATAACTTATATCTTTTCTTCCAATTGCCGGTAACATTTAAAGGACCTTTGTCAGTGCAGACACATCTTCCCCTGTTAAGTTTCTTCCTGAAGGAGAGCGGTGCAGCAAGTAAGGCGATGATTTGTTTTGACAACATCAAAGTAAGTGAAGAAAAAAGTCAGTCTTTTTTTTCTCTAAGTGACATACATCATAAAATTATAATCTGGTACTTCTTTGTGTTTTGGTGCTATAAACTCAAGAGAGATGCTTTTATTGAAAATGCAATTCCTGAATACTTGATATCAGATATCAGATTGAGATATTTTGCTTCATGTCATTTTGCTGAGCTATGGTTTCCAGAGTCACCTGAGTACATTTTTCTCCCCAAATTCTGCAGCATAAAAAAAATGAAGATTACAACTCAACATTCAATTCCACTTCGATACAAGTGTTCTTAATGTCCGTGATAGGTACCATTGCCATATTTATGTTTGAGGACTGAAAATAGAAATGAAACTGAATTCTTAAGAAGATGCTTTGATCAAATTTTCATACTCTAAACCAGTGGTGATAAAGCAATATGGAAACTGCACACTGTTTCAACCTTCTCCTGTTTACTAATAAAAGCAGCATTTTTATGCAATCAAGCTTTTGTGTTCTGAGGTGAACATAATATAATGATTGCATTTGCATTTTCAAGTATTGATCATGTTAGCATCTTATGCAGCACACCTGTGAAATTTATACTTTGGAAAAATTGCTTTGCAACGTGAGGAGACTCCATTCTAGCTTGTCTTAGGCTAGCATTGCAGAGCTGTGGTTTAGAACAGAGGGGCTTTGGGGTCAGGTAGAATGGGCCTGAATCCCAGCTCTGCCACTTCAACTGTGTGACCCTGGACACACAAATTAACCTTTCTTAACCTCAGTTTTCCATCTGTGGAATGGAGTTGATAGTAATGCCTACTTACAGGATTGTCAGGTGATTAGATGAGATAATGCACGGAAAGCACTTAGCACAGAAACATGCTTTCAATAACATTAGCTGCCATTAGTTTTCATATCAGTGCTGCTGTCATAATAGGTGAGGTTGTCATAATAACTGCTACAAAACTCTGACTGGTTGTCTCTGATTAGATAGGAAGATAGAGAGACATAAAACCATGGAGAGAAGAGATGACTGAGAGGTTTTTTGCATATGTAGACCTGGATTTTTTTGCTCTGTACCATCAGAGCAGAATGTTTTTCTTGTAAAGATGCTCTTACTGCAAACAAGACGTGACATTAGTTATAGGATTCTCAGTCTCAATACCCATCTCAGGACTCTGCCTGTAAAAGTCACGGGGGGGGGGCTTGTGGTTTATTTCGGCTACACTATCTTTGACAATATATTTAATAGACAAATTTATCTCTTCTTGCATTTGCAAATATATATATGTATATATGTATATAATGTTACCCTATTAACATATTAACAAGCCTGGCTTCTTGGGGAGGGCCAAGATCACTGGTGATTTTGACTTCCACTCTATTTTCTCAAGTATAAAAATAAGAGGAGTCTATTGTAAAAACTCTTTATTTTGGGATTCTTAATCTTGGGAGTATCATAGACTGCTTTGAAAATGTGCTAAAGTTGGAGTTCTCTCTCCCCAAGAAAATGCAGATATTCAATACATGTACATATGTATGTACATAAATACATACATCAATTTTTTTGTACAATTATGGGAGTCCCCACTTCTGCGAAAGCACACTTAGTAGGCTGGTCGATTTATTTCCTGACATAGTTATTTCCTAACCATTCTCTTGGTGTATCGTTTTAAATATGATCTCTTCATGTCTTTAGGATTAGGGGTGACGATGGGTTCATGTGAATGAGTTATTTGTGAATATATATTTTTTCTTGCCCCAATTTGATCTAGACTTGCTTAAGGGGATCAGCATGTGGGATTTGCTGGGAAAGGTGAAAATATATTCTGACTTGATTCGAGTGTCAGGTGGACTAGGTAATCAGCTCTGCCTGGTCTCTCGGCCCTCATTCCACCCGCGTGCCTCTTTGCTCACTCAGCTGCAGCCCTCCTGGCCTCACTGAATGTGCTCTCACATGCCAGACACGCTCCAGCCCCACAGCTTTTGTCCTTGCCGTGCCCTCTGCACAACTTCTACACATAATTCAGGCTCTTGCTCAAATTTTTTTTCTTTTTTTTTTTTTTGAGTTGGAGTCTCACTCTGTTGCCCAGACTGGAATGCAGTGGCCGCTCCCGGCCACCACAGCCTTGACCTGCTGGGCTCTGGCCATCCTTCTGCCTCAGCCTTCCGAGTAGCCGGAATTACAGGCGTGTGCTATCACGCCCGGCTAATTTTTTGATTTTATTGTAGAGATGAGGTCTCGCCTGCCCAGGTGGATCTCGAACCTGCGGGCTCAGGCAATCCACTCACCTCAGCCTCCCAAAGGCGTGGGATTACAGGCTGGGCCACCGAGCTCTTGCTCAAATATTACCTTCTCAGAGACAATTTCTCTGACCATCCTATCTAAAACAGCACCCAATCACTCTCGACACTCTTTCTTCCTGTAGTATTTGTGAGGTAGTGTCTGGACATACACTGTTTCCCCCTACCTTTCTCAGGGAGCAGGTCTCTGGTCAAGGCTGGGCTCTGAAGGTTATGCATATTCCAAGTAATGAGTCATAGACTGTAGGTGAGCAAGCAAAACTGAAAGCAATGTAGTCGTCACTAATCAATGTAATTGTAAACACTGTATAGGAATGTGACTGATTAGCTTGACTGCTTTAATTATAATGCTGCTTGTTATACTGTCCCAAGGTGTGGATTCTTCACCTGCCACCATCAGTACCTCTCAAGTTTTAATAAACCAATGTCTTTCCCTGCTGGACCTTCAGTGACTTCTTTGGAATAGGTAAATAGTAAGTGGAAGCCCTCTCAGATTTGAGGTTACAGCATTACAGTATTTTTTCACTGAACTTATTATTAATAATAGTCATTGTTATACTTTATCTATTTGTTTATTTTTTTCACTGTCCTGCTACAGTGATCGCCTCATCCACAGTCGATAAGCAGCCAAAATCCACTCCTCACTGTTCCCAGCTAGACTGTGCACCTTCATGTTTCATTTTCTTATTTCATGGAATGTTTTCTCACCATTCAATCATAACTGCATTTTTTTCCGTTGGGAAAAATTTTTGTCACACTTGGAAATTCACTTGAAGCATCATTCTCTTTCCTCAGCGTTCCTTGAGTTTTTCACTAGCCATCACATGGCAGAAATCAATTGAAATTTTGTTTTCTTCCATACTGTTATAAGTAGTGTGAAAATAAAATCCAACACATCACATAGTGTCATAGTTACCTGTACATGTTTATGTTAGGCCAGTGATCTGGTGCTGTGGGAAAGATGCAAAGAATTGCACAAAAAGTAGGTAAGAAAAAGTTTATTTAGAAAGTAAATCAGAGAAAAAGAGTGGATCCACCGCTTCAAGATTGGAGAGGGAGCCAGACACTTAAGGGACATTTGGCAGTGAGTGCTTGAGGTTGAAAGTTTTTAAAACTTCCCTTTTAGTGGGGGCAGGTAAGCACAGAAGCTGTTGCCATGGTGATGGAGTGGCAGTCTGTGTCATGTCAGTCATGAGGGTTAAACACAATAGATTAGGTCAGTTTAGCCCTTTAGGGCAGGAATAGAAATATCTTGGATAAAAGGGTAATTAGTACAAAGCATACTTGGGGGGGGGTTATAAGGCAATTATCAGTAACTACCTCTCAGAAACCAGTTTTGTTTCTTGTTTAATGATTATAAGGTGGGTTGAGTAAGAGGCTGAAAAAGCGCAACAAAGCTATGTTAAAATGGCTGCCACTCTGACTAAAGTTACTCATTTTGGCTTTTCACCCTTTCAGTTTCTGGCTGAGCTGCCAGGCTGGGAGCCTCCTGAGGGCAGGCACTGAGTCTTTGTCTTGGGACTCCTGTACCTGCATTGAACATAGCCCATTAGTAGACCACAGACAGAAGGTAGGTTTGACTGGAACTGGAAAATGACAGGTTCTTCAGGCAGAAAATTGCAGGACGAGCCATTTAGACAGAGTGATCAACACAGGCAAAGACACTAAGATGTGGAAGAAATGACTTGTGTGAGCTCACTGCTGGGAAAGAGGGGTTTATTAGGAGTAGTGTCAGATGAAGTGGCTGGACAGGTAAGTATGCATATCACCAAGAGCCTACATACCATCCTAAAGAGTTTGAATTTTACTCTGAAAGCTGCAAGGGAGGTGAGGGTGAGGGTAGGAAAAATCATTGTTGATTTGGATTTCAGGAATGTTAATCTTGAAATAGTCCTAAGATAATTGTTTTTGGTAGGATAGGCTGCATGGCACTTTAAAAAAATAGTAATAAAATTAAGTAGATGTAGTATTGAAAAAGGAGCAGGGGTTGTATTTGTCAAGAAAAGGTGAAAGCAAGACTCATCTTGGTAAGTGTTAGTAGGGGAACTCCCACCTGCTACTATTTTTTTTTTTTTTTTTTTTTAGTGTTAGGTCCTCACTCTGTTTCTCAGGTTGGAGTGCAGGGGCCCAATCACAGCCCACTGCAGCCTGGACTTTCTGGGTTCAGGTGATCCTTCTGCCTCAGTCTCCTGAGTAACAGGGACTACAGACATGTGCCGCTATACTTAGCTGATTTTTTTATTTTTATTTTTGTAGAGTTGAGGCTCACACTATGTTGCTTAGGCTAGTTTTGATCTCCTTAGCTCAAGTAATCCTCTTGTTTTGACCTCCCAAAGAATTGGGATTACAGGCATGCCCCACCATGCCCAACTGACCTGCTATTTGAAAGTTGATGCTTAAGACCGAAAGGAGTGGGGAAATACCCCAATTCAAATATATCTTCATCTCCCCTCTCCCCACAGCTCTTTCATTGTGGCTCCAAAGCCCTCTCCAACACCATGGTCCTGGTATGGACCTTGTTGTCCTTTTCACTCAGGCAGACATGGGGAAGTCTGAGATCACTCCATCAAAGATCTATGGCACCAGTACTGGAGTACTGATCCTCAGCCACTTGCCACTAGGTGCAGAGAGCCTTTTTTGTTTATTTTTATTTTTATTTTTTTATTGCCAGATTGAGATTCTGGTCTTCCCAATAGGTATCCATGCTCAGACACATGCAGATGGTCTTTAAAATAATGGATCTTTATGGGATCTCTATACATTCCTAAATCTGCCTACTTCTCTAAAACTCTTTCCAAACTGTACACCCAAGTTCCATCTCTGCTCTCCTATAGACTTTTCAGAGATAGAAAAGCAGCCACTTGCAAGGACACACTATTTTTCTGATAATACTAAAGCTCACAGTAAATATGTCATAGAATTTCCACCGCAAACCTCCAGGTAGCACTTTAGAACACTCTTGGGCTCCATATTTTAATTTTATCACAATGGATTCCTTAGAAGTTATTTTATGTTTAGACCAAATAGAGATCCCGTGTTGTTTCTGGCCCTTGCTGATGTAGCATTTTTGGAAGCTTGAGAGTCCAAATGCTATGGGAGAGCTGGGATTCATTTCTCCCCTTTGGGAGAAGCTGCACCATAGCACTTACCCAGGTATCGCACACCTTACTCCTTTATGACGACCAAAACTGCATCTCTTCATCATGTATAGCCTGAAGGGGATAATGGGGGTGGGGGAGATACAGTATTCCAGACATGGAAAAATTTGTTTTATGGTGTTGCCTCTAATAGAAAGCCACATTATCCATGGGGAGAAAGAAACCATCAAAAAAAGAAATTCTTTAAAGCAAGTTTATTCCCCATCTACCACACAGGGTGGCTATATATAGACTTAAGTTGTTTTTTTTCCCCCAAGAATTGGTATAAGGTATAAAGAAATCTAGAGATCAATAAAATTAAGTAACAAACTTTGCTCAGAAGTTCTTATTATCCAATTGGACAGACTTCTTGTCTTCATGGCTCTTTTTATTTTCCTCTGGCAGTGGTTCATGTAGTATTCCATATTTCAAACTGTAAAGTGCTGTGCTGGGCTCTACTTACAAGATCTGACAATTAAGTTCACACACTTGCCACTGTGCTCTTATGTTGACAGCAATGTACAAACAACTTGGTCAGATTTCATAACCTTGGTATATCAGAGTCTCACAGCTATGTTCGTGAAGACATGTGATGGTATCTTGCTGAGTGGCATTCATTGTTGTGGCATGTTTTGTGTGCCATCACAAGAATGTTGGAGTTTGAATTAGAGCAATGAGAAAACATTAAATTTCTTGTTAAATCTGGCAAGAGTGGAAGTGAAATCAGGGACATGTTAGTCCAAGTTTATGGAGATAATGTTATGGAAAAAAACAGTAGTGTACAAATGGATTAAATATTTTTTCTGAGGGGAGAGAAAGCATTACTGATAAAGAAAGTTTAGGATAGCCAGTAATGGGCAGAACTGATGAAAACAATGCAAAAATTCATCGAATTATGTGTCAAAATTGTTGGCTGACTGTGAGAAACATAGCTGCCCAAATAAACATTGATAGAGAAACAGGAAAATCTTAACTGAAAATTTTGGCATGAGAAAGGTGTATGCAAAAATGATTACAAGGGAGTTCTTGAATAATGACGACACACCAGCTCACACAGCGCTGTCTATTAGGGAGTTTTTAGACAGTAAACAAATAACTGTATTGGAACACCCCACCTACTCACCTGATCTGGCCCCCAATGCCTTTTTCCTTTACCCAAAGATGAAGGAAATCTTGAAAGGAAGACCTTTTGATGATATTCAGGACTTCAAGGGTAATACAACGACAGCTCTGATGGCCATTCCAGAAAAAGGGACCAGAATTGCTTTGACGGGTGGACTAGGCACTGGCGTTGGTGCATAGTTTCCGAAGGGGAGTACTTCAAAGGTGACCATAGTGATATTCAGCCATAAGATATGTAGCCCTTTTTCTAGGATGAGTTTGCAAACTTAATTATCCAACCTCATATTCACCTCTTATGCTCTTGGTCTTGCCTGTCTTAAGTCCAGTCATTTCTGCTGTGACCGACCCCTCCCTTTCCTCTTTCTCTTCCTGGTGGGCTCCTGCCAGGCCCACATGTGGATACCCTGACAGCACAAGGCATCAAGACTCTACCACATGCTGCCTACTTCTTAGAAGGCCCTTGTGAAGTTCCACAAGTACCCACTGCACATGAGCAACACAACCTGGAAGTGTCCGGTGGTGAGCCATTCACCAATGGGGAGCAGGGGGCCAAGGTGCACATGTCACCTTCTTTCGTCTCCATTGTGTTTCTTCCGGGATATATTGCATAGGCCTATTAAACTATTCCCCAGGATTCAGCAACCAAGTACCCAGAGAAGGAGGCTCAACAACATATCTTTGCATTTGCTTTCCCTCCTCCCTCCCTATTTTTTTCCCTCCACTTCTTCATCTTGCTCCCTGGATCAACTCATAAATAGGATGACAATAAGTCATCCTGGTTTGCCCATGGTATTGCCTATTTAAACTGTTGTCATGACATCACAATTAATAACTTCTCTTTTTACTCTCAAAATTGTACCTATTGAATAATCAGTTATGTGGTCTGTGTAATTATCTGCTCTGTATTTGAACTTCAGAAAATTTTCAGCAGGTAAAATGAATCCAGGTCATGACTGATTACAAATGTGTGTGGTGGAGAGAAGGTATTGAGTACCTACCATGAATTAGGCAGGTTGTTATTGTATGTGCTTTTGATGAACAGTTAATAATACAAAGTCCCTGCCAGTTGTTTATATGCTGGTAGGAGGAAACAGGCAATGATAAATGTAATAAATAACTACATTTTATAGAATATGTTAAAAGTGTTGGAGGGGGGAGGGAAACAGGAAAAACAAGAGATTGAGAGTAATGAACGGCTTGATGGCACTTTTAAACAGGATGGTCAGAAAAAGTCTCACTGAGTGGGTGACATTTGAGCAAAGACTTGAAGGAGGTGAGGGTGTTGGCACTGGAGTGAGAGGAGAGGATTATTCCAGATAAACAGCCAACAATCCAATGTCTCTCAGAATATGTTCAAGAAACAATCAGGATGCCAGTGTATCTGGATTTGAATAAGCAAGAGGGATGTAGCAGACAGGTTTGAGAGAGAGTGTGGAAGAGTCAGTTCCTCAACAATTCATTTCCTGCCAGCAGAATAAAACCTTGTGTTGGTTGACCCAAGCCTAGATTTCTAAACCAATTACTGGCAAGAGAGGTCAGAAAACGACTACAATCCCACACTTGGTTTATGTGTCTCAGAATCTATCCTTAATACTGAAACTAAGCCCCCAAGCCGCAGTGCTTCTGTACATTTGGGAAAGGTGGAATGGATGGTGGGACTCAACCACAATTTCCTCCACAGTGACTAAACCTTGAGAAAGATTCCCTGCACATTCTCTATAATCTGAGTCCTAGTCTGGGCCATATAACTTCTCTGTATTTGACAGTTATACCACTAGCTGTCAGCAAACATTTTTCAACTATAAAAACTAGAAAAAGGGGGAAAAGGCATAGATGATGTGGGTGGTTGAGGAGATATATAAATAAAAACTTACTGGTAGTAGCTAGCTATTTCTGAGATCAATGTTGAACTCACCTATCTGGGAGTCCACGGAGGTAGGTTTTCTGCCTGCATGGCTTAGGGGAGACCCCAAGAGGAAGCCTCCGATGATAGTTCCAAGAGCTCTCCAAATTCTTCCCAGCTTTTGATTTTTTTGAGCCCTGAAGCCTAGAGTGGTGGTTCAGAAGAATCACAGGAACTGGCTCTATTCTTGCTGGCCTCCTGCTGTCTCCACCTTCATGACTGTCCTTTGGACATCAGCTTGAATGGACAGGCTCTTAGAGATGATCTAGGGTGAATCCATTGTCCTTTGGTTTCAAATATAAAAACTGAGCTCAGGAAGGGGCAGTGACTTGCCTAAATGTACACTCTTAGGGAATCATTTTTGTACCATCTTGATCTGGTGCTGTGTCTACAATGACACTAAACTTGCTGTTATTCAATTTTTAAAAGGTTGTCTATTACTGCAGATTTGCTGAATCCTGATTATAAACATCAAGCATAATCTTAAAGTTATTTAGATGATGACAAATGACTTCTGTAGACAGAGGAAATTATCTAAGACTCAAGTCATCAACATTGATGAGGTGGTTATTACCTACTTAAAAGCCAGACAGAGGACATGGGAAAACATGTAGGATATATTCCATTATGAACATTTACCTCTGAAAATGAAAATTAATGAAGGTGAAATTCTACCTTAAGTAACACCATAATAACCATGCGTGCTGGATTCTGAGACAGAAAAGTTGAATTTTGGGTGTCACGTCTGCCACTTGTGTTTGACATTGAGTCAAGACCCTTTATCTCTCTGAATTGCAATGTACTCATCTGTAAACTGGGACATTTAGAAGAAGATCACAGAATTTTTATGAAAATTAAGTTAGAAATAGATATGAAAGCATTTTGTAACCTTGAAAGCTCCTCACAAATGAAAGATACTATTATTTCCAAGTACAGAAGATGTTGTGGTGGAGATAGAAAGGTGATACAGCCCTCATTAACTTAAGTTGGAGACAAAATAAGTTATTGTGAATAACTTACTGCTGCAATCTCTGGGTCTGATGACATGACAATTTATAAAGTGACTTATGTGGTTCAAAAACATTTGGGGAAATATGTTCCTCTAAGGTTTACAATTCCCTATCCAAAAGGCACTGGAGTGAGAGGAGAGGATTATTCCAGGCAGAGGAAACAGCCAACAATGCAATGCCCCTCAGAACATGTTCAAGAAACAACCAGGATGACAGTGTAGCTGGATTTGAATAAGCCAGTGAGATAGAGTCTCACTTGTCTTACCTGAAGAGCCATTGGTGAGCTGGATGTACATTCCAATAAAGGCTGGGTAGTGAAGAAAGAACCTGTGCGCATGAACAAAACACATACTAGCTAATGGGGGATTTGTGATTTGTGGGGGTTCTGACCAACCAAAAGTTCATTTGGTTGGGCAAAAGGAACAACTAACTCACAACTAAAAGGCTTGACCACTATTTTTATAGAAACCTAGAAGCTGGGGCCACAGGAAATACTTTTTATTTTTGGAGGCAGTGTGCAGAATGGTCAAGAGTATGGGCTGTGGAATCAGATTGCTCAGATTCTAATCCTGATCCTGTTGTTACAGCCTGACTGGGTTCCTATGGCCACTGCCTGGAAAGACCAAAATCGATGAAACCATTAAAATGGAGAAAGAGTTTAATATAGCAAAGCAGCTGCATGAGGAGGACTGGAGAAATCACTCATATCTGCCTCCTCAAAAATTCAGAGGATGGGGTTTTTAGAGGGAATTTGGTGGGCAGAGGGATGGGGGCTATTGATTGGTTGATAATGTCATGAGGTGGGTGTTGAGTCTATCTTTCTGGTGGTTACAGGGCTGGTAGAGGATTTTCTAGTGTTCTGGGCCTGAGTAGGAGTTTGGGTTTGCCAGAGTAGAAAAGATCTCAAATACCATTCTTAGGTTTTACAATAGATGCTATCTATAAAACAAGTCCCAACACCATCAGGTACTAATCCCTAGCCCTGAGCCATTATGGGGGTAGTCAGGGAGGAAAATGTGGAGAAAGGTGGGGTCCCTAGAGATTGAAGCCACTTTGTCCCTAAATCTGGCTTTTGTTCTCAAGCAGTCTTAGGTCTGTTGTTTAAGAAAGAATATGTTCATCAGCCTTGCTCTTCTTTTCGGGGTCAGGACATGAAGATAATTTTACATAGGTGATTTTACTATTAAGTTTTAGGGGTGTAACTTTGTACAAGTGACTAAATACCTCTAAGATTTTGTTTTCTTGTCTGTAAAATGAGGAGAATATAATCTTAAGGTTTATTGTGAGGATTAATTGAAATAATTAATAAAAGGCTCTTATGCCAGTACCTGGTGTAGAGTAAGTAAACTGACAATGGCCTATCAAACTCATTCAAGTAGATTCTTTCTCTACATGTAACAACAGAAATTAATACTATATATTTAAGTCATAGTGTTATTCCTTCTTGTACTTAAGAATTTCATATTTAGAAAAGAGGAAAAGATTGACCCTAAGGTTAATTTTCAATCTCTCCTTCAAACAAACAATAAAAGGTAACTAAGAAGTCTACTTTAAAAAAATACATGGAATTAGCTCAGCATTTGATCACATAATTATCTTTTGCTTCTGCTTTTTCTTCTGTTGATCTTAGTTGTAAAGTTCCATTTTGGGAAACGTAGACTTCATTTTATGAGAATTTTAGCTGAGCTACACCACCTCTTCCACCAAACTGAGTACCTTTGTAGGCCTATCAGAGAGAAATCCAGAATAAAAGGCAGGAGAGGGATGCTGTGTCATGCAAGAAAGCATCAAATACAGCCTCAACTAGAAGGGTTTATAGCGAGGACCATTGCCAGGGCTGGACACTGTATCCTGGAATTTGAGTTCCTCTTTCTACCAAGAGCTAAGATTTCTAGAGGTGAAGGTCCAAAATCTCTCCCTTTCCCTCCAGCTATGCTCTCAGCCTGTGAACTGCCTGTGTAAATAATTTGCACACCTTCTGGAACACTGCAGGATGTTATTCCTGTGCCAGAGCTTTCTATGTGAAGATAGCCAGAAATGCCTGGTATGTCCTCATCCCTGTCAGTGTCACAGTGACTCAGAGCAGCAGATTTGGGGTTATGCTAGTTAGCTAAATATTGTCCTCAGAGCTTCATTTTTGAAGAGTAGGAAAATCCTACCTACATTCTGTATTCGACTAAGGTAGCTACTGTCTCTATTTTGGCTAGATGAGATATTTTAAAAATTTCACTGGAAAAAAACAGAATAGGAAAATGAAAGTAAGTGAAGTTTGCATAGAAAGAAAGAAGAAAGAGGAAGACTTTCAGAAATCTTGGGTGATATGGGTAAAAGAAAAAGCATTTGTAGCCTTCACAGAAACCCCCAAGAGAATTGACAGATAGCACATCATTCCAGCACATTCCCCGAGGGCCACCCCCTCACCTTTCCCTGAACCATAGTAAGCGCTACCCTGGGGAGTAATTCACATCGTTGCCCTTCCTTATGGAGCTAGTGACTCAGAGATATTGCTTCCAGTGAAGAATTACAAAGTATGACTTTGCTCAAATTCTGGGTAAGCAAAAGCAAGTGAGGCTTAAGTGACACCAAGATCCACTTCCTAGGCAGAACCATGACTATAGCAATCTCTGCCGCTCGACCTGTGGACTCCCCGTCAGAAAATAAGTCACTCTGAGCACATTCTAACTGATCACTTTGCCAAACTTCTCTGTAATATGCAATGCTCTAAGTATAGTTATGTTCTCTTAATGTTGGGATATGTTCTGAGAAGTGCAACATTAGACGATTTTGTTGTTTTGTGAACATCATAGAGTGTGCTTACACAGACCTAGGTGGTATAGCCTACTACACACCTAGGCTATATGAGATAGCCTGTTGCTCCTAGGATTCAAACATAGCATGCTCCTGTACTGAATACTGTGGACTACTGTAACACAACAGTTAGTACTTATGTATCTAAGCATATCTAAACGTAAAAGGTCTAGGTGGTATCTGGTGGACTAAAAAAATAAGTAAACATAGAAAAAGTATAGTAAAAAATATGTATAACATATAAAAAGTGGTACACCCATACAAGGCACTTATCACAAATGGATATTGCAGGACTGGAAATTGCTCCAAGTTAGTGAGTGAATGGTGAGTGAATGTGATGCTGCTGTATACTACTGTAGACATTTTAAACATTGTATACCTAGACCATACTGCATTTATTAATTTTTCTCCTTAAATAATAAATTAATCTTAGCTTACCGAAACTTTTTTTTTTTTTTTTTGAGTTGGAGTCTCACTCTGTTTCCCAGGCTGGAGTGCAGTAACATGGTTGCAGCCACCCTGGTGTCGACCTGTTGGGCTCCAGTGATCCTTCCGCCTCAGCCTTCCAAGTAGCCAGAACTACAGGTGTGCACTACCACACCTGGCTAATTTTTTTATTTATTGTAGAGACGAGGTCTCACCATGTTGGCTAGGCTGGTCTTGAACCTGCGGGCTCCCAAAGTGCTGGGATTACAGGCTTGAGCTACCACACCTGGCCTACTGTAACTTTTTAACTTTATAAACAAAATTTTTAAAACTTTTTGACTCTTTCATAATAACACTTATCTTAAAACATAAATATATTATATGCTATACGAAAACCTTTTTTTCTTTATATCTTTATTCTATAAACTTTTTATATTTTTAAAAATTGTCTTTTACTCTTTAAGCCTTTTTGTTAAAAACTAAGACACAAACATACCCATTAGCCCAGGTTTATACAGGGTCAGGATCATCAATATCACCATCTTCTACCTCTACATCTTGTCCCACTAGAAGGTCTTCAGGGCCAATAACATGAATGGGGCTGTCACCTCTATGATGACAATGTCTTCTGCAATACCTCCTAAAGGACCTTCCTGAGGCTGTTCTACCGTTAACTTTTTTTTTTTTATAAGGAAAAGGAGTACTCTCAAATAATAGAAAATGTAGAATAGTAAGTACATAAACCAGTAACATAGTTGTTTACTATCATTGTGAAGTATTATGTGTTGTACATGATCATATGTGCTATATTTTTATATGACTGACAGTATAGTAGGTTTGTTTACATCAGCATCACCACAAACACATAAGTAGTGTGTTATGTAGTAGGACTGCTTTGATGTCACTAGGCAATACACAATTTTCAGCTCCATTATAATCTTATGAGACCACTGTCATATATGCAGTTCATCATTGACCAAAATGTCATGTGGCACATGATGGTATTTAAGGCTTCCATCACAGAGCCAAAATGGTCATTCTCTCTTCAGTTTTGTAAGTCCTTTAAATTAATGCCACAGAGAAATTTCTAATGAGTCCACTATTGAGGTTTGAGGTTTGTTCATCCTTATGGATAAACCTGAATTAACCTGGTGCTGCTTCTCTTTGAATTATCATCTTCAAATGCAGTTGGTCTCTCAATTTTCATCCTGTGGAATATTTACTGCCCAATGCAGAGAAAGTTAGAGACATAGGAATTTCTTCAAGAAGTAGATTCCAGGAGAACAGCAGTAACTAGAAGAATGGGATTTTCTAATTTCAACTCTAACCAGCAGCCTTGCAAACCTCTATTTCATCATCCAACCAGGGAATTTTTCTTGCTATAGGTAGAGTAATAATCAGATCCAGAGCAGGTCATGCCATAGAAATCATACCTTTGCTATTTGTTTCCAATGTCATGTCCTGAGTTGTGACTTCTGCTATTCTGTGCTAGGTAGAATGCATGTCAGTCACAAGGACAGGAGAGGAAAAAAAGTTATTCACTGAGCATATTATTGCTAATATTATCATATCTCATTATATATAAAATGAATATCTAGCATTTTTTGGAAGGCTTATTTTCTCTTGGCATTTTGCTAGGTGCTTGCAGTATATGTCTGATCTCATTTAATCCTTGATGAGTGTTTTGATGAAATCCTGTAAAAAGGTGGACATAATATTATTATTCCTACTTTTATGAATGGGGAAAGCAATTTCTAAAGTATTTATGGAAATTTTTGAGGTCTCTCAGGTATGTGATGGATCAAATCCAACCTATGTTTTCTTTTTTTCTTTTTCTTTTTTTAGTTTACTCAGCAAAGCAGAAACCATTCTAGGTATTTTGAGCAGGAAGGGATTTACTACAAGGGATTAAAGGCTTACACAATTAAGGGAAGGACTTGGAGAGCAAAGGTCAGAAAAGCCACTCCTGATTTTCAGAAAATCTAGATAGACCAGAATTGCAGGAAAGTCACCACTGATGATTTCAGCTTCCTGAAACACCAAGTGGCTGATTCTTGAGATGCATGGAAATTTTCAGCAAAACTCCATATGTTTCACCTGCTAATGCCAGTGTACCAGTCATTGCTAGAGAATTATGTTTTTTCTTCTCTTTCATTCTCTAAATCTCATGGGAGTGCCTCTCATGAACTACATGGAATCTGGACTTCTAATAGAGAATTCTGGAAAATATATTTCCCAGGCTGCTTTTCTATAATTCAGGAATGAGTTGGTCACAATTTGATCTAACCACTACTTCTACTGCCTCCTAATAAAAGGTACTCTTCCATGGTAGTGGACAATACTACCATTCATTCATCTAACAAATATTCATTGAACATCTATGTGTACATGTGATAGATACAGGGGATCAAGGAGTTTTTTGCTTGTTTGTTTTCAAGACAGGGTCTCACTCTGTTGCCCATGATGGAGGGCAGTGCCATTATCACAGTTCATAGCTTCCCACCTCAGCCTCCCAAGTAGCTGGGACTACAGGCACACACTACCACACCTGCTAATTTTCTGATTTTTTTGTAGAGATGAGGTTTCACTGTGTTGCCGAGGCTGGTCTTGAGTTCTTGGGCTCAAGCAATCCTCCTGCCTCAGCCACCCAAAGTGCTGGTATTACAGGCATGAGGCATTGTGCCTCACCAGGATCAAGAAATTTTAAGAGTCAATATTCCTGACCTCAGATGCTTATTATACCACCCACTAATTCTATTCAGATGACTAAGAGCTTTTCCTACTTTTGTTGTTCTTTATTATATAATTTACCTTTTTAGTGAAATGCATCATTTAATATCAGAATGGGAAGAACAGTAATTATTGCAATTATTGCTTATCTTCTTCCCTCCCTTAGGTTTATCTATGACTTCTTTATCTTGAATGGTCTTCTCCAGTGGTAGAGGAATAAATAAATATGGGAATTTCTCCTTTTGGGAATTTTGGCATTCGTACCTGTGATTGTTTTCTAATTTGCTCTTTCTGGATTCCTCTCATCACAGTGCATTATTCCTATAGTAACTTCAGGGTCCTGAATTCTGGAAAAATACCAAAGAGTCAAGCTATACCTCAGGTGCCATTGGTAAACCTAGGTATAAGTAACAGAAGGAGGAATACTGGGAAAAGAATAGAAAATAAGACAATTGAGAAGAAGAAGGGGGACCCCTCCAACCTACTCATAATCTGTTCATGTTTACAAACGTTTTTAATGGGGGCAAAGCTGACAAGGCTAACTTTTAAAAGCTGAGCATAAAGTGCTTTTATAGTGAAATCTCAATTAAGTAAAAAAATATTGGAAGACATCTGCCAAAATGTAAATTATATGCCTCTATGTGGTAAGATTATAGATGATTTTTTTTTCTTTCCAATTTTTCTGTACTGGGCATATATAAGCTTCACAATCAGAAGGAAATAAATTTTTTAAAGTGACACAATGATAAGCTAAGGTACCATGTTATAATAAAACTCAGCCATTGTCTTTTCGCTAACATTATACACTATAGAGACTGGTGATCAGCTTTACTGGCCAGTTCCTCATAAAAGAAAGGAAGGAGACATTAAAAGAATATACTTGTCTTTTTGTGTGTTATTTGTTATTAACTTTCTAATGGCATTAGAACCCAAGGTAAGAAGTATATATATAAACACACACATACGTATATATGTACAATATTCGTGTATGAGAAGGAACAAAAAAAAAAAAAAAACCCCAGAACTTATTTATAAAAACTTACGTATTTATTCTTACATGTTTAAACTTCAGTCACCTTCAAAGTACTTTATGTTTGATGCAATACACCTATTGAGCTGCTTTTTCCATGGCTCAAAACAATTTTTGAACTTGTCAATTTTGATGCCTTACAGTGCTTCTGCTGTTTTTTGGTTTCACCTCTTTCAAATTGGCAAAATTTTTCCTTTTGAGGACTTTTTTAAATCTGGGGAGACAAAAAAAGTTGCTTGGAGTGAAATCAGGTAAACAGGGAGGGTGGAGCATGAAAGTCATGCCCTTTTCAGTCAAAACCCTGTGTTTTTGCCAAACATTCAGTGTGGCATGGGCAGATGCACTCTTAAATTACCCATCATGAAATGGGCAAACACGTTGAAAAAAATCTCCAAAACAAGATTCACTGAAGCCAAATGCAACCTCTCACAACACTACCGGGTACACTGATGCCAGTGGGTTCCTAGAACACTTACCTACTGGGGGAAGCCTGTACTACAAGGATCCCACCCTCCAAAAAATAATTCTGGGTTTTTATTTTGAGGTGGTCCCCTCTTTTTTTTTTTTTTGAGTTGGAGTCTCACTCCGTTGCCTAGGCTGGAGTGCAGTGGCACGCTCACAGCCACCTCAGTGTGACCTGCTGGGCTTTCCTTTCGCCTCAGTTTTCCAAGTAGCTGGAACTACAGGTACACACTATCATGCCTGGCTAAGGGGTCCCCTCTTGTATGTGTGTGTATATATATATGTGTGTGTGTATGTTTATATGTGTTATAGACCTGTCAAAGTCATCATATGATTTCTGTCTCTACAGAATATTATTTTCTAGAAATAGGAATAATGGAAGCTCAGACAAATTCTGTCATCTTAGCAATGCTTCCCTGTAGGTACTGCCTCATAAGCATCATTCACTATTCCCAACACCAGCCCTCTGTTGGTTTACTGATCCTTTTACCTATTAGGTAAAAGAGTGGCTGAGTTTTCTAATCTTTGAGTCACATTGATTGGGGTAAAATTTATTGGGAGTACCTACTGTTCTGGTCAGTCTTCAAAATCCAGGAGATAAAATAAAAATCTGATCCAATTAAAAAGATGTTTCCCCTCTACTAAGAGAAATTAGCATCTTTTGTTCTAATTTTTCAGGAAGTTTTACAATAGATTCCAGCCCAGGACCAGTTTATGGCTCTCTTGGTACTTAATTGATTTTAACTGGCAAATAGGCCGTGCTAAAAAATGCTTCCTGTCTAGGCAAAGAGTTAAAAAGTATCCTTCCTATCTTAATTCTATTGTAATTCTTTCCATGAGTGATCAAAATTAGAAGATACAAAAAAAAGATGTTATTTCTTGCCACATTCACAGTGATAAATATAGATATATATGCGTATATACATATATACGCACATATACATATATATATAGATAGATATAGATACAGATCTTCATCCCCAAATACCCCTAAATTTTTCTCATTTTAATCTATGCTTGTATAGACTTGCTACTTCATTGGTATTTCCACTATAATTTTTTTCCTTCTGTATTTGATGACATCTCCCTCTATCTTATGAGAAGTACCAAAATAGGAAATGGTTTTTAAGGCAACTTTTAAAATTTGCTTTTGAGATATCAGAGTGGCACAGCAGAAGCATGCTGTGTCCATAAAGTTGCTTTTGTTTGTTTGTTTCTCTTTTATTGACATGTAACAATTTACATATTTATGGGGTACTTGTGGATGTTTGTCACATGCATAGGATCTGTAATGGTCAAGTCAGGGTATTTGGTGTATTCAACACCTTGACTATTTATCATTTTTATATGTTGGTGTCGTTTCAAGTCCTTCCTTCTAGTTACTTTGAAATATACATAATGTTGTTAAGTATAGTTATTCTAGTCTGCTATCAAACATTAAAATTTATTTCTTGTATCTAACTATATTTTGTGTTGAATTTTTAAGGTGAGTTTTTACTCACCTTATTTTTCATATTTTCTATTTCTAGTTGAACGTGAATGAATTATTTTAAATGACCTTCTAAACTATTACAATGTATATTACTGTCAAATAACTTGTTTTCACACAGAACAATCAGAAGCGAATGTCTCTTTCATCTCAGTACTGTTGAATACACCTTTCTCTCTTTAGAAGCCCTTGTTAATACATAATAACAGCCACATCTACCTTTGCTAATAAAGTTATTAATCACTTCATTGGATGCTTCAGAAAAAAAAATAAAGTTAGTATTGAATTTGCCCAGCAGTAGAATGGATGCTACAAAACAACCTGACTGATTTTCCATAGAATCATTGTACACAAGGATTCTTATTAGAGTAAGAATTTTTTGTCAAATTGGTCTAGACCACCAAAAAAATTTATATTTTGAGGCTTTGACAATTTGTGTTGCAATGTAAAGGGATGTTACATTATCTATTTGACATGAAAACTGTTGAAAGAATAGCCCTGGTACTCTGACTAAACATAATCCTGAAGGTTGATTTCCTGAATGGTAGGAGAGAAATAAATCTCTGAATTCTAAGGAAATACTTAGGATTTTCAAATGTGCATGTCAGGATTATTATTTTGGATTAAAAGATATTTTATTTAATTTTTTTCTTTGACAGTTTTAAATTTCACATTTCTGCTATGTATTTGTCAAAATATCATTGGATTAGGAAGGAAATAAAGATATGAGGAGAAGGGGAGGTAGTAAAAAGATGGTAGAGTCAATGAATTGGGGTTTTCCATTGAAATATTGAAATCAAAGTACCAGAGGGAATAAGCAAGAAAGAAAGAAGGGAAGCTTGAAACTGAGATTGTGGAAGGGTTGCAGACATTGGTGATTGAAACTACATGAATTCCATTAATACAGGGTCACAGAATAAAAGCTGTAGAAGATAGCTTAGCCCTGGTTATGCAGCTATGGTTAGAAATGAACAAATCTGTTATTTCTGAGTTTGCTTGCCTCCTTGCATGATTGTTTATGCAGTCACTTCTACAGAGATCAATTGATTATCTTCATGTGCTGACCCTTGGAGAGGGGCGAACCTGCCTGTGAGGTTGAAAAACATGTTTCCTTAAACAGTGAGCCTAAGGTCACACAGATCTTCTTGATGGCTTCCTACAGGTTGATCAACCAAAGGACCTTAATAGTTCTAATCTCCAGGGACTCTACCTTCCATACACTCTCCTTCTAAACTACCTCTATAGTGGCTCCTTGCCCTGTGGTCAGTAGCTAATAGACATGGGGCTTGCTTTATAGATAGCTCTGTCGTAAAACTTTAAAATGTTGTTTGGGATGTTTTTCAGATTTTACACTCAGATAAACCTGAGACTCCACCAGGACTTGGGAAACATACCAAGGAGCTGACTCAGCCAGTTCTTGACCCCCTTCCAGAGACTGGCTTTAACACCCCTAGTGAATTCATTCCCAAACAATAAACACTAGTCTAAAATTTCGGGGGAGGCAGGTTTGAGAACTATCTCCAGTCTTTCCACTCGGCAGCCTTGCATTTATTAAACATTTCCTTTTTGGCAACTACTGCTATCAGTGTACTGGCCTTTCTGTACAGTGGGTATAAGAACCTGGTTAGGCTGTAACATAATGTCTAGGATACAAGGGAAGACTCCCCAGAAAACATTATTATCTTTTGGAGGTGGCTTCCCTGGCTAGGGGAAGATAGGCTTCCCCAGTTAGGTAAGTGTTCTAGGAACCCATTGGCATCAGTGTACCAGCTAGCATTGTGTACTAGCTATACTAGCTAGCCAGGCATTGTGCTAGGTGCAGGAAATAACTTTAAACAGGAGATTATTTTAATGCTTTACAGCACATTATTAATTCAACTTAGGTCTATTCTAAGATTTTTCAACCCATAGCAAGCTATGAGAGGGGGACTCCAAAAACCCCAGAATTTTTTTGGAGGCCAAGCCTCTTACAGGCTTCCTCCAATAGATAAGTATTCTAGGAACTCAAGGCATCAGTGTAGCAGCTAGCTTTGCTGTGAGAGGCTACATTCAGCTTCAGTGAATTTTGTTTTTCAATGTGTTTTCCCATTTCACAATGGGTGATTTGTGAGCTTACCTACTCATACCACCCTGAGTGTTCAGCAGTTTTTGGCCAAAAACAGCATGACCCTTGTGCCATACCCTTCGTATTGACCCAGTCTCACTCCTAGCAATTTTTTCTTTTGTTTCCCTGAGTAAAAAGCAAGTCCTCAAAGGGAAATGTTTTGCTGATGTGGAAGAGGAAACAAAAATGGTGGAAGCACTAAATTGATGAGTTAAAAGCTGTTTTGAGTAGTGGAAAAAGCATCTTGATAGGTGTATCGCATCAAACGGAAAGTACTTTGAAGGTGACTGAACTTGAAACATGTACAAATAAATACACATTTTTCTATGAATAAATTCCAGGTTATTTTGAGTTCATATGGCCACAGGGGTGAGTAACTGAGAGTACAATGTCATTGGAGAAAAACCAGGATATCATCCCCATGGATACAAAAATCACCAAGTATCATTCCTATGAATATTAAATTTATTAAAAATTAAAGCTAAAGTAGTGTCAAAGTGACAGTAAGTCTGGTATTAACATCTCTGAGAAATGAGTGGGATAAATGGGGTTGGTAGATGCCTGCAACAAGTAGAAATTCTGGTTGGTACAACCTGATGGCAAAAGTCTCAACAAAACTGAGGGTTTAAAGGCAGGAAAAAAGCTTTAGGAATCTGGAAGGAAATGAGAAGTATGGAGTGTCAGAAGAAAAATAGCTTTCAGTTGCTAAAGTGGCAGGGGTTAACCTTTGGGGAATGGCCAAGTCTCCGTTAGAATAAGGAGGTGGAGGAAGTACTGGCAGAAGAGATTAAAGAAATAGGGGATTTTGGTGTGTTCCAGAGAATGCAGGAGGAAGGCTAGTGGGCCTAGGAGAGGTGAGGGATGGAGTCAGATTAGGGAATGACAGAACCACAGGATAGGAGGATGATGTGCCCAACTATGCAGTCTCACAGTGGTGGGCTCCTCCACATCAACAGAATAGCAGATCTAAGCCAATGCTAGTTCAGAGCCGAGGGCCTGTGGAGTTGACTCCACCTTCTTTTGCATTCAGAAGTCTCTGTATAGCTCTGCTGGTTTACCTGACTCGGGATACTTGGGTCAGTCCACAGATTGGGGAGGTGAAAGGAGCCAGGACACAAAAGGAGAGCAGCCTGTTGCACTCAGTAATCAGTGGTTTACTCATTCAGTAAACCCTACCATGTGCTGTTTATTACACTATATGTTGAGTTAAACCACCCCATCTCCACCCTCAGTATACTCATATGGAGACACGCAGATACATGATTGCAAACTGAAGTGAAAGGTGCAATAATAAAGTTATGTCTAAGTTCTAGGCAGTGAAAGGAAAAGAATGACCAACTAGCAGAGATGGGCTGGACAGGGCAAGAAAGCCCCACAGAGGAGGGGATGGGGATGCATTGAGTTCTAAAGGATAAATAGGAATTTGTTAGTCAGATAAGGCTGGTAGAACAATTCCTGACAGAGGAATAATACATTTATTTTACAGTTGGGAAAATATGAATGTGTGCCTTCCGGGGAATGGTAAGTAGATCAGAGTGCTTGGAGTGGCGTGGAGTGGACTTTAGAGGAGTAGAAGGAGATGAGCCCAGAGAAGCAGCCAGAGGCCAGTTCACTAAGAATCTGTTGTCATGTGCCAAGGAGCTTTTGGTTAGTCGTTGTGGAGAAGAATTTACACACACAGTCCTATTTGTTCCTTAGAGAGGGAATTGGCTACAGTATGAAGGAGACATTAGAGAGGGTTGTGACTTGAGGAGGGGGGATCAGCTGAAATACTTCACTCAATTAATTTGTCGCACCTGTGTTTGTTGAGTGCCATTTGTGCCCTGAGCACTGTTTTAGGTGCCGGAGGTATGGCAATGAGCAAGGCAGAGAAAATCCCTCTCCTCACAGAGTTATACTCCAATGTAAATAATTCCCCCAGCGATGCCAGTTCATGATAAGTGATATGAAGAAAAATAGAGCATGATGCTGTTAGTCTGACAATGAATGCTAGGTTAGATGAGTGGTCAGAGAGGAGATGATGTTGAGCAGAGCACTAAGTATGATGAGGGAACGAGTCATATGAAGATGTGGGGAGGGCATTCTAGACAGACGGAAAACAAGCAAGAAAGCACTGGGAGGGAACTAGCTTGGAGAATTCTAGACAAGCAAGGAGGCTGGTGTGCTGGATTGGAGTGAGTCAGGCAGAAGGCTAGGAAAGAGGGTGGAAGACTCAAGTGGTCAGGGCATGGTCATATAGATCACAGGAATGAGTTTAGATTTTGTTCAAAGTGGGAAGGAATGTCAGCAAAGGTCTTTGAGAGTGGAGTGACTTACGTTTCTAAAAGGTCACTCTAGTGATACGAGGAGCAGGCATTGAGGAAGGGTTCTTGAGTTAGAACTAATCATCTGGGATGAAGAGGCAAGATTAGATTTAGGAGGCAAAGTTGCCAAGACTTAGAAACAAATTGGGTATATGGAGAAGAATGTATGTTGGCTCCCAGGTTTCGGGCATAGTGTCTTGAAGAAGAAGAGCAGATGAGAGTAAAAAATAAAAGGTTTAGTTTACTTTAGTAATTGAGTTTAGTTTAGTATAGAAATTTTTAAAATATGCTTTATATATTAATGGAGCACACAGATAGAATTATGTAAAAACAATTGGTATATGGATCTGGAACTTGGTGGGAAGTAAAGGATAAAATATAGGGTTATAAGTTTGGAAGTTTTGATGGGGGGTTCAATAAATAATACCCTTCTTTTCCCCCTGAGTTCTGAATCAATCAAGAAATAAACTGCAAGAGAAAGGGAAGAGAGAAGACCAAACTGAAGTAGCTCACAGTGGAGAATGTGGCTCATATATGCAGACAGGTAGGCTTTGTAACGCTGAGCATCAGAGTTGCCCCTGAATGACAGAATGACCCCTGGACTACCACAAACCAAAAGTAACACTTAGTGCTGAGGCAACAAGGGAAGCTTTGAGCCAAGCATGCCCCAATCATTCTTTCCACATCTACTAATTTTAACTTTATAACTGACAATTTAACCTTATAACTTACTTGGCCAACCAAAGGGTTGAGTAAGTAAGACGAGGGAAAGGGACTAGGAGGGCTTTGCTCATGGAGACATTTCTATATGGAAGGAAATATCAGGAGTGAGAAGAGACATCCTCCCTACCACTTGCCCCTGAATGCAATCAGGCAAATTGAATGCACAGACTACGAGGGGCAAACAAGAAACCTAAAGCAGGAACTCTGTGACACCAGCCATTCTTGGAGACGGTGAGTTGGGAGTGGACCGATTTGAATGAAGGGGAGAAATATCTCAAGAAGAAGTTTCTCCCATTAAATGAATAAACCTGATTTCTGCCTGTTGTTCCAAGAGCTCTATGAGTGTGATGATTTTATCTTAATGAAATGTGGACTTCATGAATATCACTGTTTTCAAAGCATCTTGTATTTGTTTTATGATTAATACATACCACTTAGAAAACTATAAGATGAATAGTATTTTACTGGTAGCCTATGGAGGAGGTAGCTGGAAGCCAGATAATTTAAGTAACTTAACCAAGGTCACTCAGCTTACTCAGGAGAAAGTTTAGACTTGAATTTGAGACTCTGATGGCAAGCCCACAGGCAGCATTATCTCTACATCCATACTCGGAAAAATGTATATGGATGAGCTCTTTTGATTCTGTTGTTTAAAAGAAGGATGACCTACACGGTGGTCTTAAATTATAGTAATAGGATATTAGTATGCTATCAGTATCTGAGAAGTTATGGATTTTCAGATACTAATAAAACAAAAAAACAAGATTTATTCTTTGTAAGAATGAAATAATTATAATAAGTAATTTACATTACTTCAATTTGATATTCAATTTGTGTTATGCTAACTCTGTGATATGGACGGGTATTTAGTACAGGAAAACTTCAAAGTTGGAGTAAAAGTTATAAAGTATCTAACAAAATATATTTTATATCGGTGCTAAATTGTGTTTTGTATAACTTTCATCTAATCATTCAAAATAGCATTTAACATAAGAAAACCGAATCTCAGACATTTTCCCCTCGAAAGTGTACTTGTCCTCAATCTGCATCAGGACAGCCTCCAACATTCCTTAGGCCTTAATTAAATAAGGGCAAGAGTGAGCATCAGGCTTGGGTTTAGGATAAACATCCCCAGCTTGAACGGGAGATGTTGCTTTAATGACTTGGAATATGTCCAGAAAGCTCAGACTGGCTAGCAGGCAAATCTGACAGCTACTGGATCTTGTAGCAATAACATTCTAACCAATTAAAAGCTGAGCTAGAAATAATGGTTTGTCACTGAGTGGTGTTTCAGAAACCAATTGGTCCAGATTAACCAGAGGATTAACTTTTCCAGCTGAATTTAAAGGTCATGGGAAGCTGACTTTAATGAAAGAGAAAAGCATTCAATTAGAAGGGGAAAACTTACATATAGAAATTAGGTTAATAGATCTTGCTATATTATTTATAGGCAACCAAATTGCAGTCTTATTTTATGGCAGGAGTTCATAGTCAAGGATAAATATGTTCATTATAAAAAAATTAAACGAGCATTCAGGTACTTCTAAGGGATACCTCTAATGAAAAGGGCATCGATGTGTTTCCAACATCCACAAGTGTATTCCTTTTTTTTTTAAAGCAGGATTTATTGAGAGGACAGAAAATCTCCACAGTGGGAGGGGACCTGAGGTGGTAGCCTAAGTGTGTTCATTTTTAAAAAGGATTCTTAGCAGGTAAATAAACCTACTTTTGACTGATACTTAACTCTGACAGAATCCAAGTCAAGTTAATAATTTGGCCGGTAACTGGTTCTTTAGATAACACTTACATGGGTAAGACCCATTCTTATCAGGATTGCTGAAATGGGTCTGTGCAAAAAGAAGGCTTCAGAGCATTCGGTGCTACTTGACAAGTTTTCACACACAGTATCAATGATGACTTTTTCTTATTGAAAAGACTACTTCTTTAAGATTCAGTCTTCCCTTAGGAACCTACCCATACGGTGTCCATCTCCTTGGGAAACTCTGTCCATTGACCCCTCATACACTACTGAAAGTATGAGAGGAGGATTAAAAAAACTCAGGATTTATTTATTAAAAAATAGTGTATTTATTCTTACATGTTTAAACTTCAGTCACCTTCAAAGTACTCTCCATTTGATGCAATACACCTACTGGGACGCCTTTTCCACTACTTAAAACAGTTTTTGAAGTCATCAATTTTGATTCCTTTTAGTGCTTCTGCCATTTTTTGTTTCTTCTCTTCCACATTGGCAAAACGTTTCCCTCTGAGGACTTTTTTCATCTGGGAACAACAACAAAAAAGTCGCTCGGGGTGAGACCCAGTGAATTGCGGGGGGTGGAGGGGGGCAGGTAGAGCATAGGGTCATGCTGTGTTTGGTCAAAAACTGCTGAACACTCAGCATGGTGTGAGAAGGTGAGCTCATAAATCACCTATCATGAAATTCAGGGCAAACACATTGAAAGAATCTCCAAAAAAAATTCACTGAAGCCAAATGCAGCCTCTCACAGCAATGCTAGCTGGTACACTGATGTGGATGAGTTCCTAGAACACTTACCTAGTGGGGGAAAGCCTGTGCTACATGGGGTCTGCCCTCCAAAAAAAAAAATTGGTTTTTTTTTTTTTTTTTTTTTTGTGGGGCGGGGGATTCCCTCTTGTAGTTTGCTATGAATGGAAAAGTCTTGAGATAGACCTAAGTTGAATTAATGGTGTGCTGTGAAGCACTACAATAATCTCCTGTTTAAAGTTATTTCCTGTACCTAGCACAATGCTTGGCATATAGTGGGTTTTAATGAACATTTGTCCAGAGAAGTTTCTTGGGTAGAACTGAAGAGAGAAAGAGAGGAAGAAAGATTGGTCTGAAGGAAGCAAGGCCTCACTACTGACTATAAAGGATTAGAATGGCCAAATACCCCAGTCAATTTCAGTTTTTGTCATAAATGTGTAGAACTTGAGTTAAACGAACAGGATTGATGTGAAAATAACATTGTGTCAGAGGTATGTGTGGAGGAGTGGGGGGCTTAAAAAGTATAATGCCCCGATTGGTTAAAGGGAACCTCTTGATTGCTCTCTGTGATATATATCAACATGCACCATTTGACCTCACCCAAACCAAGTGAGGACTATATTGGATCTACCACTGAACATCCAGAGAGCCGTCAATGTCCTGGATACTGCCCTCTGGTTGTTCTAGGCATAACCTTATTAGCATTTTATAGAAAGGAGCAAGCGTTTCAATCATTCTTAGCTTTAGCAAAAATTTTTTGTTGATAGTTCATTTTCCTAAGCTATCGACTTAGGCTTGCTTTCTTAAATTGTAAGAAACAACCATGACCTAATTATTTGATGAATGTTTATATTTTGAGCCTATAGTGAAAGCTCTTATCCTTCTAGTAAAACTTCTTCTTAAACCAAAGTTAGCCCTCATGTATGATGGCAGAATGAACCTGAGCACAGCGGTGTTTGTTCCACTTCTTTTCAATTTTATTTTATTTTGAGTTGTGGGGAAGAAGTGGGAATTAAATACATAAGTAAGATGCATACAGGTGAAATTTGGGCTTCTAGTTGGCCCTCTCTCCTCCAATAGTGGACCAGGTACCCGGTGTTTTGCCACTTGTCCCCTGCTTCCTCCTGCCCTCCCCTAGCCATGACCAGCATCTGCCGATCCGACTCTTGTGCTCATGTAACCAATGATCAGGGCCTGCTTATGAGTGAGAACATGCAACATTCAGTTCTTTGTTTCTATGATAGCTCACTTCTAAAACTCAGCTGAGTTACAGCTGGTTTTGCCGAAAATGCATTCAACAAATGTTGATTGAGTTCCTATTATGAACCATGCACTTTTCTGGGTTATATGGATTTAGCAATGGGCAGAAAAAAGCCATTTCCCCCTGGGGTTTAAAATAATTCTAAACTACCATGCTGTTTGCTGAGAAAAGAATTAGAAATTCCTTAAACATTTTGAAGATCTCAAAAAAGATTCTGCTAAATTATTTTTCATTAATTCTAGTGATCCTACTTTTCCATTCTATGTTATGTCCCAACTGACAATGAGTAAACCTGAAAATAATTTTTAAGATCTCAGAAAACTCCTTCAGGTTATATTTACCATTTACTTATGCTACAAATCATTAAATGTAATCTTGGAACAACATTAATAAACAACTTCCTATACATGTTTCACAAAAGGAATGCCTTGTTTATTGGCTTTGGTAAAATGCAGAGTGCTTGGGAGGACCTCTCCTTCCAGTACCCTCCGTGCTCTGTGTTGCATCAGCCCTTGTACTGGCACCTGTAAAAACTTTTCCCTGAACACCTCTATGTGTGAAAACTCTGTCTTCCTGGTCATTTATAGAGTAATTTCTTTGCTATACACTTTCTCTTCCATATATACTATGGAGGGGGAAAATTGAGAGTATTATAGCTGTCTTATTTTGTTCAGCTGCTGTAACAAAATACCATAGACTAGACAACAGAAACGTGTGTCTCACAGTTCTCAAGGCTAGGAAGTTCAAGATCAACGCACCAGCAGATTTGGTATCTTGTTGATGACCTGCTTCCTCATAGGTAGCACTGTCTTGCTGTGTCCTAACATGGTGGAAAGAGCAAAGAAACTGTCTGAAGCCTCTTTTATAAGGACACTAATACCAATCAAGAGGGCTCTACCCTCAAGATTTTTTTTATAGGTAGGAAAATATTTCTTAATTTTATTTTATTTTAGAGATGTGGGAATTAGGTAGGTAGGTGGTCATTGTACAGGTAAAGTTTGGGCTTCCCTTGAGAATCCCCACTGCCCTCATGATTTAATCATTTCCTGAAGGCCCTACCTCTTACTATCAACACCTTGGAGATTAACTTTCAACTGATAAATTTTGGGGAAACACATACATTCAAACCATAGCCACAGCCATGTGAAAACGAATCCTTCCTTTAAGACCTTGCTAGAGCATTGCCTGCTCAAGGAAGCCATCTCAGATTCCCTGGGAAGGATCTTGTCTCTCTTTCCACTCTCCCCTGGCTCATTATTTAGCACTTTGTCCAGTCTTTCTTGAATTAGGACTTTTTGTATATGAGTCTGCCTCTTCCTCTAAAGTATGAGCTTCTAGAGGACACAGGCTATGTTTTAATCACTTATGTATTTCCCAGAGTGCCTAGCACAGTGAGTTACACAGAATGGTCACTTAATGAATTGAATAGAATAAAACAAGTTAGTGTTTGTGCAGTCCTTAATCACTGAGTTGAAAAAATGGAAAGGGAAAAAGTTGGGATAGGCTGAACCACACTTATGTTTGCAATGTACTATATATCGGATATAAAGATTTTTCTTTTTTTAGAAATTGGATTAAATTTATGATTATTTTTAAAATTAATTCGTTAATTATTTTTTGTGAGTTGAAGTCTCACTCTGTCACCCAGGCTGGAGTGCAGTGGCAAAGATTTTTCAATAGATTTGTTTCAAGTTTTTTCTGGAACATTCCTTCAATTCATAGATGTATTGACAATTGGAATGCTAAAGTGAAGTACACATGAGGCACCCTGTCTAACATATACAGGGTTTACAGAATTGCCTATGCTTTGTCGGACGCCCAAAAAGAGAAAAAGCCCATCAAACTTTTTTGAAATCCACTGGAGAGGAATAAAATACAAAAAGGTAATCATGCAGTAGCTGCAGCAACCAGGCACTCTAAGTTGTGTCAAACTACCTGACTAGTTAGAGCCGTGTTCAGGGCGTCTCCCCTGCCTGATTCTCCAAGTCTCCCTCTCTTCCAGTGCTGCCGTGGGAAGCTTGCTCTCATTAAAAGGGATGAGAAACTAGCCACATCATTATGTTCACTTAAGGCAGAGTTTAGCTGGTCAGTTTTTGTCACTGTCAGTAATAGCTGCCACTTTGGGATTTTCAGCTCTTATTGGCATCATGGTTTGGGTTAGGATTTTTATTTGTCTTACTTTGAAATTTACATGTCTTCAGAACAACTAAAATTCACAAGAACAAACTAATTAATGGATTCCATTTTTGACAGCTACAAGAAGACGGATGAGAAAGTAACATGCTTCTGGCAGCGTGTTATCAATTGGGAGGCAACAGTGCATTCCCTCTATGTGGAACAGTGAGCTGGAACCGACACTGACAGATGACACGGCCCTTTGACAGTGATGCCTGTATGAGCTGACAGTTCCCCTTGCAGTCAGTCAAGTCCATGCTTTGCGGTGAAATTTTAACGGGCTTGATTTGCAGAATATTTTTTGCCTACTTCTAGCTTGTAGTAGAAGAGAATAAAAATTTCAAAGCATTCACATTAAAAGTAGATTCTAGGGTCTGTTATCCAACCTTTTCTTCCCCTCAAAGCAAATAGTAATAATGGTAAATAAAGCATAATCTTGGGGGAAGAAATCTGTAGGGCATCTTAGGAAAGGAACAATTCTCCTGAAAATTAGGTTTTTTATAATGTGAGGTAATTCATATATTAGTCAAAAATCCCTTAGGAAGGATGAGAAACCAAATTTCCAATATAATTATAATTTAATTATAAAATGTGTGTATATGGATATAGTCACAAAAATAATGTAAAAGGGACTAACTGATTTAGTTTTGGTTTTAAAACTTATTAAGTGTGCCACAAACAGCTTCCAAATATTAGAAAATATTTTTCTCTTAGAGAATCAGTCTTGCTCATTCCCTTTCAGGTTTTAGGTCATGCTTTTCACTTTACCTTTTTACAATCAATTCTCCTTGAACCAGACATGGGCATGAGGTTGATTTCCTGTGTGACTTTTGTAAAGTTACTAGTCTGTGTTTCAATTCCTTTACCAATAAAATGTAGCTAATCACCCTGTCGCCAACAACATCCCTCACAGGCTCAGAGCAAGAAATAAGGGCATCAGAGGTTGCAAACTCATGACTGGAAGGCCAAATTGGATTGGCAGGGGTATTGTGAATTTTTGCATTTGAATGCCCCTAGGCTGGGTTGGCACCTCCAGTTTACATAGCCTCTGCTCCCTGTCTAACAGTGTCTCTTTGCACATTTATGTAACTTGCCTGGGCCCTGAAGGCAATTGAGTTTGTGACCGTGGCATCTTCAACCAATGTATTCTCACTACTCCTCAAAGAAACACAAAATTAGTCTAACATTGTTGGTTTCCAAAAACTCACCATACATCAATGAAATAAACAGAATCTAATGGTGGAGACAGGCAAATACAAAGGAAACAGACATACAATCGCAAAGAACAGCTAAAGTTAAATGGTAATATTAGCATATAATGCAAACTCTGTTCCTAGGGTAATAAACTAGCACTGAGCCACACACACTGCAACAGTCCTAACTAGTCCTTCCCCTTCCTCTCTGTTACCCCTTTCCCAGTAAACAAACACAGTAGAGAACTGAGACTAACAATCATACCTCAGGCAAAGATAAATGATTCACTTGTTATTTGAATTATCTAGCCAACTAAGGTAACTGACTCAAATGCTATGGTTTGATTGTTTGACCTCTCTAAATCTCATGTTGAAATTTAATTTCCATTGTAACAGTATTGAGAGGTGGGACATTTTAGAGGTGATTAGGCCATGAGGGTTCCATTCTCATGGGCTGGATTGGTGGTCTATGAAAGGGCAAGTTCAGCCTCTCTTGCCTTCTGCCACAGGATGACACTGCAAGAAGGTACTTGCAAGATGCTGGTATCTTGATATTGGACTTCCCAGCTTCCAGAGCTGTGAGCCAAGAAATTTCTGTTTGTTATAAATTACCCGGTCTCAAATATTCTGTTACAGCAATATAAAATGAACTAACACACCCACCTTCATATATGTATGATCATAGATGATTAAGGAAAGTGACAGGGAAGGCAAATGTAGGAGAGATGAGTTTTTTGAAATGTCTTGAAGGAGAAATGATCCATAGATTGGTGGGGAAGAGGAAAAAATTATCATTTTGCTCAGAGTGACTTATGCAAAGGTTCAGAGATGAGAAAAACTAAGTTATCACACTGCTAGGATGGAGCCCATGTAGTTCATAATGAGGAACAGATAAGGCTGGGTTCCCTGGATTAACTACATATACAAAGTATTACAGCATGCCAATTTGTAAGGAAATACAATTCACAGACTGCATACAAAAACCAAGTAAAATATAATGACCTTCCATTTGTTTTATGGTAATTGGACATTTATTTCATAAAGTAAGTACTGCTATTATACCATGACCCATGATAAAAAGGAAAACTTCTCAGTTTGCATTTCACCCATCATAACCTTGAATATTAAAATAAACTTACATGCTTCATTAACTAGAAAATATTTCCCTTCCATGCTTTGAATTTGCCTAGGGTGTGGTTCTCAGTGAGGACAAGTTCAATTGATATGCTTGAAGAATTCTGATTAAGAAACAAGGTAATTTAAAAGGTATGACATTTAATGTATTACTAGCATCTTTTAAATGCATGCTTTTATTCCATCTTTTAATTTTTTGAAACTCCATATAAATTTTGAAGTTTAATTGTGTGATTTCTATGTCAATTAAACCTTATAAACTAACCTCTTATACCATAAATGAAAATTATCATAGGCTGATAAAGGTTATTTGATTAGCCCCTGGTATGCTTAGAATAATGTATTAATAAATATTTGTCACATATCTATGTGCTAGATGCCTTGGTGATATTCAAAAGAATTATTGGACGTAATCTTTTCCCTCTAACAATGCAGATGATAATATAAAATAACTATAGAAAATAGATTTCCTCATCTAATTAATGCTTCTTGCCAGGTTTCACTTTTTCTTGAATTGTTTTTATTGACAAAGTCCTTGACAAGTTTTCTGATAGAAAAACACAAAATGGTTATACTGTAATGTCAAATATTCAGATTATATAAGAGCCTCAAATAAGATGAACACATTACAAAAAAATATTTTTAAATTTCCCATTATAGGTTGGACAATGAGGGAACAAAAATTCAAATGAACAACTCTGGTCAAGTATCAGGGGAGCATCTAAGTCAGACAGGACTCCTGCATGCTTGGGGCAACCGGGACTCTCATCAGATCTCCCACTGCCATTTCTGAGGACTACAGACCATTGTATCTCCTTAGTGGAATTGAAACTGAATTGAAAGCATATTCATAGGAGAGCCACAGCCCGATACCACATTGCATGGAAGTGATAAAATGAAGACAGGAAGTACATGGTGAGCTGGGTTACCTTCCTAACTAACCAAATGCCCTGCCCCTGCCTTTTAAAAATCAGGATTATAAATGGTCATTGTTGGGACAGCACCTTTATCTTGTAAGCATTCAGGACAGGATTACAGATAGCAAAGACCAGAAGTAATAGTTCTTGGATTCAATGAGCTTCATGTTCAAAACATTAATCTTAAAATTAATTAAAAACTTGTTTTGATTATTTCTGTATAACTAAATCAAGTTATCTGTATTATGAATGGCCAAGGAAATAGTTGTGTGAAATTATGTTCGTTTGCATATTCCTCTTTCCTCATAAGTCAAGATAAAACTGAAAAATGGGATAAAAACTTTTATCTGATGTTAGATGACAATTTTACTTAATAAGAATTTCTTCATAACATATGTAGCTAGTAATGAGTATATGAATTACAAATAGTCTGTGTTTTTCAAAATCCATTAACCTCTTTTTCTTTTTTTTGTTTTCTTTCCTAAACATAATTTTGAATTCAGTGGCTTCAGTGTTCATATTCTCACATCTCTGGGACTCCACTGAATGGGTCTTACAGGAGCCAGAAAAACCAAGACAGCATTGACTCAAAGTCTGCTCAGGCTACAGATGTCTTCCCTTCCCCTCTCCTTCATTCATTTGGTAAACATTTATTGATTATGGGTTGGACTGTGCTCAGTGCTTAAGATGCAGTGATGAACAGCGTAGGCACAGTCACTGTCCCTGGAGCTTACAGTCTCAGCAGAGGCAACTACACAAGCAATCACAATGCAGTATAGGGGGTGTCATAATGGGGAAACATAGGAAAGGGACCCAACTCAAAGGCCTGGGAAGACTTCTTGTAGGAAATGACACTTAAGCAAAAACCTAAAAGATAATGGGAATTGACCAGTGAAGAGGTGGAACATGTGTCTGGCAGATGGTACTGCATATGCCAAAACCCATAGGCAAAATAATGAGAAAAAATCAGGATGGCTAGAATATGGGACACTTGTGAGGGAATGGTGGAGACGAGACTGAAACTAGACATATTGGCAGGGGCTAGATCATGTGAGGCCTTATAAACCATTTAAGACTTTAGTCCTTGAAGAATGGGATAGTCACTTCACCAGGAACTTCTACTCAAAGCACATATATGTTATCTATACTCCTCTTGATGTCATGGGCAAGGAGGGGAAGGGGGATGTAAACAATCTCTCTCTCTCCCTCCCTCTCCCTCCTTCTCCCTTCCTCCATGTGCTGGTGGAAAAGAATTTCCCATCTGTCTGTCATTCTCTCTCCCATAAAATGCTCTTCCAAAGGCCTCTCTGTCTTCTTTAGTCCTCCAACCCGCCTATAAGAAAACAGCCTGTTGTGTGACAAGAGTGACACTTTGAAGGAAAACTGCCAAGATGGCTGATGTTTAATTCTTGCATATCAAGTTCTTCTGTAGAAAAGCCTTTAAACAATGCTCATGGCATAGATAACCCCTCATAAAGAAACATAACTCCCCATGAAGATGCTTCCCTAGCCTTTTCAGTAGGTCATAACTTTCCCAAGAAAGTCTGAGACGTGACCAGCTGCACATGTTTTACCCAAAAGCTTGCTATATAAAAGATACTTAAAAAAAAAAAAAAGATACTTTCTGGAGGGTGGGTGCAGGGATCCACTGTCTTATGGCCACCCAAGTCACGCTTCTGTTTGTGGGTCCCTATTAAATGCTTCTTTCTGAGAAACTGGATTTGTCAGCCTCTTTCTTTGTCTTCTTGTCTCTCTCAGTCTTTGGGGGTAGTTTGCATAGACCCGCTCACTGCGGAACACCTCTTTGCTAAAGCGTGTCTTCACTGATTAAAAATACATATATTTTAAGCATTTTCTATTTCCAATCATTGTGCTAAATAGAGGAGATATAATGGTGAGCAAAACCACACACTGCCTGCTCAGTTGGAATTCACATCTTTGTCATAATTTCCTAAAGAAAACACTAAATAAGTAAATAACTGATATTTTCCAGCGATAAAGGATTTTTCCCTAAAAAAAGAACCCTTCAGAAAATACAGATCTGGATTGAAATGAATTATTGGCTCATGTTTAAACCCTGTTGACATGATGACAAATAAATATTTAGGCAAGTTGTAAACTGATGTGTGAAGGCCACAGCAGTATCTTAACTTCCCCATCCCCTCTTGATGCTTCACTCAGAAATGTTTTGTGAAAATGTTTCAAACTGCTGTAGTATACTGTCACACCAAAGGCAGGTTTCCAGGAAAAAAAAATGTGGCAGCAGCTTCTCTGCCACCACAGAGATGAATGTTTTTCAGTTATTTATATCCCATAGCATGTGACTCTATAGCATGCCTGAAGGTATTCGAGAGCAGGAAAGAATAGGACACTTTCACCAAGGAGAATGCAAGAGAGGGGATTAAAACACACGGCTACAAAAAGAGGAGACATGGAGGCAGGAGAAATAAAATGTATGCAGTTTTTAACAGGATTCAGTGAAGAGCCATATTAATTCAACATCACTGGCAACATCCACATCCCATAGGTGATATGTATTATGGGCTGATATATTGGGTGGTTGACTCTAAGCTTATGATAATGAATCAGTGAGTATTTATTGACTACCCTTTGATTTGTACTGAATGACACAGAGAAAACAACAGAATCCAATGAGGATGTGAGAGAGTTTGCTTTATATGAACTCCATGTCACTCATTCCCATCTCTAGTGGGAAAATGCTTGGGGTCAGGTACTCTTCTCTGTGGTTTATCTCATGCTGTCTGGGACTCCTTTGTATGGACCAAGCCTTTAGAAAGTTGAAACGGACACTTCTGGAATGAGGTGCAGATGCAGTACCGTGTACATTCTTTGGCCAGGGTACTCTTGGAATGGGGTTACCATCTATTGGAGTCTCATCAGACCAATAAAAGCTCTGGGGAGAATTTTTACTGAATACTACCTATTGGAGACAATACGCACTGTTAGGGTAATGGGAATACTAAAAACCCAGACTTTTAGTGGTTTCCAGTAACCTTGTGTATCCATGTAGCACAACCTTACTTGTACCTCCAAATCTACACAAACTAAAAATTAAGCAAAAAAAAAAAAAAAAATTCAAGTGGCTAGTGAACAACATAATCTCAGAATGAAGGACTATTCTTTAACTTGAGTTAATTTAGCTTCATAAAAGACAAAAAAAAATGCATTTGGGACAATGTTCTAAAACCTGGCTATCCATCAGAATCCATGTGGGAAAACAAAACAAAAAGAATTCATGTGGGGGCTTTTAAAAATATGCATTCATGGCCTAATACCATACCTACTGACTGAATCAGAAGCTTCTGAATACTAGAATCTTAACTCTTCAAAAGGTTCCCAGGGCGAGTCTCAGGCAACCGTACTTTTAACATGTTTGCGAAAGACTAAATGGTAACCCATGCTAAGACTCCATTGTTTAATAGTAAACACTTTACCTTTTGATCTCAGTCCAATTCAAAAATGATATTTTAAACATCTACTAAGGGCTATTCTGGAGCCATCAGTAAACACACTTGGAAATTATTTTTCTTGATGTAGATTAACAATTATAATCATTAACCTGTATTGAACCTGTCACAACCAGGGGTTCTTATTTAACAGTTACAACAGCCCTATGAGGTAGACACTATTATTCTTCCATTTTACAGATGGAGGCGCTAAATCTTAATCAGTTTCAATATCTTGACTAAGTCATGGCAGGATTTGAATCCTGGTTAGTATAACTCAAGAGCCTAAACTCTCTGCCTACTGAATCTATCCATGCATTTAATAAATAGGAATGAGCCTTAGAAAAATACTGTCCAGTGTATTTTTTAAATAATTGAAAAAAATGAAATGCTTTAAATGGGCTACTTTCCTAAAGATTTTTCTAAAAGAAATTAATGAGAGAGCAATGTATAAGCTCTGTTCAAAGGTAAGAATCCAAATGTATAATATTGCTGAATTAAATATTTATGAGTATGAGTAGACAGTTACTTATTTATATAGGTAGGTGTGAACATAGCCAAATATAGACGTCTATGATTGTTTTCCTCAATCAAACTTTTCCTAGAATTCCTACTCTGATATATTTTAAGTGATTTATATTTACATCAATGCTGTGAGTAGTTTATACACTTCAAGGTTGGCAGATTTTAAGGAATCTTCTAAATTTGCATGCACCTAATAAAAGCAAATGAAATGACCTTGATGCAAATGCCATACTACATTGAATTATAAAAAAATAATAAATGTGACCACAGAAGAGAGTGCCTCAATTATTTGATTATGGTTTTTAAAATTATCTATTTTCAGTATTTCTATATGAAATAAATGTTTTCATATAAGATGATGCTGTTTTGACCAGAAAAGAAGGTATTAAAGCATTTACGACAAGCCCACTGGAAACCAATAATATATGCCGTGATCTGAGAAGCTCCTTCACTTGTTTTTACCACTTTAATTACAGTGTCACTCTGAGCAAGTCTTTGCACTTCAGCCTCAGTACAATAGAGTTGAGAGTAGTACCCTCCTCTTGTTTTTTTTTTTTTTTTTTTTTGAGTTGGAGTCTCACTTTGTCACCCAGGCTAGAGTGCAGTGGCACGCTCATGACCACTGCAGACTTGACCTGCTGGGTTCAGGTAATCCTTCCGCCTCAGCCTTCCAAGTAGCTAGAACTACAGGCACATGCCACCACGCCCAGCTAGTTTTGTTTTTTTTTTTTTAATTGTAGAGACAAGGTTTCACCAAGGCATTACAGGCATGAGCCATCGTGCCTAGCTTTACCTTCCTCTTAAGGTAGGAGAAAGGATGACATGAGTTAAAAAATGTAAAACTGTTTCAACACTGCTTGACACAAAATACCATTGGCTTTTGTTATTAATTCAAGTCAGAAAGTATTTACTGAATCATAACAACAATTCTGATCTTTTGTGGATAACTTGTGTAACAGACATTAAGCCACACACTATACACACATTAGTGTATTAAATCTTCACAATAACGCTATGGAGTTAGTATACTTTTTATCCCATTTTGCAGATGAATAGACAGGCTTACAGAGGTGACATGGTTAGCAAGTGATGACACCAGTGTTCTAAGAAGAAATCTAACCCCAGAGCTGGTGTTGCTGACTACCAGGCTATGACACCATGCCAAACACCTAAGTGGGCACTGGAAGAGCCAGGGTTCCTCACCCTTGGGAAGGCTACAGTCTAGAAGAGAAGACAGTCATTAATCAAACCATTATAAAAATAGATATGGTCTGATGCTTCTCTGAGGAATTGACAAGAGCCAAGAGGTGTTAGCTTAGTGAAGGAAGGTTGGCAGTCACTGGGGCAATATCACTGGGGCAATATTTCTGGCCAAAAGACATAAGCAAAGGCCCCAAGGCAGGAAGAAACTTGGCTTATTCTAGAGAATGTTATGATAGCTTGCAACAGCAGAACGTCAAAATAGGGGAACTTTCTACAAAAGAACTTCTAAGGGCGAGAAGAAACTCTTCTAAACTATATCTAACCCACAAAGCATGTAAAACCTAAAGCCTGAAGAATTATAATTTCATTCTTGTCATGGGCACCACAGACATTCGTGGACAAGAGGAACTCACAAATCTAACAAGAAGCAGGCATTTTGTGGGAAGCATTTGCAAATGAAGTTGCGTATAAAGAGTCGTGCTTCTAGCCCAAGGATTGGCAGATTATGGTTTGTGAGCCAAAGCTATCATCTACCTGTTCTTTTACAACTCACAAGCTAAGAATGGTTTGCACATTTTTAATGGTTAATAACTCCAAAGGGGAATATTATTTCACAATTCATGGAAATCATGTAAATTTACTTTTCAGTGTCTATAAGTAAAATTTTGATAGAATGCAGCTACACTCATTTATTTATGTATTGTCTCTAGCCACCTTCATGCTACATAGGCAGAGCTGAATTGTGACAGAGACTGTATGGCTGAAAGGCCTAGAGTATTTCCTATCTAGTTCTTTACAGGAATAGTTTGCCAAGCCCTACTTCAGTCTATCATCATTGTAGGAACTACGTAGTTACAAAAAGGAATTTTTAAAAAAAGCAGAACAAGTACTCCCAGTGTCTATATAATATAAGGCACAAGTCTTTGCATTTTATTTTATTTTGTTTTTTAAACCCTGTATATTGAACCATTGAAGGTATTGAAGGAGCAAACTCAGTGCAATTTGTATATAATTTTCTATACAAGGAGATTGCCAGCCCAGCAAGTTCTAGTGTGGATCTCTGATGCAAGACAAGTCAATGGCTGGTTTACCTCTGTCTATCCAGTTCTAGAACAGGGTCTGATTCATAGTAGTTTGTGTTCAATAAGCATTTGTTGAGTGAATCATTGACATCTCAGACTGATGAAGCAGAATCAGGATAATAAAAGATAAGACTTTTGGCCAGAGTTAGAATAGTAACACCCTCTTTCTGCCTAGCTGAGGTCTCACTGATTCCTTAGTGAGAACAGACCATGATTATACCAATAATCAATTGCAGAGAAGTCTGGTATTGATAGAGTAGAAAGATAATCACCATTCCCCCCAAATCACACTTTAACTACACTGTGCCAAGTCCTCCTTTCTCATTGATCTATAAGCAATGTCTTCAACAGTCTCTTTCAATTAAAAAAAACTCATCCTAATGGAAACTTTAGTCTCATCTGATTTAGTGTTCATCTGTTCTTTTCTCCCCAGCACCAGCCTGGCTTTAATAAAGGGACTTGGCTTTTTCTCTGACTGGGTCACCTTTTCCTCCCATGGATTGGTACAGGGAGGGGTGCAGTGGAAAGGGACAAGAATCTCTGATTTATCTGGAGTGTAACCATGGTCCTCTCACGGCTGTCTTTGTTTCCCTGGTGAAGAATGGTCATGAGGCTTCTGGAGGGGCACGTATACAACTGCTGTCTCTCTCAAAGGATGAACATGTACCAGGTATTCTACAAATGAGGGTTCTTTGGGGAAACCCTGCAGATATGTTGCACTTTCCACTGCATGGTGCCCTGACCCTGGAGTCCAACTTGGTTCATCTCTTCCAATGCCCTTACTTTCATCTCTAGGAATACACCCCACTGATTCTTGTTTCTGATGGATGTTCTTTCACTCTTGACTTAAGTTCAGCTACCTTCTGTTGTGTCTGTTTAATCCATGGAGAACCCAGTCATCCTTGCCACATCAAATGGTGGGAGTAAGGCCACTTGCCTAGTCCTCTCCTCACTGTGTCTTCCCTCTCTTTTCTTTCTGCTTCAAAGGCACCCAGACTAGTACATTGCTTAAGTACATGTTCAACAGAGAGTGAAAGACTAGGATCTTTTTATAGACAATGCCAGTCTTTAGAAGCAATTCTTCCTACCTTGGCAGAGGAGTTGGGGTCTGTTTGGAAGAAGGAAAGAAAAAGAAAACTTCCACAGGACTCCCCACTGAGCTGACGACTTATGACTCCAGTGATTCCTTTGATTTTTCCCTCCCCTGAAGTTGTAGAGCCAATTTGGCCAAATCTTACTAAGCTCTGAAGAGGTATTTGTTTCTAATTGTTTTCTCATCTCTTTATAATATGGGGTAATTTATTCCTCTCAGTTTCAGTCTTGGGTCCTAGATGCCAATTTCAGAAGAGGAAAAAAATTCTAATCAATGTCTTTTTATGTCCTACACAATTCTCATCATTCACTGTTGACAAATTTATGCCATCACCTTATATCTTGGTGGGGAGAGGAGGCATTTCCTCAAACTCCAATTTCTGGAACACAGGCCTCCCTTTTGGCTCTATAACTCATGCATCACATGTGTTTATATATCCTTTCTGCTAATATTTTTGTGTGCTTACTAGTGCCAGGTGCTTTTTAGGGGCAATAAACAAAACATACAAATTGACTGCCTCCATGGAACTTACACTTTAGTGATCGAGCAAACATTCTCTGTGTAGATAGATTATTATCAGTAAGAAAGGAGTTAGGTCTCACTGGATGCCTTGGTCTGGTCCAGATTCTTGTTCTTTTTCTGTGTGTCTCCCTCTCATTGACTAATCCTTAGTCTGTCTTAGCTATACTCCTTTGGACTCCTACAAGACCTCTTTCTTTCTAAGACTGTCCTCCGCTTCCTGACACACGCCACTGAGTTTAATTTTGATCTCTTGTACCCTGAGACTAGAACTTCTAGGTTCCTCCTGGGTGATTCATACCTCCTCCCCATCTTTTAGAACGGAGTTCTCCTGTCTCTTTGTTCCCAGAGCCATTGATTATGCCTCCATTACAGCATTTGCCACACGAGGTCAGGGACTGGGCCATTCCTCTTCATAACTCTCTCCCCCTCAAAGACACACACATACCACCACCTCCACCTCCATCACCACTACCCATGCCCATACTACAGCTGCCAACACTACCATCTTTATACCTTGGACAAAGTAGGAATTCAGTAGAAATTGTTTGGGGGGAACTGTTTATCCATCAGCAATTAACCTTTCATAATGCTGGTGCAGTCTTTTAATAACTCTGCCTATTCAGGCAATATAAGAACTTCTCCACTTCTAAACTGGCAACAGGGACAATTTATCACAGATGATTCTGCAGGAAGTGACTGACCCTCACTGCTCAGCTTCCTGATTGCTGTGGCTATTGTAAGAATAACCAGAGGCCTCCAAATTCCACATCCTCTCATGATCCATGAACTCCCAGAAAGACACATACATAAAGGGGAGGTCTGTTTCAACAAGCTTTGCAGTGTTAAGCCAGCCTTTGAAACCTTATTTATTGTGTTTCATAATGCGTCAATTTAGGACTCATGTTTGGTCAACTCTGCTAAAAAACGTTAGAACTGAAATCTGAGCTTTCTTTGTTAGTTTGAATTTTCCATACAAGAATTTCTCTTATAATGAAAATAACCAAAAGGGCTTTCATTCATGAAAATATTTGAGGCATCCAAAAACCTAGTACATGTAGGAGTACTTTTGTACTGGTCTTTTTGAAGAAAATTTCTTTTAACTCTTTTTTAACTGTATCAAAAATGTTATGACAGATCTCTCAGTAATTTTCTCTTGACAAACGACCACAAAATAGATACTAATTTTATAAAAAGATATTTTCATTGGGAATGGACAAAAGTAGAGGGTAGATCAAGGTTAGTCTCAAAGAAAATAAAGATAAAAAAGCCTCCTGGGGTAATATGCTGAGAAAAAAAATACAACAAATTTTCCAAGGTCAACTTATGGTAAGTTTTCTATGACTATTGCAGACTAAACAAAAGAATAGAGAGTTTTTCATGTCACTTGTTCTCCACCTGACTTGGAGAAGTTGTGACCCATATGCACTTTCTCTAAGTTTCTCCCTTGTTATTTGAAGCTCAAAGTCTTGGTTATTGATTAGAAAATTGGAAGCGTAATCTCTTGAATCTTTAGTCACTCAGTAATTTCTCGTTAAAATGGTCTGTCAGAAGATCTTGGAGGGGGGAAAAAGTCAAACAATATTACAGTAGAGAATGCAAAGGAGAATTACATTAGGGGTAGGGAGGAATGGGATGACAGTCACTCATCTAAAATGGTTCAGAATAGAACTAGGGATTATTTGCTTTTATTTGAAATGAGAGAATAGTAGATGATTCCTCTATTAATCCATCCTGTCATCTGACAAATATTTATTTTATATCTGCCTTGATGAAGAGCAAGAGTAGATAATTAATGCCAGAGGAAAAAAATATCCAGGTAATAAAATTAAACTTACTTATTTTGAAATTTTCTTGTAATATTAACAACTTATAATTTATCTTAAGTTTTCCATAGTGTTCTATATTGAAAATTCTTACAAGATTTTTTAGAACTAGTTTAGACTTAAGTTCCAGCTTCCATGAAACCTATAAAAATTCCATATTTCTGGGGTTTTCTAAGAATTATTAAAGGCAAAGCAGTGAGGTTGTGTCAGTGTTGTTGGAAAATATGGGACTGGTGATTACATTGTGTGTACTCTGCATGTGGTAAAGTATGTTTTATAAAAGAAAGTATCTAGTATATTAAAAAATTAAAATTTTAATAATAAAATTGTTTATAGTTGTAATCATATATGTTAAGTGGGAGATTCTTTCTTTTCTATCCCTACAGAACTAATCCCAAACAAACATGTATGAATAATTCAACAGCTTAGTAATTAAAAATACAAATTAAAATAGCAATGAGATACCTTTTTGCCTTTGAAGTGACAAATATCATTTACAATAACAGTGCCTATTGTTGGTGAGAATTCTTAAAAACAGGCAAACTCACATAGCTGCCAGTAGTATAAATTAATATAAGGCTTTCTGAAGGACATTTTAATAAACATATCAAAAGCTTTAAAGATAATTCATTCCTCTAATCTAGTACTTCTACTTTGAGGAATATAAGCTACACAAAAAAATAAGTATTTAAGGACATTTATTGCAGTATTATTTACAATGGCCCCAAATCACAATCATCTAAATGTCCAACAATAGGGGATTGTTAAAAAATTTAAGTTGGATCCATATTTTTCTGTATTTTAGAACTGTTAAAATCACATTGTAGAATAGCTAACACAAGGAGAAATGTTCAGAACTACTATGTAAAAAAAAACCCCTAAATTACATAGAAGTGTATAATATGCGTATATTATTCTGCTTGGGCTGTCATAACAAATTACCATAGAATGGGTGGCTCAAACAACAGAAATTTATTTCTCACAGTCCTGGAGGCTGAAAGTCCAAGATCAAAGTGCTGGCTGAGTTGGTTTTTAGTGAATGCTGACTTCTTGGCTCACAAATAGCTACTTTCTTGATGAGACCTTATATGGCTTGGGGAGGGGGTGAAGAAAGCTCTCTGATATAAGGACACTAGTCCTATCAGATCAGAGCCCTACTCCTTTGACCTCATTTATTATTAACTGCCTCCTAAAGGCCTTTTCTTCAAATATAGTCACATTGGGGTTAGGGTTTCAACATTTGAATTTTGGGACACCATGCATACTCTTGAATATAGCATGCAATGTATATATAGATAAAAGAGGCCAGAAGGATACACATCACAATATGAATAATGCTTGGGTTAAAGCAGTAGGAATTAGGATAGTTTACATTTTTTTCTTTCTTTGTTTATTCCTGTCACTTCAAAATTTTCTATTAAAAATGCATTAGTAAAACACTATAAACAGCATATGTATTTTTAATCCTATCCCTGTAGCACCAGCCCTCACTGAGCAGACCATGCGCAGGGTAGATTGCCCGTTTTGGGGCTGGCCCTTGAATCGCTCTGGGCAATGTATGCACAGCACAGTAGGGAACAGAGAAACTTGCTGAACTTCCAAAGGAACCCATAAGAGATAATACAAAGACAAAGCTTTCATGGGATTTCAAGAAACAGCTACTTTTCCAGGAAAGCCTTATTATAAATGGGGTTTCCGAAGAATATGAAAGCCAAATAGGAATAACTAACGCTTGAGTGGCACTTTCAACTTTTCCAAAGCACTCTCCCATTTATTAATTCATTTGATCTTCATAACAACTATGCAGGCAGGGCGTCTATTAGTATTCCTATTTTAACAATGAAGGCATAAAGGTAGAAAGCGATTAAGAGAAAAATCCCAATCACAATTAGTAGAGTAGGACACAGATATCCTGGCTCTCAGTCCAGTGCTCCTGCCCCTGCCCTGGCATCCTCACTCCCAGCACAGCCTTTGGAAAACTCAAGTATCTTTTCAGTTCTTATTAAAAGAAAAAAGTCCCTTACCTTTCTTGTGAAAAGAATGAAGCCAAATAGAGCTGTAAGAAATAATATAATTCAAAAGGCAAAATGCAACTTGCTTTTACTGAGACTGAAGTCTTTGCAGCTAGAGTGTGTTATATGGTTACTTCCGGGCTTAAGAATGTGCCACTTTTTTCATTGACTGTATACTGTTGCTCCTTTGCCCTTGGACCCGGATAACTGACAACTTTTTAGAAGCTAACTTTTAGTGAATACCACCATAGTAAAATGCTTAAGGACGATGGATTGAGTGACTAGTTGTGTAATATAAAATTACATGGTTCCAATCTCTTTCTTAATTAAGAATGATTTCCTATCTAAGGAGGTTATTTTATATACTACATGACTTTACAGTTCTACCCAAATGCAGTATAAGATTATAATTCAAATCGTTTTTGTTTAAAACACTCAAATATGGCAGCTTGAGAGATAGTTTACAACTCTATTTTTAATGGACTGATTTAACTATAGATATTATAACTGCAAATAAAACACATTTACAAAAAGCTGTTGTCTTTAGAATTGTAAATCTGGCAAGGTTTTTAGCAGTAGAATCTTAGATAAATAAAAGTTGCATCTTTTTAAAGTGTGGGTGTTAATTGGGCTTTACTTATCATCATGAAGAGTAAAAGCAGATGTTGATCTGAAACAATGCCTTATCATGCACAGTGGTTCTGAGAGATGGCATTTTCTTTGATGCCCTTATTCTGATTTATTGTCGACCAGATTTACCTGCTGGTCACATACTTATTCTGACTTGGAAATACCAACCAATGCTAATTCAGGAGATAGCTATTAGTACAGAGGAAGTATCCAACAAGAATGTCTCAAGTGTGTTTTGCCAGTGGACTATAGCCATGTCAAGGTGAGATAAACTAATCGTTTCACCTTGATGTGCTAAATTAAGTAGTGTGAAGAAATCAGAAGACAATGGTGAATACAATGAGCTGAATGAATAACTTTCTATTTCTTTGCATAAATAAATTTTTTTGTGATGATTAAAGCTTAGTGAATAAGTTCAGGGGTGGAGGTGGGAGAGGTAATTATTTCACAAAACAGGAGAAAGCATCTATACTTATTTCATGATAATTATTTAGAGTCAAACAGGAGTTATCAGAAGGGTTGTGGTTGTATGTTTATCTCTGAAAAGTTGGATTCCAACCTATCCTTTTAAAAATGAAAAAGAATTATTATGAATATGATCATTTAGAAGAAGTTCAAATACTAAGAGAACGAATACAAATACTTGTGCCATTGGGTTTAAATTAAGTAGCGGAGAAGTGATCACAAATATGAAAGCTTGCTCTCCTCTTTCTCTCTCTCCTGACTATACTCTTTTTTCTCCCTCGTTTAGTTCTTTCCACTTCAAGAACTATATTGAGTGAGCAATTTCTAAGTTGCTTCTGTGAATGCAGCAGAGGCAGTTCCTGCTCTAAGGGAACCTCAGGATGCATAGGTAGATCTAGTAAGTGAATTTTTTGCTTTATTTAAGTGCTGCCCAAGTGAAGACCTTCCACATCAAATTGAATATGAAAAATACAGTTTACTAAATAAAAAATACAATCTACTAAATAAAATGTTGCTGAACAACAGTTCCTTCTTGGGAGCGTCCAGTTAGCCTCCCCTTCAACTGCTTGTGCACATATATGTGCGTATACATGGGTGTGTGTATGCAAGTGAGTGTGAGCATGTGTGTGTGTGTATCTCTAGTAGATCAATAGTAGGGTGTGGAATTTTGCAGGCCTAAGTGTCTAAGTCCAGGAGTTTAACAACTCTACTTTTTACAATTACTATTTATTCTATAATTTGCTAATTCTGTCTCTAAAGTTAGCAACTTTCCATTGTATATGTGTTCTACCAAAAATCTTCCCCAAATTTCTCTTACTTACATCACTCTTACTTGTGGGTTTACATTAGCCCAATCCTCTGGATGAAACTTTTCTTCCCTACATTAACTCTAACTCTTTGGGTATTTTTTTAAAAAAAAATCAACCCTACCCAAGAAAATGTTTCATCAAAACTAGTGCCGGGCACAGGTACTTGAAACTACCTTGCTTTCCTCAGTGACAAGCTGATAATGTCACTGAGTTTTGTAATATATTGCATTTTTCCATTAAAATAGGTCAAAGCAAGGTCAAATGCCAATCCTATTAATGTGTGGCTACTGTTGGAAAGTGTGTGAACTCTCCCATTACCTGCTTAGCACCACCAAATAAGTGCCATGATGTTGAGCCTGTACAAGAGTACTGGCCTTGGGCTATATCATGAAGGAAGTCTTCTTGGAGCAGGTGCTGCCTAAGCTGAGAAGTAAAAGATAAGTAACAGCTAGTAAGTAAAGGGTAGAGGGGAAGGAAAAACAGTTAGGTATGTTCAGCCCATAGCAGATCTTAAAGCAAAATGCAATATTATCAAATAACTGACTGAGGACAAAATACTTGCCTAAATCTCAAAACCAAACCACAGTATCAAACATATCAGTGTTTTGAGGCAACACAAAAGATTGTCTTAACTGTTTCCCTTGTAACTACTGGCTTGTCTCCTCTATCTTCCAAATGGAACTGAAAACAATACTTTGCCCATATGAAATGTAGATCTGAGCTTAGAAACATCTTAGCAACTTCAATGTAGTATTCTCTGGAATATTTACTAGACAAAAAACCCCTGCTTTTTAAACATACTCCCCTTAGCACAAAACTCCGTCAGGTCTCTAGGGAAGAGTTAACAGCATTACTGTGTGATTCTTGTCCTAGCACTTAGGGTGATGCCACCATGAAAAGACCTGATGATCACAAGTCATTTTCATCACTTGATGATACTGTGTGCCATCATTTATATTAACATGAAAGAAAGTTCATGCACATATAGGGCGTGTGCCTGTCTGGGTGAGCTTGTAATGAGAAAGGTACTCACAAATAAGGTTTGGGCCTTTGGGGCGTATCACAGTGGTCTAACTCAGAGAACAGCCTCTGCCTGAGCTGTCAAGAGATCCAGATTCACGTACAAGTTCTGCTGATCCTGATGTAGCTTCTGGCACTGATATTCTGATTCTATATTCCTAGTATATCAAGTCATGTCTGAAAGCGATCACAGCTAAAGAGTTAAGGCTGCACTTTTTCTTTGTCAACCTCTCCAGTCATAAACGATGAGCCATTGTCAGAAAGCTGGCCTCACATGCCCCCAGCCCTGAGATGGTGAGAGTGGCACTGTTAATGGTAGGATGCCTCGCTTTTCTTTTCTGGGCCTCTGGGCACCAGGCAGTGAAACTGTGCAAAACTTAGAAAGCTCTTGCCTGCATGATTTATGGCTGTAGCCAGTTCTTTATTCCCTTACTTTCATAAGCACCAAATTCTGTTAGAGAACTTGGGGGAAAATCTGCCAGTCCTGGGCTATTTTGGGGTTTCTTCATCATCTCTTGACCTTTGCTTTGACAAGCCAAATAACAGAATGAAAAATGGGCCCTGTAGTTTTGCCCATGATTACCACGCAGAACAGGCAGCGTCAGGAAGGGAAAACAACAAAGCCACGCCATTTGGAGAAAAAGGCTCTGAGCGAGTAGCAAAGAGAAACTTGAGGATTTGGACACGATGTCCCAATAAAGTAAAGTAAATTATTTTAAGTATGACAAATTATGTTTCAAATTTGCATCCATCTTTGTGAGATAGAAATGGAAGTTTCAGGAATTGCATGCCGTTTTAAGTGGCCGTCTGTATCAGGCACATCTTGTAGGGTAATTTTGACATTCTTGACTTCTATGAGAGTGAGGCTATAGGGTCTATATCATCTACACGGTATTATTAATATCTTTAAGATATTCTGCAAAGTTAGCATTTTTAAAATGTTGCTTCTTGACGATCGTGATTTTCCTGAATCGTGTTGTAATTTTGTAGGAACATCAAGGTATTTCAGTATTGTTGACGGTTTTCCATTCTTGCTAAATATAACATGTCTAAATTTGAAAGTGAAAGCAAAGTAATGAGGAAATTTGCAAAGCACAGAAATATATTCCACTCGTTCCCTTCCTGAATTTTTCCTTGCAGGTAAGGAGGAAGGTGCAATGTGCCAGTTAATCTATTTAAATGAAACCATAGCTTTTTAAGATTTGAGGGAAAATATTTTTTCAGACATTTACATGCATAAACAATTGCTCTATGAAAGCTAAACTTAGTCATACAATCTACCTAGATCTTTAGAACATGCGCATATATTAAACCACTTCAAAATTAATAAAACTCTCTAAATTATGCATGGCGCAGAGGGTGAAAAAAGTTGATAACAGGAACTGCTGCCTGCCTAGTGCTATGAATTCGGTAATGCACTGAGAGCAACCCTATGGCTATGCACTAGAGAAGATCATAATAAGGTGTAATTGTTGCTTGCTCATTTGTTCGAACTCCAAAACTATATCAAATAACACTTAATTATACACATAGAATACCATTACAGCAAAGAACTCACACTTGAATAGCTCAGTATAAGTGAGGACATTTAATATTATTTGGCTCCAATAGGTGCAAAAAAGATACAAAGTAGCAGCTGCTAGTTAATCTGGAGTTCTAGGTTTGCAACCTCAAAAGAAAATCTAAGGAATATTTCCTGGAGTTTGAATATGTAAAGTTTTAACTGCTCCATCTGGTACATGCCCTCTGATTACCCAAAATGTTGGCTGGCAGTTTGAGGGACGCATTTGATAGCCAGCCAAGTTTAAAGGTCTATTGGAGGTAAAACAATGCCCACCCTTTAACAAGAGCGCCATTGTTTCTTAACAATGAAGCTCTCTGGCTTATTTGAATGTCAACAATTCAGAAAAGTTGATGTTTGGAGCCATCAAATAAAATGTTTTTGTGAAACAGTTTATTATTTCAGTGGTAATTATTTGAATCATTCATGGTAAAGGATGTTTGCTAATGAGAGCTTGGCTGCTGTAAATTCCAGAGAGACTGAATGCTCTTTGTGCTGACAAAAAGACCCAAATCACTGGAGAGCGACTGACTGGACAAATCATTCATCTATGCAAATGCCAGCCGAAATGGTCAGATGCATTTATTACCCTCCTCATTATAGTAAACAAGGCAGGAATCGTGACTGGCAGTTATCAACTTGCCCTGAAGTATGATTTGTTCTCCTACCACTATTTAAATGAGAGGAAAAAAGGCATGCCACCAGGGACTTTGTTGGTTTATAAAAGAGTAAATGTCACATAGCCCAGTGCTTAAAGACTTTTGATTGACAAATGTTTTATTTGACATATCAAACAATGATGGTTTTCATATCAAATAGTCCATATTTGTTAGCAAAAATCTTAACCCCTTGAAGTTTGGCCAATGCTTTTAGCTCACTTCTGCCAATGCTGAGAAACTAGAACACAGATGGCAAGTTACATTAAAGGCAATACCAAATATCTCTACACATAATGTGCAAAGACCTAAAAATACTCTGCATTGGGTGACAGAAATGACACAGTGTTTTATCACAACACATATAGTGTAAAATGTTCTTCTGAACTGATAATGCAAATTAAAGTGATGTTGACCTACTTGCACTTACTAAGTATTCTTCTGCTGTTTAGTGCAAGATAAGCTAAACATTAAAGAATTTATACAGCATATGTCACAGTGAAATCTAAATTGTCTGGTGTAACTCTTCTTAAATGTCACAACAGTGTCACAACACACTCAGGGTTTCAGGGCTTACAGTTAAAGCCACAGCACCCTTATATAACCCCTTGTTCTCATGCGCTCAAAACTTTTCACTTCTTGTTTTCTGTGACTGAAGTTTTGCATGCTTCGTTTCAGTCCGATTGCTATTTACAAGTATACCTCATGATATAGAAGCATGCTAGGCCAATATGTGAGCTCATACAATTTGTAATCAAGATTGTCAATTGATAACATCACATGACGACTTCCCTGGGAGACACGTAGGGTGACACGTTCTCACACATGCTTTCTTCTCCTTTGTTGCCATATTTTCGGCTGTCACCTCTGCTGGCACTGAGTGCCTCTTCGTTCTTCGAACCTAGATGGAACTGTTCATTTTTAAAAACCAAAAGTGACAACAATCATTAGAAGAGGTTCTAAGCAAACCCAAAACTGTTTTTTTTTTACTTCCTAGTATCAGATAAAATATAACTTATTTTTATTTTTTATTTTTTTTAGAGATAGGGTCTCAATCTGTTGCCCAGTCTGGAGTGTGGTGGCATAATCATAACTCACTGCTGCCTCAAACTTCTGGACTGAAGTGAACTTTCTGCCTCAGCCTCCTCAGTACAGGTACATGCCACCACAACCTGGCTAATTCTTTTTCTTTTTTCTCTTTTAATTTTTTTTTCTGTAGGTTCTTGCTCAGTTGCCCAGGCTGGTCTCAAACTCTAGGCCTCAAGCAATTCTTCTGCCTCAGTCTCCCAAAGTGCTGAGATTACAGGCGTGAGCCACCACACCCTGCCTGACAATATAAAACATTTATAGAGAAGAAGGATCTGTTATTCCATTGTGCTTCAATCCATTAACCTGACGTATTTTTAGGCTTCTATATTATCATTCAAAAACATAAAAATAAATGTAGTAGTCTTTGCCGAGATAATCTGAACACTTGAATATACATAGAAGAATAATAACATCTCTCCTTTGCATGCATGATTGTAAAAGTTTGGTGGTGGTCAAGTAAAATTATATCATCTTGGATCTAAACTTTCTCCATGCATATATTTCCACTATTATGATAAGTTGAAATCACCAAAGAGAATATGATTATTAGAAGAAAATGTTTTCCCCAATGCTGCTGTCTCCTTCCATGTGGCAACTCTGACCTCTATCTCTATAACACTCCGTGGTTGCTCAGCCCTGTGCATTTGGGAAAAGAATGAACCCCTTTCTTTATCACTTTGGGGTCCATCTGCCTAGAGGAAGCATGAACTCTGATCTGCCTCTGGAATAGGAGGGTAGGAGCTTCAGCTCCTCCTGAGACTGAGTGGATAAATATGCCAAATTCTGGGTGCAGCATTAGGTAGTTCATTGTTGTCATATGCAAGTGACATAGTCTTCAGTGGTTAAATCAGAAATGTGATCACCATCCCCTTGACTCCTTTATCTCTCAGTCATTTCAGAACTTGGATGAACAGTATATTAATATACAAAGAAATTTGTATTATTATTACTATTATTATTATAGAGTCAGAGTCTCACTCTGTTGCCCAGGCTGGAGTGCAGTGGCACAATCATGATCACCGCAGCCTCGAGATGCTGGGCTCAGGCGATCGTTCTGCCTCAGTCTTCCAAGTAGCTAAGACTACAGGTGAGCAACACCACGCATAGCTAATTTTTAAAATTTAATGTAGAGACAAGGTCTTACCATTTTGCCCAGGCTGGTCTCAAATTTCTGAGTTCAGGCAATTGTCTTGCCTCCGGCTCCCAAAATGTTGGGATTACAGGTATGAGCCACCACACCCAGCTGATATTTGTTTTATTAATAAGATTTTGAGAACACATTTCTTCTGTATATGATGGTACAAATACATTAAGAAAGTCTGGACTCAGTTGACTTTGTTAAGTTCAGAGATTTTGGGGTTGAACAAGGAAGATACAGGATCATGAGAGACAGTAATACAGAATAAGCTTTACTGGGTAGTGCTTAGGGATGCAGGAGAGGGGAAGTCCCTCCCAGCAAGAAACCTTCCAGAGATAGCAGCATGAGGCCACCACCAAAAAGAGAAATAGAGCAAGGGGACTCCAGGGAAGAAGGAAATCAAGGAGGGGGCTTATATGTTTAGGTGATTTTGTTCAGCAGAAAGGTGGGGGGGTTTCTAGGTCAGAGAACTTTAAAAGGCACCAGAGTTTTGGCATTTTTTTATTGTACAGACTTTGTCTTATCTATGGTTAGCAGATGTTGGGTGCAGTTTCATGAGGTATATAAGTAGGTAGGTTCTGAATGGCTAAAAATATGTTTATTTGGACTATATTTAAAGCAATGAGATGTGTAGAGAATTTGAGTTCAGCATTGACGGACTTTTGGCTAATGGTCCCAGCCTTCTGTGAGGAAGTAAATAATATTGGGGCCATTTTAGGCTAATACAACAGAACTGTCTCTGGCTCATTTATGTAACACTGGCTCTGTCACATTTCATTTCTTTTAGATGTTAAAATATATATAGATATCTTTAGGACTAATTTACCAGGCTTTGTTCTCTAACTCACTAACATTTCTCTGGGGTGGGAGCTTTTGGTTTCAGTGGGAGGGTACATAAAACGCCCAAAGTGAAAGCACTTTTCTGATCAAATGAAAACTTGTAGTCCTGAAATCACACTAAGTACATGGCTGATTATTTTACTTCCTTTTGTAGACTGAGAAGCACATTTCTTGATGGGAAGCTTCCTGAGATTGGTCTCCCTCAGAGCAATGACCTTTGCTTCATCTTTAGTTATCGACTTTGCAGTTTTTCATTGACAATGAGATTCCTTGCATAACTTTGTCTAATGAAACCTAGGCTAGACCCGCCATGTTTCTTATGCTGTCTGTAGTCAAACCCTATCTTTTGGTCTGTGGTTTTAGCTGCTCCTTAAATAAATAACCATCTTTGTCACAAGGCTTTTGCTGATAAATTGTTTCATCTACATGGTAATTTCTGTCTGTTATTATTGATAATAAGTATAATATGGTGCTACTCTTCCAGTTTACTCCTGAAGCATGGCCCTCTTTTTCCAGCTTTTTAAGAGTGTTTTCACTCAGTTGCCCCTGCCTATTAAAATTCTGCCCTCTGAAATGTTATCTTGGTCACCTTTGGATGATAGGATTATGGGTGATGAGATTATTTGCTTCTTTAGCCTTGTTTATATTGTCTTTATGCTTTACTGTGCTTATTTTATAATTAAGAAAAGAATATAAAGCTATGAATAGGAAATACTCAGATTCAAATGATATCATCAGTTGCTCTCTAGTTTCTCTCTCTTTACAGTTGGTCAATGCTTTAATTTCAGTTGATCTTATTCTCACATTCACACTCTTCTGGTGTAAGCAAGATGGCTGCCAACTGGTTACAATCTTCCTGGCTCATGCCTAGCAGGAAAGTGTAAGAGTATTTGTCCTAGCATTCTCATTCAAAGTTCTAAATTTGCTTTGTTTGGACCAGTTTAGGTCATGCATTTATTTGAACCAATTATTGTGATCTTGAAATTTGATGTATGGATTGGTTTTGGCCTGGGTCTACCCCCAAGGCTGGTAGACAACCTCTTCCCACCCCTGACAATGAGAAATAATGGTGGGGGAGGGGTGCATCACTAATCAGAAATTATCCAGGCAGGCAAAAAACAAATAACCACTCTGTCTTTCTGGCTTCCTTAATGTGAAGTGACTAAGAGAAAGAGTTACTAAAGCCACAACGTTGATAGTAGTCTTATGACTCTGCATCTACCCAAGTTACTCTTTCTACGTTGGCTGCTCTACTTTTTGTCATGATGAATTTTAGCAGTTATTTCGATTTCCAGAAGTTCCCTATTGTTTCATGTGTAGCTCCTTGTGTTTCAATTATTATATTTTATTTGCTATAAGACTTTGAAAAATGTAGAACTGTAGATGGTCAGTCTGACTTTTTTGGAGGGATAATTAACAATGTGAATATACTTTTAGAATTCAACAATGATTTTTCTATCCAATATATATCATTCAGTGAATCAAGATAAAAATTTTAGGTCATATTTGAAATATTTAGCTAAAAGTTTTGTCAAGAGAAACATTCAAATGGATTAATATGTCAATTTTAATATGGCTAGTGCTTAGAACATCAGCATATATATTCTAGATAATTCTAGAACTAAATTAAAAATAATATGCTAAAGCACACATAAAGTTTTATAAATTATATAGACCTGCTAAATCAACTACTGATATCTGCAGTGAGACACTATATATTATAAACAAGCAAAGGCCAGCCCATGCATAAAAATAGAACTCTGTCTCACAATATGCAGCCACCAGCCCAGGAAACCAACCCTTTATCTATAGTAACCAGCCCAGGAAGCAGACTTGTAGGAAGTGAGATCACCGTCTCTGGCAATTAATCCTGTAATCCAAGCAATAATCTCTGTAACAATTGGTCCAAAATGGCCAGAATTTGATTGATAACTGACAGATTCCCAGTTTTTACTTCTGCTGTCAACTTAGGACAAACTAGAGAAAGTCACATATGTTCCTTTCACCAATCACAGAGGATGTCCCACTTCTAGTTACTTCACCTACAGTTTCCCCATGCCAACAGCCTCCAATCACAGCATACCTGAAGGTTCTTTCTTTTTTTTCCTACTGTAAAGCTTTCCCACTCCTCTGCATGCCTTGGAGTCTTTGCCTACGTGCAAGTGATGCTGGCTGGTTCCTTTGCTGCATTATAACAAGCTCTGAGCAAATAATCTTTGTTTTCATTTAGATGGTCTTCATTTATTTCCATAATAGTTATTTGACAAGTCACCTAATCATCTTATGAATGTATTCTATAGCTTTTTCTATGTGTGCAAAAAAAAAAAAAATTTCATAGTTGTGGTCACTAAAATAATATTTTTAAATTACATAGTATCAGATTTTAAAACATTAATTCTGCTAGAATCCTCATATTGTTATCTCTACTTCACAAAATAAATGACCTAAAACTACTAAATTAAATAACTTATAATGAATGGATGGCAGAGTTAGAATTCAAACTTGATATTTTTGTTTCACAATTGATCTTTCAATAAACATATAATAAAGACTGTAAGAGAAAAATATGACTACAACTAGATTTTTTAAAAAATCAAAGTCTGAGGAGAGACAAGACTGAAGTTTATAAAATAAAGAAAAGTATGTTCACTATGGGTATCCTCTGATATTTGAAAGGCAACATAAAAACAAGAAAATCACTTTTATTTGGCTGGTGTAAAACAAGTTGCTGTGTTCTTCAGACTGGTAAAGGATAATAGGAAAATGAAAGAATTGTGTAGTTAAACAAAACTCAAAGACTTACCGAGTTCCTGTCCCAGGATGGACCATATTTGCTTGAGTAATCATGGACAAGTCACTTTTCCTCTCTGGACCTCAATTTTGTCATCTTCTAAAATGAGGTTTGTAACTTCTATCTGCCTATTGTATCTGACTATTGTAGGGATGATATGAGATAACATGTGGGAATATGCTCAGTAACTGGCATGAATACATGTTGGCTCTTCTTTTCCTCTCTGTTCAGGGTACTGTCACTATCAGAATCATAGCTGTGCATTGGTGGCATAGTATCATCATCATTGATTTGCTAGTCATTCTCTCTCCAGATTGTTTCTGGATAGGGGTAGAATCTTACTTATCTCTGTATAACCAATGCCTGATAGGACATAAACACTCTGCAAATCCTAGTTAGTATAGATGATCTTGGACTTCAGGGAGCACGTACTCTATAAGAGAAACATGTGTGATGTAATAACAAAATGACACAAGACAGCAAACACTTAAGTGATAAAGTGTGAGGCACTGAGTAAATGAAAAAAAAAAATGGATAAGTGAAGTTGAGGAAAACATCATCAAATACAGATGAGCCTAGGAAGACCTTAGCAAAGGAAATGATTTTGTTACCAGGAAAATGGTATGCACTACTGTGCAAGAGGAATGTGCAAGGGCAGAGAAGTGGAAGGAGACAGGAATGTCTTGAGGGGATGGTGAAAACATGTGTTTACCTGGCAGAACATTCATTTAGGAAAGAAAAAAAGATTACATATGCTATAGTCAGATTAAATGGAATCTTGAACTTGTCATCAGGTATGTCTGAATACCTACACATGCCTATGTTTGCTATAGCCTATGTATCCTCTGATCAATAAAAAAAAACATTAAAAACACAAAGAATAAATCTAGTATCCTTACAAGGCCGCACAAAGCCCTGCTGATCTGCATCCTCCTGGCCTGCTCCACTCCACTCACCCTGGCCTCTTTACTATTTCTAGAACATTCTAGGCTACAACCTACAGTCAAGTCTTCACTCCTGCTAATTACTCTGCCTGGAATGCCCTTTCCCTGCATATCTTTCTGACTGTTTCCCTCACATCCTTCAGGTTTGTGCCCCTGATCTCACCTTCTCCATGAGGTCTACTTGACTCCATATTTAATACAACACTCCTCCACCCCACTCTCTTTATTCTTCCCTTCTCTGCTGTACATTTTCTTTCCTCAGATACTAATTACCTCCTTGCATACCAGAGATTTGTTATGCTTGTCATTTTTCTTTCTTATTTTAAATTTAGTATTTTAAATATGTGGGGTACAACTCAGGGTTAGGTACACAAATTGCTTGTTGTTTTTCTATTGCTACTCTACTTCATGAGGGAAAAGTCTTAGTTTTGTTCACTGATGATACTAAGTACTTGGCACACAGTAGGCCTCAAGAAGCAATCATGGAATGACTAAATGGATAAATAAGACATGTTGTCTTACTAAAATGAAAACAAGAGTGAGTTCCAAATTTGAGGAAGCCATCTCCTAGCTAGTATTAGGATTATTGTTTTAGCTCTTTAGTTTAAGATCCTAGCCATGTTGGTAAAACGTGCTTAAACCTAAACTTGTATTTTTTTCTAGACTTGTATTTTTTTTTAACTCACTTACTCCACTGAAAGTCTCTTGAACTTTTTAGAGGTTGCAGGAAGAAGAAGCAAGTAACGAATGGAGAGCCACAGATTTCACATTGACGTTAGCTGAAGCGGAGGAGACAAATGCAAAACAGAAAGCTCTCAATCAATGAACTTGGTTTCAACTGTGTATTAAGAAAGCCTGAAGCCTTAATTCCTTTTCTCAGAAATGTAGAAAGGTCAGGAACCTTGGTGACAGAATTGTGTTTGATCTTTCAGTTGAGGTTTCCAAGTGTTTTTCAGATATTTAAATGTGGATAAAAGGTCAGACACCTTGAACTAAAAGTTACAACCAGGCTTTAAAACTTGGTGCGTTAAGCTGTTCCACAAACTAAATCATCATTCATCAGGGAGCAAGAGTAACTTAGAAACGAAAGCTATGGCACTTAAACATTGTCAGCACAAATGGTAATTTGGCGATCAGCTTAATTCTGGGCAAGAAAACCTCTTTTCCCACTAGGGATAATGGTTCTCAGTATAATGTGAATTTTGTGCCAAATGGAGGAAAATAATTTAGTCATACACTAAAAAGTCAAATAGAAGTATTTTTATTAGAATGAATAATGTTATTTATACACAGTACTCTAGTCATGTGACTTTGGTACTTTAGACAGAAATTATAAGTTGAAACAGGAGTCATCTTTAACTAATTTTTTACCTCTTAATACACTGCAACTAATCATCAGAGTTTAGATTTACCTTTTGAAAATTCACTAGTGCTTACTCCTGATTTTGCTTGAGACAGGTGGTGGGGTCTGAGTAACTGAGCTCGGTCATGTGCTACTGCAGGCCTACATGACTGCTGTAGGCTAAATATTTGTGTTTCCTTAAAACTCATAAGTAGAAATCTAACTCCTAATATAATATTATCTGAATGTAGGGCCTTTGAGAGATGATTTGGTCATGCTTGTGGAGCCCTCATGAATGGGATTAGGGACCTTGTGAAAGAAACCCCAGGCAGCATTCTTGCCCATTCTGCCATCCAGTTAGAGTGAGAAGTTGTTGTCTGTGGACCAGGAAATGGGCCCACTCCACACATCGAGTCTACTAGTATCCCGATCTTGGACTTCCTAACTTCCTGAACTATTGTGCTATGGTTTGGATATAGTTTGTATACACCGAAACTTATGTTGAAGTTCAATTGTCAGTGAAGCAGTGTTGGAGGAGTGGCTAGTGGGTGGTGTTTGGTCATGGGGGAAGAAAACTCATGAAGAGAGCAATGCCTATTAATCTTTGAAATAACAGAGTAGTGAGTGCCCACTCTCTCTGGAATGGACTCGTTTCCTTAAAAACTAGTTTGCTTATTCATTTATTTTTTTGAGTCAGGGTCTCACTGTCACCCGGGCTGGAGTGCAGTGGCATGATCATGGCTACCACAGCTTGGACCTGCTGAGCTCAGGCTATCCTTCCACCTCAGTAGCTGGGATCACAGGCAAGTGCCACCACACAGGGCTAACTTTTTGATTTATTGTAGAGACGAGGTCTCTCCATGTTGTCCAGGCTGATCTTGAACTCCTGGGTTCAGGCAATCCTCTCACCTCAGGCTCCCAAAACACTAGGATTGCAAGCGTAAGCCACCATGCCCAGCTGAAAACAAGTTTTTATAAAGTAAGTTTCCTCCTGTTAATTGGTCTCTCTTTTTCACATACATCTGCTCACCTTCCCACTTCACCATGTCTTGATGCAGCACTAGGTTGTCACCAGAAGCTTAGCCACTCTTTATAAATCACCTAGCCTCAGGTACTCTGTTATAACAACATAAAATGGACTGAAAGACAATAAGCCACTCAGTTTATGGTATTTTGTTAGGGCAACTGGTACAAGCTAAGACAATGACTGACCCCCTTCTACTCTGTAAAATTCCCGGCCCAAGACTCAGTTAAGTTGCTTGTTTGGCAACATTTTTTTTTTTTGGACCCACATTTATGTTTAATAAAAACTGACATAAACAAACAAAACCTGTACAAAAAAATATGCCAAATCACTGATTACTTTGAAACAGTAATCTCGAGAGACATTATCTTCTAGGACCCCACCTTCCTCTGCCACGGCCTCATCCTCTTCCTCTACCTTGGCCTCTTCCTGCAGTGGCTTCCCTTTTCTTAGATTTCACCTTAGATTCAACATCCACAAGTAATTTGAGTTCGAGTCTCACTCTGCCGCCCAGGCTGGAGTGCAGTGGCAGGCTCACGGCCACCAGCGCCGACCTGCTGGGCTCCGGCGAACCTTCCACCTCAGCCTTCCAAGTAGTTGGAACTACAGGCGCGCTACCACACCGGCTAATTTTGGATTTATTGTAGAGACGAGATCTTGCCAAGTTGCCCGGGCTGATCTCGAACCTGCAGGCTCAGGCAATCTCACCTCAGCCTCCTAAAGTGCTGGGATTATGTGTTGAGCCACCTGGTAACATTTTATATGTTTTGTTGAACACTGTTGCTGGGAGAATTAAGTGTATCCTTGTGCAACTCCACTGGGAGGGAACACTTAGAAGCTTGTGCCTGGTGTTTCCTAGACTTAGTCCAAGGGACCTTTTCCTTTTTTTTTTTTTTAATCTTCATCTTTAGTTTCTCACTGTAATAAATCATAATTACGAGTATGGCCTTTTTTTTTTAACTCTTGGCACAGATGCCTATGCATGCAAACCAACAAATATTATATATATATATATATATATATATATATATATATTTTTTTTTTTTTTTTTTGAGTTGGAGTCTCACTCTGTCACCCAGACTGGAGTGCAGTGGCCGCTTCCGGCCACCGCAGCCTCGCCTGCTGGGCTCCGGCGATCCTTCCGCCTCCGCCTTCCAAGTAGCCGGAATTACAGGCATGCGCTACCACGCCCGGTTGATTTTTTGATTTATTGTAGAGATGAGGTCTCGCTGCCCAGGCGGGTCTCGAACCCGCGGGCTCAGGCAATCCACTCACCTCAGCCTCCCAAAGGCGCGGGATTACAGGCTGAGCCACCGAGCCTGGCACAAATTATATATTTAAAAGGTAATCATGTACTTATATTTCAAACATCATCTTTTCAGTTAATTTTAAGTCTAATACATTATAAACTGTTTTCATCATCTACTATTAGTTTAATGCCATAATCTTCATTTAATTTATGGGACAGTTGGGAGATCCAAAGAGTGAAAATATCATTAGAAAGTGACATCTGCTTTGGGCATTATCCCCCAAAGTACAACCAGCTGGGCTGTATCCAAGTCCTCAGTAGGCCATGGTTCTATTCCATATAGGCAGCCTCTTCAGGCAAATAGAGCAATGCCAGTGATTCACTTAACCCTATTGATATGAAGTAAGTTTCGTGGTGGGAGAAAATATTTTGTAGAAGGCAATGAGGGTTATAAGGCAATCAATGGCAAGAGTTGATGGCAAAGTCCTAAGTAGGGAAAGCAAATCCCGATTCAGAATAATGATCTGGTCCCATAAGGACAAATGACTCTACCGTCTACAATGAAAAGAGGCTAATGTGATCAGCTTGTTGGCTGGAATCAGTCATTTCTCTAGCAATTTTGAACTCTCTGTGGTTTTTGCACATCTCCCAGTGTTTGCAAGTGCTCTCCTCTCTGCCTCGAATACCTGTCCCTTACTTCTCCACATGGCTAACTGCTACTCAGATTCTCAAAGAAAAAGACTGAATGTTCATTATTATTTATTTATTTATCTCCACTGTCATGCTTAGCAGAGTAGAAACACAATGAATGTTCATTGAATTGAATGGAAAGTGAACTCATCAAGAGAGAATAGAGTGAGAATTAAACCAGAGGCAGAACTTTGGAGAATGCCTAGATGTAGGCCATGGATAGAAAAAGAGAAGCTCTCTCATTTATATATATATTTGTATCATTATCATATATAGTATTATGCATTATTATTAAATAGGTCAAATATCATTATTATAGATTGTACATATCTCCATTACTATAACCACACTGGCTATATACCTGATATATAGCCATAGGAAGGAGAGCTGATCAACCATTAGGTATTGCAGAGAGGTCAGGGCATCTAATTGGGTCTCATTCCCCAGGCTCCTGAGTGGGTCTAATTCTCTGATTGTCTTTCTCCATTTGGTGGCCACTTCCAGTTCAATCTTTGTACCCTTGAGTTTAAGAACTCCAGTGAAAAAGACAATATCTGCTTCCTAATAACTTCTACTAGAGACCTAAGTCTAATGCTCATTGACTCTGATGAGCCAGTTGCTGGTCAGGGAGACATGGTGATCTGCTGGGCTAAGCCTGATTCAGGGGTCTAACCCAGAACTTCAGGGGTGGAGTGACCCCCATCTGATATACATCTTCAGTGGATTTCTCCTAAAGAAAGTACAGGTACTGTCACTAGACAAAGGTGAATGAGTGTGGGTCAGACAAAAACAGAAGAAAGCCACTCTAGTACCTGAAGTAGCATAATTCTCAACGTAATTAATGAAATACAAACATGTAGTTCATAAGAGGAACTACAGAAAGGAAAATCTTTAAAAATGCATTTTCATGTTTTAATCTCTCTCCCTCCTCTCTGTGTGGAGTGTCAAGATGAATAACTTTTTTTTTTCTGAACCATGGACAGTGAAGGGACAGTGCCTCTGGAGTGATAAGGAGGACACCTGAATTCCCACCTAGAGTTCTGTTATGAAACTTTGAGGAAACAAATTCAAGACATATATGTGTATATTTGGGTACATATTCTACATATTATCCCTCAAAAATTGACTGCAATATACATTTCAAAGTGATAGAAATTCAACTTGCTATTTTTTATTCTTTTTTTTAAAGAGTAGAGAATATAGCTCATTTAGAAAGCAAATTAGACAGAGACAGAGAGAGGAGATTCACTTCCCCAAGGTGGAGGCAAGGGCTATTTTTTATCCTTCAGCGACATTTTTATTTAAGCCTTAAATATTGGTTAGGAGAAGAGTGTTCAAAAAACCATATTTGTGTCTATCTTATTACAGCCCATATTTGGCTGTGTCCATGATTCACAGGTTCAAATAGTGGAATCTGGCCAGATCACTTTCTACTAGTAAATTCAGCTCCACATATCAGCATTACACAGTTATTCTACTATTGATACCATATTGATTTTAGAGTAGTAGGGGACTACAATTCTACACCGATAGCCTAGCTCAGTCTGCTCATCTTACAAATGAATAAACTGAAGTCAATGTAGCTGAGTAACTTGCCCAAAATATGTCAATAGCAGAGCCATGTCTAGAGCAGGAAGACTAGGATTAGACTAATGCGTTTGTTACTATATCCCAATGTTCAGTGCTCTCAGACCCTAGTTGTAACATCTATGTTTGCATTTTGATATATGTAACCCAATCAATAATTTTTATTTTATTTGAGACTGTCTCAAAAATTTGAAGTAGGAGATACATAGTACACAACAAATCATCTTAAATCCTCCTTCTTCTCCATTCTTCAGCCTGAAATTAATTACTAGGAGCTTCTCTCTCTCTCTCTCTCTCATACACACACATACACGTTCCTGTCCCTTTATGATTCATTACTGTAACCTCTCAGTTATCTTTGCACATCCATGCTACCTTTACATGATACATTCTCTTGCCCCTCATAACTATATAGGAATTATTTTTCTTTCCTCTGCTTTGACTGTTTTTATTTCTTCAGAAAATCCACTTGTGTAGATTTTGTGCTTGTTTTTCTCTAAGAACTGGAACGAAGGTAGAGAAAGTAGGGGGAGAAGCTAAAAAAGGAGCTGTGTGAGGGAAGGTGTACATCTGTGAGGGTGTATAGCAATGATACCCAAGAGCATATCCTTATATCTCAAATCTGGCCTTGCTCCGTCAGTGAGTGAAACTGCCTCTCTCCCTTGGCTTGGGACATCTTTGTTCTCATAAGAAATGATTGACTGTGTAGGTTTGCCACAGTCCATAAGGAATGCCCCATTTAAACAGGGTTCAGCTCCACTGTAAGATTCCTTTTGCTTCATATACCACCCTTTTCCCCAATTAGTAGCGGCTCAAGTGGCAGGGTTATTTTCACTTGAAGTTGGAGGCACATTGCAGGTCAACTTTTTGAAGAGGAGAAAAACACAGTTTGGAAGACTCTCTTTAAAAAGTGACTGTGTTGCCTGCAGGCCCTTTGGTCTTCATGGACTTTCGTAACATGACAAGTACATTCCTCTTTCCTTACCCTAAATGTTGTATCACAAACTTAACTGTAAGTAAATAACAAAACTGCAGTGAATGCCCAGTATGGTTCCAGGTGTGGCTAAGGTAACAGCTTCTGACCTGCCCCAGTTGATAGCTTTTCTTGTATTGACTTGGATCATTGGTTTTTTTCTATGTCCCACCCTGTTCAGGTTCCCTATAGTCTGTGTTGCGTGATCACCTCTTTATACCAGAGCTGTCAGTTCCAGAGCGTTCCATCAATATTTGCTTCCTTATCAGTTGTATTTCTCCATGTCAACATCCTTAGCAAAATGCCTGCTGTAGCTGCCTCTTTTCCTAGGCATGAGACTTTTATACCTGAGCAGTGCTGTCTGCTCCTGCCTTGTCTCCCTGCACTCTATCTCTATCCTCTCTGCTCCAGGGCAGTGCTACAAGGAGCACTTTGCATCTCACTATTCATTTCTTGGAGAAAAGAGTAGATGGAATTGGATCAAAACAAGTTTGTCCACTATACAGAATGTACAAAGTTTATGGCATCTTGGGAGTCTCTGGGTTTTATTGTTTAGCTGTTCCATACCCATTTTAAAAGTAGGTGATAGTTATGCCAAACAGGGAGTATGCATGAATTTTTCTAGTTCAAGTTTATCAAAATAAATGTCTTTTTTTTGCACTGCAACATGGTAAGATTTCCTCTTTTGATCTATTAATACAGTTTCTATTATTGAACTATCCTTGCATTTCTGAAATTAATTAACTAGGTCATTGCTTTAACATTTAAAAATATTTAAAGTGATTGAGCTTATCTTTTGTTTAGGAGTTTTGTGTCAGTTCTTTTAAGGGCAATTGTTCTGAAGTTTGTGCTTTCTTTGTTAGATGGATGCTGACTTCATACAAGGAATAGAGACAGTTGCTTTCTTTATCTATGTTCTGGACCAGTTTATATAGCATAGAAACAATTTGTTCCTGGAAAGTTTGAAATAATTCATCTGTAAAACCATCTGGGTCCTGCACATTTTTGAGGAGTAGTTCTGTGACAACTTTATTTTTTCCATGAAAATTGATTTATTTAGGTTTTCTACCTCTTCAAGGGCCAATTTTGGTAATTTATATTTTCTTAGACTACTGTTCATTTCTTTAAGATCTTATTAATATAGAGCTGTGCAAAGTATTTTCTTGGAGTTCTTTTAATAGTCTCTCTGTTCCCTTTTCATTTCTAACTTTGTGTATAGGGTACTTCTGACAGCATAATTAGTTCTTGTACAATTGTTAGAAGTCAAGTCATGTTTAGACCAATTCTTTTATCCTATAAATACTGTGTTACAAGTTGGAGTTCTGATCATATTCATATTATAAAAATACCAATGTTAATCATAAAAGTAAAAGCAAGAAAAATACAAAATATACTTGTTAACTAGAAGCAAATGTTTTAAATGTTTAAAACAAATATTAGAATAAAGCATAGATTTCAAATATTTTAAATATTTCTTTTGAAAAATTTTTCTCTGTGAAATTATACTAGGTAAGCTTTCTCAAAATGAATTCAGAGAGTTTGGATTAAGGACTTAAAAAAATCTTTTTCTTTTTCTTGATGAAATCACAGATGCTATTCATTAATTTAGTAAAGATTTTCTACTTTGAAAATTTCCATTGGGAAAAGTTATTGAATGGTAAATTATGGAGGATGGGTTTATTTTCATGTTAATTCCATATGACTGATCATAGAGTACAAGAGGTAGAGATGAATCTGGAGACAGAGGCAGGGAGCAAAGCATGATATATCATGTATATTACACACCATCTACAGAATGTGATGTAAAGAGTTTCAGCCACTTGTGTAATATGACCATTTTGCAGATTATAAACACAACTCTGGCAACAATGTGAGGCACAGATTAGAAGGAAGAAAGTGTGGAGGCAGGGGTACCAGTTATGGCAGCAGGGAAAGGAGTAAGAGGCCAGAAGGGTAAGATTCAAATAACAGATAAAAGGCAGAAGGGCAAGACTTACAGACCAATTGAGTGTGAAAGGTTGGATAAGGGAGCACATTTAGATTGGTTTCTGGATCACCCATGGCCTGAACATTACTTAAGGTAATTCAGAGAAGAAACAAGTGTTAGGAGGAAGATGCTCAATCACTTTGCACACATTGAATTTTACATTCAGTGAATGTTTTATGAAACATCCAAGAAGAACTGTGTTTGAGGCCAACTGTGTAAAGCTTAGTGGAGATGTTTAATTTGGATTGTGCATGTTGGCATGATTAGAGTATGCTAGCCACAGCCATAGAATGACTTTACCTAGAGAGAAAGTGTGTTTCAGATAAGAAATGAAAGAGGCCCAGGCTCAGAGCTTGAGAAACACTGAAGTTTAAAAGCAACTATATTTAAACACAAGTCCTTTTATCATGCCCTCTCCAAACTGGATTCTCTTTCCTGAAGAATAACTTTTCAAGAACTCAGGTTGACCCTTTGGGTCAATTCAACTTCTTGTCCTCCTCTTGTGCCCATAAAATTTTCAAGGACTCTTGAGTATCCTTTCAATAAGCCTCTCATCTCTGCCCCTTGATTCCTACTCCCCTTGCCTCCACCCTAGACCCACAACACCACCCACCTGACAAGAGCCTTTTAGACACAGAAGTTTCTCATATCCAAAGGCATAGAGATTAGTGTCTTGTCAATGTTATTTTTAAGTCCGTTTAAGCAGGGAATTATAAAACTAATGACAAACACATACCTTATAGACATAAAAATGTGTATTCATTACCCATCTTTTGATATAGCCATAGCCTTTTCTTGACTATTGACTCGTCCATTGGTATTGTACATTGCCTTCCTTTCAAAAACCATATTCATAGTGCATAATAACATAAACTAGCCCTTCTTTAACACTTTCTATGTAGAAAACACTCTTTTATGCACTTGAAAAATTAACTCTATTAGAAATTCTAGTTTATAGATAGGGAAACTGAGGTACATAAAGGCTAAGTAGCTTACTCAAAGTCACATAGATAGCAAATGGTAGAACTAGAACTGAGTGCATTAAGTCCCCCTCTACAGGTCCTTAATCACTGTGCTTCACTGTATCATCTACTCTGAAAGTGCAAGTTTCTTACAAAGTATCCTAACCATAGAATTCTACCAGATTTTCATTCCCCCCCAACATTTTACTCTTATCTCACCCACTCTTAAACCTTTATGTAGTTTTTTCAAAGCAAAGAGTTTGGCTTTCACAGAAACGATTACCCTCTTGCCTTTTGCATTCATTATTGTTCTTAAATATTTAATTAAATTATATAATTGCAACTAAACCTTATAAACAGATTGGGAAGTAAACATTCTAATCTTGGTAAGTAAGTGACTAATCTGGAAGGGGCAGAAATGCAAGGAGTTGCCAGAGTGTGTCTTTCTGTCTCAGCACTCAGAGTTCCAATATGCACCTGTCTATGGATTTCAGAGACAACACTGAGAGCAGAGGTTAATGAGGCATTTAAGCTAAGAGGAGGTCAGTTAAGAAAACCTCTCCTCAGTTTGAATTTTTCAAAAAGAACTAAAAATAGATTTACCGTTCAACCCAGTAATCTCACTACTAGATATATACTCAAAGGAGCACAGATTGTTCAACCAAAAAGACACCCACATTTATATGTATATTAAAGCACCATTCACAATAGCAATAACATGAAACCAACCTAGGTGCCCATGAATGTTAGACTGGATGAAGAAAATGTGTGCACACACACCATAGTACACTATTCAACTATAAAAAAATAACAAAATCATGTCCTTTGCAGCAACATGGATGCAGCTGGAGAACATGATTCTAAATGTATTATCACAGAAACAGAAAATGGAATACTGTATGTTTTCATAAGTGACAACTAATAACACTGAATACCCAAGAGCATAAGGATGGGGACAACAGACACTGGGGACTACTAAAGGGGGAATGGAGAGGAGTAAAGGTTGGAAAAACTACCCAGTGGGTACCATGCCCACCATCTGGGTGACAGATTCAAACCTCACCATCATGCAATAGACCTATGTAACAAACCCACCCTTTGAACCTAACACGAAAATAAATAAGAAAATAAGAATAAAGGAAAGCTCTCCCATTTTCTCTCCATTTGCAAACTTGCCGCTCTGATCCATCCTGCCCAGGGCTTTCAGAGTGAGACATTTTCGTAAATGGTTTTGTCATTCGTTGATCAAAGACACGCAGTCATTTCTCCACTGCCAGAGAACGGTGTTCCAAAGACAGCATAAAGACCTAAATTCTCAGCATGGCATTTAAAGCCCTCAATGATTTAACCCAAACCACCTCTCCAAAGATATGTGTCACTTATCCTTTCTATGCTCCTGGAATATTAATCTATATTGAGTCTGAATTTTGAAAATCCATAATAAACATTATTATTAATTTCCCAAGCAGAGATTAAGCTTCTTATTAAGTACTTTGGTTTCCTCTTAATCAAAGAACAAGGGTTTCAAAGTGTATAGGAAAGGGAAGGAGAGGGACAGGAACAGAGCTGCACAGTGCTTGTTCTGTGAACTCTCAAGGGCCCTGTGGCAGACTAAAATTTTCAAATATGGCTATAGCATTATTTCTGGTTTCATATACTCTACAGAACCTTGCCACTCCTCCCTCCAAGGGGCAAGATTCCTCTGTTTTCTCACCTTGAATCTAGGCAGGACTTGTAACCACTCCTTCAAGAAAAATATGGCAGAAGTAATGCTATATGACTTCCAAAACCAGGTCAGAGAAGGGATGTACCTCTGTTTGGCTCTCTTCCTTATGATATTTGCCCTTTGAACTCTACCATCATATTATAATGAAGTACAAACAGCTTTTTTTTAAGGAAGACCACATGGAAAAACCCACGAGGAGAAGAATTCAGGCCTCAGTTGACAGCCAGTGTCCAACGGCAAGGCATGTGAGTGAATAAGCTTTCAGATGACTTCAGTCATCAACTTTGTCTTCCAGCTAAGACCCCAGACCATGTAGGCAGAGGTACGATGACTCCACTGCTCTCTATCCAAAATCCTGACCCACAGTCTGCACAGACAGATTGTTGATCAGGCTTGTTTGAACTCCTGGTGCCAAGCGATCCTCCCACCTCGATCTCCCAAATTGCTGAGATTATAGGCATGAGCCACTAGGTGTTGGAGTAATTTGTAATATAGCTGTGGTTGGTGGAATAGGACCTTTGGGCAAATATGTACATAAACGGTATGTTTAAGTTTCCTCTCTAGAATCTTGGGTTAGAAATAGTGGAAGAAGCCCATCTATTTTAGGATTATTTGCTCAATATTTTTATCTGAAAGTCTACTCCCCCTCCCTATTGGGTTTCAACTGGAGTATGGAATGATACCTAGTGCCTGGACATGCAGTCTCAGTTGACAGATTTTCATCCTGGGGACCTCTTATGCCTTCCCAGCCACCTTCTCTGTGCACTGGGCTTGTCAGATGGTTGTCAACATAGTGTTACCAGATGATTCTCTTTTTCTTTTTGGCATTCTGTAAGTCCCCAGTGAATATTTACAATGTTAGTGAATGCAATTCTCAGTTGTCTTGGGCAATTTGGAAAGGTAAAATAAATGTGTTTATTAATGTGTCCCCTAGAAAATCACTTTCTGCTTCAGAATTTCTTTACATATCAATCCATGCTCAAACAATATTTTCAGAGCACTGATGAAAAAGGGGCAAAATGATCACAAAGTGTTATGGATAGAAAAGAGGTAGGAGATACTTTGCTGTTTTCTCATAATTTCTCATCACCAATCTCAAAACATGTGCTGCTTTTTTCTCTCCTTGTCTTAGTCTAACTTGTGCAGCTATAACAGAATATTTCAGACTGGGTAATTAATTAATGAATAGGTACTTATAGGTTCACAGTTCTAGAGGCTAGGAAGTCCAATATCAAGGTGCTGGCATTTGGCAAGGAGCTTCTTGCTGCATTATCTCATGGTAAAAAGAGGAAGGGCCAAGAGAAGACGGAAGCTGATCATTTATAATGATCCCACTGATCCCACCCAGGAGGGTAGAGTCCTTATGACCTAATCACCTCTTAAGAGTCCCACTTCTTAATACTGTTACAATGGCAACTAAATTTTAACATGAGATTTAGAGGGAACAAATGTGTATTTATTATAGCAGCACAAATTAGACTAAGACAAGGAGAGAAAAAGGTAGGACATGTTTAGAAATTGGTGATGAGAGATTATGAGAAAAGAGCAAAGTATTTTCTACCCCTTTTCTATCTATAACACTTTGTGATAATTTTATCCCTTTTTCATGTTGCCTTTGCCTGGAAATTCCTGAAACTGTACTTATTTCTTTAGTTCAGTTCAGTGTACCAATTCCTTTAAGTAGATAATTGTTAGTGGCAATCTTGTCCTATTTTATGCTCCCGCAGAATTTTGTTCATAATGCTTTTAAACTTTCTTCTTGTAATTAACTTATTTGTATAGGTGGATCATGTCTGACTTGATAGTGAAGTCCTTGTTAGTTTGTGTTTTTTCCACAGCATTTAGCATAGTGTCTTGCACATCATAAATCCTCAGTACAGATTTGTTGAGTTAAATTTTAGTTAAATTTCTAAATGAAAAGGAATGGTAAAGTAATATAATAAAGGTGTGTATTATAATAAACTTTAGCTACTTTAAACTGATTAGAGGCCTTGAGTCTAGGGGTATGTGTGTGTGTGTGTATTTCATATGATACAAATTATTGTTCCTACCATTGGGCTTAATTTTATGTATAAACTGGAAAAAGCTCTGAGAGACTTACCTGGGAGAACCAAGAAATTTTAGTGATGACAAGTTATGACACAAACATAAGTGTTTAATTTGGAGAATTGGTAGAAGTTTACACTAATTATTCAGGTCTCATTAAGAATTAATAAACTTTTATAGCAGCTGAAGGTGAAAATTTGAACATTTGAAAGTGATAGAAAATATGATAAAAAAGAGTAAGAAAAAATTTCAATACTTAAACATAGTTCTTACTTTAATTTACAAAATGTTAGCATTCTGCTATTTCAAAATATTTATCAGGCATATTAAATAGCTTCTATTTTGGAAGTGAGATAAACTACATAAAATAATTATTTAGAAACAAGTACACATGAGTTAATTATATCTCACTAATAATGTGATCTATATCTTCCATTCAATATATTCATAACAATTTTTATGTGATTAATTCTTATTATGTGATTGTGTAATTAATACCAAGTCTGTGAGAATTTTTTCCATCTACAGTCTTCTGATTAACATACCCATTTATTTCCATATGAACAGGAAATATATGTTAATTCTATTCTAATTTCTAAGATGAATAATTGTGATATTGGATGCAATTCCTCAAAAGCCAAATCTTGTTTGGTGCTTTAAGGAACAAGTCCTGAACCATTTAATCAAGAAAACTATACATAGGTCTTCATTAACATACCCAGAATCAGCTCACCTATAACAGAGTCACTGAACATGCACATTTAATGGTACAAAATTCAATCATACTTAACCCAGCCTGGAAATATCCATGTCTTACTAATTCCTTATGTTTATACAAGCTAGAACCTTTCCTGTGGAGAGAGCACAGTTCTTTTGCATAGTTTCTTTGATCAACTACATTTAAGAGCAGATACCATTAATCACACTTGACAAAATATCAAAAAGGTGAAGTAACTCAGCGAAGGTCACACTGCCAGAGAGAGATCTAAATCAACTCTAGACATCTTGGCTGCAATTAGCACTCTCCTGAATCCAGAAATACACAAGACAAAGTGTATTTAAATACTTGGATGCCTCCAAGTTATTGTAAGGCCCCAAATGATGATGTTACCAACCTCTGCATCCCTCCCAATGCTAATGAAGGGTGAAAAGTGTTGGAGGAGACACTGACAGAAGTTTGGCTGGAAAAGGATATAGTTGGGAACCTGAGACACATCCATGTATCCACCTACTATGAGTTGTGGCTTCTTCATGAACATCCTGTAGTATGGCTTCAGGGTTGACATAGCATGAAGAGAGTGTACTTAGTCACAAAACAGCCAAAGCTAATATGGGCCCCCTCAAAAATGCTGGGAACAATGGTTGCCATGGATGTGTTCTGGAAAGCCCCAGGTCTGGTTAATAATAAAACAAGGGGTAGAGGAAGTTTCAAGGTGAGGTGAAGTTGGTAGAGTTGTCCAAGATTCTTGGTGTGATTCTTCCTGAGACATAATTTGGGTGACTGGTTGGTATTTGTATTTAGGTAGTGAGTGCCAAATAATGGAGGTTAAAAAAAAAAAGGAAGAAAGAAAGAAAAGAAAAGAGAAGAAAAACATGGACTAGAAGTTAGGGTTTGTATTGGACTGATTAGAAAATAAAAGGCACATCCACCCACATTCCTCTGTCCTATGACACTGTAAGTGAAACCCATCTGTCCCCCAGGACTAGATGCTGTTTAGAAATTCTTCTAGTTATCTTATCCTACATGTAAAGAGCTCTGGAAAATTAGAGAACAATAAAATTTGTTTCCTGATTGTCATATTTCATTAATTGCCCTCCCTGAATGCACAGGAGTATCACTGTTTTTCAGATAACTTAGGGCAAGTGTCACAAGGTCTTATCAACAGCAACAGGTAAAAGAGCAAGGTGCCCTCTATTTAGATATGCAAACAGCAAAGCACCAAGAGAACGTGAACTGACTGATTCAACATGTTTCCAGAAGACAAAAGTATATTTGAGTCCTGAAGAAAACAAGGCTGAGAAAACTTTGCCCATAAATCAGTAATTACTGGTAGTTAGTCAATATCACAGGTTTGATAAAGTGCCAGAGCCCACTAATGGTATGAGAACATTAAGTCTTTGGTCACAAAGTCACAGCAAGCCCTTGCTCAGATTTACTTTGGAGCTGTCTGGACTTAGAGCTGTTGTTATGAATAACAAATCCAATGTGCTCCTTATGTCCTCATTTCTGTGGCATTGTGCTGCACTCACACGGGGTGAAAACATAGGCAGGCTGAAATGTGACAGCAGCTGCAGATGCAATATTACTGGTTTAGAACTTTGACTTGTAGAAAGTTAAACTAGTCTAGCTCATGTAGTCTTGGCATATGCCAAAATTCTGTCCCCCAAATTTTGCTGATATTGGCTACTGGATTGCTCACTTACTTGCAACATGGGCCAGCTATAGTCTCTTGAAACTAAAGTGATGCCCACATGTGCTGTCACCTCATAGATTTTTATCTTGCACCTGCTTTATAGCAAAATGAAAATAGAACATGGATGACCTCTCCTCATTCCCAAGGAAATCTAAAACTGTCTAAAGGAGTCAATAAAAATGTTCAGCAAGAGTCTATCCATTTGCCTTTCTAAAGTCTTCAGTTAAAGTTCAGGCATTGCTTTGTAATTATTAGTATCTGTTCATGGTATGTCTTCATAGTTAAGAGAGAATATTCTGCATGTGAAATGGCCTAAAGCTTTCCACTCAGGGCATAGTTTGGGATTTGGGAACATCCACATCATCTAGGAGCTAATTATCAATTCAGAACTCAGGACCCACCCAAAAATCAAAATCTGCATTCTAACATGATCCCCAGAAGATTCACAAGCACATTAAAGTTTGAGAAGTGTTGTCCTATAAGACTTTTACTATTTTTACTGCAAAACGTATTTATCAGATGTTTTATGTAAAAAAAAAATCTGATTAGATTTCTATCTACAGTTGGAGGCACAGACAGGATTGGAATAGAATATACTACCAAACACAATTTATGTGAGTTCTAATACTTAGTTTAAGTGAACACAACTTCTAATAGTGGGTGAATAAAATATTGATATTGTGACTACCAAAAAATGGCCCCTCCCACTACCAAAATGTTACCTTCAAAGAAAGTAGCTCCAAAGTCTCTTCTTCTGAATTTTAAATACTTGTGTTAGTCCCTTAAAGAGGTACTTTTGAGCGACTGCCCTAGGGTTGCCTTCTAGCTTCACTAACAGCTATGGAAGAATATTCATTATTAGGGAAATAGGACACACAAATATGAAATTAACTCAAGACCTCTCATCCTATAAAATGGTACAGCACTTTATAAATAGCAATCTACTTAGTAAATAGCAAATAAAGTGCTTGGTTCTATAATATATCGATTGCAACTGACCATTGTTAAATTTTGTCTGGCTTTTCTCCAAGTTGTTTATGCTATACTGGCAGCTACAGGCATTCTCAAAAGGGCAGGAAGCCAGGAGGCAGGCGGAAGGAGGAATGCTGCCTTGGCCCCTCCTGGCTTCTCACCCTCTTATTTTCTTACTGGCTTGCTTTGTGAGTCATTAATTTGGAGGAAAAGACCCTTACTCTAAAGCAATCAAGTCTGTCACCATTAAAGGCTGAAATAATAAGAAAACATAGTAAGAGAATGGTGTATAATAAGGAGATTTATCTTTGGTAACATTTTGATAAACACGCTAAAGAGGCAAGGTCAGTGTCTCCTCAGAATCTGAAAATCTGGAGATTTTTCTACCAGTTTATAACCAGAAGGAAAAAAAAGAAAGCTTATTTTAAAAATTTTTTCTTATTTTTAAATGACTTTGAAATAGAGGAATTTCCTCAACAAGGCGTGGAAGAGTCGAATCAAGAAATCCCAAACAGTTATACTATCACAAAGGATGAAAGTAAATCTCCTATTTGATCCAGCAATCCCACTACAAGGTATCTATCCAGAAGAATAGAGGTCATTATGCTAAAAAGACACCTGAACCTACACGTTCATTGCAGCCCAATTCACAATCGCAAAGACGTAGATTCAACCTAAATGCCCATCAACAATTAGTGGATAATGAAAATGTATATATACACCATGGAATACTATTCAGTTATCAAAAATAATGAAATAATGTCTTTTGCAGCAACTTGGATGGAACTGGAGAACATCATCCTAAAAGAACTAACTCAGGAATAGAAATAGAAATAGAAATAGAAAACCGAACATCACATGTTCTCCCTTATAAGTGGAAGCTAAACTAAGGATATGCAAAGACATAGAGAATGGTATAATGGACACTGGAGACACAGAAGGGAGAGGGGGAAGGGATGGAGGGACAAAAATGTCACTTGTTGGGTACAATGTACACAGGTGAGGGTGATGGATCCTCTTAAAGCCCTGAGCAAAAACGATTTGTATCTCCTAAACGTATTGAAATACAATATATACATATATATAAAATAAAGATATACTTTTAGGGAGCTTCTTGTCAGATTACCTTTGCCTGTTTACAAACTATTCAGGAGAGATACAGGGTTGCCAGGCAAAGGAAAGGCGTTATCAAAGGGTACTGGGTTTGGGGGAAACTTCATAATAAAGGTTCATCAATGATTGTAATGATTTTATTTTGTAGAGATAGGATCTTGCTGTGTTGCCCAGGTACTGTGTCAAACTTCTGGCCATAAGCAATCCTCTTACCTTGGCCTCCCAAAGTGCTGAAATTATAAGAATGAGCCACCACACCTGATGGATTTTGTTTCAAATTACACTTAAGTTACTCTTGAGTCATTTGAATTTGCTACATAGGTTATGTTACTTATATTAAATATATGGGGGAATACTTATTGCTTAATAACAAACACAGGATACACTTTTTTTTTTATGTTTCAAAGGAGATGGTTAACCCAGAAAAGAATTATCTTCCATTTTTTTGTTACAAATTCACAAGTTGTGTTAACATGGGGAAGGAACATTAACAGTTGTGCAAGGGCACAGATAAATGGGTGTATGCTGTGAGTTTCTCTGGATAATCTAGTTCCCTCAACTCTTCCATGAGGACAAAATAATTCCAAGAGGTTGAAGGTCCTGACTTACATGAAGCTTTCATGTTGAAACTTTTAGATAATCACTTATCACTTTTGCTTTACTTATACGGACAGAAAAATCTCTGTTTTTCTATTGATTATCATGTCACTCAGTGACTAGACCACAGGGACTTACCTAATATAGATACACAAGAACTCTTTCAAAAGCAGCTCCACTTAAAAAGTGGAAAGGAGAGGAACTGTTGCCTCAGTTGGGCTTACCTGAGGCCCTGGCTGTGAGTTTCATATTCTGAGCCGTGGGGAGGCAGCTCAGGGAGAAGTATATTTGGGACCCAAGTGGTATTTCTCCTACTTTATTCCTGACCACTGACCATCCTTACTAATGCTAGGTTTTTAAGGATGTATGATCCAAGCTACAGATAAAGGATCAGTACAAGTCAAACATTACAAAGACAACAAGTTAGATAGGTTTTATGTTTATTTATTTATTTGTTTGTTTGTTTATTTTAAAGATATGGGGTAAAATTCAGGATTAGGTATACAAGTGGTCATTGTATAGGTAAAGTGTGGACCTCCCTTTGGTCTCCACTTCTCTTGGTTTGAGATCAGGTATCCCTTATTGATGTTCTATTTATTTGTTTGTTTATTTTAAAGATGTGGGGTACAATTCAGGATTAGGTATACAAGCGGTCATTGTATAGGTAAAGTTTGATGTTGTGTCTCTCCCCCTATTTTTAAGATATATTTCAATATATCTCCTATAGACCTGTGTAATTTAGTATAAAGTTTTATCAGATTATTTTAAAAAATCTTAAGCAAAAACAAATAGAAGCACTAAACAAAACAAATGGAAGCACCAACTACCATATCTCTTAGACATTGAGGTGATGAAAATGAATGGAGGAGCATGCAACAGCTATACACCCCAAAGAGAAAAACAAGAATGTTAATAGTAGCATTGCTTACAAATACTTGTAATTAGTACTCACTTATTTAGAATATTAGAAAATTTTCACTGAGTTTCAAGTTAAGAGTCCTATATTCAAGTCTTCACTTTGCAAGCAGCTTGTCACAAATCTTTGGGTAAACCATCCAGTCTTTTTAAGCTTTTCTTTCCTCTGGTGACAAAAGGGTTAGACTAGAATGAACTTGAAGGTTCTATTCTGACATTTTATGCTGGAAAAACTCAATTACTGATCTTCTACATGTTTTAATAAATATTAATAATATTCATACATTTGCATATTACTTTATAGCTTACAAAGTGCTTTCACACATATGATTTCTTTTAAATCTCTCCAGTGTCTGTGAGTTAGACGCATTTTACAGAAGTCAGAACAAGCCCAGAGAACTTGTACCTTATCCAAGATCACAGAGTTACTAACATGGCAAAGCTAAATAGACAGGTCTTCCTACTTCTGAAGTTCAATTTTTTCTTCTATTGTAGTCAGCTACTTCAAGGTTATGGTAATATGGGAACATGCTTAGCTAAGTTTATTGAATCATAAAGTAATGTGATATCATTAAAATAAAAAAAGAACTAGGTTTCATTGACAACTCTGACATTATGATTTAGGGAATTCATTTCATCTCTCTGAGTCTTAGTTTCCTCACCTGTAAAAAAAAAAAAAGTGTTTGGAGTCCATGGATTTGGGCTTTCTTCTTGTTTAAAATTCTGATTTTCTTCTTAAGGACATGACTGTTTCTAGGTTAATATTGTGACAGGTTAATATTAAATGAAACTGTTTTTTTATGGACTATCAGAGATTTTTTAAAAAAATAGACTAAAAGATTGCTCTCCGCTGGTCACTATTCATGCTCTTTGGCCATTGGCATATTAAAAATCTTGAACCAATATTACTCACTGAACTCTACTTTCCACCAAATTAGTTAACTTAAGATTTCACAGAGGGGTAAGTTATTTTTGCTAAGTTATGTAGAAAATGTATGGAGTTGCACTTTCTGAGAGATTTTAACTTGAGGGAAGAACTTACTTGGGAACCAATGATAGAAAACCAAAGAGAATTCATTGTGCAGACATTTTTGGCTCTATCTGTAGTGTTCTGAATGATATCTCTACTTTCTGATAGAGTATCTTATTGTCATTGCATACTTGTAGTCCTGAAAGTTCATCATTGGTAGACATTTCATTTTAAGATAAAATTACTTGAAAATAGTGGAGGGCACGATGGTGAGTGTTTCAAGGGTTAGGGACAAAGAAGAGTTCTGAACCTGCTGCTTTTTTGCCCGCCTCTCCATTTGAGTAGAACATTGTAACTTTTGAAGCTAACATAGAATAGATCATAACCAGCTTGCTGAGCTGGTGACTTTATGCACAATTAAGCCTTGTTGAGACTTTCTTTATTTGTAATAGTGCTGTTCAGCGTGGGATGCTATTCAGTTCCAAACAACATTCCATTTAATAACTAGGCATTAGTTCACCCATTAAATCAGGGCCATCACTGTCTGATAAGCATCGCCCTTTTCTTTGGCCTTACTTGGCTCTCCTGCCCAGGAAACAAAGCATGGCAACTGCATGGCCTTTGAGATGAAGGCTGGAGAAGGGTAGCTTGAGCAATAAGGACCAAAATTTCATGTCGTCACAGAAATGAAACTTTCCCCAGCCGAAATTTTCCTTTCTCTAAATAACAACTTAAACACTTTCCAAGAAGTACTTGCAGTGCCATGAAAAACAAAACTAAACAAAACAAATAGAAGCACTAACTACCACATCTCTTGGACACTGAGGTGAGGAAATATATGGAGGAGTATGCAACAGATATGCACTTCAAAAAGAAGAACAAGAATATTAATAGTAGTACTGCTTACAATAATCAAAACTAAAAACAGCTCAGTGTCCATCAAGAGTAGATAGATTCATAAATTATGGTATATTTATACAACAGAAATGCAAGAAAGTACCACTACACTCAACAACATGAATACTTTTCACAAATCTAATGTTGAGAGAAACAAGCCCAGACTCAAAACAGTGTATAATGTATGATCCCATCCATCTAAAGGTCAAAATTTAGCAAAATTAATCTTGGGTCAGGATTCAGGATAATGGTTACCTGTGGGGAGGAGTAAGGGGAAGAGATTTAGGAGAGCATGTGGGGGTTTCTGAGTGCTGGTAATTATCCTTAAAAAAAAAGTATTTATTTTTGAGTGACCTAGAGTGATATGTATTAGCATGAATGAATTTCACAAATATTCCGTCGTATGGAAAAAAAAACAACTTGGGAAAATATATTGAGTATGATGTCATATATGAGGGGACCCCCCCAAAAAAAACCCTGGAATTTATTTATAAAAAATTATATATTTATTCTTACATGTTTCAACTTCAGTCACTTTTTAAGTACTCTCCATTTGATGCAATATACCTAGGCAATACACTTTTTCCACTGCTCAAAACAGTTTTTGAACTCATCAATTTTGATGCCTTTTAGTACTTCTGCCATTTTGTGTTTTAACTCTTCCACATCTGCAAAATGTTTCCCTTTGAGGAAATTTTTCATCTGGGGAAACAAAAAATAGTCACTTAGGGCAAGATCTCGTGAATAGTAAGGGTAGGGTATGGGGGGCATGCTTTTTGATAAAAACAAAACAAAACAACAACAACAACAAAAACTACTGAGCACTCAGCACAGTGTGGGCAGGTGCATTGTCATGGTGGAAGAACCAGTCACCTGTTTGCCACGACTCAGAAGGTTGGTGATTATTTTTTTTAAACTCTGAATGGTGAATAAAGAAGTGTGTTTACTTTTTCATCACTCTACACTAACATTTTGTGTCCATTCTGCATATATTTTCTACTTAACATGAAAAGTTTATCTAGAAATTTGTCCTAGGAATAAGAAACTGCTATAGTTATAACGGATTTGAGTGTTCTACAGGCATCAACTCAATTCTCCCACCAACCATAAAAAGGTCAGTCTTCTTTACTTATTAATAAATTATTTTATTATTTTTAATCCATTTAGAGATACAGAAAATTTGCAGTGACAATACAGAGTTCCTACGGCGCTCATTCAGTTTTTCCTTATTGTTAATATTTCACATTACAGTAGTACACTTGTTATGACACAAAAAACCAAAATTAGCATATTAGTACTAATGAAATTCTACTTTTCATTCTAATTTCAGTAGTTTCTCCACTAATGACCTTTTTGTTTCCAGTATTTCATTCAAAATGCCATATTAAGTTTTTTGGAAAAGCAAACAAAATCAACAGACTTTTAGCCAGACTAAGAAAAAGAGAAGACTGAAATAAATAGAGTAAGAGATGAAGAAGGAGACTACAACTAATACCCCAGAAATACAAAGAATCATAAAAAGCACTGTTAGGAACAATTATACTCCAAACATTTTGGTAACCTAGAAGAAATGAATAAATTTCTGGACACATACAATCTACCAAGATTGAATCATGAAGATAAAGAAAATCTGAACAGATCAATAAAAAGTAATGAGATTAAATTAGTAATAAAAGATCTCCCATCAAAGAAAAATCCCAGACCTGATGGCTTCACTGCTAAATTCTATTAAACATTTTTATTTTTATTTTTTGAGTTTGTGTCTCTCTGTCGACCAGACTGGAGTGCAGTAGCATGCGCCCAGCCACCACAGTCTCTACTTGCTGGGCTCCGGCGATCCTTCCACCTCAGCCTTCCAAGTAGCCGGAACTACAGGCACGCACTACCACGCCTGGCTAATTTTTGATTTATTGTAGAGAGGAGGTCTTGCCAAGTTGCCTGGGTGGGTCTCGAACTGGCGGCCTCAGGCAATCCACTCACCTCGGCCTCCCAAAGTGCTGGGATTACAGGCTGAGCCACTGAGCCCGGCCTCTACCAAACATTTGAAGAACTAATATCAATTCTTCTCAAACTCTTCAAAAAATTGAAAAGGAAGAAACACTTCCAAACTCATTCTATGCAGCCAGCTTTTCTCTCTGATACAATAATTAGACAAGAACACAACAAAAAAAGAAAAATAATGAACCAATATCCCTGATAAACACAGATGCAAAAAATCCTCATTGATAAAAAGATCAATAACCATAATCAAGTGGCATTCATCCCAGAAATGTTCAACACGTACAAATCAGTAAATGAGACATACCACATTAATAGAATGAAGGACAAAATCAAAAACAAAAATAATGATCATTTCAATAGATGCAGAAAAGCATCTTACAAAATTCAACATCCCTTCTTGATAAAAACTCAACAAATTAGGTATAGAAGGAATGTACTTCAACATAACAAAGGTCATACGTTTCAAACCCACAGCTAATATCATACTAAGTGGACAAAAGTTCCTGTCTAAGAGCTGGGACAAGACAAGGATGCCTATTTTCACTTCTATTCAACATAATACTGGAAGTCTTTGCCAGAGCATTTAGGTAAGAATAAGAAATAAAAGGCATCCAAATTGTAAATGAAGAACTTAAATTATCCCTGTTTGCAGATGACATGATCTTATATATTAAAAAAACTAAAGACTTCATTAAAACGCTGTTAAAACTAATAAATTTAGTAAGGTTTCATGACATAAAAACAACATACAAAAACCAGTAGTATTTCTATACACTAATAGCAAACTATTTGGAAAAAAAATCAAGAAAATAATCCCATTACAATAGCTACAAAAAATTAAAATCCTTACAAATAAATTTAACCAAGGAGGTAAAAGATATGTACACTCAAAACTATAAAACATTGATAAAATAAATTAAAGAAGACACAAATAAATGGAAAGATACTCTTTCTTCATGAATTGAAAGAATCATCAAAATGTCTACACTACTCAAAGAGATCTACAGATTCAGTGGATCCCTATCAAAATATCAATGACATTTTTTCACAGAAATAGAAAGAAAACCAATTGTAAAATTCATATGGATACACACACACACACACACACACACACACACACACACACACACACACACACAAACAAAACAATATTAAGTAAAAAGAACAAAGTTGAGGGCATCATAATACCTGACTTCAAAATACTACATAGCTATAGTAACCAAATCAGCATGGCACTGGCATAAAAACAGACGCAGCAATCAATGGAAGAGAATAGAGAGCACAGAAATAAATCCACGCACCCCCTGTCAACTGATTATTGACAAAGGTGCCAAGAACAAACAATGGAGAAAGAATGGTCTCTTCAATAAATTGTGTTGGAAAAACTGGATATCTACATGCAGAAAAATAAAATTAGAACCTTATCTTTACCATATACAAAAATCAAATCAAAATGAATTAAAGACTTACATTTTTTTTTTTTTGAGTTGGAGTCTCACTCTGTCACCCAGACTGGAGTGCAGTGGCCGCTCCCGGCCACCGCAGACTCGACCTGCTGGGCTCCGGTGATCCTTCCGCCTCAGCCTTCCAAGTAGCCGGAATTACAGGCATGCGCTACCACGCCTGGTTGATTTTTTTGATTTATTGTAGAGATGAGGTCTTGCTGCCCAGGCGGGTCTCGAATCCACGGGCTCAGGCAATCCACTCACCTCAGCCTCCCAAAGGCGCGGGATTACAGGCTGAGCCACCGAGCCCGGTTAAGACCTATAACTATGAAACTTCCAGGGAAAATCACAGGGAAATATCTTCGTGATATAGGCCTGAGCAAAGACTTTTTGGATAAGACCCCCAAACTCTAGGAAACAACAGTGAAAATAAACAAATAAGATGATATAAAAAGCTTCTGCACAGCATAGGAGACAATCAATGGAGTGAAGAGACAACCTATAGAAGGGGAGAAAATATTTGCAAATCATACATTGGAAAGGACGCTAATATCCAAAATATACAAGAAACTCAAACTACTCTTACCAAAAATATGAATAGCCATATTTAAAAATGGGCAAAAGACTTGCATAGACATTTTCTCAAAAGAAGACATACAAATGTCAACAGATACACTGAAAAAATGTTCAATATCTCTAATCATCAGAGAAATGCAAATTTAAACCACAATAAAGTATCATCTTACACCTATTTAGATTGACTATTACCAAAAGGATAAAAGATAACAAGGACATGGAGAAAAGGAAATTCTTATACATTGTTAGTAGTGTTGTAAATCAGTATATTCATTTTGATTTTTGGTTTGTTTTATCTGGCCAAGATAGCATTTACCAGTTCTCTCCAAAATAAAGTTATTTTTCTTTCCTATTTTTTGTCACTAAATGCTGGCCACACTCAAGGCTGGGGGTGTGACTTAAGCTTCAATTATTCTTTAAAACTTCCATTTTTCAACATACAAAAATTAGTAGCATTTATATATGCCAACAACAAACAATCTGAAAGGGAAATCAAGAAGACAATCCCATTTACAACAGCCACAGAGAATACAAAATACCTAGCAATCAATGTAACCAAATGTGTGTAATATTTGTACAAGAAAAATGACAAAACACTGATAAAAGAAATTGAAGAGAACACACAAAAATTGAAAGGTTTCCATGTTCATGGTTTGGAAGAATATTGTTAAAATGACAATACTATCCAAGCAATTTACAGATTCAATGCAATCCTTGTCAAAATATCAATAACATTCTTCACAGAAATATTAAAAATAGATAATTTTGTATAGAACTGCAAAAGACCTTGAATAGCCAGAACAAAACTGGAAGCATCACACTACATGACTTCAAAATATACTACAAAACGTTAGTAACCTAGTCAGCCTGTTACTGGTGTAAAAACAGACACATAGGCCAGATATAAATCCACATATTAACAGTCAATTCATTTTTGAAGGTGCCAAGAACATACAATGGAAAAAGGACAATCCCTATATTAATGGTGCAAGGAAAATTGTATAACCATATGCAAAAGAACAAAACTAGACTCCTATCTCTTACCATACAAAGGGGACCCCCAAATAATGGAGCTGTCTTTTAGAAAGTGGGCCCTTTGTAGTACACTCAAAATTGGCTCCTCCAGATCAAACGGTCAACCAAGGTTTTTATCTGCAAGTTCTGAGAAGGTTGTGTCACGATTTGCAAAAGAAACATCCTGAGTTGTGTAAAACAGGAGACTAGTTCTTTCACCATGACAAGACACATGTCCGCACTGCACTGTTTAGAGACCCCCCATGCCCCACCCTTCCTATTCACCCGATCTCGCCTGGAGCAACTTTCGTTTGTTTCCCCTGATGAGAAAATCCTCAAAGAAAAAGTTTTACCCATGTGGAAGAGGGAAAACAAAAAACAGCAGAAACACTAAAAAGCATCAAAACTGATGAGATAAAGCATATTGAGCAGTGGAAAAAGCATATCAATAGACGTATTGCATCACATGGAGGGTAGTTTGAAGGTGACTGAAGTTTAAACATGAAAGAATACACAATATTTTATAAATAAATTCTGGTTTTTGGGTCCCCCCCTTGTATACAAAAATAAAATAAAGTGGATTAGACTTAATCCTAAAACCTGAAACTATGAAACATTGTGGAAATGCTCTAGGACATTGGTCTGAGCAACATGCTTTGAAAATAGACCAACAGGATTACATTAAGCTAAAATACCTCTGCACAGCAAAGGAAACAATTAACAAGTGAAGAAACAACCTAAAGAATGGAAGAAAATGTTGGCAAACTACTCATCTGACAAGCAATTAACAACCAGAATATATGAGGAGCTCACACAACTCAGCAGCAAAAAACCCCCCAAAATAATATGATTTTAAAATGGGCAAAAGACGTATAAATGGAAAACATATATATGAAAAAATGTTCAATATCACTAATCATCAGAGAAATGTAAATCAAAAAATCATAATGAGATATCATTTCACCTTAGTTAGAAAGACTTTTTTTTTTTGAGTTGGAGTCTCACTCTGTCGCCCAGACTGGAGTGCAGTGGCTGCTCCCGGCCACCGTAGCCTCGACCTGCTGGGGTCCGGCTATCCTTCCGCCTCAGCCTTCCAAGTAGTTGGAACTACAGGCGCACGCTACCACGCCTGGCTAATTTTTTATTTATTGTAGAGATGAGGTCTCGCCAAGTTGCCCAGGCGGGTCAAGAAAGACAGGGAATAAGCATGCTGGCAACGAGAGAAAGGGGAACCCTCACTGTTGGTGAGACTGAAAACAGTATCCAGGTTCCTCAAGAAATTAAAAATAGAACTACCATATGATCCAGCCATTCCATATTGGGTATATATCCCCCCCAAAAGGAAATCAATGTATTGAAGAAATATCTACACTTTCATGTTAATTGCAGCACTGTTCACAATAGCCAAGATGAGTAACCAACCTAAGTGTTCAGTAGTGAATGAATGGATAAAGAAAATATGGTACACATACACAATGGAATATTATTTGGTCATAAAAATGCTATCTTATCATTTGCAACTACATGGATGAAACTGGAGGTCATTATATTAAGTGAAATAATCCAATCACAGAAAGACAAATATCACCTGTTCTCACTCACAGGAGCCAAACAAGTGTATCTCATGAAGATAATAAATTAGATTCCTGGTTTCCAGAGGTCAAGAAGGGTAGTGGGAGGGGAAATGAAGAGAGGTTGATTAAATGGGTACAAATATACACATAAGTAGAATAAGACCTAGTGTTGGATAGATCAGTAGGTTTACTATTGTTAACATTGACTGTACATTTCAAAATAGCTGGAAGGGAATAATTTGAATGCTCATCCTGCATAAAGAAAAGATGAATATTTAAGGTAATGATACTCCAGTTACCCTGATTCAATTATATGCATGAATCAAATTATTGCATGCACCACATTATGTATCAACAAAAAAACAGACACAGAAAGTTGAAGAAAACAAATAAAATTTACATTTTTGTTTACAGTTTATACTGTACATAAAATGTCCGCTCGGTTCATATACATAACATACATTTTTTAAAATCATTTTGCCTCTTTAGGACAAATTAGACAGCAAATAATGTGTGAAAATAACATCTTATTATTAAATATTTTTCCATCTTAATGGAAGTTTCCTAACAAGCTTAATACGATGTAAACTTTTAAAAAAAAGGGCGATGCTGTATCTACCGAAAATAAGTCAAAATGACTAAGTGAGATCGAGAGGACAACTTCATCGGAAGAAGTCTTCCGAATGCTGGGATGTAATGAGCCTGCAGGAAGGATCTGTATCTGAGTACAGAAGAGCCTTGCAAACTTGGTGAATTATACTTTCAGAGCGCTTATGAAGTACATTCCAATTTTTCCCCGCAGATCCATAGCACCCATGTAATACCTATGCATCACTTGACCCACCAAATCTGGACCAGAGAAGTTCTAGCAGGACTACACGACAGAGGGTACTGTACTTGGACGGGATCATCGCACAGACTCTTTGCAACCACTGCCTGCCTGCCGCGGAGTACCTGGGCCATTTACACCGCCACCGCAGGGGCCGGGAGGCGAGCAGGAAGCTCCTCCCCGCCCCGCCCCGCCCCGGCGCCGGAGCTCCCTCCCGCCCCCGCCCCGCCCCCGCCCCGCCCCGCCTCTCCTGCCCAGGCCCCGCCCCACCCGCCTCCTCAAGCCCCGCCCCGCTCTGCAGTCCTCGCGGCCTCTGCGTCTTCCTTCCGGGTCGCGCGGGGCCGGGCCCGCTGCCGTTCCGCCGCCGCGCGAGAGTCTGGGAGCCGCCCCCGCGCCCAGGCCTCTCTCCGCGCCGTCTTGTCGCTGGTGAAGCCCGCGGCGCGCGCCTCTCCCGGACCCCGCAGGGTACGGCCCTTCTTTCACTTCCCCCTCCCGAGGGTCTCCGTCTTCCCCCTTCGGCGTTGGGGCGGGGCCGGGGCGGCGCCGCGCGTAGGGGGGCCTGGACTTTGGGCAGAGGCGCCCCCCCCCGCCGCCATCGCCCCGGCGCGGGCCTGCCGGGCCTGCTGGGGACCCCGAGAGCCGCCGACGCGCCCGAGGGCGCCGTTTCCGCCGGCGGCGGGCTGTGCGCGGGGTTGTTTACGCTGTAGGGGCCGCTGGGCGCCAGGCCCGGCCGTCACGCCTCGGCCACCTGCCTGTCTGTGTACTTGTTGCTCCTGGGCCCGCTGCCTTGGTTTTCCTCGGACCTCCGAGGGTTTTTGCCTCACCAGGCCCGTGTTTTCTTTCTTCAGGACTGCCACAAGATGCTCGGCTGCAGCCTTGTTTCTGAGTTTAGGGATGCCCCTGGAGCGTGGTGATGGCTCTCCACTTGGCCTCCTTGTGAACATGTTTAGTACAGGGGTGGGTTTGGAGTTCCTTGGTTTCCCACATGGCCATGGCCTCCAAGCTTCGAGATGCATTCACACGTTGAAATACAGGCTGCAACTTAATTAGAAAGTTAAGGTGGTGTGAACCTGTGATCAGCTGGTTCTCTGGTCTGGAAATCACGTCTGGTTTTATGCCCTGGAGGGCTCCCCACCACCAGGTGCTGGGTTTGCTGCTTTCTGGTCTGTTAGAAGACACAGGTTGCCTTTTCTGCTTCCTTTGAGCATCTCTTGGTCTCTTAAGTTCAGAATTTAGGTACATGATTTCCTCCAAACTCACTTTATTCTTCTGTTTTCTGTACTACATATTGTACCTGTTGGCTGAGTAGGGGGAGATTTATCCAACACATCCATCTCTTTTATCAGATACTAAGTTAATAGATAATAGTCTTTTATCAGATACTAAGTTCTTGGAGGAAAGGGACAGCGAGTGTACTTGTCTACAGGTGGCAACGTGCATCATCCTGTAGTAGGCACTAAAGTTATCTCTTTTAGTACTTCCTTTCTGAGTACTAGATTTGTTTTTTTAACTGCTGCCCCCAATTTTGGCTTTTCTGACCCCTGCATTGTCATATTCTTCCCTTCTGTTACTGACTTGAAAATCAGAGAGGTTAGCTCAATGTTAAAGTGGTTCATTTATTTTACACATGCCATGATGCAATTATAGTCCTCTGTATAGTGGCATCTTAAAATGTTAACTGCTTATCTTTTACTTGCATGTATGGACAGTTAACAAACATTGCCCCTTCATTCTTGACTGTGTTTGTTTTTTGCCTCATTCTCTTAATTTTAGTGTGGTCAACATTCTCCTTTAGATGTTTTTTTAGAAAGGTCTTTTGAACCATGAATTATATGTAAATATCCACCTCCATTATCTTCTAATACTGTTAATGGTTTTATTTATATTTTAGTGTGAGATGGGAAGTAAGGCTCTAAACTTTTTTTGTTAGTGACATCATCATCATTTGTTGAATTCTACTTTTCCCTTCTGATAAGTTCTATAACTATCAAAGGCCCTGATTCCTAATTCTCAAGATTTTTTGAACTGTTGTGCAGTGATCTCTGGCTTCCTGTGGTGATCCTGTCTTCCGTTACTCTAATTTTATAATGATTTTAATGTCTAGTGATTTGAAGACATCAGTGGCGTATTGTAGACATCACTAAATATTTTTGGAAGGAGCACATTTAGTGGGGGCAGGTTGATTTCCTTTCTTTGTCTATTGCCCCCTCCTTTTAAAGTTCCTTACCTGCTTTGGAAATTAATTTATTTTAGCTTTCCTTTTTCAAGGTTAGTTGAATCATTCAGCCTTGTTAAATCAGTCCCTTCTGTTGCTCACTTGGAACTCTCTGCTAGAGTTGCTTCTCAGAGTTGTGCATAAAGAAGCAGCCTGATTCAAAATCTGCATGTCTTTTGACTTTGCACTGTTTCTTAGCAAATGTTGTGTCTCTCCCCATCAGCTATGATTTAGGATGTTCTGGACCTGGCTTCTACAGCACTAAGAGATAGATGGCTATGGAAATGTTCCCCGTGACATCCTCATGTCCGTTTGTATTTTACCCAATTGGATATCTCAAAATAATAAGTTTTCAGGAGTTGCTGTAATAGACACTTAAAAACTTTATTAGATCATAAAATAAATTCATACATCGTTTGTTTATTTATTTATTTAAGAGTTGGGGGTCTCTCTGTTGCCCAAGCTGAAGTGCAGTGGCACAATCACAGTTCACTGCAGCCTTGACCTTCTGGACTCAGGCGATCCTTCCACCTCAGCCTCCTGAGTAGCTGGTACTACAAGTGCACCACCATATCCAGTTAATTTTTTGATTGTACATATGAGGTCTCACTATGTTGCTCAGGCTGGTCTTGAACTCCTGGGCTCAAGCAGTCCTCCTGCCTTGACTTCCCAAAGTGTTGGTATTTCAGATGTGAGCCACTGCACCTGGCCAGTGTATACATTGTCTAAAAAAGAAAAATCAAGCAATACAGAAATAGCCAAAGGAGTAAGTGAATGTTGTGTACCCACCTACCTAGTAGCCATATTCTGCAAAGATTATCACTATTCAATAATTTGTTCTCCTTCTAGGTTTTAAAAATAGATGCATCTAGGTCTATGTTTGTTCCATAAATGGTAGTGCAACATATATACTTTTCTGTAGTTTCCACTTAGTAATAATTGTTGAATTATTTCTGTGTCAGTGCATATAATACTATCTTGACTTTGTTAAAAACATTTCTGGTATTTCATTGTAGGAATAACACAAAATTTATTTAGTGAAACTCCTGTTGCTACTAGGTTATTCCAAATTTATTTCTATTACAAACAAAACTGCAGGCATTATTTTTATGCTTATTCTGTATGCTGTCATATTTGCATGCTTGTTTGTTTCCTTTCTGTAGATACTTGGATGTGGAATTGCTGGTCAGAGGCTATATATATGTTTTAAATTGTGAGAGAGTCTGCTATAGTGCTCTCCAAAAAAGTCATGTATAGCCGGGCTCGGTGGCTCAGCCTGTAGTCCCGCGCCTTTGGGAGGCTGAGGTGAGTAGATTGCGTGAGCCCGCGGGTTCGAGACCTGCCTGGGCAGCAAGACCTCATCTCTACAATAAATCAAAAAATCAGCCGGGCGTGGTAGCGCGCACCTGTAATTCCGGCTACTCGGAAGACTGAGGCGGAAGGATCACCAGAGCCCAGCAGGGCGAGGCTGTGGTAGCCGGGAGCGGCCACTGCACTCCAGTCTGGGCGATGGAGTGAGACTCCGACTCAAAAAAAAAAAAAAAAAGTCGTTTATAAAAGTAAATTTACACAATTTGTAAGAATGTTGCTTTTGCCATACCATTGCCAAGAATTGCCATGGGTCTGAGATGATACTCCACTTACAAGTTAACAGCTTGCAGAAAACATAAGACTCCTGGGTCAGAGACAAAGCAAAACAGTAACGATAGCCAGAGTGTCATCATCTCTTATACTGATTCCTGGAGCCCTAGTTTTCATAGGGTGATGTGACAAGGGCCTAGTGGCACTAGGGCAGGTAAAGTAGGTTGTGTTACAGGAGAGGAATCCTGACTTTAAGGAACCTGAATTTTTCACAGTGGACTACAGATAAACTTGCCTGAGCTTTACCATATTGGGAGACATTATCTTCATTTTTCTGGATAGTGAATAAACATGCTCTCTGCTCCAGAAGGAACATCTCTTTATCTGTCAAGGCTGTATGCTTCTATAAACACCATTGAAGAGAGAATCTGGGATGAAGGCTTATAAGATAGGCAGAAACTTGAGAGACATGTGAAGTAATGGCTCACCAAAATCACTGCTAAGATGTTATGATCATTTTTTACATTTAGTAATTTATGGATGAAAAAATATGTTTTTATTTCTGTTTTAATATTGCATTTCTTACTGATGGAGTTGACTACTGTATATAATTGTTGGCTATTTGTATTCTTTGGTTACTTACATGGTCATATTCTTTGCTTAGTTTTCTGTTGAAGTGTTCCTCTTTTTATTGATTTGTGGTAGCTCTTTACATATAGTGGCTATTAATGACTTGTATATTGCAAATACACTACTCATGTTTTATCTTAGTGTACTCTGTTAATGTTATTTTGGAAATTTTTGCCATATGGAAATCTTTAATATTTATATTGCCAGTTCTGTTATTCTTTTATGGCCTCTTGGTTTCACCCTAGATTATTAAAATACTCTTTGTATGCATTCTTTTATCACATATTTTAGATTTTAAAAAATGGTTGCTGTGGGATAATGTTCTAAATTTATTTTTTCAAATTGCTGGACATTTTCCCAAAACATTTATTTTGATAAGCTGTGTTTTCCTTGTTGTTTTGATTTGGCACATTTATTATAGCATACTATATCCTTATTTGTTGTTTCTTAAAGCTGACAAATGAGTAAGCAAAGTATGTTAGTTCTTTACTTTGACTATGATTTTGGTTGAATTCATTCTTAAAGATCCCATGTGTAATTGTTCTTAGTAGATTTTTATCATAAAAATATAAAATTACTATTTTTTGCTCTGTTGAATGAGTTTTGCATTGGAGTCTACATTGCCTGATATTACTCTTGCTTCTCTGTTAGTGTTGTCTATACCTGATAGATCTTTATTGCTCATATGCTTGTTTTTAGTCATTTTACATCATTTTGCTTTATTTGCATTTCATAAGCATCATATAGCTGGACTTCTGTTTCTCCCTGCAATCTTCTCCCCCTCCAGTTTGGAAGTTTGCCTTTTTGTTGTTGTCTTATTTTGTTTTTTTGAGTTGGAGTCTCACCCCATCTTCCATGCTGGAGTGCAGTGGCACACATGCTCACAGCCACCCCAGCGTTGACCTGCTGGGTGCTGGTGATCCTTCCACCTCAGCCTTCCAAGTAGCCAGAACTACAGGTGTGTGCTACCACTCCCAGCTAATTTTTGATTTATTGCAGAGATAAGGTCTTGCCAAGTTGCCCAGGTTGGTCTTGAATCTGCGGGTTTTTTGTTTGTTTTGCTTTTTGTATTTTAAAAAACTTTTAAGAAAGATAATGGTAAGAAATAATGCAGTAGTAAGAAATAATGCAGAGATCCAGATCCTGTGTACACATCACTCAGTTTCACACTATGGTAACATCTTGCATAACTAGATATAATGTTACATCCAGGAAATTGTCATTGATACAGTCTACAGACCTCACTCAGTTTTCACCAGTTTTACATGCACTACTGTGTGTGTGTGTGTGTGTGTGTGTGTGTGTGTGTGTGTGTGTGTATTCTAGGTAATTTTAAGTGGATTTCTATGGCCATTACCACAGTCAAAATACAGAACAGTTCCATCACTAGGATACCTTGCAACATGGTTTGTCATTTAATAGGAAATTTTAATCTGGTCATATCTACTGTTTTTTTTTTTTTTTTGCCTCTTTTACAGATTTGGAAATTCTAAAACCATGTATGTCTCTTTTTTTGCCCTCATTCTTCTCTCTGATAAGCTGACACCTTGATCCTTTGCCTTCCCTACATTCTTGGTTTTATTTATTTAATTTCTTTTTGAAAGTTCTGCTTTAATAAAAAATTCTCTTTAAATTTTACCAGTACCATATTTGTAATTATTTAGATTTAACTACAAAGTCACTGGTTACTTGAATATTATGTCATCTCCTTTTTTGAAGTATTTATCTTAATTTACCTTTTTCCTTCTTTTTTTTTCTGAAATACATTTTTGAGTAATGTTTTTAGGAAGAGATATGGGAAGTATACTTGCATGTTCAGAAATATTTTTCATTTTGCTTCTGTGTGAAGAGTTTGAGTCTATTTTTTCCTTTAGAATTTCTAAAATATTAGGGTATCTCCTAGCATTTCCTTGAATTTCAATGAGCTTTTCTTAAATTCATCTTACATAGATATTAGGTTTCTCACATCTGTGCTCTAGGTCACTTATTTTTCTCATTTTAATGTTCAATTTACTTCAGTCACCATGTTTTTAATTTCTAAGAACTTTTAAATTGTTTTTAAAAATTTGCTTATACTTGTTTTATAGATAACATAATGGTCTTTTGAACTATTCTGATTTTGGTATTAATTTTTATTGGATGTATTTGCTGTAATTGCTTAACTTGTTTCCTTTTCTTTAAAATGGCTAACTCAAACATAAAAAGGCAAGTCTGTATTGATTGATTTGTTCCTAGTCTGAAATCTCTCAGAATTCACGAAGATCTGTGTTCTCCCCTCACTACCCATAGATAGTTCCCTAAGGTAATATGAGTGGTTGGGGCTCTGTGAGCAGGCTTTGCCCGGAGCAGGACTTACTAGCTAGAATATATCTTTAAGGATTTGCTGGTTTGAGGACAGCTAAATTAACTATGATAGGATGCACATAAACAAGTCAGTAGTAGGTATCAGATCTCCAACTCAGCTGCCTTGTTTTAGTCCAAAACTGACTGAAAACAAAAGCAGAACAATTCTAACGCCCTAAAATTTCTTTGTAGCACCCCCTTTGTAGTCATTATAGTTCACTCCTTTTTCCTCCCCTAACCATAATTGCTGATCTGTTTGCTTTCCCTATAATTTTGTCTTTTCCAGAGTATCTTATAAATGAAATCATATAATATGTAGCCTTTGCATTAGGCTTCTGTCACTTAGCAAAATGCATTTTAAGATTAATCCATATTATTGTCTGCATTGGTAGTTCATTTCTTTTTTTACTGAGTAGTAATTCACTGTATGGATGTACCACTGTTTATCATTCATCTGTTAAGGACATCTGGGATATTTGTAGGTTGGAATGATTACAGATCTGTAAATATTTGTGTACAGATTTTTGTTTGAATATAAGTTTTCAGTACATGTGGGTGAATACCTAGGAGTGGGATTACTGGATAGCTTGATAAGAAGGTTTTATGGAACTTTATAATAAACTACCAAGTTTTTTAGAGTGATTGTACCATTTTGCATTCCCACTAGAATTGTTTGCAGCATCTAATTTGTCTCATCTTAAAACTTGATCGGTCTGTGATTAGCTTCTCAGATCTAAGATGTTAAATACTATCTTGCTCAGGGTTTACCCTTTAAAACTGTGCTCGATACTGCTCTTCAGTAATATGTTTGCTAGGACATACGCAGGTATGTTATTAGAGAAAAAGATGATATATTGGACTTAATAAAAATTAAAATCTTTTTTCTTTAAAATAATACTTTCAAGTAAATGAAAAGGCAAGCACAGACGGTGAGAAATTATTTGCAAAACTTCTATGTGCCAAAGAGCTTGTATGTAAGGTGTATAAAGAACTCCTACAACTCATTAATGAGAAAACAAAAACCAGTTTTTAAAATGGGCAAAACAGACTTTTCACTAAAGAAGCTACAAATGGCAAGTAAGCACATATAAAGATGCTTCTCATCATAAATCCATTGAGAAATGCAGGGTAAAGACTGACAATATTAAGAATTGGTAAGGATGTGGAGCTGCTGGAACTCTCACACATTGCTTGTGGACATGTAAAATGCTGCATCCACTTTGGAAACTGATACTAGAAACAGTCCCAACATATACAGATGAATGGATATATCCATACTATTGACCCTTTAACAACATAGGCTTGGACTGTGCAGGTGTGCTTATGTGCAGATTTTTTTTCCCGATAAATATAGGTAAACTTTTTGGAGATTTGCAACAGTTTCAAAAACTGTAGGCAAACTGCATAGCCTAGAAATACTGAAAAAATTACAAAGCTAGGTATGTCATTAATGCATAGGATATAGGTAAATACTAGTCTATTTTATCAGTTACTACTGTAAAGTACACAGATCTATTGCAAAAACTTAAAATGTATCAAAACTCTTGCACACAAACACAGAATATACATGGTGCCATTTGCAACTATAAGAAATGTAAACAAAGGTGAAGATACAATATTAAATCATAACTGCATAAAATTAGCTGTAGTAATACTGTACCACTGTGATAACTTTGTAGTCTTTTGTTGCTATTGCAGTGAGCTCAAATGTTGTAAGTACTGGCTTAAAACCTTGTGTGAAGCTAATCATGTTCCCATTGAGCAGTTTGTCTCTCCAGTAAACTGTGTATTGCAGTAAAAAGTGATCTCTTGTGGTTCTCACACCTTGAAAAACACCGTGGGACCCATAGGAAGTGCTACTAGTGATGCTGGAAGTGCTCCCAAGAAGCAGAGAAGAATCATGACATCACAAGAAAAAGATGAATTACTTGATATATACCATAGATTGAGGTCCGTGAAAATGATTGCCTGCCATTTCAAGATACATTAGTCCAGTGTAAGGTTCATTGTTAAGAGAAAAAAAAAAGGAAAAGAAAATTCATGAAACCATATTATAGCTACACCAGCAGGTACAAAACCTTGCACTTTTTGTGAAATACCATTTTATCTCATATTGAAAATGCAGCTTTTATGTGAATGCAGGAGTGATTTAGGAAAGGTATACTTGTAGGCTCTAATATGATTCAAGAGAAAGTGAAGTCATCGTAAGACAACTTAAAGCAAAATAAGGTGAAGGATCTAAAGCTGAATAATTTAATGCCAGCAAAGGATAGTTTGCTAGTTTTAGAAAGAGGATTGAAGAAGTGTCAAGAAGCCTCTGCTGACCAAGAGGCAGCAGATGAGTTTCCAAACACCATTAAAATAGTTGAAGAGAAAGAACGTCTGCCTAAGCAGGTTTTTAATGCAGACAAAAGTACACTATTCTGGGAAAAAAAAAAAAGCCACAAAGGACATTTATTAGTAAGGCAGAGAAGTGAGCACCAGGATTCAAGGCAGGATGGGATAGACTAACTTTACTGTTTTGTACAAATGCAGTCAGGTTTACCATCAGGACTTCCTTTATCTGTAAAGCTGCTCACCACCAAGCCTTGAAAGGGAAAATAAACATCAGCTGCACAAAAGCTGCCAGACTTGGTTGTACAACAAGAAGGTCTAGACAAAGAATGCTTTTTTGGGATTGAGTTCATTGATACTTTGTCCCTGAAGTCAGGAGGTACCTCATCAGTAAAAGACTGCTTTTTAAAGGTTTGCTTTTCTTTTTCTTTTTTTTTTTTTTTGATATTGGACAATGCCCTTGGCTACCCAGAACCCCATGGGTGTAACACCAATGCCATCGATGTGTTCTCCTTGCCCCTCTAATTCAGCCTGTAGACCATGGGGTCATAAAGGACCTTTAAGGCACATTACACGCTGTACTGTAGAAAAGGATTGTCAACTCTATGAACTAGAGAACAATAGACTGTGGGCTCAATAGAGAGAACATCATGAAGGATTTCACCATCGAAGATGCCATTATTGTTACAGAAAAAGCTGTGAAAGTCATCAAGCCTTAAACAAATTCTTACTGGAGAAAGGTTTGTCCAGATGTTGTGCATGACTTCATGAGATTTATGAGAGAGCCAATCAGGAATATCATGAAAGAGACTGTGGATATGGCAAAGAAGGTGAGGGGTGAGGAGTTCCAGACATGGATCCTAGAGAAATTCAAGACCTAATAGACACAGTACCAGAAGAATTAACAGAAGATGACTTGATGAAGATGAGTGCTTCCAAACTAGTGTCAGACGATGAGGAAAAAGCCATAAAAGATGCCGTGGCAGAAACATTGACATTAGACAATATGACAGAAGGGTTTAATTATTTAGGACTGCTTTTTACTCCTTTACAACATGAACCTTTCTTATGATTTTCTTAATAGCATTTTCTTAATAGCATTTTCTTTTCTCTAACTTACTTTATGGTAAGAATATAATACATATAATGCATGTAACATACACAGTGTGTTAATTGACTATGTTGGTAAGAATGTGATCAACAGTATGCTATGAGTAATTAAGTTTTTTTGGAATCAGTTATTTTCCCCAGAATATTTACTGCATGGTGGAGGGGTTGGTGCCCCAATCCCCCATATTGCTCAAGGGTCAAATGTATAATGGAATACGATTCAGAATAAACAGAACTGACCTATAATACACATAGCAACATGGGTAAATCTCAAACATATGCTGAGCAAAATAGGCCAGATGCAAAAGAGTACAGTTCATTCTTGAACAACATGAAGGTTAGGGGTGCTGATCCCCCATGCAGTTGAAAATCCACATGCAACTTTTGACTCCCCAAAAACTTAACTATCAATAAATAGCCTACTGTTGACCAGAAACCGTACCAATAACATAAACAGTTGATTAACACATGTTTTGTATGCTATATTTATTATTATATACTGTATTCTTAAAGTAAGATAGAGAAAAGGAAATATTATTTTTAAAAATCTAAGCAAGAGAAAGTATATTTACTATTAAATGGAAGTGGATCATCATAAAAGTCCTTATGTTCACATTGAGTAGGCTGAGGAAGAGGAGAAGGAAGAAGAGGAGGAATCAGTCTTGCCATTCCAGGAGTGGCAGAGGCAGAAGAAAATTCATGTATATTTGGACCTGCACAGTTCAAACATGTGTTGTTCAGGGTTTAACTGTACATACTATTATTATTTTCCTTACATGCAATTCTAGAATAAAGGACAATCTGGTTTGTAGTGACAGAAAGCAGATTAGTTTTTGCCTGGAGCAGTTTGTGGATGGTGATTGCTACCAAGGAAATCTTTGGGCTAATGGAAAGTATTCTATATGTTGATTTTGGTGGTAGTTACATTGCATATCTTTTTCAAAACTTATCAAACTATGCTTAAAATGGGGCAGATTTTTTTGAAATGCTAATAAGCTCCAAAGGTAATTTAGCAGTATTATACCATTTTAGTTAGTTGTTCTTTTAGCTATAATGGCTAGCTATGACAGACATATGATATTGTACTTGAATTTTTGTTAGGCAGGGTAACTATAAATTCACTATATTTTTATAGGTAAAATGTTTTCTATGTTAATGTACAGAAATGTGTAGCTGTTATTTTGCTAAAGTAAATTGACATAATTAGTGTGATTTTAATAGAAATATCATTGTTTCTTCAGTAAGTCCATTAAAATTCACAGCCAGATATCCTTAATTGTTAATATTTTAGTTAACTATACATTGTGTATTTACTAAAGGTTTAGGGTTGTTTCTGAGTTCACAGTTCTCTTTCTTTCTTTCTTTTGTTTTTTGAGTTGGTTCTCTTTCAGATGGGTTAGTCTTACCCCATGATTAAACAATGAAGAAAAAGGTAAAGGATAGATAATATAACATAGTGACAGCTGTATCCAAGATACTTTGTATTGTTATATCTGTGTAGTTAGAAACAAGTCCTTGATTGTCACTTTGTGAGATAGTATCTTGGGCGGGAAGAGGGTTTCTAGGTCAATTGTATCAGAAAAATTACCAGTCCACTCATCCCACAGCTCTGCTTTTTTTTTTTTTAAACTGATTCCTCTTATTCCTTTTTCTGATTTTCTTGCTACTAAAGATTACTTATGAAATATTTTCAAAGTTTGGATATGCTTGTCAAAGAGAGTCCAGGAAAGAAAGAGAAGAGAGAACACATTCTGCAGAACTAATTGTTATCAAGTCCTAGATTAAATTGATTCTAAATCTTGTTCCTTTCTTTCTGAAAAATGCATTTCTAGTCTGACTTTTTAGGTACCTTTTGCTTAGTCCCTGCCATTTGTTTATTAACTCAGCAAAAGTTTTTGCAGAGCTTACTGTGTTCTAGACTTCTTGTATCACTTCCTTGCATTTTTGAGGGTTACCTTGATTCCTAGAAGAGAGAGGTACTGTTTGCCTCTGGTTGTCAAGACTTTTTCTCAGCCATTAAGTTTTTCTTCCTGGCTCATATTTCTGCTTCTACATTTGCTTTGTTTGCTTGAATTTCAAGAAACTTTGAAGTTGGTTAGGCGTCTCTGTTCTTCCTGTTGATCCCCTTGGTTCAGTTAAGAACTATATCTGTTTATTCTACATTGGTACCTTATTGATTAAAAAATATAATAAAATGTCTTAACTGGGGAAGAATTTACATAGAGTGAGAGAGAGGCACATAAAGTCTCAAGATACCATCCCTGGTTATCTCCTTGTGACACCATTTTTCAATATGTTAATTTTAAGCATATTGTACAATTAGAATATCAGTAATTAAGATGAAGAAAAAGGAATGCTTTTGCTAAAGCTTGGCCTTTGCTCTCCATATTGTATCTAAAACCAGAACAATGTTAATCTGTCTTGTTACCTTAGCTCTTACATTATTGCCTCTCTTGACCTGTCTCTTCTCTCTTAGCTCTTAGGTTATCCTTTTTTTCAGTAACTTCTTTTTTCATCCATAGTTTTTCCAGTTCTCCATAATCAACCTACGGTCTTAACATAGATTTGGAGTGTTAAAAAAATCATCGTATTTGAGAAAATAGCTTTCTTTTACCTCTCCAATCATCTCTTTTATGAATCTTTCTTTAATTTCAATCAGAGTTTCTTTGTGACTAGAGTCAAGTTTCTTTTATGTATTCAGGGGCTGCTTTTGTAGTAACAGAAGTTACTACCTTTTTCATTCTCTTTGAACAGTAAAATTTCAATATATACACTGTTCCTTCTTGGATGACTTCAAAGAAGTTCATACATTTGATTCTTACCTATTGTGTTTCAGTTTTTATTATCCATTTCCCCTTCTTTTTTTCTATGTCAAGATATGGTACATTTTTGGCTTTATTTTTTGGTCTATATATGCCTTATTTTGAAGGGTCACTGGTTTCATCTCATTTATTTTAAGCTTGCTTATTTTAATTCTTTTATACCATCTCTGCCAATCTCCAGAAAATAGCAAATATTTATTAAGCATATCTTGGCATGGGCTAGGCCCTCAGGATGTAGTTATAAGACATATTCTCTGAACTTGAGTAATTCGTAGTCTCTTAGGATAGAAAAATATCTCTGCATATAATAAATAGCAAATAGTATGGAACATATAATAACAAAGGAAAGGCGGGTGGTGGATAAAGCCTGAGCCCAGTCTCAAAGGATGAGTCAGAGGTGCCAAGCAGAAGAGGAGAGAGGGCATTTCAGAACCATCTAGTTTTGTTGAAGGCTGAGGATGCCAAGGCATGAGAGCACACGTACTGTTGAGGGCTTAGGGAGGTTCTGGTGGGTTTCCAGCAAGGGTGGTGGGTGTGAAAGTGAAAGGGAAGGGAGAGGACCAGTGCAAAGGTAGGTAGAACATTCTTGGATATCATGTTATCAAGAAGACAGCCTTCCTCTAATGGTACCTCATGTTGGTGTGTAATGCTACACGTGTTGGTGTAGATGCCTAGAGGAGGCCAGGCTGGGAAAGAGGGCTGATAGAAATTTTGGATGCTACACTAAATTGTGGTATAATTCCACTCTTTTCTTTTTTTTTTTTGAGTTGGAGTCTCACTCTGTCGCCCAGACTGGAGTGCAGTGGCCGGCTCCCGGCCACCGCAGCCTCGACCTGCTGGGCTCCGGCGATCCTTCCGCCTCAGCCTTCCAAGTAGCTGGAATTACAGGCATGCGCTACCACGCCCGGCTGATTTTTTGATTTATTGTAGAGATGAGGTCTCGCTGCCCAGGAGGGTCTCGAACCCGCGGGCTCAGGCAGTCCACTCACCTCAGCCTCCCAAAGGCGCGCGATTACAGGCTGAGCTACCGAGCCCGGCTTCCACTCTTTTCTTGATTGATACTTTCCTTTATTCCCCAAGTTTTGATTTCTAGATTCAGCCAGAAAAGTTCTTTCCTTAAAATACTGTCTCTGAATCAGTTTTAGCAGGATTCAGAAATGATAAAACATTTACGATTTGGTCTTTTTTCTTGATTTATTAATACATTGAGCATTCTAGTACTATGCTGCAAAGCTGTCTAAACCCTCTTTTTTTCCATCGTTTCGAGAGCATGTCTCTGGGTTATTTTGCAAGCAAGTATTGTGTTGCAGCTTGCCTTCTGTATATGCCTGTGCCTTATTGCCTGTCATTTTTATCCTGTTCCACATTTTTGTGCTTTCATATAAGTTGGGGGTCTTCTTTTGAGTTTTAAGTGTGTTTTCCAGGTTCTTTGATCACACTGTGAACCTAGGCTTTGCATTGTCCTGGCTCCAGTTCATTTTGATTGCTCTTTTGTTATTTCATGAAGAGTCCTTTTCCTTCCTCCTTTTCCCTCTGTGGAAGCGCAGGCGCCTTCTCCGCAGCTCCTGCCATCCTGCTTCTCTCCGCCTCATCGACTCCCCATCTCACTTCAAATCTCAGTGGTAAACATATGTTCTCCCTTGTCTATACCTCTTAATTTCTCTTTTCCACTGTTATTGCTTTCTCTGTAATTGTGTTATTTAACTTTGTTGAGCACTTTATAATATGGAAGATGTGGTTGAAAATAAAGCTGTATTATAGTAAAATCATGTTGTATAAAGCAGGTTGTTTCCCAAGGAGTAGGAAAGTCTCAAGATACAAGTTAAAGTGACTGTTGTTTTGTATTCTTTGATTGTGCTAGTATAAATGTTGTGTGGAGAATTTCTTGCCTCATAATCATTGTTGATAAGCGATTGTATTAAACAACAAACGAAATGAAGATTACCCTAATTCTGACTTTTTATGAAATGGAAAAAAATATTTTTATATGTTGTGAATCTTTAAAATTAAAGTAGCCTTTTGAATGTACTAGAAAAGGAAATGTCTCCTAAAGATACATTTTTTAATCACCCTTTTGAACAAACTTAGTATTCCAGACTAATATTTATTTATTTGCACCAGGTGGGAGAAATCATTTTGTCTTTGAATCCCATTCTCCTCATAAAAAAGAGTTATTGTATCTTTTACATTTGGTTTATTGCCCATTGGGATATTCATTGGTTATCACAAATTGCCTCCAGGCCTTGGCAAAAGTCCAGACAGTACATGGACAATTTGGACTTCTGCATTGGTCGTTGCTAACCACATGAGTCCTGAGTCAATGGCTCCATTCCCCTTTTCAGCTTCATTTCCCAGGGAAAAGTAAAGGGAGCTATCCTTTCTTCTCCATATGCTTTCCCCACCCCTAAAACACTTTTATGTGTCATCTTAGTAGATTGGAAGCGAGTTTAGAATCAATGAAGGACGTTAGCAGTGGGTTTGTACACTTCTCCTTTTTACTTCTGTGCCTTGCTTATTTTCAAAAACAGGTTTTAACTTCTGTCACGTTTTTTGAATAGCACTGCTGGAAAAATAATAAATGTAATTTGCTTTTTCAGTGTATCATATACTGCTTTTCCTTCTTTTATGATTTCTTTTGCTATTTTTAGTTTTATTTCATAAAAAATCAACTTTAAATATTGTTTTTATCCATAGTTGGAAAAACCCAAAGCATCCATTTTACGTCTTTATATTGATGAACTTTGAATGTATAACACATATACTTACCGTTTGTAACTCACTTTTTCATATGTTGCCTCAGTGCAGAATTTTACTTAACTTTAACACAGCTTAAAAATAATATTGGCCATATGACAATTGTACTGCTTTGATATTATTTTATAATCTATATGGTTAAAGCTAGCTAGCAAAACAGTTATAAAGTTTGTATCTTGATATATCAAATAGAATTTGATTTTCACAATTTGTCTCAATCTTCTTGCCAAGAATGCTTGTGAAAATTCACATGAATGATGGTATGTTATTTTGCAGATGTTTCTTTGGTTTAAAAAGCTGTTTTGCTTTCTGATAAACACAGTTTTTTAGGAAAAGTAGGAGGAGCTTAGTTGAAGCAATTAATATACTGTGAAGTGCGAATTGATATCTAGAGATCATATATTCAACTCATCCATCCAACTTGGCAGATGGTTTTCTGTTCTTCCCTTGAAGAATCCTGAAACAAAACATCCACAGCTATCCACACTAGATGATCTGTCATTTGAGTTGTATACTCATTGTATATTGTTCTTTATTTCTTAAATTTTATTTCTGCAGTTTAACTTTATTCTGTTAATTCTATTTATTTTCAAAAAGAGAGGAATCAAATTACTTCTTTAGAAAATAATTCTTAATTTACCTGCAGGCCGTTTGAAATAAAATATATAGTATAAAAGAAAGGTTGTTAGCATTTCAAATTTTGTTAAGGATTTGAGAGTTGCACTGTAGTAAATTTTTATTTGACAGATTTATACTTGTAGTTTTTGAAATATTTGAATAAAGAGTGGTATAACTAGATAGTTATTTTATTTTCCCCGTATTTATAATGTGACCGCTAATTCAGCACTTAGTATTATATGTCCTGAGGTTATTCATGTTTATTGACTCATGATATATCCCAGGAATATGTGCTACAGAAGCACCTTATTTATTTTAACAAATGCTTTGTTACTGTTCTTCAAAAAACATCCTGTTTTGAATATTATTTTTTGTTCTTGTGGTACAAATTTCTTCATTTGGTGAGTCCACTGACTGTTCCTTATTGTGACTCATTTTTCTATTATGGTCTATGATTTTTTTTTCTGTGATGCATCTTTAATGCATATTTAGTCTGTTGTGTGTTTTGGAAGCATCCTTGCAAAGAGATTTCACATTTGCCTTACCAGGTCCTAACTTAGTTTTACCAGTTTAGGCCTACTTTTTTATTTTTATTTTTGGCTTGGAGATGGAGTAAGATTCTAAACCATGAAGGAAATGGAATTTAGGCCCATACTTTATGCATAGTACATAGCTAATAGGGTCCTGGTTTCCTCTGGTTACTTCCTCCCATTGCCTCAGTTGATGCCATGCCTACTTGGGCTTCCTGGTCAGTGAGCTACATGTTCATGGTCCTGGTTTGATGGGTAGAGTGATTATTTCTGAGTTTTGGCTTTATGAAGGTCCTTCCAAATGTGACCAGTGTCTTGAAATAACTTCTCTGCATGTTATAAAGTCCCGTTGAACCGTTATGGTCTGAGTCATGTTACATTTTTGTTTATTTTTATAGCTTTATAGGGCACATATGCATGTTTATTACATGGATATATTGCATAGTAGTAGGATTTGGACTTGTAGTGTAGTGTACTTATCACCTGAATAGTGATTGTTGTACCTAATAGGTTAGTTTTCAACCCTCATCCACCACCCATACCCCTCCCTTTTGGAGTCCCCAGTGTCAGTTATTTCACTCTGTATGTCTGTGTATACCCATTGTTTAGCTCCTACTTATAAGTGAGAACATGGTGTGTATGTGTGTGTGTGTGTGTGTGTGCGTGTGTGTGTGACATTTTCTTTATCCAGTCATCTGTTGATGGGCACTTAGGTTAGTTCTGTGACTTGGCTATTATGAATAGTGCAGTGACAATAAACATAGGAGTGCAAGTTTTTGATATAATGATATCTTTTCTTTTGGGCAGTAATGGGGTTGGTGGATTGACTAGTAGTTCTGGCTTTAGTTCTTTGAGAAATCTCCATACCGTTTTCCATAGAGTTTGTAATAATTTACATTCCCACCAACAGTGTATGAGCATTCCCTTTTCTGCGCATGCTTGCCAACATCTGTTGTATTTTGACTTTTTAATACCAGTCATTCTGACTGATGTGAGATGGTATCTCATTGTGATTTTAATTTCCATTTCTCTGATGATTAGTGATATTGAGCATTTTTTCAAATGTTTGTTGGTTGCTTGTGTATAGTCTTTGAGAAATGTCTGTTTATGACCTCAAAAGCAATGCATCAAAATAAAAAATAAACAAATGGGACTTAATTAAACTAAAAAGCTTCTGCATAGCAAAAGAAATAATCAGTGGAGTAAACAGACAACCTACAGAATGGGAGAAAATATTTGTAAACTATGCATTGGACAAAGGACTAATATCCAGAACTTGCATAAATGTCAAATAACTCAACAAAAAAATAACCCCATTAAAAGCTAGCTGTATTTTTAAACATTTCTGTGTGTTTAGGTCTGGCTGGGATAGAGAGGTCAAGGGTTGCCGTTATATAATTTAAAATTATTTTAGACCTTTTTTTTTTTTTTTTTTTTTTTTTAGTTGGGGTCTCACTCCATTGCCCAGGCTGGAGTGCAATGGCACACTCAAGGCCACTTCAGCATCAACCTGCTGGGCTCAGGCAATCCTTCCACCTCAGCCTTTCAAGTAGTCGGAAATACAGGCACGTGCTACCATGCCTGGCTAATTTTTTGATTTATTGTAGAGAAGAGATCCCGCCAAGTTGCCCAGGCTGTTCTCAAACCTATGGGCTCAGGCAATCCCCTCACCTCAGCCTTCCAAATTGCTGGGCTTACAAGCTTGAGCCACCGCACCCGGCCTACTTTAGACTTTTATAATTTTTTGTTTGCTTATCACCCTTTTGTCAACATGTAAATATTTTGTGCTTACTATATACTGAGTACTTTGATAAACTAAGATCTTTAGTTCAAGTCCCTTCTGCAAGAAGCTTAATATAGACCCTACTGAAGCTAAGATGTACATCCGATAAAAATATAGTACCAGTAGGTGCCAGAGAGTAAGCCTACTGATGTGGAATAAAGTGGTTAGAAAAGAAATGTAGAGGAAGGGAAACTTAAAGTGAATATGAAGGGTGGTAAGAACGTGACTAGGTTTGCTGGGTTAGATAAGAAGATATTGGTCTAATTTGAGGAGAAGTGTGAAACACCAAACCTAAGAATTTAGATTCTGTCTTGTAAATAAGAAAAAGCTATTGGAAATTTTGGGGTGGGAGAGACATTTAATGCAAGTAATGCCTTATAATCTTAGTACTAACATTTTAGAAGCCTAGCTCATTGCTCTAGTAAAGAAAAGTTGGCACATTCACTTTCTTTTACTTCATAGAAGTTAAACTCAAGACTTTACGGGTATAAAAATAAGTATGAGTTTCTTTGTGTCAAGAGGGCGTCTACTTAGTGAGGATAAGGCCAGGGCTGTGTTATAAATGAGTAGATTTGGCTGGAAACAAGGGTAGCCACCAGAAGAGCTTAGGCCTCTTGGGGTCCTCTTGATTGTTCAAATTTACAAACTAGATCAATTTTACAAAACACTGTTTGGCCCCAATAAAATATGAATGCAAATGTAGTTTGAAACAAAAGCTTTGATTTTGCAACCTCTATATAAATAAGATTCATCATTATATTTTTATTAGATTTTGTGATAAAATTGTAAAAATATATATTATTCAATATTGCCCACAAAATTTAGGAAAAACATGGCCTGTTTTATTTGAAAGTTTGTGTCTAACAAATATTTATAATAATATTTTTTTGGGGATATAATAAGCTTTTGGGGATATTTTGACTTCCTGAGTTGGACATAAAAATATTTCCCCAAACTCCTGTCTTACAGGTAAAAGAATGCCACATTTCAGCATTTGTACCTGAAATCAGCATGCAAGTTTCAGGCTACATGGATGAGTGCCAACTTTTGCATTTCCCATGTGTATCCTGTGACCATTATGTCTGGGGTGAGTGATTTCTAAGAGTCGCTGGCAACAAACCAGATGCCAGCCAGCCGTGGCCGTGAACTACCCTAACAGATAATACTAAGAGTTATAAATTAAACACTGTTTGGTGATCTGTGGTATGTAAGGCAGTTTATTTTGTTGGTCTGGATTAACTGTCAGCACCAAAAAACTATATTCCCATTATGTGAAATCTGTATTTAACATGTTTAGAAGAGAGTAATAGCAATCATTTGTTGAAATGTGATATTATGGCAATTCCTAAGAATCTTTTGGACTTACGGCAGTATTTTATTGACTCACTCTACAGTTAAATAGTTTTAATTTTCAAATTCAGAGCTTAATATTTCTTGAGTGATAGTTATAATTTTGTATAAAATAGGGTTTTGTGAACTATACATCTGCCGTTGCCTTATATTAGTTTTGCTTTCAGTATAGCATAAAGTTGTATACATTATAGTATTTAGGTTTCTTAAAAATACATTCGATAAATTATTTGTACCAGACATTTATATTTGTGGTTTAAAAATTTTTTTTTAAACTTCGTTCTGGGAAATTACATTGAGGGTAAAGCCTGTTTGTTACCTTATCCATGCATTTTCCTGCTTATTTAAATTATTTTACTTCACCAAGCCATTCATTTTTTTAGAACATCCTTCAAAGAGTTCATGCATCTTACTGAGGACACCTGACCTTTTGAAGCTTCATAATTCATATCTAGATGTCACCAGTCTTTCCCATGTTAACAGTTCTGACTATGTTTTATTATATATGCCTTCGGCGCCGAGCCAGGACAGCTACGAGAGGAGAAATGATGAACAGCCATAGAACTATAGAATCAAACAACCGAACTTCCCCTCTCAATGCAGAGGTGGTCCAATATGTCAAAGAAGTGGTGGATTTCAGTTCCCATTATGGAAGTGAGAATAGTATGTCCTATACCATGTGGAATTTGTCAGGTGTGCCAAATGTGTTCCCAAGTTCTGGTGACTTTACTCAAACAGCAGTGTTTCGAACTTATGGGACATGGTGGGATCAGTGTCCTAGTGCTTCCTTGCCATTCAAGAGGACGCCACCTAATTTCCAGAGCCAGGACTATGTGGAACTTACTTTTGAACAACAGGTGTATCCTACAGCTGTTCATGTTCTAGAAACCTATCATCCTGGAGCAGTCATTAGAATTCTGGCTTGTTCTGCAAATCCCTATTCCCCAAGTCCACTAGCTGAAGTAAGGTAAGACTTATTTTTCAATGACCTAAGTTAAACGACTGAAAGGTTTCTGCTGCTTTAACATTGGAGGTCTTTTTTTATCGGGAACGTTCTCTTAAATAATTTAAATGCATTTGATTTTCAGAATTTTCCTTAGTTTCCTGATGGGGAAGAGAGATTATACATATGAAGATTTAATGTGTGCTTTATACCTGTAATACCTTAAAGTATAATATTCATTGATTGTGATATTTGTATGTCACAGAATTTACCAAAAATGACAAACTCAGTTTGAACTAATAGGGAAATGGACCATTTCCATTTAATAGGAATAGTTAATAGGAAGCATGACTTCGAAAATATTTTCAAACAGGCATCATGTTATTGCTTTTAAATAATTTGAACAACTCAGAACAGGTTTATTGAATGATACTTCAGAGGAGGTCCTGAGGGGATTAGGTTTAATGTTTGTGGAATGTTTTTGTAATGAGTGTGTTCATTTAAAAATAAATGTTGCTTTAAGTAATTTCTACATTCTTTGTACAAGCCTGTTAATTTTCCTAGCAACTCCTTTCTCTTGTTGTTCAACCTCCTAATTTTTACAGATATAATCTAAAAAGGACATAACGCAGTCTTGCGTGTACCCTGTTCTCCATGCACCTAGGATCCATTTTTACCTTGAAAACACTTCATTCAGCTTTCTTTGTGTATTTCCAGAGTTTATTTGTGTAGATACAAACAAGTAGAAATATATATATTTTGTACACAAATGTAAATGTACTAATCACGGTGTTCTGTACCTTGTTTGTTACACTCAGTATACATATTGGATCTTTTCATATATGTACAAAGGGACCTTCTTCATTCTTTCCTGTGGTTACAAGTAATGCATAGTATGTATGAGCCTCAGCTTATTCACCAGCCCCCCATTAACGGGAACTTAGTTGCTTCCAGTCTTTTGCTAATACAAACACAAATGCAGGGAAAAAATCCTCACTATAAATCACTGCAGATGTGTGCAAGTAGATCTGTGGGATAGGTTCCCGGAGGGTTGCTTGGCCAAGGGTAATTTGATAATTTTGTAATGTTTAACATTTGTAACTTTTAATAATTTAATTTTAATTTTTAGCATTTGTAATTTTGATATATAGTGCCAAATCTCCTTCAAAAGAGGCCTTACTATTTATATTTCCACTAACAGTGTATGTACATGAGTGTTTTGCCAAAGCCTCGCCCACAGAGTATGTTAATAAATTTCAATATTTTTGCAGTTTAGTAGGTGAAAAATGTTATTTCATGTTAACTTTGTTACAATTCTTGTATTGTTCCTGAGGTTGAATATCTTTTCATATGGCTTAAGAGCCATTTATATTTCCTTATCCTTGAACTATCTGATTATATTATTTACCCATTTTTCTGTTATTCATGGTTCTTATCAGTTTTTGGATCCTTATATCACTTTATTGAATCACTCATTTATTACTTATTTTAGTGCCTACTATGTGCTAGATATTGTTCTAAGTATTGGAGATGTGTCAGTGGACAATGAAAAAATACACAAAAATCCTCAACCTTCTGATCTTTTTCTAGCCTGAGAGCTCTTGGGCACATGTTAAACTCTGGGACCCCAGTTGCCAGTGGAGGAGGAGTGAGTTAGGGATCAGCTGCCACCTCTGTGACATGCTGCTTCTTTGATGTCTGTCCCTCAACTCCAAGGGAACACCTTCACAGCCTACCAGAAAACAGAATGCAACTCAACTGGGAGACTGCTAGGATAATCTTTAGTTGTTTTTTTTTCAGAACTACCTTGCTAATTCATTGTGAGCAATGTTATTAATGAGTCTTTTTTTTTTTTTAACTCAGAAAGCCAGTATTCTTTAATACACAGATTTTTTTCCCTGAGAGGAAGAAAATGCAGTACTTTGGGCAGGATCTTTTCTTATATGAAAATTGTTTTATTAGAACTGTCATTCATTGCCTCTTTCTTACAGTTATCTCCTTTTTTTCCCTGAAAAGCTGAACAGATTTGGGGATGAGATCTATGAAACATGTAGTGTCTTTTTTCCAATCTAAAACTTAATGACTGTTTAACTGATTTTGAGTGCAAATCATGCTCTTGGGTTCCTGAGAGTTATAAATGTGCGGCTGTGATTAAAGTTAAAACTTTATTTATAGATGTACCTCTAATTTGCTTTACTGATTTTTAGCTTTATTCTGCAGAAATATCACTAGATTTTAAGAGAAAAAGAATGAGACCAATATATCTTACTGCAATATAAGAAAGACCTTTTTAAATTCTGCTGATTATGAAATCAATAGATATTTCATTGTTTAAAAAAAAAAAGGTAAAAGCACACACAAAAAAGAGAGAGAAAATATATACACAAAAAGCCCTATAATTTTTCTGCCCAAATTTAGTAACTGTTAACATTTTGGTGAATTTCTTTAGACAATCAGGAACATTTATTGAACACCTTCTCTGCCAGTTCATTGCTAGGATCAAAATAGAGAGCAAGACAAAGGTAGCTCTTGTTCTTTGAGCTTATAGGCCAGCCTGGAAAAGGACCATGAGATTGTAGGGAACATGCATTGGCAAGGAGAGAACCCAATCTATGGGGCTCAAAGAAGGCTTCCCTGAGGAACTGACTTGCCTAAGATCTGAGGGTTGAGTGAGGCGCCTGTGTGGATAGGAAAGGGGGAGAGAATAGCATATTCAAATGTGACAACATGAGATGAAATCCTGGTGTTTGAAGAAGTGAGAAAAGTCCAAGAATGTAGAGAATAAGCTACTGAGGGCTGCCAGCATGAGAGTAACATTCTTAAGATCTAAATTAGTAGTGTCTAGACTTTGAGATTGCATAAATATTTTAGATCAAGTTTCCCAGAAGCAGACCTTGAGACAGTGAGTCAGTGCAATTTACTGTGGAAGTGCTCCAGGAGAATCAGTCGGGATGGTTGAGGGTAAAGCATAATGGTGAAGTCAAGTGTGGATGCAGTTTCATATGAAGTGCCAGTCTGCAGGGAGGCAAAGTTGCTAGGAGCTGGAGTCTTACACTCCTGCAGTCTTCTTCAGTGGGAAGGACTGAGGGTCTTCCAGGTATGTGCCCCTGATGAAGAGGCTCCAGGGGCCCAAGTAGTTCTGTGAAGAAGGTTACAGGTGTAAGTGCTTAGGAATGAAGCAAGCCCATCTGGAGGATGGATGGCACATAGAGCTGGGTTGGGGTGGTCAGCTACAATAGACTAGTAAACATGGTAGTGATTATAAAAATTAGGGAACTCTTACAGAGTTGTGGGATTATTTACTTTGCTAAATTAGCATACATTAAAAATATAAGTGAAAATACCAACTTCATTTATCATCACCATTATCGCATAAAAGAGACTTCAGTTTATACGGAAATGAGCATGAACAGAATCTTGACTAAAGAGCAGTTGGCAATTTTGCAAGAACATTTATGTGTGAGCATGTTTTTGTATATACCAATGCACATTTCCTTGTCACATTTAATGATGGAAAACTCCATCATGCACTTTGATTGGGGAACCACTGGGTTAGAATGCCTATTTTAATTGAGCACACAGGTTTATGCCCACGTTAGGAGTTATCAAACAAGAGTGTGTTGGAGTAGCTCAGGAATTTGTTCTTAGAAAATGGATCTCTTACAGCCCCAGAACATTCAAAATGCAAAAGTAGTCTTTTCCTATTTCATCTGATTGCATTTCTTTGTTCAGTGAATGAAGTGGAAAAGTTACAGGAAGTTCTACCAGATTTCAGTCTTTTGCATTTTTTTCTCATGCCTTATTAAGAGGAAAAGAAAAAATGTAGTTTGGAGTATTCTGGTCCTGAGGATAATGTCTTCAGTGGATGCTTGTACAAAAGTCCGAAAATTAGCTAGCTCAGAGCTACCATTTAGAAGAAAGAGACAGGGAAAAGGAGAAGGAGAAGGTGACAAATTTAGGTCACGTGAAATAAACTGATTGGAATAAAGTTATCTGGAAGTGAAATGTAGTGCTGTGAATTTTTTTGTGTTCAAAGCACTTCAGATATATGTAATGTTGACATTAAGAAAGCTGGGAGAAAAAAGAAGCTGTTACAGAGAGAATTTGCTACCAAAGGGTTTCACAAATTTGTCCAAGAAACGTGATTTTGTCATTTAAATCAGAATTGACCAGGCTTTTCACTGGCTAATGTTTTTTTTTTAGCAGCAGGTTGTTAGTTAGTTAGTTTACAATTAAAGATGGGCTGAGAGGCAGGGAGTGAGTAGATACATCTGTCAGAATACCAGATTCTTTTACTTCTATTTATTTTCCTATACTGTCCCTTTCTTTTCAGATAATGAAGTTTAACAAGGTTGGCAAGAGAACTTTCTTTACTAAATACTAGATATTCTTACTAGCAGGAGAAGTTTTGGTTACAGGGATGTTTGTTGTACTCATATGTCTGACTTCAAACCTGACTACAAGTTAGAAATCTTGCTTCCTCTGGTTTCCAAGAATGAAACATCTCTCTCCCTCTCTTGTCTACCCGCAGCCTCCTGATTGCCCTGGAGAAGTTTCTCAGAGGTATAACAGCAGGTCAATAGTCAGAGGTCATGACTTGTTTATTGTTTCTGAGCTCAGGACACACGGCAGTCATTCAGTGCAGTCAACAGAAAGAGTATTTTGTGGGCTCTGTTGGTTCCCATTCCAGAATTGAGTGCTCCATATGCGGATTGAAGCACAAGGTGAAAGGGATTCTAGGCTGAATTTTGCACATATGAAATTTTAGATTTAAAATACTTTAAAAGTATATTAGACTTTGTCAGAGTTCTCCAGTAGATAAATACAATGCATGCAAAGAATGGTAAACATGTAAAGGTACAGACTACAAGGCCATAACTTAAAGGAGTTTAATCCTGTCAATACTGCTTCAGGTCTGGGGATTTTAAAAGTTGGAGCTATCTCTAGAAAAGTGTGTGTGTGTGTGTGTGTGTGTGTGTGTGTGTGTGTGTGTGTGTGTGTGTGTGTGTGTGTGTGTAGTGTGTATGTGTGTGTGTATGTGTACCTGCATATACATGTGTGTACGTGTACCTGCATATACATGTGTGTATGTTTCCATTTGCTTTCTTGTTTTCATTGACTAGTTTTTAAGATTCTGGCTTCTGTTTTTCGGAACAAAAAGAAATTAGTGTATTCTCTTGTTGGGTAAAATAGATGCCTTTCTCTTTTTAACTTTGAAATAATATGTTCTAGGTCTATTGGGAAATTTTGAACAAAAATTAACTTTAATGTAGATACCACAAAATCAATTTATATTGGTCTCACAGTTATATTAACTTAAGTGACCACAAGCCTATAAAATAATTTTGTCTTTTTAATCAAGTTTTTTGTTACTTTCTAGGTTATCCACAAAAATAAAAATAAAATATAAATAAACTGATTAACTTGGGAAATTTTTTTATATTTAGATATATTTTTAAATCTTTCTAAAAACTGATAAGATCCTGATATTGTTCTATGTATGTTATAATTTTTGACTTCCAATATATGTGTAACTATATAATATTCATGCTCTATAGAAGTCAGAAACAAAAATGATGCTAAAATAGCATTAATCCTAATATGTTTAAACCTACTAGAAGTGTTAAGGAAATCATTTCAAAGCATCATCTTAACCTTGTCTATTTTGCATATTCTGCAAGGTAGATAGAGAATTCAGTAGATTCATGCATTATTAAAATAGAATATTTATGCTTTAATCAATGCCTTTCTTTAAGATTATATTTGTAATTTTATAATTTAATTTACATCATAATGTATTTCAAATTATACACAAAGAACATGTATTGTCTGCATATTATTTATTACAAAGCACCTGGCGAAGGTTATTTCTATATTACATTTTCAAATGTGTTTCTGCTAAGCCTCACAAAAGCTCCTCATTGGAGCTAAACTATAAGGTAGGCTAGTTTAGTACCCATGTGCTGTGAACCAGTGCAGGCAGTTATTTTACAGGGTTCTGAGTGGTCCTCGTTTCTTGGACATGAGACATTCCTCCAACATCATCTGGTGTCAGTTTGCAGTAGCAGCAGAAGAATGAGTGAAACCAAATTTTGGATTTCTTCATGCATGTCATGATTTACTCTGTGATTCTTGGAAATAAGCCATCCCAAATCAGTCTTACATTTTCCCACCATTGTTTTAGATGTTTTTTTGCGTCAGTTCCATGTACCTACATGACTAGCTCTATTTTACTATATAGATTTACATTAGAGTATTCAGATTAGTTCCATTGTTGAGAACCTTTGACTTTAGCATATTTGCTAAATATATTTGCTAAGGGACACTTCTTAGGTTCAGATTGGTGCTCCCAAGTTTTTTTTTCTGTCATATCATAGGAAGAAGATACCCAACCTACTTTTCTTTCCTCTTTAAACCTGCCATAGTCTGCTCTGTTCCTAGGAACTCTTCCCTTGCCTCCCAAGATTTATTATAGAGTACGACCAATTTTCCTATTCCTACTTTCTTTTTGTTGTTGTTGTTTGAGTCAGGGTCTCACTCTGTCACCCAGACTGGAGTGCAATGACGTGCTCATAGCTCACCACAGCCTCTACCTCCTTGGCTCAGGAGATCTCCAACCTCAGCCCCCTGAGTAGTTGGCTTTTTATTTTTTGTAGTGATGAGATCTCGCTATGTTGGCCAGGCTTATCTCAAACTCCTGGGCTCAAGCAATCCTCCCACCTCAGCCTCCTAAAGTGCTGGGATTACAGGTATGTCTGTCTCTGTGGTCATTCTTGTATACTATGGCATAAGTTTTTTTGAAAGTAGTTTGTAATATATAGAGAGACTTAAAAATATGCTTATTCTTTGACATAAAATCTTTACTAAAAAATTCTGCTAGTCAAAGCAAATAATTAGGAATAAAGGAAAGATGATTATTGAACTATTTTTCAATCTGTGCTTTTAATTTTCTTTGCTAAATTAGGAAACAATATTAGAGAAATAGTTAATTGACATGAGAATGCTTAATACCTGATGATACTATGTGAAGAAAAATCTTTAAATAATTTTGGAAAATAGTTTTATAAGAAGACTTAGATGGAGATGAAATATGAATTAGGCTTTGAAATATAGATGGGCAGATAATAGTAGGTTGGGCATTTCATTGGGGGCAGACAACATGAGCAAAGACAAAGAAAGGTAGAAGTAAGTTTGTATGGAAAGTCATGATTAATCTGGCTGGGAAGTGGGAGTTCATTTGGAGGGAGAGGAGAGAACATTATTCACCTGTTATATGTTAGATATTTGCTTGGAACGGGAGTACAAGGATGTATAGAAGATGACAAAAATGGAAATTCAGGAGAAGAGCATATATAAACAGACAATTTCCTGAAAATTTTCACAAAATGTAATGACTTGATAAAATAGAGAAAAAACATCAAAGATAACATGAAAGTTTTGTGTTTATATTAGGCCTGTCACACAGTGGAAAAGCTGGTTCAGTAGACCATTGTGAGGCAAGGTGGCCAGTTTGGTTTCTGTAGTTGGTTTAGGACATGTACAAGAGAACCTTATCCTGTGTGGTTTATCCTCACTTTGGGTTTACATATCTCGTAGAACTGAATGTTTTTCTTTAGATACGTCTAACTACATTTTCCGATCTTTAATTTGACCAATGTGAAATTTGCAAAAAAAAAGGACTGTTTGGGGACTTGTAAAATTTAAGTAATAAGGTTTATGTGGCATTTAGGTTTTGCCCTCCCAGGTTTTTCATATCCTGGAAACAATACTTAATGTTTGATTCTGTTCACCTTATTTGATAACTTTGTTTCACACTGTGATGTATTGGGCAAGGGGCCATAACCATAAGGTGCCAGTAAATCTCATTCTAAACTGTATTATAGGGAAGTTTCTTTTTTTGGCAGATGGGAGATTCTTTGGTCAGAGCGACCTACGAAGGTGAATGCTTCCCAGGCTCGCCAGTTTAAACCTTGTATTAAGCAGATAAATTTTCCCACAAATCTTATACGACTGGAAGTAAATAGTTCTCTTCTGGATTATTACACTGAATTAGATGCAGTTGTGCTACATGGTACGAAGGATACACCAGTACTTTCTCTCAAGACTTCACTTGTTGACATGAATGATCTGGAAGACGACATCTGTGAAGAAAAGGATGGTTGTGGAATGGACAATCTTAACAAAAAGTTTAGCAGTGCTGTCCTCAGGGAAGGGCCAAATAATGGGTATTTTGATAAACTACCTTATGAGGTAAGCCAAAAATATTCAGCAGCAATATTGGACATAACACTATAGATTTTTTTAATGTTTAAATACTAATGTTTATTTTGCTAGATATCATCAGAATTGAGTATTGGTAAGGTGTATGTAATCTGATGTGTTGTATATTTTGCATTTGGAAAAAACTAGACAAAATGATGTTTAACTAATTTCACTGCTTTTGTTTTGGATTAGCTTTAGTGTCTCTGGAGAAACTATTAACTATATGTTTTTATATCACAGTTAATAATGACTAACTACATAAACCAATAATAAATTGTACTCCACTTTAATTCACATTATACCATGTAAATACGGGCAATACATGCTTAACTTTATATCAGTTATGTTAAAGATGCTTTGCTATAGAAATAACAGTATTAATAAGATTGTGAGGTAAACACTTATTCCTTTTAATAGTCCGCAGTTTCTGTAAGTGTCATTTGTTCTCTACTAGTTCTAGTCTATATTCTTCTACCTGTAGTTTTACCTTTAGGAAGGTACAGAGTGCTTTGACCTAGGAAATACTTTTTTGAATGTCTAGGTTGAAGTCTTGCTTTCAGTGTGTCTCTACAGGGGTGTTTCTGTGGTAGAGGTAGCATACCAGGCTCTCAGGCATCAAATGCCATTAGCATTCCAGAGCCCTGTGAATCAAAACCTCTCCCCACCGGTTTCCAAATAGTACCTGGGGGTGAGAATAGGGTTAGGCATTTCTGTCTCCCACTGAAAACTGCTATGTGGTTAAAGCATATAATCAATTTCCTTTTTAAGAAAAATCTGTAGAATCAAATTTTAACCAACTTTGATATCCCCCTTCCAAATTGGTGGGCATTTCAGATTTCACTGTATAGTACAAATAGTTTAACCTGTATGGAATGATAAGGCAGTCTCTTGAAAACCTAACAGTAATAGCACCTATAATGCCTGTTTAACATTTTACAGTTAAAATGCTATGAAACATCTTGTGAAGTCGCTAAAGTTGCCACATAAAGATGAATTTAAGAGTCCAAGGTAATTCAGTCAGTAAGCCACGTGAGTAGCATCCCACCTAGGCCTTCTCAGTCGAGTCCTGTATTATGGAAAGGAAGCTTCACAGATTGGGCAAGAACATTTGGCCCTTGATAGGAGGAGAGAGGAATGATGATGGAAGAGTTGAGTCTGGGGAGACAGGGGAGTGTGAGACCCTGATGGTGTTGTTCTTCAGGGCTCTGAGGAGGGTCTGTCGTACTGCCGTGGGAGAAGTTCATCCGAAGGAGGGTGAATCACTTCTTTGATTCTTTCCCACTTTCTAAGACTATAAAATAGAAATTTAGATTGAGCAAATATATTTTAGATCATTTATTGAATTTTGTCCAGACCTGGAACAAAATGCCTGGCACCTAGCATTCAAATGAAGGGCAGAGGGGAACATCAGGCAGATAGAAGAGAATGTACAAATGTGAGAAGTGGAACTGTGACTTGGGAACTCCAGTATTTCAGTATGGCCAAACCACAGGATTTGATAGGGAAGCTGCAAGAGGTGGAATTGCTTGGAGACCCTACTCCATGCACATAGATGACTGATTGGAACTTGTGTGGCAGGGCACAACCACTCTGCTGCATCAGAGAGGGCTCTCTGGATTTAACCAAGAGGTTTGTGTTTTATGCCTTCAGCCAGTGGTCTTCAAGGTGCTGAATTACACAGTGGTTTCAGGGTTCCAGTATTCAGCAAAATTAGTTGAGGGGAGTCACAGGTACTTTAGACTTTGTAAATAATTTACTTTTGCTAAAAAGTTAGAGCATGCCCTTGAGTAGGAAGATAAAGTAAAAGCATCAGATTTCCTTAATCTGTGTATTCAATGAGGTCTCAGTTAAAATGCAAACGGAATTTTTTAAATTGAAAAGTTCACCTAAAAAAGGAAAATATTCAGGAAAATTCTAGAACAGAAGAGTGAGGGAGAGACATTAGTCCTGATTCTCATTTGCAACCAGGCAATCGACTGAATTCCAGCATATACTTTTAAACATTTAGAATAATGCTTATTTATTTTACCTAGAGGGCTATTAATATGGGAGAAATAATGAGTAGGTAAATGAACAGAATAGAGTCCAGGAACAGACCAAGAGGAAAGAAGGAAAGGGAATATATTGGCAACTCCCTTGGGGAAGGATTAGCTTTCTGTAGCTTAAAAAAAAAAAACTGCAAATAAAAACAAATAGTTCTGTACCTTTTTTTGGTTTGTTTGATAAGTGTGAAAGGGTACTTTTATACAGTTTTTGTGGTATATGAATTGATGTGAACATTCTGAAGGGCAATTTTGTACTTGTATCAAAACTTTTAAATATATATAATTTACCCTAAGAATATATTTGCGAAGTTTGCCAAGATGAAAATACATACACAATATTACAATGATATTGCAAGAATATTTGCAACAGGAGAAAAATAGAAAATACGTCAGTGAGAAAATAATCACATCAATGAATTGGATTGTGGTGGGTCTGGATGTGCATATTTAGAGTAAGATCTACATGATATATCATTAAATGTGAAAAGCAAGGTACTGAACAGTGTATACAGTATCATTCTTTTAGTGAAAATCCAATCATACACATTTATCTGGAAGAGATCAGAAAAACCTTTAACAATGCTTACCTCTGGGGAGAGGAATTGTTAGATAAGAATTGAGTGTAGAGAGGAAGAAAATTCTTATTTTCTACTTTTTTCAATGTGAAAGTTTTCTAATTTTTTACTTGATTGTTTTGTTTGTGTAATATTTTACAACAGGTTTATCTAGATGGTGAGATTTATTAAATGAAAAATTATTCAGTTGTGATAGGTATAGGGACCACCGCAATGGGATTTTGTGGTGGGGGAGAGAGATTGGGCTCATTTTTGAATACAGCATTGGCAAGTGGGAATTTATAGCCAAGGAACAGGTTGGGAAGCTCAGTAGATAGAAAATCACTAAGAGGAAATATCAGGAAGAAGGGGCATTCTGGCTAAACCCTCTTTAAACCTATTTTAAAGATCATATTTTTGTTACTCTGTGGTTTGTAATATTTTGGCCTAAAACCATAGAATTCTGACCAGAAATTAATACCACACTAAGATAATAAAAAAAATGGAAGAAGAGTATTTAGGCTAATTACAAAACAAAAGTTCAGTTAGATAAATACACTGCATTGCATTTTTAAAAGCCTCTTCATCTAAATAAGATTTTTAACATTTGGCAAATAGTTAATATTTTTTGTCTTTTTTTGGGGGGTCAGAATAGGCTGTTTAGCAGTACTTCTTTGAAAACTAGTGTAGAAGCCCCCAACTGTTAAGAAAAAACAAATCTTGAATTAGTTCAAGGAAATAATTTTGATTAGAGATCACAATGTCTTTGATTCTGTCTACTTGATAATTTTTGTATCTGTTTATTACTCCTTCATCAAAGCCCTTATTTTCTCTTTTCTGGAATTCTACATTAGCGCCCTGGGTAGTTTCTCTTCCTGCCTCCCTTCTTCTAGTAGCACCCTCTGCAATGATCTAAAACACAAATCTGACTATGTCACTCTGCAGTTTAAAACCCTACAAATGCCTCATTGCTTTTAGGACAAATCCAGACTCCTCTGTGAGGCTCTTCATAACCCAGTCTTTACTGGTAGACTCTCTCTTTACTTGGTTTGCCCCTAACCCTTTAAAACTGAACCTTCCTGGAACAAACACACTGTCCCTTGAAGTCAGGTCTGTGGCTTGTGTTAGGGTTTAGAAGCATTCTGTGCATCTATCAAAACTATTAAGACATTTCATTGTACTTATCAATCCCCACTGGACCAAAAGCACTTTGAGAATGAGCACTCTTTCCTCTCACCAGTGTCTAGCATGTAGCAGATGTTCAGTAACTGTTGAGTCCATGAAAAACTGTATTATTCAACAGATTACCAGAATGTGTCTTTATACCCTAAGAAAATGAATAGTCAGCCAGGTACGGTGGCTCAAGCCTGTAATTCCAGCACTTTGGGAAGCTGAGATGAGAGGATTGCCTGAGCCCATGGGTTCAAGTTCAGCCTGGGCAACTTGGTGAGACCTCATCTCTAAAATTAATCAAAAAAATTAGCTGGGCGTGGTAGTGTGTGCCTATAGTTCTGGCTACTTGGAAGACTGAAGTGGAAGGCCTGAGCCCAGTGAGTTGACACTGGGGTAGCTGTGAGCGTGCCACTGCACTCCAGCCTGGGAAACGGAGTGAGACTCCAACTCAAAAGAAAAAAAAAAAAAGAAAAGAAAATGAATAGTCAGCATGAGTTGAGTATGCTTTGAAGAGTTTTGAAATGCCATATAGTCAAATGTATGTGTGGTTTCTTCTCATTTTAGTAATTCTGTTGAATATTGGTTTATTTACTATGTGAATGTATTGTTATAAAATACATGACGCTTTATTTCTTATTAGATCACATTATGTGCTTAATAAAGAGATGCTTACTGTTTTTCACTCTTGGTGATCTTGGTTTCTCTGTCTTATGTAGCTCATTCAACTGATTCTGAATCATCTTACGCTACCAGACCTGTGCAGATTAGCGCAGACTTGCAAACTGCTAAACCAGCACTGCTGTGATCCTCTACAATACATCCACCTCAATCTGCAACCATACTGGGCAAAACTAAATGACACCTCTCTGGAATTTCTACAGGCTCGATGCACTCTTGTCCAGTGGCTTAATTTATCTTGGACTGGTAATAGGGGCTTTATCTCTGTTGCAGGATTTAGCAGGTTAGTGGAAAGACTTGTTGAGGTCCCCCCCCCACCAGCAGGCTATATTTTACTATGTAGTATTCATAATAAAAGTTTGAAATTATATACCATGCATCTTACAGAAATAAAAAAGAAATGTATTTTGTGTATTATCATGTTCAGAATGCTGCTGCTTATAAAAATGAATGCATCTTACCATTCTCTTCAGCTAAATTTCATAACATGAAGGGTAACTATATTACCTCATATTTTTACAATCTCTCATAACTTTCAACATAACTCCTGTTTTTTTCTTTCTCATATTTTCAGCACAGATGATTAACACATTTTTAAAAACTATTTCCAAATCAAAATCTACCTCTCTAATGTGATTTGTCAGAAATGGAAAACAATTTATTATAGAACATTTTAAATTAAATCTTAATTACATGTGCAATACATCACCTAGATTTAGAAGCTCATTTGAACTAATTATGTTGAAAATGCAATTGCATGCTAAATAGACGACCACACTTGCAGACCTACCCAGGTGTTTTTGCTCCTTTCTATTTAAGCATTTAGTTTCCTTACTATTAAATGTCACCTGTTAAACATTTGAAAGCTTGCACAAGTGCATATTCATTTACTAATGCCATAGTAATTTTTCTTATGCTACAAACAGGTGTTTTTCTCTTAACCTTAATGATGGTTGTTCTCATTGTATGTTGTATAATCCCACCATTTTTGTGAATTTAAATAATGGAGTAGAAACTTTAGGGAAATTATCTGTTATTTTTAATTAATGAATACTCTTTTATCCTGATTTTTAAAAATGAAAAATGAACTACACCTATCCCTACGTGTACCCCCAGTGAACACATTCTTGAATAGTGGCTTATGAATTAGAAATTTATATGGGGAGTCTTGTTTCCTTTTGACTCAGATTGTAAAAATAGAGATGAAGTTTCAGAAATAAATGTTTGACATCATTAGATTTGGATGAAGTAATAATTGCAATAGTAATAATTGTTCAAAATGCTAACACTGATAGTTTATGCATCATAGTGAAAAATAACGCAAACAACATATGTGGAAGCCATGGATACAATGAATTTCTTTCTTTTTCTGCAAGAAGTGGAGCCAGGGGAGGGGACTCATTGCTAGACATTTAGCAGCTGTCCAGTGAAACATAGTCCTTTCTATTTCTCCTTGCCCCGAACACACACACTTCAGCTGCAAATTTTTTTCTCTACTAATGTGACCAAGAAGAACTGAAGCAAATGTTAGCTATAAATATTTAGAGCATATATTATCACAAACAGGCTTAATGAATATGAGATCAGAAAGAACAAATGATGTCAGTAAGCATTATTGTATATTATATGGACCTTTAGAGTAATTTAATTACCTTCATAGCTCTTTGCCAACGTTTTCCACTCTTAGGAATTTATTGTTTGTTTTCACTCTTTGTGTGCAAGGCATAGAGTGGATATTGTTGATGATGTAAAGAGATTTGTGAGATACGTAGTATAGTTTGTGCCGTCAGGCTCAGAGAAGATAATGAAACTAATATAAACATATGCTTTATATGTTTTATAAATAAAATAACAAAGTGATAACTAATGATTGCAGACAGTAAAGAAAACATTGCTAGTGAGTGGCTGAAGTCCAGCTTCTTTGGCAAAATGCTTCATAGGTAGCCAGGTATGATGGTGTGCGTCTGTAGTTCCAGCTACTTGGAAGGCTGAGGTGGAAGGATCGCCTAAGCCCAGCAGGTCAAGGCTGTGGAAGCCCTGAGCATACCACTGCACTCCAGCCTGGACGACAAGAGTGAGACTCCACCTCAAAAAACAAAAAAAAGTTTCATATGACCATGATAGTGATGAGTGAAATGTAAAGGCCACAGTAAACCGATTCTTAGAACTTTCCTTATGTAGCTTATTCTGGTGCATGAGAAGCAACATTAGTTGTAAAAAGGAAACTTGGCTGTACTGTTTTGTAAATTTTAGGTGATGATGGATAAAGATCTTCGTTTGTAAAGTTAGAGCTCCAATTTGCTTTTTCACCAGCAATTTCTCTTCCATTTCAATTCATCCGGGTTAGTTGCTGTAGGACTGCTTGAATAATCACAAAAATGAATACATAAATTTAAGTTCCCCTTGTTTTGCTATAGTATTTCAGCCAGTAAAACCATAAATCTTGATAGCATTCCTGAATCATCACTGTTCTTACTAAGAAAATAAAAAGTTTAATAACAGGGAGAAAGGGTCTTTTCTTGGGTGGGGGCATATTGGATTTTGCCTGCTGATTGCTGTTGGACCCCATGACTTGACTTCTGAATTGATCCTCATTATAGCTTGTAGGCGGTATTCCCAGAATAAACAATAAATATTCATCACTTGATTATTAATGAATAATCTTTGAATAACTTTGGTCTATTTATGCTTATTACTGTGCAGATGACTTATTTATAATACTTTAAAGAAAAAAAGCACATTTTTAAAACTAGAGATCAATGTTGATGAGCTGCTTTTTGAGCATGTCTTTGGGAAAAAGTTTGATGTAGTTTATATTTGCTGTCTCAAAACCTTATCCTTACGCATTAAAACTGTTTAACTGGATTTTATTTTATTTTTTCTTTTAAGTATGTGGGGTACACTTCAGGGATAGGTATACAAATGTTCATTGTGCAGGTACCCTTGTTGATGAGGTATGTCCCCCGCTCCCTGGCAATTTCCCGCTACTGCCAGTCTTGCCCCCGCCCACCCCTGGCAGTTTCACACTACTGCCAATCCCTTTATTATGGTATTACAATAGTTGTTCAAGGTCCATTTATGAGTGAGAACATGTGATACTTGATTCTTTGTTTCTGTGATAGATCACTCAGCATTATAGATAGCTTCTAAGTCCATCCAAGTTGCCGCAAAGTTCATAATTTTGTCCTTCTTTATGGCTGTTTAATATTCCATCGTGAATATGTACTACATTTTTTTATCCACTCTTTTGATGGGCAGCAATGTTGGGTCCATGTTTTGGCTATTGTGAATAATGCTGCAATAAACATGCATGTGCAGGTATCTTTTTCTCTTTTAATTTTTATTTTGAAATTGTGGGGTACAATTCAGGGTTAGGTATAAAATGTTCATTGTGCAGGTACCCTTATTGATAAGGTGTGCCCCCCTTCCCCAGGTGGATATCGACTACTGTCAGTCCCAGCTACCCACTCCCCACCCCCCTCCCCGCAGTTTCCCACTACTTTCAATCCCTTTCCTACAGTAATACAGTAGTTGTTCAAGTTCCACTTATGAGTGAGAACATATGATACTCAGCTCTTTGTTTCTGTGAGAGATCACTCAGTATTATAAACTCTAATTCCATCCACATTGCTGCGAAGTTCATGATTTTGTTCTTTATGGTTGCATGATATTCCAAGTTGGAACTGGCAACCAATTCCTGATCAAAACCCAAAGTGCCCAGGCCATAAGAGATAAGATAGATAAGTGGGACCTCATTAAATGGACAAGCTTTTGTAAAGCCAAAGAAACCATGAAGAGAGCAGGGAGACAGCCCACAAACTGGGAAACGATATTTGCCAACTTCATGTCTGACAAAGACCTAACATCAAGGATCTACAAGGAACTCAAAAGTGCTGAAAAGAAAAAAACAAACAGCCCCATTTCAAAGTAGACTAAAGATATGAATAGACACTTCTCAAAAGAAGACATATGAGCAGCCAATAGACATATGAAAAAACGTTCAGCCTCACTAGTCATCAAGGAGATGCAAATTAAAACTACACTGAGATACCACCTAACTCCAGTCAGAATGACCATCATCAATAACACAAAAAATAGCAGATGCTGGAGAGGATGTGGCAAAAAGGGAATACTTCTACACTGTTGGTGGGAGTGTAAACTAGTACAGCTTCTGTGGAAAACAGTGTGGCGATTCCTAAAAGTTCTAAAAATTGACCCTCCAAATGACCCTGTAATCCCCCTACTGGGAATGTCACTAATCCCCCTACTGGGGTATCTTTTTCATAGAGTGATTTGAGTTCCTTCAGGTATACCCCCAGTAGTAGGATTGTGGGGTCATATGGAAGATTGATTTTTAGATCTTTTAGGAATTTTCCACAGAGGTTGTACTAGTTTACACTCCCACCAACAGTGTAGGATCTTCTCTTTTCACCACATACTCTTCAGCATCTGTTGTTATTTTGAGTTATTGATGGTGGCCATCCTGACTGGAGTTAGGTGGTATCTCAGTGTAGTTTTAATTTGCATTTCTTTGATGATTAGTGAGGCTGAGCATTTTTTCATGTATCTGTTGGCTGCTCACGTGTCTTCTTTTGAGAAGTGTCTGTTCATGTCTTTTGCCCACTTCTTAATGGGGCTGTTTGTTTTTTTTCTTTTTGGCACATTTGAGTTCCTTGTAGATCCTAGGTGTTAGGCCTTTTTCAGATACATAGTTGACAAATATTTTTCCCAGTCTGTGGGTAGTCTCTCCATTCTCTCAGTGGTTACTTTGGCTTTGCAGAAGCTTGTCAGTTTGATGAGTTCCCACTTGTTTATCTTATCTCTTATGGCATGGGCACTTGGTGTTTTGATCAGGAATTGGTTGCCAGTCCAATTTCCAAAAGGGTGTCTTCTGCATTTTCTAAGGTTCTTAGTGTTTGAGGTTTTACTTTTAGCTCTTTGAACCTTTTAGAGCTGATTTTTTGTATATGGCGGCAGGTAGGGGTCTTGTTTTTATTTTCTGCATGTGGTCAGCCAGTTTTCCTAGCTCTATTTACTGAACAGGTTCTCTTCTCACCAGTGGTTGATGGTGGAGGCTTTGTCGAAGATGAGTTGGTTGAGAAATTGATATTTTGCTTCTGGAATCTCTGTCCTGTTCCGTTATTCTATATGCCTATTCTTGTACCAATACCAGACTGTTTTGATTATTGCATCTTTATATTAAAGCTTAAAGTCTGGGAGCATGATGTCTCCTGCCTTTTTTTTTTTTTCCCCTGAAGATTGTTTTGGCTATTCATGGTTGTTTGTTTCCACATGAATTCTTGTATTGTCATTTCTAGGTCTGAGAAGAATGCTGTTGGTAATTTAATGGGTATTGAATCAAATTTGTAGATTCCCTTGGATAGGATGGACATCTTAACAATGTTGATTCTTCCAGTCCATGAGCATGGAATATTTTTCCATTTGTTTGTGTCATCTTTGATTTCTTTGAGCAGTGTTTTGTAGTTTTTGTTGTAAAGGTCTTTGACTTCTCTGGTTGGGAATATGCCAAGGTATTTCTTTCTTTCTTTTTTTTTTTTTTTTTTGAGTTGGAGTCTCACTCGGTTGCCCAGACTGGAGTGCAGTGGCCGCTCCTGGCCACCGCAGCCTCGCCTGCTGGGCTCCGGCGATCCTTCCACCTCAGCCTTTGGAGTAGCCAGAATTACAGGCATGGGCTACCATTCCCGGCTGATTTTTTTTTATTTATTGTAGAGATGAGGTCTCGCTGCCCAGGCGGGTCTCGAACCCGCGGGCTCCGGCAGTCCACTCACCTCAGCCTCCCAAAGGCGCGGGATTACAGGCTGAGCCACCGAGCCTGGCTGCTATTTCTTTCTTTCTTTTTTTTTTTTTTTTTACTATTTTGAATGGGATTGTGTTTTTTATCTGGGTTTCTGTTTATTATTGGTGTATAGGAATGTAATTGATTTTTGCACATTTATTTTAAACTCTGAGACTTTGCCAAAGTCCTTTATCAGTGCAAGAAGGTTTTTTTTTTTTTTTTTTTTTTTTTGAGTTGGAGTCTCACTCGGTCACCCAAACTGGAGTGTGGTGGCTGCTTCCGGCCACGGCGCCTCGACCTGCTGGGCTCCAGTGATCCTTCCGCCTCAGCCTTCCAAGGAGCTGGAATTACAGGCATGCGCTACCACGCCTGGCTGATTTTTTTGATTTATTGTAGAGATGAGGTCTCGCTGCCCAGGCGGGTCTTGAACCCGCGGGCTCAGGCAATCCACTCACCTTAGCCTCCCAAAGGCACGGGATTACAGGCTGAGCCACCGAGCCCGGCTGCAAGGAGGTTTTTGACAGATTCTCTTGGGTTTTTGAGGTATAGGATCATGTCGTCTGCAAAGAGGGATAACTTAACTTCCTCTTTTCCTTGAACATCCAATGTAATACTATAAGAAAATGACTGCTAGTGGTGGAAACTATGAGGGGGGAGGGAGATGGGATTAACGGTAGTAAATATCTGTCTGGGGACGGGGAGACACCTCTTATCAACAAGGGTGCCTGAACAAAGCATATTTGCATACCTAACCCTTAACTGTACCCCACAATATCATAATAAAAAATATCGATTATAAAAAAAAAGAAAGAAAAATAAAAGGTCCACTATATGAGTAAGAACATGTGATACTCAGATATTTGTTTCTGTGAGAGATCACTCAGTATTATAGACTCTAGTTCTATCCAGGTTGCTGCGAAATTCATGATTTTGTTCTTTATTATGGCTGCATAGTATTTCATCGTGCATATGTACCACATCTTTTTAATCCAGTCCTCTTTTGATGGACAGCATGGTTGGTTCTAGGTTCTTACTATTGTGAACAATGCTGCGATAAACATTCATGTACAGGTATCTTTTTGATAGAGTGATTTGAGTTCTTCAGGGTATATTCCCAGAAGGGGGATTGCAGGATCATATGGGAGGTTGGTATTTAGAGCCTTTAGGAATCGCAACATTGCTTTCCACAGAGGTTGCACTAGCTTACACTCCCACCAACAGTGTAGCAGTGTTCCCTTTTCACCACACCCTCTCCAGCAACTGTTGTTTTTTGAGTTATTGATAAATGCCATTCTGACTGGAGTTAGGTGGTATCTCAGTGTGGTTTTGATTTGTATCTCCCTGATGATTAGTGAGGTTGAACATTTCTTCATGTATCTGTTGGCTGCTCAGATGTCTTCCTTTGTGAAGTGTCTGTTCATATCTTTTGCCTATTTTATAATGGGGTTGTTTGTTTTTTTCTTTTCAGCACATTTGAGTTCCTTGTAGATCCAAGATGTTAAACCTTTGTCGGACCTGGAGTTGGCAAATACTTTTTCCCACCCTGTAGGCTGTCTCCCTGCTCTCTTGATGATTTCTTTGGCTTTGCAGAAGCTTGTCAGTTTAATAAGGTCCCACTTGTCTGTCTTCTCTCTTATAATCTGTGGGGTTTCGGGTTTTGTTCAGGAAATGAATGCCAGTTCCTATTTCCATGAGGGTATGTCCTTCATTTTCTAACGTTCTTATGGTTTGAGGTTTTACATTTAGGTCTCTGATCCATTTGGAGTTAATTTTTGTGTATGGGGATACATAGGGGTCCTGTTTCAATCTTCTGCATGTGGTCAGCCAGTTTTCCCAGCACCATTTACTGAATAGGTTCTCCTTTCCCACGTGGTAGGTGGTGGAGGATTTGTCACAGATGAGTTGGTTGAGAAATTGAGTTTTTGCTTCTGGAATCTGAATTCTATTTCATTGAACTATATGCCTGTTCCTATACCAATACCAAGCTGTTTTTGATGATTGTAGCTTTATAGTAAAGTTTGAAGTCTGGTAATGTGTTACCACCTGCTTTGGTCGTTTGTGTTTCCATATGAATTCCTGTGTTGTTTTTTCTAGATCTGAGAAGAATGTTGCTGGTAATTTGATGGGTATTGCATTGAATTTGTAGATTGCCTTAGGTAAGATGGACGTCTTCACAATGTTGATTCTTCCAATCCATGAGCATGGGATATTTGTCCACTTTTTTGTGTCATCTTTGATTTCTTTGAGCAGTGTTTTGTAGTTTTCATTGTAAAGGTCTTTTCACATCTCTGGTTAGGAAGATGCCAAGGTATTTCATTTTTTCTTGTGGCTATTGTGAATGGAGTTGTGGTTTTTATTTGGGTTTCTGTGTGTTTATTATTGGTGTAAAGAAATGTGATTGTTTTTTGCACTTTATTTTATATCCTGAGAGTTTGTCAAAGGCCTTTATCAGTGTAAGGAGGTTTTTGACAGGTTCTCTTGGGTTTTCAAGGTACACAATCATATCATCTGCAAAGAGAGATAACTTGACTTCCTCTTTTCCTATTTGAATACCCCTGATTGCCTTCTCTTCTCTGATTGCTTGAGCCAGGACTTCCAATAATATGTTGAACAGGAGGGGTGAGAGTGGACATCCTTGTCTAGTTCCAGTTTTCAGGGGAAATGGTTCCAATTTTTGTCCATGTAGGAGTGTGCTGGCTGTGGGTTTCTCATAGATGGCTTTTACTTCTTTGAGGTATGTTCCCCGTATGCCTAGTTGTTCGAGGGTTTTTATCAAGAAGGGGTGCTGGATTTTATCAAAAGCTTTTTCTGCATCTAATGATACAATCATGTGGTTTTTGTTTTGACATCTGTTTATGTATTTAGTTACATTTATGGTTTTACAAATGTTGAACCAGCCTTGCATCCCAGGTATGAAGCTTACTTGGTCATGATGGATGATTTTTGAGATGTGTTGTTAAATCCAGTTTGCTTAGATCTTGTTGAGAATTTTAGCATCTATGTTCATCCAAGATATTGACCTGCAGTTCTCTTTCTTTGTTGGGTCTTTACCTGGCTTGGGTATCAATGTGATTTTGGCTTCGTAAAATGATTTGGGGAGAGTTCCATCCTTTTCAATTGCTTGGAATACCTTCAGTAGGATTGGTATCAGCTCCTCTTTAAATGTCTTGTAGAATTCTGCTGGAAAGCCATCTGGACCAGGGCTGTTTTTTGTAGGTAGTTTTCTTATTATGTAGTTGATGTCCTTGATTGTTGTTGGTCTATTTAGGGTCTCAATTTCGTCTTGTTTTAACCTAGGCAGGTTGGGTGATGTCAGAAAGTCCTCCATTTCCTTAAGGTTTTCAAGTTTGTTTCCATACAAGTGTACATAGTAGTCTCTAATGATCTTTTGTATTTCTTCAGGGTCAGATGTAACTTCATCTTTTGTGTTTCTGATTGTGCTTATTTGTTTTTTTCTCGTTTTTTTTTGGTCAGTCTAGCTAGGGGACCATCGATCTTGTTTATTCTTTCGAAGAATCAGCTTTTTGTTTCATTGATTTTTTCTATTATCTTTTTGTCTTCTATGTCCTGGATTTGGGCTTTTATTTTGGTGATCTGGATTCTTCTGCTGAAATTAGGGTTTTTGTGGTCTTGCTTTTCCAGCTTCCTTAGGTAGCTTGTTAGGCTGTTAATTTGTGATCCTTCCATTTTCTTCATGTGCGTTTGTAGGGATATAAATTCCCCTCTTACTACAGCTTTCATGATGTCCCAGAGATTTTGGTAAGATGGTTCTTCATTTTCATTTGTTTCCAGGTATCTTTTGATCTCTGTTTTGATTTCATCATTGACCCAGGAGTTGTTTAGCATCATGCTGTTTAACGTTCATGTCTTTGTGAGTTTGGGGGGGACCCTGTTGGTGTTAATGTTTATTTTTATTCCACTGTGGTCCGAGAAGGTGCATGGTAAAATTTCGGTCCTTTTAAATTTGCTTATGCTTGATCTATGGCCAAGTATGTGGTCGATCGCAGAATACGTTCCATGCGGTGATGAGTAAAATGTGTATTCTGTGGTCTTTGAATGGAGTGTTCTGTAGGTATCAATTAAGTCCATTTGGTCAAGAGTCACATTGAGGTTCTGGATCTCATTGCTGATTGTTTGTCCTGATGATCTGTCTAGGGTTGTGAGTGGGGTATTAAAGTCCCCAATTATGATGGTGTTAGAGTCAATATCTTTTGTTTTCCTAGAAGTTGCTTTATGAATGTTGGTGCACCTATGCTGGGTGCATATATGTTTAGGATAGATATTTCTTGTTGATGGATTGAACCTTTTATCATTATGTAGTGGCCTTATGTATCTTTTTAAATTTTTGATAGCTTAAGTGGTATTTTGTCTGAGATTAGGATCGCGACTCCTCCTTTCTTTTGTGTTCCATTTGCCTGAAAATTTGTTTCCCATCCTCTTACTTTGAGTCTGTATATGTCCTTTCTAGTGAGATGGGTCTCTTGAAGGCAGTATATTGTTGCCTGGTGAAATTTTATCCATTTTGCCATTCTGTGTCTTTTCAGTGGTGCGTTTACTCCATTCACATTCAGGCTAATTATTGAAATGTTAGAGTTTGTCCCTGTCATAGCGTTCTTATAGAGTTGTTCTTCCACTTGGTTTTTTTGTCTTTCTTTTGGTTTTGGGGTTGGTTCTTGTGTATTTTATTCTTTTTCCTGTATTCTTGTGAAGAACGTTGTTCTTTTTTCCTTTTCTTCTGTGTTTAGTACTTTCTTAAGTGTTTCATGTAGAGGTGGTTTGGTGGCAGCGTAAGTTCTTTCAGATTGGATATCTGGGAAAGATTTGAATTCTCCCTCGCTAATGAAGCTTAACTTGGCCTGGTAGGTTATTCTTGGTTGAAATTGTTTATCTTTTAGGACTTTGAAGATAGGGCTCCAAGCTCTCCTATACTGCAGGTTATCTGTAGATAAATCTGCTGCTATTCTAATTGGTCTTCCAAGGTAGGTGGTCTGGCTTTTTTCTCTTGCTGCCTTTAGGATTTTTTCTTTTATGCCTACTTTGTTTAGGCGAATTATGTGTCTAGGAGTTGATCTTCTCATTTGTTGTCTTGCAAAGGTTCTCTGAATCTCTTGTGTTTGAATTTTTGCATCACTGATTAGATTAGGGAAGTTTTCTTGAATGATCTCATGGAAAGCTTGTTCCAGTGTGGTTTCTGTCTCTCTTTCTGACTCAGGAAGGCCAGTTACTCTTAAGTTTGGTCTCTTGAAGTAATCACTCATCTCTTGAAGGTTTTGTTCTGTCTTTTTGAGCTCATTTTCTGTGTTTTTAAGAGTTTGGGTTAGTTCTATATTTTGGTCCTCAAGTTCTGAGATTCTTTCTTCTGCTTGGGTAATTCTTTCCATGCTTATCAGTTTGTTATTTATTTCATTCACAGTATCCTTTCGACTGTTATCTCAGATATCAGCTTCTTCCTAGTTTCTTCTTGTCTCTCCTCAATTCTTTTTAATCTCTCCATTAATGTCTTGATATCTAGGTTTGTAGTTTGAGACCAGTCATCCTGGGGGCTCTTCTTTGTTTGCATTCCACAGTCCATTTTTTTCAGTGTCTGCCCTCCCAGGGGTCTGGGAGAGACATATATTCTTCTTTTGGTTTTTCTTCATTTGTGTAGGTTTTTCTCTCTCTCCCCCTTTCCCTCCCCTTCTTTAATTCTGTTTGTCAGGGAAGGTGGGCTTGCTTTTGTTTCGCTTGTGCAATATCCTGTTCTTCTTTATGAGGGTCCTCTGGCTATGTTCAATTTTGAGGTTGGAGTGTGTGCTGCGGGCTGTACTTTTTGCAGTTTTGAGGTTTAATTGAAGGGGAAGCTGTGGTTCAGAATCTATATACTGATTCTAGCATCCACCAACAGGTGTATGAGCACACTGGAACCTATTTCCCACTGCTTACAATCTGTCCATGCAGCGGTTTGTAGGTTTGGTCCCTGGATTAAAAGGGGTTACAAAAGAGTAAAATAATGGAGGAAGGGGGGGGTGTCAATAGAAAGTTAGAAAGAGAGAAGAGTGAGAGGGAAAACAGACATACATACCAACTAACAGGTGAGAAAGAGACACAAGGCAGGAGAGAAGTGAAAAAAAAAAAAACATTCCCTAAAGAATACTAGTAGCTACACAGAGACAGACGAATAAAATTGTGAAACAGTGTAAGTCAGAAAGCAAAGTGAGCAAAACAAACAGTTAAAAAGATAAAATCAAAAGTCAAAATAAGAGATCAGACTAGTTCTGGAAACTTTCCTGCGTGTCTAAAGTTACTTCAGCTCTGATCTCCAGCCTCTCCCCTTTGTTTTTCTTTGCAGGCAGCTAGATTTACTCGTAGTTTGGGTTTGTTTTTTTTTTAGCCTGCTGCCTGGGAGGTTTGTGATGCTTAGTTGCTTTTGTCTGATTCAGCATAGGGGTTGGGCTTTGTCTCCTGTTTAGCGACATTACCTTAGGAACCGAGGTGGGGGCTGTTGATAGGTGGGCGGGGCAATGCAAATCTCTGCCTGGAGAATGACCGAGGTGGCAGTTTCACTTTAGTGGATCTTTTCTCTCTGCTTGTCTGGGTCCTCAAGCATGGGGTCGTGAGCTGAGTGCCTCAGCCAGGGTGGGCCCAGAGCTCCAGAGTGCCAAAGCTCCAAAGGGCAGGTGGTGAGTGGCGAGAGTGGCCCTGGGCCCCCCTCAGAGTACTTCAACCAGAAATGGGACCGGTGTCCCTGAGGGGCAGGTCCCCAGAGCCTCCCTGAGTGACTGGCGGCTTGGTGCTGGGTGTTGGGCAAGAGACAGTGTAGCCAGGGAGGGAGCCGAGACCTGAGACTCCGTGTAGGTGGGAGTCATGTATGGTGGAGCAGCAGCAGCTGGGGGCCGCAATGTCTGGCCCTGCGTGGGACCGAAGGTCCCCGGGCCTCCGACCAGTGCAACTGGCATTGGGCAGGGGGATGGGGAAGAAAAGTAAGAGTCTTTTTGGGAACTCACGTTCGGAGAATCTCACAAGTCCACCTATGCTGTCACAATCTTACCTCGGATTGAACTTTTTATCATTATATAGTGACCTTCCATATCTTTTAAAATTTTTGATAGTTTAAAGGTTATTGTCTGATATTAAGATCATGACTCCTGCTTTCTTTTGTGTTCCGTTTGCATGAGATTTTGTTTCCCATCCTCTTACTTTGAGTCTGTGCGTGTCCTTTCTGGTGAGATGAGTCTTTGGAAGCATATATTGTAGTCTCATGATATTTTATCCATTTTGCCATTCTATGTCTTTTCAGTGGTGCATTTATTCCATTTACATTCAGGCTAATTACTGATATGTGAAAGTTTATCCCTGTCATGAGGTTCTTACAGAGTTTGTTGTTGTGGCTGCTGTCTGTTTTGTTTGTTGTCTTTCTTTTGATTTTTGGGTTGATTCATGTGTTTTTAATCTTTTTCCTGCATTCTTGTGTAGGGCATTGTCGTTCTTTTTTTCCTTTCTTCTGTGTTGAATACTCACTAAGTTTTTCTCATAGACCTGGTCTGGAAGCAGCATAAACTCTTAGGGATTGAATGTCTGGGAAGAATTTTAATTCTGCATGACTGATGAAACTTAACTTAGCTGGGTAGGTAATTCTTGGTTGAAATTGTTTATCTTTGAGAACTTTGAAGATTGGGCTCCAAGGTCTCCTAGCCTGAAGTGTTTGTATAGATAAGTCTGCTGCTTTTCTAACTGGTCTTCCCCCGAAGGTAGTCTGACCTTTTTCTCTTGCTGCTTTCAGCGTTTTTTCTCTTATACTTACTTTGTGTAGGCGAATTACTATGTGTCTAGGAATTGGTCTTCTCATTTGTTGTCTTGTAGGGGTTCTCTGAATCTCTTGTGTTTGAATGTTGCATCCCTGATGAGATGAGGGAAGTTTTCTTGGATAATTTCATGGAATGCTTGTTCCAGAGTGGACTCTGTCTCTTTATCTGCCTCAGGGATTCCAATTAATCTCAGGTTCAGCCTCTTGAAATAATTGCTCATTTCTTGGAGGTTTTGTTCTGTCTTTTTAAGCTTCTTTTCTATGTTTCTTTTCTCTGTTTTTAACAGGATTAGTTCCATATTTTGGTATTCAAACTCTGAGATTCTTCGGCTTGGTTAATTCTGCTTTCCATGCTTATCAATTTGTGGTTTATTTCATTCACTGTGTTCTTTATTACTGTTATCCCAGTTACTAACTCCTTCATTCTTTTCTCTTCTCTCTCCTTTCTATTTATTCTCTCTATTCATATCTTGATATCTTAGTTTGTGGTTTGAGACCAGGCATGCTGGGGGCTCTTCATTGTTTGAGTTCTGAAGTCTGTATTCTCAGTGGTTGACCTCCCACGAGTCTGGGTGAGATTCATATTCTTCCTCTGGCTTTTCTTCATTGTATAGGTTCCCCCCGCCACTTTTTTCCCCCTCTTCTTTAATTCTGTGATTCAGTGATCACTTTTTTTAAAAATTATTTATTTATTTTTTTGAGTTGGAGTCTCACTCTGTTGCCCAGACTGGAGTGCAGTGGCCTCTCCCGGCCACCGCAGCCTTGACCTGCTGGGCTCCAGCGCTCCTTCTGCCTCAGCCTTTCGAGTAGCCAGAATTACAGGCACACGCTACCACGCTCGGCTAATTTTTTGATTTATTGTAGAGATGAGGTCTCGCCTGCCCAGGCGGGTCTCGAACCCGTGGGCTCCGGCAACCTACTCACCTCAGCCTCCCAAAGGCATGGGATTACAGGCTGAGCCACTGAGCCCAACTACTTTTATTTCTATTTGCTCAATCTCCTGTTCTTCTTTATGTAGATCCTCTGGTTTTGTTCACTTCTGAAGCTGGACTGGGGTGGGGGCCTGTGCTTATTGCAGTTTTTAGATTTAATTGAGGGGAGAGCTGTGATTCAGAAGCTATCTTCAAATCCCAGTATCCACTGACAGGTATATGGACCCCCTGGAACCCACTTCCCATTGCCTTGCAATCTGTCCATGCAGTTGGGGAATCTGTTTGACCCCTGAAAGAAGAACGAGATAAGAAAAGGGAAAAGAATGGAAAAAGGAAAGAGGAAGAGAAAAGGGAGGTGAAGAGAGAAGAAGAGGGAAAACAGACAGGTATACCAACTAATGAATAAACAGAGACAAAGTCAGAAAAAACAAAAAAGACAAAAATATAAAGACAGTCATACAAACATGCAAACAAAAACTCCCCCGTTGGTGTACTCTCCCTCAAAAATATCCATACATTAACAGAAAATCTAAAAAAGAAAAAAAAATTACAGAAACAAAGCATGTACAAAAAATGTAAACAAAAACAGAAAGAAAAAGAAAGAACTAATACTAAAACTAAAACAAGAAGAAAAACAACTCACTCTGGCTGTTTCTGTGAGTCCAGGTTACTTTCAGGCCTCCTCCTTAGGGAGCAGCTCTCATCTCCAGCCTCTCCCTTCTGCTCTCAACAGCCTCTTCCTTCTGCTCTCAATGCAGGCTGATAGGGTTGCTCAGTGTGGGCAGATACCCCGTGGACTACTGTGGGAGGAGGATGGATCAGATCTGGACTTGCCCTACTCGCTGCTACTGCTGTCAAGTCTCCCACTCAGATCTGATGTGTCTGTGCCTGTTCTAGCATTAGGGAGGAGCATCTGTCTTTCTGGGTCTGATGAGATAATAGGCTCTGGGTCCCAAGATGGAGGCTGGGCAGAGCTGGGCAGGGCAGTGCAAGTCTCTGCCTGTTCCAGGACTGAGAAGATGGTGCCTGTGGGCATCCCTTCACTCGTGTTGGAACTTTATTCCAAATTTGCATGACCTGCCTTCTCGTACCAGGCCTGCTGCTGCAGGTAATTGCATGGGCCTGGTGCCAGGGGGTAAGGATTGGCTGCTTTCCACTGCCTCTTCTCAGGAGATCCCCAAGCATGGCAGATATCCTGTGTGCCCGGGTCTCCAATCTCAGGGTGGTGGTGGGTTTCAGTTACCTCCAGAGGAGAGCCACAGCTGCATGAACCCGAGTCTTCCCTCAGATGGACTTTCACTCACCCACCACACATACTCGCTCAGGCAGAGAGTCTTTGTGGACACTTGCTTTTGCAGAGACTCACACAGTCCAACCTGTTCCGTCACTATCTTGCCCGGAAGTCCTCTGTGGTGTTTCTCTAATTGGATTTTAAATAACTCTTTAGGAATATATGCTCATCAGAATAGCAAAGGAATAAGTTAAATTGAAATAAAGAGAGCATAAAACTTTTAATTAATTATTGAAATCCTATTTTAGCTACAGATTTATGATTTGCAACTTTGAGTACAGCTCATGCATATCATTACTCATTAAAACCACGTCTATCGTAATTCCACTTTTCTTTTATAATGCAGATCCCTAAAGTCTTGGATATTCCTTTGCCTCCCTTCCTGTTTGTGCTTTCAAGCTTAATTGCATCATCTGTTCAAAAAACCTTAGGTTCATTTTTCCACCACCATTTTTCTTCTCATAGTTGCTAAATCACCCTGATCGCTGCATCAGTTATGTGTGGGTTTCTACCCCTAACTACTCTGCTTCTTTTAAGTAGATTATATTCATTCCTTCAGGAAATATGCTTGGGTGCTTCCTAAATTCAATGACTTTATTAGATATTTTGACACAAAGCTACAGGTGTGGTATAAAGAGCTTATTGCCCATTAGTATATTTATTCACTTGCCTGCCTATATTTTATACAGTTGCCTCTTTTAAATTGTCAGCTCCTGAAGTGTAGAGACAATTTTAAGACTCCCTTTTCCTCTCTTTCTGTCATTGCTGGATATTACCCATATACTGTAAACAGTAAAGCTTGTTTTTAATGGCTTTATTTTGGATCAGGTATATTAAATAATATTCCAAGTTATTTGAGATTAAAATTATCTTAAATATGCTGTTTTATAAAACTCAGTAAGGATCAGCTAACAAAATATAAGATTAGGACTCAGATGCCATGATATTTATATCTAATTCTCCTCTTACCTTTTGACTTCAGGCACATTGTGAGGATTAGTGCCTTTTATTTTGTGATGAGTAAACTCAGATTAAATCGTTCATTCATGTGATGTTAATTATTTTAGGGTGCAAGTTACCATTTAGTAAATTACTTCTTATGTCCTTGTATTACTCTGGACAAATTAATTCACCTCATAAGGATAAGCAATTTATTTTTCTCTCCAGAGACTCCTTTTCTCATAGCAGGAGACCTAGGTTGGGATTGTTTATCTGAACTTAGGTCTTCTCATAAAACCTTTAGTATCAAGAAATACTTTATGAGCATTCACAATATAGAATGAATAGGCTGCAGGAAATAAAGAAGCTGAGTTCACCTTTCAAGTGACCAGTGTCAAAGTTGAGATGAATAAATAGTTGAACAAGACAAATACATACATATAAATATATGTATATGTATTATATTTATATCTATGCATTAAAATAAAACTTACATGAGGAGCATTAGGGAAAGAGTAAGAGGTAAGAGGTATATTCAACTAATTGAGTCTACTACTGCTTCTGTCCTCTTAGAATAAAGACATTATGAAAAGGCAGCTAATGTAGATTTTGTAAATTTAGGTAGAGAGAATATGGGGATATGGACCAGATAATCTGCTCAGAGTAAAAATATGCAATGTAGGAATTTGAGAGAGAGAAAGTCAGAAAGGTAGTATAGGTATGTTCACTATCTTTATTGTGCTATAAGATTCTATCAGTCCTTAAATCAGCTTGGGAAGTTTTCTACTGTCAACAACTTTCTGGTGGTTGGCTTAATAGCACTCTTAAGTTCTTTGGAGGGAAAAAGTTCAATAATGAGAGCACAGAGAAAAAAGGATGTCATGGCATTCTAAGTCAAATATGAAAAAGAAGGTAGAACAAAGTGCTTTGCCAAATAATGAAGACCTTAAAGAGATAAAATGCCTAAAACTTTTAAGTCCAAGAAAGTAAATACACTCATTTAACTTTCATAATCTTCAAATAATTTTAGAATTATCAAGTCAAAATGGGATATATGTTAATTCTCTGAAACTCTACACCCTTTTCTAGATTACTAACTTATAAATAATGAAGAACTCTCATAACTACTGTGTATACTCAAAGTAAGGTGAAATGTTAATTTCATCATATCTTTAAAATAGTTTGACCCTTTTAAGGGAAAAATACCCTGAGTTGCTAGAACATAGTTTGTTGAAGAATAGAAGAACATTAAATTTATCAAGTGAATTTTGATAATTGTAAGATCCAGTCAACTAACTCTCACCAAATGTTTTTTACATGCCTGACATTGTACTAAGTACTGGGTGCACCAAGGGTCTGCTTTACTTGCCAAGGATAAGGATAAGGCAGCTTATAAAACTCAAAATTAATAAGGAAATATGATTAAGAGGAAAACAATGGTTTGGAAATAGATGATACCAGAGTTAGATTCAGTATCTAGGAGGGATGTTGTAATTTAGTATACATCTTTGAGATATATCCAGAGTCTGAATATTTCTGACCACATTTGGTGCTGTCACCTGAATCCAGAGCACATCCTCTCTGCCCTGAATATTGCAGTGGTGGTGTCCTGATGGTTCCTCTGTTTTTGCCCCTGCACCTCTTCAATCTTTGCACAAAACTAGAGTGATTCGGGTAAAACATAATGATGTTGTGTCACTCCTTTGCTCAAAACCTGATGAGAAATACTGTCTCTTCCCAGCAAAAGCAAGTCTTTCTAGTGACAAACACTGTATGAACTGCCCCCTCACCTCTCTGATCTTCACCTCACCTCCCCATCACTTTGTGCAGCCTGCGTAATTGCAACACTGTTCTTCACTCTACTTGTCATCCTGCCTCAGAGCCGCTGCCTTTGCCAGGAACGCTCTTCTTCCAGATACTTGCATGCTCACCCTCTCACTTGCTGCAAGATTTTATTCACCACGTCACTGAGACTTGTTCACCCTTGATACTTTCTATTGCCCTTCCCTGCTTTTATTCCTTCTTGGACACTGCTCACTCTCTTATTTACTATTTATTTTACTCATGTATTTGTTTATAGTCTCCTTCTCTCACCAGAATGTAAGTACGCTTTGTGAGAGCAAGGACTTTGTTTTGTCCACTGTTGTCTCCCCAGTGCCTGCAGTCTGGGTCACAGTAGAAACTCGGTGCATACTTGTTGAATGAATGAATGTTCCTGATGCAGACTGCAATTATTACAACTAGCAAAACCGTCACTAGTGAGATGGGTTAGAAGAGATCCAGGAAAGGGATGAGGAGAATCAGAGTTTTGAGGAAGAAGTGGGCATTTGTATGAAATTTCACAAATCAAATAATGCAAGTACTGATAATAGAGGCCATTGAATTTAGCATTTAGAAAGGAAAGGTGAATTTGAGGAGAAAAGAACACAGACTGCAGTGGATTAAGAACAAATGCGTGTTCAGATGTAAATGAGATGTGCGGTTGCTGAATTATTTGCAACATTTAAAATAAATTTATGGCACCTGAATTTTTTTGTTGCTTAAATGTGAATTGGCCAAGATCTAACTTATATTTAATTTTTGTGGTGTGCTTTGACCTTTAAAAAGAGTATTCACATAGTAATTGATGTTCAATACCACGAGCCGTGTGGTGACTACTGGTACATACTTCAAACCTGCTTTTATACCTGGGGAAGTCTGAGGTTTAGGTAAGTGCCTTTTCTAAGGTCACCATTAGGAATAGTGGAACAGGACAAAAAAAATCCTTTGACTTCTAGTCCAGTGTTACTTCCTTTATTTACACAAGTGATCTGATTTAGTCAGTTTTATTTTGTATGTGTAAGTGTAAGTGCATTAAATAAACCATTTAGGAAAAAAGATGTGGCATAAATTGAGTAACAGTCTATAAAAAACAGTCTATTACTGATGTGACACTGATGGACAAGATTATGTCAAGAGACCCGGACAGGCATAATTGGTCTACTGTTTAAAGGTTCAGATTGCCTAGTTGATAAAGTATCATGGATTCAAGTACTCCTAAATTTACGTTTACTCTTAGATTGTTTTCGGGGAATGAGCATGGATAGGACTATTTTTCCTTTAACTGTAATGTAATTAAGATACATTTATTCCTAAGATATTGTGGTACCTACTCTGATAAAGCATTTTGTGTCCTTCACCTTAGATTATTTCTACATATTTTATGTGAAGCTACAATTGAATATTTGGTAATAATTGCAATATCAGGCAGTCTAGCTACTCAGTAGTAATAACTACAAGGAACAAATCACAACAAAAATTTTCTGAGAGGATCCTACTCTGAATTGTTTCAAAGTTATTTAATTAAAGCTGTCACTTGTAGGCAGTGTTCAAAATATATTATCCCTTGCTGAATGGATGCTTTGAGGGGGAAATATCTTTTAAGAGTTTAGAGTTGTGTTATGGTTTTGTGTGTGTGTGACTTTACCAACTTTCATGTGAATTACAGCTAAGTAGGAGAAATACTACTTTCTGCTTTCTTAATTTTCCACTTAGCATTAGCTGACTTTTTATATGATGTGAATAATTTGATCTTTTCAGGTTAACTTAACCAAACTGTTCATATTTTAGCATGCAGTGAGTGAAAATTTAAGCAAAACAAGTTTTAAATTTTCCCTAATAGAAATCCATTCTTATAAGTGTGTCTGCTTAGCATTGATACCAAAGTTTTTACAAAAATATCTTTTAGTTTTTTAAAATTCACATGGAATGTTGTTTTTTACAGGTTTCTGAAGGTCTGTGGATCTGAATTAGTACGCCTTGAATTATCTTGCAGCCACTTCCTAAATGAAACTTGCTTGGAGGTTATTTCTGAGATGTGTCCCAATCTACAGGATTTAAATCTCTCCTCCTGTGATAAACTACCACCTCAGGCTTTCAACCACATTGCCAAGTTGTGCAGTCTTAGACGACTTGTTCTCTATCGAACAAAAGTCGAGGTAAGAATAATTCATCATTTACATTTTTGCTAGTGTAACAGCCACCAAATATTTAATTGCCTTTAATTGCTCATAATAATGTGATTTTTAAAAATTTTAAGTAAAATTTATGATGCTGTCTGACTACTCTAAAATCATTAAAGCTGATTCAGTCATTTCAAAGTTATTTAGAGTCTATTATGTTTTAAATTATAAGGAAATATTATTTTCTGTGCTCTTAAAATTTTTGTGATGCTGTTTGTGTTCCCAGGTTAAGAAATAAGTTATGGGCTAAGGTAAGCTGAAATGCTGTCAAGGAGTGAATTAGAGAATGAGGTAGAGGAAGCAAAGTGGAATTTATCCAGGACCAGACTTAAGGATTAAAATTTGTGATACCATAGTTTATGAGTCTTATTTAAGAAAATGAAATCATGTCATATATATCAGTTTACTTGCTTTTTCATATAATATCTCTAGGATGAGCTGGGCTCGGTGGCTCAGCCTGTAATCCCGCGCCTTTGGGAGGCTGAGGTGAGTGGATTGCCTGAGCCCGCAGGTTCGAGACCCGCCTGGGTGGCGAGACCTCATCTCTACAATAAATCAAAAAATCAGCCGGGCATGGTAGCACATGCCTGTAATCCCGGCTACTCGGAAGGCTGAGGCGGAAGGATCGCCGGAGCCCAGCAGGCGAGGCTGCGGTGGCCGGGAGCGGCCACTGCACTCCAGTCTGGGCGACCGAGTGAGACTCCAACTCAAAAAAAAAAAAAAAAAAAAAAAAAAAAATCTCTAGGATGTCTTTTCAGGTCAGTGCATATACTATCTGACTTTTCATTAATTATGTAGTATATGTTATTCTGTAATCCGTTGAACATTCTTCTAACGACCAGCATTTAGTTTTTCCAGTCATCTTACAAACTTCCTAGCAATAGCATTCTTCTGTGGATAGTTTTATATATACACAGTATCATTGCTGTTTGATGGAGGCCTAGAAGTGTTATTGCTAGGTTAAAGAGTATGTGCCTGGGCCCCTGTAATAAACGCTCATTTTTTGTCATACACTTGTTCCCTGTACTCTAGGCATGTTGGCCTTCCTTCTATTCCTTGAACATTCTGACCTGGTTCTAGCTCAGGACTTTTGCTCTTCTGCCTGTCTGGAATGTTTGTCCAGCTCATTACAGGCTGCCCTCTTTCCAGTTAATGTTCAACTTAAATATTTTTTTAGAGATGGCTTTTTGGACATTGATAAACGATAGATAGATAGCTCCCTTTTAGTTTGTTTCTTTCATATTACCCGGTTTGATTTCCTTTTTGGCATCATTATCACTCTCTGAAGTGATACTTGTTTTCTTGTTTGTTGTCTGTCTCCTCACATTAGGATTTAATGGTAAGAGCCTTGTCTTTTTCACTGCTGTATTTCCTGCATCTAGAAGAATACTAGGTACAGATTGGCCATTCACTAAAGGGTTGTTAAATGATAGATAAAGATATCCAAATTACTTTCCCAGAATGATATAACAAAGACTTGGGAGACTGAATTAGTTCACATAGGTGTGGATTTGTTCCCGAGAGAGCAGGTTGTTACAAGGCAAGGATGCCCACTCTGTGTTGTGTGTTGGTCTCTTTGCACCACCTCTTCCCTGTTGACCTTCTGCCATGTTGTGATGCAGTAGGAAGCATGTCTCCTGCCCCCAGAAGCTGAGCAGTTGCCTGCGTTGGGCTCTTAGAACCTCCCAGTTTGCTGACTCTGAACTGAATAAATCTCTTTTCCTTATAAATTACCCTCAGGTATTCTGTTATGGCAATATTAGACAAACTAAGACAGCATTATTCTCAATTTGGGGGAAAATGTTTAGCTAGAATTTCACAGGTGACCTGGTGTGGTGGAAAGAAAACTTTGATATATTAATAGCTCTAACTAGGTTAATCTATAGTCTCAGATTCCTGATTTTTTAATTTGTAAAATGAGAAGATGATTGTCCCTGAATGTCAGTGGGAAGATGGTATTAGCCTGTGTTTTCATTGGTTGGTGGTGAAATGGCTCACCACTTGTGTAAAATTGTTAGCTATCTTTCTCAAGTAGGACTGCCTGTTCTGAATTATGCCAGGCCCGTTTTCTTATTTGTACATTTACTAGTTTATGGGCCTTTGTACTATAAACTGAGATCCTCTTTGTAAAATATTGTCTTATTTTAAAAATTTCTGACTGTTGAATAGAAAATGTAGCATACATGATTATTAAATTAGCCTTTGAGAAGAATAATAGAGTAAAACCAAAAAATTATATTAACTTGCTAGGCATCTTATATCTGTGGTGATTTGTGAAAATATATCCCATGAGATGTTTTTGAAATGTTATATATATGAACATGATCTAAGTGTCAGAGAATAATTGAATAGTCCACAGGTTCCTTAAATTTGTCTCAAGAGACTGATAGATAACACTATATTTTTTAAAGTGTGATTTATGAGGATTGAGAAGATTCATATCTCAAGAGTGGAATCTTCCCTCAGTTACCTAAATATAGGTGTAAAAGCACTGTATGAATGCATTAAATACAATTTAGGTTGTACCCTGTGTTATTGCCTATTAATTTTTTTGTATTGAGCCATCTGCTAAAATACCATAAAAACCACTTATGTATTACAAATTTTTCTGACATTGAATATGTAAAAAATCTTAAAATTGAATTTTCACTGACTTGTGGTTGACTCACAATAAAATTTTTTAAAATGACATTATTTAATGATATAAATAGCATTGAGAAAAATGCTAATTCAAAATTCAAAATTAAGAAAAAGTTACCTAGGTATTGTTTACTTTCCCCCCCACAGACTTTAGGAGGGGTACAAATGGTTTTTGGTTACATGTATAGTGGCAAAGAAGTGTGGGCTGTAAGTGTACTTTATTCTTCACTCCCACCTGTGCACGTTGTACCTAATAGGTGATTTTTCATCCCTACCCTCTCATCCCATCCTTCCTCTTCTGATTTGTCAGTGTCCACTATACCATTCTATATACCTTTGCAGTTCTGTAGTTTAGCTCCCACTTATGACTGAGAACATGTGGTATTTGATTTTTCATTCCTGCATTACTTCATTTAGGATGATGGTCTCCAATTCCATCCAAATTGCTGCAAAAGATATTACTTCATTCTTTTCAATGACTGAATAGCATTTCATGGCATATAGACCACATTTTTATTATCCACTGATCAGTTGATGGGCATTTAGGTTCATTCCACATCTTTGCAATTATGAATTGTCCTGCGAAGAACATGTGAGTGCAGGTATCTGTAATGACCTCCGTTTCTTTAGGTAAATACCAAGTAGTAAGATTGCTGGATCAAACGGTAGATCTACCTTGAGAAGTCTCCATACTGATTTCCATAGAGGGTGTACTAATTTACACTCCCACTGGCAGTGTATAATTGTTCCCTTTTCACCACATTCATGTCAACATCTTTTGTTTTTTTGATTTTTTTTAATAATGCCCATTCTGACTGACGTAAGATGGTATTTCATTGTGGTTTTAATTTGCATTTTCCTGATTTGCATTTTCCTGATGATGAACATTTTTTCATGTTTGTTGGCCATTTGCGTACCTTCTGAGAGATATCTATTCATGTCATTTACCCACTTTTAAATGGAATTATTTGCTTTGTTTTGCTGATTTGTTTGAGTTCTTTGTAGAGTCTGGATTTTAGTCTTTTGTCAGATGTATAGTTTGCAAATATCTTCTCCTGTTCTATAGGTTGTCTGTTTACTCTGTTGATTATTTCTTTTGCTGTGCAGAAACTTTTAGTTTAATTACGTTCCACTTATTTATTTTTGTTTTCGTTGCTGCTTACTTTTAATGCTTCCTAACTCTGTGTTCAGGGATTTCTGAAATCACTTTTTTTATTCTTTAATAAAAATTCTTTAATCACTTTTATTTTTTATCTCCTCATCTTCGGATGTGCGTCAAAGTTCCACATGGGCACTTAGTAACTCATAAGTAACTCAGTGACAAAACAATTAGGTGGTTTCTGTTAAAGCAAGCAGAAGTTACAACACTGATATTCATATCAATCTGTAAACACCTCTGTTGTCACTTAAGCAAGCATTGAGTCACCTCCTTTTCCCTTTCATACACATTATTGTACTGAATGATGGTGGGTGAGAGTAGAGAACAAGAGGACAAGATTTAGGAGACTGGCTTGCCTCTAAACCTTCCACATACTCACTGGCAGGACATTCAGATGTTATAGAGTCTAATTTTGAAAAGGAGGAGCAGTAATTGATTTCAAATGCCTCTGCTTGCTCTAAGGAAATATATACAAAGAAAAGAAGATATAAATTTGAGTTTTCTAGGAGTGGTTATTTTGTTTTAAAAGGGCTACAGATGATCCAGTGCCACTTTTACTCCTGTTTTTCTAAACTCTACACAATTCTAAAATTAGTAAAAATTGGTATTTCAAAATATTAACTGTATTAGAGCATATTGTCCTCAGAGAGGTCAGTTTTATGATAGAGTTGTATTTTATGTGCCTTTATGTAATTTATATTAATAAACACAGTCTATATGTATAGTGAATGAACTTTTGGGGATTTTGGAGAACTCAGTTTTAGACCCAAAGTTTGAGAAAACTTTCTGAATAGATTCTGTTCAGTGCCCTAGACATTTAGCATTATTATTTGTTTACACCTGTCCAAAGAGGGTAGTTGTTGTTCTCATCTTACTCATGATGATGTTAAGGTCCCAAAACATTAATAAATTGCCCAGTGGCACAAGCAGCAATTAGAGTCAGGATCTGAATCCAGGTCTTGTGGCCACAGTATTGTAGTTAAAATCATGAGATATGTAAGAGATGGAATAGTAGTTATTCTATCCATCTAAATAACTAAATAGTAGTTATTCTATCCATCTAAGTAACTACTAAATAACTACTTGGCTGCTTCTATCTAAAATAGGGATTTTTTTTTTTTACTACCTTTATTTTTCATTTACAAATGGTAAGGAAATATAACATTGTGACTAGCATACATTGTAATCCAATGTCAAATACAAACTGTTAAGTTATAATTTATAAATGTCTTCTGGTTTCAAATATTTTCTATAGAAAATAAAATTTTTCTCCTTTATTTTTACTAAGAACAAACTCAGTTTGAAGTCTTAGTTGCTCTGGACTTATACATTGCAATTAGCTCTTCAAATTACACTTAGAAACTTTTACGTGAAAGTTTATAGAATCAATACATAATGAACTACTTTAAACAAATGGTTTATATAGGCCTACTCTCAATTTTTTGCTTTAATGGTTGTAGCATTTGGCAGATAACGCTTAAAATAATTTTGGTATGTAAAATGATGTGTTGTAGATGGTCATTGAGGTGTTCTCAAGTACTTAACCATAGCCAGGTGTGTGACAGGCCTGATTCCTCAATAAGAATGAGCCCTCAGGAAAATGAAACTGTGGCAGGGTCAGAATCGCCTCAAATGCTGGTAGGTAGATCCTGGGATGCTGATACAACCCTCCCTCCACCAAAGATTGTTCAGAGTTTTTAGCTTTTTGAAGTAGTAAGATATAGTTCAATTTGTTTTCTTAATTTATTGCATGGAATCTTTTTCTTGTTTTAGATGTGTTTAGGATTATAACAAAACATTGTTTCATCAGAGAAATGATAAATGTCTTCTTATAACATTAGCAAAAAAACCAAAAATCACTGAGTAAGCTATTTGCAGTCAGTGGTATATATTTTTTGAGTTTCCGTAGGTACAGAGCATTAAATATATGCCTAGTAAAGAACAAGAGACAAGTGCATTAATGACAGATGGGAATGGAACACAATTACTCTCCATGCACGCTAGCAATATCACAGATTTGGGCTTAGTTGGAGAATGCTCTGAGCTGGGAAGCCTTTTTAGAAGGAATGACCCTCAAGCTGAGACGTAGGCCCTGTTTACTGTGTGATTTCAGAATTACCAGTGAAATGGATTGGTAGATAAGGTAAGTTTTGTTGTTGATTTTGGTCCTGAATTTGATGGATCTTTTAGATTGAATAAACAACATTTGATACAAAAGATGGGAACTTAGACAAGAAAGACACTCTAGTTGTGTTTAGTTTCTTCTGCCTCCTGTGGCAAGAAGGTCATTAAAGCTAGGTATTACAGTGATTCGAAGGACTTTGGTACAGTCCCTTTGGCTCTTTTCTTCTCTATTCATAAGATTCTTACTCATGATAGACATTGATTGCAAGAATTTATTTAGCTATACATAGTGTATTTTCATGAGAGTTAAATTGTAAAAAAAAAACCAAAAAACTAATTAAATAGACTTTTAAATACTTAAAAACAACTTTTCTTTTGAAATAATTTTAGACTTACAGAGAAGTTGCCAAAAAAAATTTCCCATATACTTTCCCTCAGATTCCTCTACTATATGCATAATTGTTTTTCTGAACCATTTGAAAATATAATGATCCTTTGCCTCTAGGGACATTATAAATAGAAGACATAATTTAAGGGACATATATCAATAACCTACTTTTAAATACTTGTGCTATGGACTGAATTCCCAAAATTCATATGTTGAAGTCCTAATCTCATACTTCAGAATGTGACTGTTTGGAGACAGGTTTTTTTAAAGAGGTAATTAAAGTTAAATGATGTTATTGGGTGGGCCCTAATTTAACATAACTGGTGTCCTTATAAGAATAGGAGATTAGGACATTGACACACATTGGGAAGACCACTTGAATGTGGTGGAAGAAGACAGTCATCTACAAGCCAGTAAGAGAGGTCTTAGAAGAAGCCACCCCATTGATGCCTTGATCTCAGATTTCTAGCATCAAGAATTGTGAGAAAATAAATTTCTGCTGGTTAAACTACCTAGTCTATGGCACACTGCTCTGCAGCCCTAGAAAAATAATATACCTTGTAGAGAATGGCTTAAGAATCACTTTTTAACATAATGCATGGAGTTGTCTTTAAGATAAGTCCTGTGTTTTTACTGAAACAGTCTTGATTAGTGTTAGAAGTTTGAGCCTGTTTACTTTTTCTTTGTTTGGGGGAAAAACATCAAGTGAGGGGGTGAGAGAGGGGTATGATAGGTAGCTCAGTAAGAATGTCATTCTGTTGCTTAGCAGCAGACTAGGAAACCAGGAGTGTTTTTTAGAAGTTGGAGTTATAAATGGAACACCTGCATCCAGTTTTGATTGCCTCACTTCAAGAATGATAGAGCATAAATTGAAAGAATCTGAAGGAGTAAAAAAACTGATTATAGGTATTGTGGGGGACTAGTATATGACAGTAATCCATAAGTACAGTTTAGCCACTGTTTACTTGGCCTAGTAGGCTGTGTCAACAGTTTCAAGAACCCCTCCGCTTTTATCTGCATGAACTAGACAACAACAAAAGAAGTTGATCTTTGCTTCTGTGGGATATCAACACTCTCCTATTGTCTTTTTTCTGTGCTAGTTTATTTGGCAGGGTATATACATAAGTAAAAATGCATACTGCCTTGTCTGTTGATGAAAGTGCCTGGACTGTCCCACAGAAGATATATTAACTGTCATTTGAAAATAGTATGGTTTGATTTAGTGCTATGAATTTCTTTCTGATATGCATATATGGTAGTCTCCTTACTGCATTCTTACTTGATTTAAAGAACACATTGTATATTGATAAAACGAGCAGGGATGGCCTTTTTTTTTTTTTTTTTTAATAGAGCCATTGGACAATTAATAAATTTGGACTGTAAGACCAAACTTTATAGGAAATGAAGGGAATGATCAGTGCTGATAAATAAAACCAAGAGAAGAAATTGAAGTAGAGAGAACTTACTTTGGTCACCTAAGTTGACTAATGCAGGCTGTCATTTCAAACTGATTAATTTAGCTAGATAACATATAAAACAAAGAAATTAGTAATTATTTTGTTCTTAGGATCAAGAATTAAGATTTTTAATAACACAAGTTTAATGTATTGATTATCATATCATAACACTAACAGACTTCTTAGGGTCCTTGGTATAGGTCTCCAGGCTAAAATATATCTATACTTCTCTATCTTAATCTATCTAATTGGCTTTGTGGAAATTCCAGTGGGAATGTAGACTTTTGGTGGGCTGGGCATGTGTGACCTAAGTGAATGGATTGCACTTCAGTTAGAGTCAAGAAATCTGACTTGTCAGTTCAGTGAGTGGGGAGATTATCTCTTGGGGGTGGACTCATTATCAATCACAGTCATGACAGTGACCAGTAAACCAGGTAGAAGGGATCTACCTGTAAAGAACATTGTTCATTAGAGATGGTCAATTAGCCTGTTCTCTTACTGTTGGCATGTCCTAAGATTTCAGTACAAGATGTATTTCATGAGCTTAGGATGAGAGCATTGAGAATTAGTTCTGTGATTTAAATGCTTAACAGCCGCAACACCTTCATCTCAACAGGAAAGGAAGAAATGCTTTTGGAAGAAAATACATAAAGTTTTTGGACCAGAGTACTCTCTTAGTAGGGCATCATTTCGATGGCCAGTGTCAAGCAACATATGCCTCAGACTCCTTTTACATGCTGCCATGCCAGTCCAAAACATTCTTTTTCTTTTTTTGGTGTCAGTATCTCACCCTGTCACCCAGGTTGAGCATGCTGGCACATTCATAGTTCACTGGCACCTCAAACTCCTGGGCTCTAGCATCCTCCCACCTCAGCATTCCAAGTAACTGGAAATACAAGCATGCACTATCATACCCAGCTAATTTATTTATTATTAATATGAGGTCTCACTGCTGCCTAGACTAGTCTCAAACTTCTGGGCTCAAGCAATCTTCCCGCCTTGGCCTTCCAAAGTGCTGGGATTGAAGGAATGTCACCACACCTGGCCAAAACATCCTTCTTTATGTATTCAGTAAGGTGACAAGTCTAGCTGGTGTATAAACTGTCATGATTTTTTTATTGCAAATCTCTGCTATCATCCAGTATAGGTTGTTATGGAAATTGTTCAGTTTAGGCATCTGTAAGGAAAAATGTATTCAACAGGCCAGGCGCAATGGCTCCTATAATCCCAGCACTTTGGGAGGCCCAGGTGAGAGGATTGCCTGAGCCCAGGGGTTTGAGATCAGCCTGGGTAACTTGGCTAGTCCTCATCTCTACAATAAATCAATAAAAATTAGCTGGGTTTGTTATTACATGCCTGTAGTTCCAGCTACTTAGAAGACTGAGGTGGAAGGATCTCCTGTGGCCAGCAGGTTGCTAGACTGTGGTGGCCGTGAGTGTGCCACTGTCCTCCAGCCTAGGTGACAGAGTGAGACTTTGACTCAAAAAAAAAAAAAAGATGTATTGAACTATATTATTAAAAGAGAGATCCATTAGAATGTAAGCATAGATTCTGAAATGAGACTGCAGGGCAAGGTGAAAGTGTTTGAACATTTAGACTTAGATTTTGTTTCATCACACACATGCATTTGTAGAGTTTGACAAATTATCTGAACCTTATTCTGAAACTTATACTTTAGAGCTAAAATTCTGAGTCTTTGGTCTAGGGTAGCTATAAAAATCTACATTTAGGTTTAGATAACATTACTTTTTTTCCCTCAAATGTGCATGGAGCTTTATTAATTTATACTGTATATGATCAGTAACCTTTTCTTTTTAGAGACCAGTCAGAATTTTAACTCCTCTACCACAATGTTGATCTCAAAGATTAACTTGTAAAAGACATTTCCAAGTTGTGTTTTTGTATCAGTATAAAATCTATACCATATTGTGTATTTAAACTGTATGAAAGAATAATTTGTAATGGGTGGCTCATAGCAAGTCTCTATGAAGTAATTGAATTTAAATGTTTTGGAATGATGATTGTTTACTTCTGCATATGGTTAGTTTTAAGTACTTTAAATCGTTCTCAAAATACTTCAGCTTTTATTCTATATTCTTCTTCCCCAAATTTATTGAGATTGAAACACTAGAGCAAAAAAAAAAAAAAAAAATCGAGAAAGAGCGATCACACTTACGTGTGTACTTGAAAATCCCAATAATTCTGTTGTGAAGTCCTTAGGATTTCTTTGGAAGAATTTGTTATGCACATTTATGAATTTTCATTTAGTGAATATACTTTTAAAAAATTTCATCTTATTTGGAGGTACTGGTCTGATGTGTTTGATATGTATCATAATCAGTGAAATACATTTGCTTGTAATCGTGTGATACAACTAGTCTATATTTTATCTGGTCTATAATATGTAAACTTGTTATATGTCCCTTTATTGATATGCTTTCTAGGAATCATGTCTTAGAATGGAGGATACCAATTTGGAATCCTACCTTCCTATATTAAAAATATTATAATTAAGGCTTACATTATTTAATTAAAGAAAAGCAACAATTAACTTTTAACACTGAGCAAAAAATGTCAAACTAGTTATAAAACTATAAACCTACATTAATGTAAAATAGCAAACATAGTACTGTACACATCGATTACACAAGGTCTCAATGTATTATAAAATATGCAGAGTGCGCATAAATATTACTCCACTAAGCTATAAATCTGGACTGTCAGAAAGTTATATGTGAGCATATAAACATCCAGTTATCATTTTTATTAAGTATTTTTGCTTAGCACTTTAGAAGTCTAGAGGATGGGAAATTATGAAGTGTATGGATAGCATTTCTTAAAATGCTGTCAATGAAAATTTGAATTCATGCCTTCTTTTACCTATTAATACATTCCTTTGTAACAAGTAGAAGCATTAATAATAATTCTTTATTACCGCATGGCACTTCATGTCTGCTTACGCCAAACTTTCACATCTGTTATCCATCATTTCACTAACTAAAGCTATTTTTGAAGTTGAAATCATTCTTTTTTAGAAGTAGTCATTGTAGCATCTGAATATTGGGAGGATTCACTAAGGACACTGTGAGGAATAAAATTACTAAACAAACAGGAAGACAGTTTTGAACATAGGGAGAAAGAGTCTTCTTCCTGTTGTAATTATTGGAGTGTGATGTTTATGGACGAATTCCTTTACAGTTCTTTTCTGATTTGTAGAGTATAGTTGGGAGTCCTGATCCTATAAGCATATTTTTTAGTTGTTTTTGCCTAATTGCATTAATTAAAACTGTTCACACTGAGCTAGTCTCTTGCTTTTCTCTCCATTCATAAACCTGTTACAATACTTTGCTATTTACTTCTTTACTTTTGGCGTTTCGTTGTCCATTTTGGATAAGTGGCATCTGATCTGCTTGAACATTTAATTATGCATTTACTTTTCCAGTTTGGTCCCAAGTTAAGAAGCTATTATGTTTCTTTACCTGGATGTGAGGAGTTTTTGAATTTATTACTAACAGTTATCCATTGGGTTTTGAAGCTGCTGAAAAGGGTTAATAGGTAGATTTTAGGTGGAATGAAAAAACATTCTTTCTTTATGAGCATATATCTTACTGCCAAATGATAGCATTCACCAGACACTGTTTTAGTAATTCTGTAGAAGAAATTATCATGGATCCAGTGACTCCCCAGTGAGTTCTTTTCTATAGTTATTTAAATAAGGTTAACCTTTGTTTGAAAATTACAAACTCATTTGAAAATGAATCTGCCTTGTATTATTAAAACTGCTATTTGAATTATATTTTAATTTTAAAGAACTACTCTTGTGCTTCTGTTTAATCAGCTTTATAGACTCACCAGTAGAATTTGTAGACTTGGAGACATAAGAGATACCTTAAATAAGAGGTTCATAAAATTTTTCACTTTTTATTTTGTAAGTCTTTTTCATAGTACACTAAATAATGTAGCTTTGATCTCTCAGTTTGTGTGTTCAAAACAAGTAGAGGTGCTGTATGTATTCATTATGGTAGAATTGTTTTGTTCTCTTAAGTAGGGATCTGTACATTTTTTCAGAGCTACATAGTAAATATTTTAGACCTTGTAAACCTTTTGGTCTCTGTCACAACAACTCAACACTCCTGTTGTAGTGGGAAAACAGTCATAGATAATTAATGAATGGGTATGCCTGTGTTCTAATAAAACTTTATTTACAAAACACAGACAGTGAACTGAATTTGGCACTACCATTCCACAAGATGTTTTCTGGATATGTATAATTAGACTCTTAGTTCAAAAGTGAGTTAAGAGGATATGCTATTAGGTCTGTGCTCTAAAGTTGTTATCTTTAAGATAGATAATAACTAGTAGTTGTGGTTTCTCTGTGGAACAATTCAGACAGGTTAATATAGTGTTCTTGAGTATATGTATTTTTGTCTTACTCCTATTTTTAATTATAAGAACTGATTTTATAGTGATTCATCTCAAACTATATCAGGATAATCTTATTATCTGCTCTAAACTATTGAGTCTGTGGTTTCTACAAAATCAGGCCCTTTTTCATCTGGGAAGGAAGTGTGGTTTCTTCTCTTTACTTTGACATCAGTAACAATATTTTAATTCTGAATACTAGCAGCATAGAGAAAGAATATTCTACAGATATTTTAGAAGAAAATGGGTTAATGGGATTTAAAGAGATTGCAAACTGATTCCATAGATAATGTTCTCTAAATCTGGGTGCTCCCCAGTCTCTGGCTTACCATGGGTGAGCTCTGCTGGAGAAAACCACGAACTGTTAATTTGTGTTTCCTCACCTCAGTGCCACCTGTCAACCCTTTTATTTAGCTCTGTTTGACTCCTTGTTACATTCCTTATGGCATCTCTTCCAGGGTCATTGTGTTTTGCTGCACCAATACCTCCATCTCCTCATCTCTGCTCTGATGTGTTTGATATGTATCATAATCAGTGAAATTACACTTGTTTGTGATCATGTGATACAACTAGTCTATATTTTATCTAGTCTATGTCTGTAATATATAAATTTGTTATATGTACCTTTATTATATGCTTTCTAGGAGTCATGTTTTAGAATGGACAATACTAACTTGGAATCCTACCTTCCTATATTAAGAGTATTGGTCTCAGGATTTGATCTCACATCTTTTATTCAGCAAAGATGAGTGATATCATTCAGCATGAATCTCTTTTGTTCTATGTTAGTTCCTTTTTAAGGTGAGGATTAAAAATGATAGTTCTCTCTAATACTAAATTTTTAATTTTCTGATTCCCAGTTTAATGTGCAGACTGATTAAATTATTATAAAAATATTTGCCTGAATATGTAACTACGTCATGAGTTCCTCTTTTGAGACTTGAAATTCTATCAGAAAAAAAAATGCATCTACCATTCCACAAGATGTTTTTTGGGTATGTATAATTAGACTCTTAGTTCAAAAGTTAGTTAAGAGGATATACGGTTAGGTCTGTGCCTTAAAGTTGTTATCTTTAAGATAGATAATAACCAGTAGTTGAGGTTTCTCTGTGGAACAATTCAGACAGGTTAGCATAGTGTTCTTGACTATTCGTATTTTTGTCTTACTCTTATTTTTAATTATAAGAACTGATTTATAGTGATCTCAAACCATATCAGGATAATCTTATAGTCTCAGCCAGAGGATCATCAGAACTAGGTGACAGTGTTACATGACTTTCTAAGCCACTCCAGGAGTTGGGCTAGAAGTCTTAGAGAAAGGAGGATTTTGGCCTGGGAAGATATACCAGATAGAAATTGGCCATACCTCCCAGTAGGTAGCCCAGCTTCCTACTGCTCATGCAGTATCCCCAGTGTCATTGCAGCTGAGCCCAGCTTTCTACTGCTCATGCAGTATCCCCAGTGCCATTGCAGAGCAGAACCTCTACACCTTCATTAGAAATCCTGGTTCTGGAAGGGACAGTGTGCAAACCCCTTAGACAGAGTAGGATTAAGAGTAGGGTTTCAAAGAAATACGTGATAGCATCTTTTAAAAAGAAATAGAGACATCCAATCCCTAAGAACTTACACTGCCTCCAGACCACCTCTACAAGAAATACTTAAGAAAGTATTAAACACAGAAGAAAAGGAAAAAAGAACTACAACATTCTTCACAAGAATACAGGAAAAAGATTGAAAACACACATGAATCAACCCAAATAAAGACAATAAACAAACAGGAACAGCAACAACTCTTTAAGGACCTCATGACAGGGATAAACGTTCACATTTCATTAATTAGCCTGATTCAGTGAATGGACTAAATGTACCACTGAAAAGACACAGAATGGCAAAATGGATAAAATATCATGAGGCAACAATATATTGTCTCCAAGAGACTAATCTCACCAGAAAGGACACTCAGACTCAGAGTAAGAGGATGGGAAGCAAAATTTCAGGCAAATGGAACACAAAAGAAAGCCAGAGTCAGCCGGGCTCGGTGGCCCAGCCTGTAATCCTGCGCCCTTGGGAGGCTGAGGTGAGTGGATTGCCTGAGCCCGCGGGTTCGAGACCCGCCTGGGCAGGCCAGACCTCATCTCTACAATAAATCAAAAAATTAGCTGGGCATGGTAGCGTGCGCCTGTAGTTCTGGCTACTTGGAAGGCTGAGGCAAAAGGATCGCCGGAGCTCAGCAGGTCGAGGCTGCAGTGGCTGGGAGCGGCCACTGCACTCCAGTCTGGGTGACAGAGTGAGACTCCAGCTCAAAAACAAAAAAAAAGAAAGCCGGAGTCACTATCTTAATTTCAGACGAAATACCCTTTAAGCTATCAAACCTTAAAAAAGATACAGAAGGTCACTACATAATGATAAAAAGTTCAATCCATTAATAAGAAATATCCATCCTAAACATATATGCACCCAACATAGGAGCACCAACTTTCTTAAAGCAGCTTCCAGGAAAATTTAAAAAAGATATTGACTCTAACACTATCATAGTTGGGGACTTTAACACCCCACTCACAACCCTAGACAGATCATTGACCAAGAATAGCCAAAGCAATTCTCAACAAAAAAAAAAAGCAAAAGCAGGGAATATCACATTCCCAGACTTTAAACTTTATTATAACGCTGCAGTAATCAAAACAGCTTGATATTGGTACAAGAACAGGCATATAGACCAATGGAGTAGAATTGAGATTCCAGAAGCAAAAACCTCAATTTTCAACCAACTCATCTTCAACAAAGCCCCTCACCAACCACTGGAGAGACGAGAACCTATTCAGTAAATGGTGCTGGGAAAACTGGATGATCACATGTGGAAGATTGAAACAGGACCCCTACCTATCCCCATACACAAAAATTAACTCTAAATGGATCAGAGACCTAAATGTAAAACCCCAAACTATAAGAACCTTAGAAAATGCAGGAGACACTATTTTGGAAGTTGGAACTGGCAACCAATTCCTGATCAAGACCTGAAGTATCCATGCCATAAGAGATAAGATAGACTAGTGGGACCTCATCAAACTGACAAGCTTCTGCGAAGCCAAAGAAACCATCAAGAGAGCAGGGAGACAGCCTACAGACTGGGAAAAAATATTTGCCAACTCCATGTCTGACAAAGGCCTAACATCAAGGATCTACAAGGAACTCAAATGTGCTGAAAAGAAAACAACAGCCCTATTACAAAGTGGGCAAAAGATATGAATAGACAGCTTTCAAAAAAGACATATGAGCAGCCAACAGATATATGAAAAAATGTTCAGCCTCACTAGTCATCATGGAAATGCAAATTAAAACTACCCTGAGATACCACCTAACTCTCGTCAGAATGGCCATTATCAATAACTCAAAAAAATAACAGATGCTGGAGAGGATGTGGTGAAAAGGGAACACTTTGCACTATTGGTGGGAGTGTAAACTAGGACAGCCTCTGTGGAAAACAGTGTGGCGATTCCTAAAAGTTCTAAAAATAGACCTTCCATATGACCCCGCAATCCCCCTTCTGGGACTATACCCGGAGAACTGAAATCACTCTATAAAAAAGATACCTGCATATGTATGTTTATCGCAGCATTGTTCACAATAGCAAGAACATGGAACCAACTATGCTGCCCATCAAAAGAGGACTGGATTAAAAAAATGTGGTACACATGGAATATTATGCAGCCATAAAGAAGATCAAAATCATGAACTTTGCAGCAACCTGGATGGTAGAGTCTATAATACTGAGTGATCTTTCACAGGAGCAAAGAATTGAGTATCACATGTTCTCACTCATAAGTGGGCCTTGAATAACAACTACTGTAATACCATATGAAAAGGATTGACAGTAGCGGTAAACTGCAGGGGGGAGGGCGGGGAGGTGTAATTGACAGTAGTCGAAATCTGCCTGGGGAAGGGGGGCACACCTCATCAACAAGGGTACCTGCACAATGAATATTTGTATACCTAACCTTGAATTATACCCCACAATTTTAAAATAAAATGAATAAATAAATAAAAAGAAATAGAAATTACAAAATATAAATAGACTGAAACAAAAAGAACAGTAGTTGTGAAAAATAACTGACTAGAAATATGGGAAATAAATTATAGTCATTGGACAAAATCAGTAGATAGGTTGAATTTTAAACTAGACTCAGAATTGGTAAATACGATGTCTGAGGAATGTACTGAAATTTGTACATGCTACAAATATCAGGTGCTGCTGTTATATATATGTAACTTCTCTATACACATATACATACTAATTTAAATCTTAAAACAACCCTATTCATTGAGTTAATAAACATATACCTACTAAGTGCCACTCACTATATTATTTATCTATGGCTGTATATCAGTTACCCCAAAACTCAGTGGTTTTAAACAGCCTACATTTGTTATCTTACACAGTTTCTGTAGGTCAGGCATTTGGGAGTGGTTTAGCTGAACAGTTTTGGCTCAGAGTCTCTTAAGAGGGTGCCGCCAGGTTGTTGGCTGATGCTCCAGTCTTCTCAAGAACTTGACAATGGCTAGAGGATCAGCCTTTGAACTCACATGGCTGTTGGTAGAGTTCCCCTTTAGCTCATGGCCAGAAGCCTCTGTTCTCTCCACATGGTCCTCTCCATAGCCTGCCTGAGTGTCCTAATGATATGGCAGCTGTCGTCCTCTCAGTGAGCAAGGGGGAAAGCCACGATTGGAGCCACAGCCCTTTTATAACTGTATTAGTGAGGGCAGGGTTCTGAAATGGAACCAGTGGCAGATACATAAAGAGATGTATTATAAGGAATTGGTTCACGTGATTATGAGACTGGCAAGTCTCAAGATCTGCAGGATGAGTCAGAAAGCTGAAGATCCAGGAGAGCTGATGGTTTCGCTCTAGTCTGAAAGCTAGCAGGCTTAAGACCCAGGAAAAGCTGATGTTTCCGTTTATATCCAAATTCAGAGGAAAAACAGTCCTCAGTTGGAAGATCATCAAGCAGGAGGAATTCTCTCTGGCTTTGAGGAGGGTCATTTTTGTTCTGTTCAGGCCTTGGACTGATTGATTGAGGCCCACCCACATTAGGTAGGGCAATGTGCTTTATTCAGTCTACTAACTTAAATGTCAGTCTCATCCAAAAACACCTTCACAGAAATACCCAGAATAATGTTTGATCAAGTATCTCAGCACCCCATGGCCCAATGAGACTGATAGTTAAAATGAATCATCATACAATAGTCTAATACCAAAAGTTACATGCCATCACATCTGCAATATATTGTTTGTTGAAAGTGAGTCATTAAGTCCAGCTCAGTGGGAAAGGAATTAAGCTCCACTTTGGAAGGGAGGTGTATAGAACTACATGTGCACATATTTGTTAAGCCACTGCTGGCACCAGTACTTAGGAGACTCCGTTGCTCATTGATTAGAAATTCTAGAAGCAAAAAAGAAGAAGAAAAGGAAAGAATGTTAGAGAAGTAACAAAATTAATAAAAATAAATCTTTAGCTAGATACATTGTGACGAAATTGCAGGACATCAACAATAAAGGGGCAAGAGCTATCAGAGGGAAAAGGCAAATTACCTGCAGAGGAAGCCAGTTAAACTGACAGTAGACTTCTTATCAAACAATGGAGGCTAATAGGCAATGGAGTAGTATTTTCAAAGTGTTGAAAGAAGGTGATCACTGTCAAACTGTTATTTTTAACATTTTAAGCCTTGCTAAATTTTCATTCAAGATTAAGGTAAGTCTCAAATATGTACAATAAATTTTATTTTAAAAAAAGATTGAAACAAACAGCCCCTTTAAAAAGTGGGCAAAAAACATGAATAGACACTTCTCAAAAGAAGATATACGGGCAGTCAACAGACACATGGAAATGTGCTCAGCCTCACTCATCATCAGAGAAATGCAAATCAAAACCACATTAAGATACCACCTAACCCCTGTAAGAATGGTCATTATTAATAAAACAAACAACGACAGATGCTGGCGAGGATGTGGAGAAAAAGGAACGCTTCTACACTGCTGGTGGGAATGCAGACTAGTGCAACCTCTTTGGAAGACAGTGTGGTGATTTCTGAACTAGAAATTGACCTTCCATATGACCCACCAATTCTCCTGTTGGGAATATACCCGGAGGAACTCAAATCATTCTGTGACAAAGATACCTGCACACGTATGTTTGTTGCAGCTCTATTCACAATAGCAAAAGCATGGAACCCACTGTGTTGCTCATCAAAGCTGGATTGGATAAAAAAAAAATGTGGTATATATACACAATGGAATATCATGCAGCCATAAAGAAGGACAAATATATGGACTTTGCAGCAACTTGGATGGATTTGCAGTTGATCATACTCAGTGATTTATCATAGAAACAAAGAACTGAGTTCCATATGTTCTCACTCATAAATGGACCTTGAACAATTATAATGCTATAAGAAAGTGATTGGCAGTAGTGGGAAACAGTCAAGGGAGGGGACGTGGGATTGGCAGTTGAGGGAAACTGCTAGGGGAGGGGGGGTATACCTCATCAACAAGAATACCTACATGATTAATGTTTATATACCTAACCCTGAATTGTACCCCACATCTCTATAATAAATAAATAAATTTAAGAAAAAATTGAGGGTAAATATTAAGACTAAATAAATTATTTAACCTTCTCTGACTCTTTTGATTCGTCATCTAAAATAGAAATAATGATGTTAACCTAATAGGTTATTATCTGTTCTGTTCACTGTTATATCCCTAGTGCCTAAACAGTGCCTGGCACACAATATGCATTCAATATTCATTAAATGAGTGAATGAATAGGGTTATTGCAAGGATTTATATATATAAAGAATTTAAAGCAGTGCCTGACATGTTAATAAATACTCAATAAATATGTATTGCTAAGATTTTTATCACTCACAGACACTCACTAAAAGAACTGTTAAAAATATTTCTGAACAAGAAAGAAAAATTCTGTAAGGAGGTATCAGATATATTAAAAGATTATGGGCTGGACGCAGTGGCTCATGCCTATAATCCCAGCACTTTGGGAGGCCAAAGCAAGAAGATTGCCTGAGCCCAGAAGTTCGAGACCATCCTGGGCAACTTGGAGAGACCTAGTCTCTACAATAAATCAGAAAAAGTAGCCAGGCATGGTGGCGTGTTCCTGTAGTTCCAGCTACTCAGAAGGCTGAGCCAGAAGGATCACCTGAGCCCAGCAGGTCAAAGCTTTGGTGGTCATGATCGAGCCACTGTACTCCAGTCTGGGCAACAAAGTGAGACTCTGACTAAAAAATTATATAGATATGACTCTGACTAAAAAAAAAAAAAATATATATATATATATATATAAAATATATATATATATATTTATATATATATATATAAATTTGAGATTGATAAAATGCTAATAAATCAACCAAAGACCACAGGAGAAAAAGAGTTAAAAACTTATCTTTTTGTATTTTTAAAAAGGTAAGACTAAAACCTTTAAGATGATTCTAAAATTCATGTGCAATAGCAGAGGGCCAAGAACAGATAAGAGATGTTTGAAGAATGAAGACAAGCCGTTTGCCCTACTAGATTTTAAGACTTATTATGAGCTATAATAATTAAGGCTGAAATGTTGGTGAAGGAACGGCAAATAGGCTAGTGAAATAAAATGATCCAGAAATAGAGTCACACATATGTTGAAACCTGGCATGTGACAGAAAGCATCACAAATCAGTAAATAAGTTAAAGTCTTGAATAAACTAAACTGGAGCAGTAGGGAGAAAATGAAATTTGGCCAGATAAAAAAAATCATTTCTAGTTGGGGTAAAAACTTAAGTGCAAAAAAAAGAAAAAAGCTGTGATTTCAAAAAGAAGAATATTCTTCCTTTGGTTTAGGAGGACCTTCTAGAAAAGACAACAGAATACAAACATAAAGAAAAAAGATTAATGTGACTAAATTAAAATGTAAAATGTTCATGTCTCAGGAGATCCAATGAACAAAATGAAAAGACAGATCTCAGATTTAGAGGAGATATTTGTAATGGACATAACTGACGAAGATTGATATCTAGCATAAATAAAGAATTCCTACAAGTCAAGAAGGAAGAAACAAATAATGAAAAAATCAGCAAAGGATATGTTTAAACCACTTACTGAGAAGATATGAGTGGCCAATGAATTTATGAAAAATTTCTCAACCTCACTGGTAATCATGTAAATTAAATTATTCTGTACTCATCAGAGAGGCAGACATTAAAAAGGATGAAAGTCTGTATGTTGGCACAGGTGTGGGGACCTAACACTCTTAAACCACTGGTGGGAGAATAAGTTGTTTCAGGCACTCAGAAGAACGATTTTGCAAAATCTAATAAAGCATACCCAGACACGTGGAAATTCTTCCTCTAGTATGTGCTCTAAAGAAACACTCTCCTATAAAATGCACAAGAATGCACATGTATGAATGTTTATACTAACACTTTTGTGATAGTCAAAATTGTGCACCCATAACATAATGGAATAATATACAATTGTTAAAAATCAGTGACTAGAGCTGTTTGTAGCAAGATGGACAAAACCCTTATGAACACTGATAAGGAAAATGTGGAAGTGTTTGTACATTGTAATACCATGTATGTAAAAACCATGTGGAACGATACTATATGCTACTTATGCATCTATAATGTATAGTAAAATTATATAATTTTCAAGCTCATTTTTAAACACTAAATCATGATAAAGGTTACTTCTAAGGAAGTATGGGATGGATGGAAGGATATAAAAATTTAGAGAAATGAGCAAAGAAGGCAAAATGATTGAGTTGATAAATCTTAGTGGTGTTATATCGGACCCTATACATGTTTGTATATTTGATATTCTCCATAGTAAATAATTAAAAAATAGATACCAAACAAGTTATATGAATTATATGTATGTATGTAGGTATATGTGTACATTTAAAAAATTTTTTTTGAGTAGGAGTCTCACTCCGTCGCCCAGGCTGGAGTCCAGTGGCACATTCACGGCCATCCCAGCATCAACCTGCTGGGCTCCAGCGATCCTTCCGCCTCAGCCTTCCAAGTAGCCGGAACCAGCTAATTTTTCTGATTTATTGTAGAGATGAGTCTCGCCAAGTTGCCCAAGCTGTGTGAACCCATGGGCTCAGCCAATCCTTTCACCTTGAACTCCCAAAGTGCTGGGATTACAGACTTGAGCCACCGCACCTTGCCATATTTTTTTTTAATTTAAAATTTCTTACTGTCAGGGATATATGAGATCTGTTCTAAAAATTCTTTCTGTTCTGGATCTTGTTCATGGTAAAATCTTATGAAATATCTTTTAATAAAGATATGGTCCTTTAATAAAAGCAAACCTATTGTCATGTCCCTGTTAGTAAGTTAAAATGGCTAAGTATTGTGGAAAACCTTAAAATCAATTTATCTTTGTATACTCTTTCTAATATTAACATTCTGAGAACATGGGATTGTCTTATAAATGTTGTAAGTTATGTTGAAACTTAAATGTAAAATCAATAAAAACTTTTTTTGCTTAAATTTAAGGAAATGTTCAACCGTGAAGTAATTAGACTTAAATTTAATATCACTCTGAGGCCTACTACGACTGTTATTTTATTTTTTGCTTTAAGTAACCCTATTTTATGTGAAATGCTTTACTCCTTTATTTTCTCAATGAGAATCTTATCTGGGACCTGATCAAATGTTTTGCATTGTCATTGACATATATTTTAAAATTTCTGAACACTTGGAACAAATTTAACACAGGTTGTATAATATCTTGATTTTTATAGATATGACTTAGTTAAAATGTTTAGAAATTTTGCCATGTAAATTTAAATAGCTTTGTTTTTAGTTTATAAAAGGAAAATTAGAAATTTTGCATTGTCTTTTTTTGCGCAATTTCTCATAGCAGGAATGTCATGAATGAAATTAGGACTTTTTAAAGATCTGTTAGCTGCCATGGTTGTATGACAGTATTTGAGTTTCTTTAGTGGTGAGACCGTTTCCATTGCACAGGATAGATGGGCTTAAATGGCAGGAACATGACTAGAAAGTTCACGTTATGTAGTTTCGGTTGGCGTGTTGCTACTGACAGGTGCTCAATGGTTGTTGGTATCCTTGTCAGCAGAGAGAATCCTTTGACATTAAAGTCACCAGCTCATTCTTGATTTGGGATGACTCTATTGGCAGTTCCATCAGACTGCAGCTGATCAGTGAATGTCAGAGCTGCTACTTTTCTTCAGGAGTGTCACCAGCCCCCAGTGGGGTTTTTGTTTTTGTTTTTGGAGGGAGGGGTGGTTTAGCTGTTTTGTTGTTCAGTCTTGACTAGACTTTCAAATTGCTTACCTTTGGGAAATGAACTTAGAGGTCATGGGGAAGATGGGTGTCTTTAGGGCATGCAAAACCGTATACAAAATGATGACTTACATGGAGACTGGTAATGATTACCTTGACTCCAAGCCAATCAATGGCAGAGCCTCTGGGGACTCATTAAATAGCATTTGTGGAATCTGTAACCTAGGTTTTGAGCTATATTTCAGGAAAAGCAGTGACAGCCTTTAATGTCTAATTGACCTCTTCTCTTTGTTTCACTTTCATTCACTTTCCATATTTGCCTCTGATGTGGTCCCTGATGGCAGCAAACAGCCCTGCTCAGCATTTTGAACTTCTGTTCAGAGCTTCAGCACCTCAGTTTGGGCAGTTGTGTAATGGTAAGTATTTGAAAATTCTTTATACTGCTCAGGTGCTTGTTCTCTTTTTCTTCCGACCCAGTCTATCCCACACCCACCCACAGTTTTTTTAGGTTGATGGTTAACTTCTTTGTTCCCCACTTTCAGACATTTTTCTTAAATTGGAGCGTATGTTTTTGACACTGACATTATATATCTATGAGAGTGTAGTAGAATATAGTATTGTTCTTCTCCCAAGCCAGATGTTATCTCAGATAAGCTCTCTGCGTTTCTTTACAAAATAAATTGTGAGTCATGCTCAAATGCCAATAGTTTAGTAGGTTTTTTTTTTTTTTTTTTTGAGTTGGAGTCTCACTCTGTCGCCCAGACTGGAGTGCCGTGGCCGCTCCCAGCCACCGCAGCCTTGACCTGCTGGGCTCCGGCGATCCTTCCGCCTCAGCCTTCCAAGTAGCTGGAATTACAGGCATGCGCTACCACGCCTAGCTGATTTTTTGATTTATTATAGACATGAGGTCACGCTGCCCAGACGGGTCTCGAACCCGCGGGCTCAGGCAATCCACTCACCTCGGCCTCCCAAAGGCGCGGGATTCCAGGCTGAGCCACCGAGCCCGGCTGGTAGGTTTTTTACAAAGCTATTTTTAGTTTTTAAACTCTGAAATTATTTTCTGGAAATGTTAATGGTAATAGATAGGTTTATCTTGTTTGGTTTTGTGTGTGTTTTACTGTACTTACTGGGCAAAATGGAAAGGTCGAGATCCTATGTTGGAAATCAATTTTGGGAAATTTTACTGGTCTGTGAAATCCAAAAGCCTAAGGATTGTTGGACTGATAAACTCTAAAGCTCTTCCAGATTTAATATGATGATTTTATGTGGCCTTTTATGGGGAGAGTTAAATCTTTTGTATCTAAATGACATAATTACATAGCTTATAAATAATACTGAGATGCAAAGGACAATAAAATTCTTGCTGGGGAGGGGTTGTGCATATGTGTGTGTGCATGCACGTGAGCACACATGCCCGTGCTCACTCACATATTCACCAAAAGTGAGTCTTCCATTATAGCTGATTGTGGAACTATCCATTCCCCTTCATGTGTGCCCTCTCTCCCCAAACCTAGACTGATTAAGAGACCCCAATATCATTCCAGTTTTGCATCCACTTGGTAGGAAGTCCTGAGTTAGCAGGATGGTTGAAGATTCCGGAGAAGTTCTTCTGGTATCTTATACTTGAAATCAACACGCAGGATCCCTCACCTAAAATAGGTCCCACTTGAGTATCTTGCAGAGCTCAGCAGTGACTTCAGAAATGCCTCAAGATTTCGCAACGTAGACTAGATGATACTCTTATAACGACATGTTTATCTCCATGTCCCCATAGTCTTTAATCCTTGAGTTTGGTCTTATTAAACTCCAACGTTACCTGACTACTGAACCCATTCCTTACGTTACATTTTATTTTTGACTGCCAATATAATGGCAATTTTTAGATTAGTGATATTTATGAAGCTGTTGCCCACATAAATGGATCTCTTGCTTTTGCACAGTGATTGTGATCTATTGTATGTTTTAGCTGAATGTTATCCTCATGGAGTACATTTTCTTTATGAATACAGTGTATTTACTAAATTAGTTGTGTCACTTTTTTTCCTGAAACCAATCTTTGTGCCACACATGCCGGTTTGACAGATTTGCAATGACAGTAACTTCTGAGGCACAGTGTCTTAACCACATAACAAGCCTGCATATTCTAGTTAGTGCCATACATATTTTTGTAGGACTCTTTGGAAGTTTTTTTTTCTCTTGATTGAGAAAGAGTATTTAAAAAATATTTTAAAGTAACTGATTATCTCTTTGACCTGAAGTTTTATTATCCATGGTGATGGAAACTGATAAAGTGGTAACTAAACCCCAAAGTAATCAGAAGCTTGCTTTAACCATTAATTTCAGCCCTCTCTCCTACAGAAACTTTTAGCAAGTTTGTAGATCAGTGTATTTGTTGGAATTTAGTTAATAGCAAGTGATGGGAACACTCCAGATGATTATGCTTAAATAAGATGGTTTATTTCTCTCTCATGTAAATAAAGTGTTGGAGGTGAGTACTCCAGGCTGATATGATAGTCTATCTATTTTATCTATGTCTTACTATTTTTTAAAAATAAGAAAAGTTAAAATTCCATATATGATTTGTATTATATAGTGCTGCTTGAAGTAACTTAAGGTTGGCTGAATTAAAGAATCATAAGATCTAGTTTTTCTTAGGATTCCTACTAATTATGTGACCCTGGTCAAGTCACCTAACTTCAGGCTGATAGTTTCTCTGTGACTTTTGTTATATTTTTAAAAATTAGATAATGAATGAGAAAATAAATTTGTAAAGTTTTAGGGAAAAAAGAGTTCTGAGTAATTTCTGTAATTCAAAGGGATTGTAATTGGTAAGGAAGGTATATGTTGCCCTCAATTCAGTAAAATGCATATGGTTGGAGTCTTGCTTTCACAGCCCTGAATTTCTTTGTGCCTGATATGTTTAATAATATTGTGAAAATTTTACATCAAAAAACTCTTGAAGGAATTTTACCTTATTCTGTGCTGGTAGAGAATTAGTCCATATGCCTTTCAGATTGCCCTGGTCTAATAAATCCAGTACAATCAGAATCATAGGTTTCAGAGTTCTTAAACTCTTTCTTTCTAAAGAAGCTAATTGGCTGCTCTAATTCATCACATCCACAGTTTGTGTTCTTCAAGTACCACTTACTTGAGATAGTTATGATTCCCCAAGTCTGTCTTGCATGGACTTACACATAATGCCAGAACTTTAGACATTATCACCACTATGTCTAATCTCTCAACCTTTGGTTCTAACTAAAAAATATAACCCTAGTTCTGTCAGATTTCCCCAGCTGCTACCACCTTAATCCAGGCCCTGCCATCTGTACTCTAGACTATTGCCGGCCTCTTCAGTGGACTTCCTCCACCATTCTACTTGCCCTGCCATAGACCCTTCCAGACAGAAGCCAGAGGCGTTTTTGTTGTAATGTAAATAGTATTATGACGTTTCTTTGCTTAAAACTCTCCTTTGGCCTCCTTAGAGCTTAAAATAAAATCCAACTTTTTCTGGCCTAGACAACCTGGCCCCTGAGTCACTCTCTCCCTTCAAAGCCCATCCTCTGGCTCACCACCCTTGGGCCACAGGGATCTCATTTCTGTTCCTGGAATGCGCCAGGCTCATTCCTTGAGATCCCAGAAACCACCACCCTCTCCTTCACCTCCTGAAACTCTGATCACTCTCACATTGCTCTGTTTTAGACTTTCACAACACTTATCACTCTCTCTATTTATTTTCCTATTTATTAGTCCGTATGTCTTTTTTTTTTTTTTTTTTTTTGAGTTGGAGTCTCACTCTGTCGCCCAGACTGGAGTACAGTGGCCGCTCCCGGCCACCGCAGCCTCGACCTGCTGGGCTCCGGCGATCCTTCTGCCTCAGCCTTCCAAGTAGCCGGAATTACAGGCATGTGCTACCACGCCCGGCTGATTTTTTGACTTATTGTAGAGATGAGGTCTCGCTGCCCAGGCGGGTCTCGAACTCGCGGGCTCAGGCAGTCCACTCACCTCAGCCTCCCAAGGCGCGGGATTACAGGCTGAGCCACCGAGCCCGGCTTGTCTTTCCCCAAAATGTGCATGTTTCTGTTTTATGGTTTACTTCTATTCCTAGCTTCTGGAGTGGTGCTAGGATATAGCAGGTATGTAGATATTTGTTGAAAATATGAATAAACGAACAAAAGGAAGTAATTATTGTAAATGTTTACTGTTTTGTTTCCTTTTGATTTCTGGTGATAATTTTGACAATTATAACAAAATCAAATGGAAACTCTTAAAAGACCCAATTTGAAGAAACATTCTTAAAGCAGATAAAGCCCAAGAACGAAATGTTTAATCCTTGATTAGTAGAAATGTATCCTGTAATCATGAGATAGGTATTGAATATCTCCAGTAACTGACAACGATTAACATATTATAATCTAAATTATTTTCTTGTTGTATATTCTTTCCCTCATTTAACCACAGACTAGAATCCTTATTAGTAATATCAGCATTTCCACATAGTGTTTTAGAGCCTACAAGGTGTATACTTACATCAGGGAGAGCTTAGGCACCTACCAAAGTATATCAATCATATATTAGGTAGAAGAAGCTAGGTCTTGTTCACGAGCAGCGGCAGCGGGGTTGAAATAGTAGCCTAAAAGAACAACACATAATCCTCAGATTCTTCAAGAGAAATTGAGGACCTCAGATTGCGTTGAGGTTTAATTTATTAATGTCTTCTGTCCAGAGTTCTGTTAAATTAATTTTTAAGTAAGTGATTACTCTTGTTGTTTTATGAAATACTGGCAGATTTGTGAGATGAGTGGGCAGATTTGTATTAGCAAGAATGTGGGTATGTTTACATGGAAGCAAACAGTAGGAGATGATTAAGAGTCTTCTCACTTTCTCTAAACAGCTTGCATTTTTGAGCATAGCATGTAAGAGGTTGAAATTGCTTAATTTCCAGATTGAGGACTATGATGTGATCGCTAGCATGATAGGAGCCAAGTGTAAAAAACTCCGGACCCTGGATCTGTGGAGATGTAAGAATATTACTGAGAATGGAATAGCAGAACTGGCTTCCGGATGTCCACTTCTGGAGGAACTTGACCTTGGCTGGTGCCCAACTCTGCAGAGCAGTACCGGATGCTTTGCTAGACTGGCACGCCAGCTCCCACACTTGCAAAAACTCTTTCTTACAGCTAACAGGTCTGTATGTGACACAGACATTGAAGAGTTGGCATGTAATTGTACCAGATTACAGCAACTGGACATACTAGGTAAGTACACAATATATAAATTTGTTTCAAAAACCTGTTTCCTTGACACAAAAACCTAATCTTAGACTTTTTGTAAGGAAAAATAAAAATCATTGGATATAATAAAAATTTTGTCCTGACAAGACTACTTGGTTTGATAGAAAGTATAAGATAGATCAACTGATATAAGGAACAATTATATATGTACTTTAGTAAAATAGTGAGGACAATAGCAGAATTTTATAGTTGAACCTATCAAAAGCTTAAATAACCATTAATTCTTGGTCTAGTTAGAAGAGTGAGAATGGACATGAGCTGTGTTTTCCATTTTTATTAAGCATAGAGAAGAAGAAATGAATCCATTTGTTTAGTGAGTTTAAGTTAGATTTTTTTAAAGCTTTCAAATTTAAATTCTTGACTAGAAATATTGTGAAATATTCATCCCTAATCATTCTAGCTTTTAGGAGTAGTTCTACCCCGGGCAGATCTGCTGGAAATCCTTTCCAACTCTGGGATTTCTTGTGCCCTTACTGCATTTATCTGCAAGGCGCCCCATGCGATTTTTCTTCTTTCTTTAGCTAAGGGTGCTAGCAGTGCCACAGTGGTTATCATTGCCCACACATTTGGTACTTTGTGAACTCACATCAGACTTGCACATTTCATATCAAATGCATTGTGAAAACCATTTTGAACTGGGGTGACGGAAATAGGAAAGCCTGGAGGAGCTGATTTGAGGGATAGAGACAGGAATGAAGATAGTGGGTAGCGTATTGACAAGATTCAGGTCCTAGATACCAAATTGGCAGATAAAATTCAGTTTTTAATTTTTTTTAACAGGACCATTTCAATATGAATTATTTTGTTTAAAAAATACTTCTAATTTTTAAAAGGTAATTTATTTTAAGTATATTTAAAATAATAACTGATAAAGTGACTCATTAATAGGATAGTATATGAATGTTATACTTAAGATGTTTGCTTGTTTTGTTTTATTTATTTATTTATTTTTTAAATAGGAACAAGAATGGTAAGTCCAGCATCCTTAAGAAAACTCCTGGAATCTTGTAAAGATCTTTCCTTACTTGATGTGTCTTTCTGTTCGCAGATTGATATCAGAGCTGTACTAGAACTAAATGCAAACTTTCCGAAAGTGTTCATAAAAAAGAGCTTTACTCAGTGACTTAATTCTGTAATAAAATTAATGTGCTTTTGTAAGCTTTTGTTTTGGGGTTGGTCTTGGTTTTTGTTTAGCTTAGTTTTTATAATGATGAGAATTAAGACATCTATAGATTTTGAAGGAAAATATGAAATTGTCCATTAAATTAAGTTAAAATGTACACAGATGTTTTCACAAGATATTGTAAGCACTTTTCTTCAAGAATATGTGAGTGGCTGATATTATTTTTACCTTATGTTAATCGGTGATATGCTTTAATTAATAATTATATGACTAATAAAATGATAATGTGGAAACATGTTAACTTATTTTTAAAGGAACACTGAGCAATAAAGTATCATATTTATGCAAAAATAAAGTTAATTTTTCACAACTCCATGTAAGGATGCTTTATTAATCCTATTACCTGGCCACTACTTTGGTATGTACAAAACTATCAGAGCTGGTTGGAGACACTTGTTTTTCTATATGTTAAGATTATTTTTTAAACTGATACATTAATTGTTCAACTGGAAAATTTGTAGTTTTTCTAGCCAGGCAGGGTGATGTGCACTTGGGAAGCTGAGGCAGGATCATCACTCTTTTGAGACAGGAGTTTAAAGCTGTAGTGTGCTGTGTTTGCACCTGTGAATAGCTCCTACACTCCAGCCTAGACAACATAGCAAGACCCCATATCTTTAAAAAAAAAAAGTAAACTTAACCCGGAATTAGAAAAAAAATGTATTTTTTCCATATTTCTTCTGATTTACCTATTTCACTACTAGGTGCTACCAATATAAAAATATGGACATAATCAAGAACAAGAGGAAAACTATTAAACAAAGTAACTTTCCAGCTGTTTTTAAGCAGATGCCTTAAATATTTACTAGAGGGAAAAATGTAAGACTTCTGAATTACATGTGGATTATACATACACACACATGCACATACACACATATATGTATATAAAAATTTATATGCTCCAGCATCTTAAACATTAGAAATCAACTATAGTGTGGGGACAGTGGGGGATGGAGTGGAGAAAGGGAGGGACAAAAAAATGAGGAATCATTGTTTTGTTAAATAATTGATTTAGTTATTCTACTACAAAAGTAGTCAAAATATTTTGTAGTATGAGAAAAGCTGTTTTGAATAGAAAGCTAATATTAGCTGTGTAGTGTAACAAAATTCATTTTTCTACTCAAGGCAAATTATTATAGTCAAACAATATTAAATCTCTAGTGATCCTGTAGCACTTTACTGTCAGTACAATAGCCACTAGCTATATGTGACTATTTTATTTAATTTTAGTTAAATTTAAGTAAAAATTCACTCTTTTGGTTACACTTGCCACATTTCAAGTGTTCAGTAATCACATGATTTTGTTGGACAACACAGATGCAGAACATTTCCATCACTGCAGAAAATTTTATCGGATAGCACTGCTATAAAATTTATTGTTATAAGATGTATTCATTTAAGAAAAAGCACATTTAGTTAAAAAAAAAAAAGCACAGTTGATATCTATCCCTAGACAATGATTGAGTGTACTCTCAATAGTACATATGTGAAAACACTTTTTCCCCAGCACTCTTAAACTAGTAAATTTATACATGTGACAAGTAGTAGTAGACATTTGGCAAATATTTGTTGAATGAATAAGAAATGGTAAATTACTGAATTGTCATATGTCAAATTTTAAAAGCATAAATGTCACAAAGTTTACTAGTAGTACAGCGTTCTTTTATGGGATATAAAAAAGGTAATATGGAATTTAAAATATTAAAAGATTGCTACAATTTCCTCTACATTAAGAAAAATGTGTATAAGAATTCCTGTCCTGGTCAAACCCATAGTATCTCCCACTCAGTCTTCTGTTTGGTGGAACAAAGAAGGTGGAGTTGGAAAAGGGTTTGGTTGGTCTCCCTTATCTTCATTCTCTGAGATTTCTTCATCCAAGAATGTATATTTACATTGTAAATATTCTATGCAGTGGACCTTTCAAGAGGAGGAGATTCATAATTTGACTACCAACTGTGCAGTCATACTTTTATCTTAAGCTAATCTTAGGATAATGCTTACTTTGTGCTAGGCGCTGTTTCTTGTGCTTTGCAATTACTAACTCACTTAATCCTCACAACAACCCTGTAAGCTAGATGCCACTATTCACTCCCATTTCCAAATAGGGAAACGGAGGCAAAGAAAGATTGAGGAATTTACTCATGATCATGTAGCTGCTAGTGGCAGGTCATCTGCATTCACCCTATGCTTTTAAGTGTTCAGGGTGGCTTCTGGTTCTAGAGCAAAAGTCAGAAATCTTTCCCTGTAAAGAGCCAGATAGTAAATATTTTAGGCTTTGCAGGTTAAGAGAGAAAACTGAGATGATTATGTAGGTACTTAAGTAACTAGGAGAAATCAAATTTGGACATAAATTTTAACAGATTTCAAAAGATAATTGAGAACAATTTTTTTGTAATAATTGAGAACAATGCTTTTTTGTAATATGATTTTACTAATGAGAAGAATTAAATACAGAAGATAATATTTCACTTTTTTATTATCAGAGTTGAGTATTCATCAGATTATAATAATCTGCGATATTTTGCATATTTCATCTTTGAAAGTAACTTTTCTTACAGATCGATATTGCCAAATACTTATACTAATCAATGCTCAGTGATTCTAATCACTGAGGATATTCATCACTTGGAAGGCATTGATAAAATTGTGTCAGGTTATATCTTGATTAATCTTTTTTTCTTAACATGTAATTACATTGTCGATTAAACACTTTCAACTGAAGGTTGGATAGAAGCTCCTCAATTGCACAGTTGAATGCATTTTCAAAGACCTCGTCTCTACAATAAAAATAAAAAAATTAGCTGGGCATGGCAGCGCATGCCTGTAGTTCCAGTTGCTTGGAAGGCTGAGGAGGAAGGATCCCCTGAGTCCAGCAGGTCGAGGCTGCAGTGACAGTGAGAGTGCCACTGCACTCCAGCCTGGGCAAAACAGTGAAACTCTGACTCGGAGGGAGGGAGGGAGGGGAGGAGGGAGGGAAGGAAGGAAACTATAACTAGGCAGTATCAGTAAGATCTGTTGACTCAACAAGAGCCAAAGGGAACCACTCAGTCTTTTGCCTCATTTTAAAATTAACTATTGATGTTGTTCCCAGTGTTCTCAAATCTTCAAGTATTTTTTGCCAAAGAGGTTAATTTAATAGTCATAAGCAGGTTTACTCTGGACATAATTCTTCAGCTGATACTATCAAACACAATGTAATTAACTCACTATTGGTAAAAGATTTTTCTTACTTGGCTAACAATTGAGTCACTTACTTTGGTTGCAACTTTATTTTCAGTTTTGTAAATTAATTCTGTGATGAGACATAAACAATTTTTTTTTTCTGACCATTTCTGTCTAAGAATTTAGTATATTGTGATGAGTGTTTAGTCTGGTAATTCCAACATATATAGTATCATTTTAGAACAGCTATACTGTCACTGCATCTTAAGCACTATACTTTGACATCTAATTTGATTTTTTTTTTTTTGAGTTGGAGTCTCACTCTGTCGCTCAGACTGGAGTGCAGTGGCTGGTCCTGGCCACCACAGCCTCGCCTGCTGGGCTCCGGCGATCCTTCCGCCTCAGCCTTCCAAGTAGCTGGAACTACAGGCGCGCGCTACCACGCCCAGCTAATTTTTGATTTATTGTAGAGATGAGGTCTCGCCAAGTTGCCCAGGCAGATCTCCAATCCGCGGGCTCAGGCAATCCACTCACCTCAGCCTCCCAAAGGCGCAGGATTGCAGGCTGAGCCACTGAGCCCGGCTTCTAATTTGATTTTTAAAGTCCATATTCTGTGCCTTAAAAGACATGTCATTGGAAGTCTTTTTTCTTCTTGTTTTGACATTAGGGCTATGCACTAATAATAAAAAAAAACTTTAAAATATCGTGGCACAACAATATTGTGGCACTCAACATGCTGGTGGCTATAATTGCACCGCTGCAATTTGTAGCGAGCTAAGCCGCAGTGCAAAATGGTGAGAGCACCACATAAGTCTCTGTTGCAACCATTCAGCTCTGCCATTGCCATGAAAAGGCAATTGTACACAATACCTAAACGCATGAGTGTGTCCATGTTCCAATAAAATGTTATTTATGGACACTGAAACTTGGGTTTCCCATAATTTTCATGTATTACAAAATACTGTTCTTTAAAAAAAAAATTCAGCCATTAAAAATGTAAAAATGGTTCTTCATGTAAAAATCATGCTTAGGAGCTGGCTGGATTTTGCTTGTGGACCAAACTTGTGACCTCTGTTCTAGAGTATTCTCAAATCCATTAGTAAAGTTAGATGTGCCCATTCCTAATTTTTAAAACCACATTCAAACCTGTTCTCAGTTATCTTTCTCATCTTACCATTTAGATTTTAAAATGAAGAAGAGTATTTTGTTGTGTTGGAAAAACAAAAGTGTATACCATAATAAATAATTTAGACTCTGCTTATTAAAGTTTGAAGCCAAATGACTTATTGTTAGCTTTGACAACTGACTTAAATTTTTGCATAATTATTTATCTTTGCATTTTGCTAAGGTAAATTGTCTTTCCAGAGGCTAGTAGGATAAAGATATGTACCTCATCTTGTTTGAGAGTACAATTAAATGATCCTCTTAAGGCAAATTGCGCTGAAACAAAATCTTGAAAATGCACAGTATAGACAATATTAGAGTGCTTAGTTTTGAACCAACATGCAGCAAAGAAAAACTTATTTATGGAAGTATATTTATTGTTTTGGTGTTCCAAGGAATTAACTAAAATCTCTTATTTGCAAGTGTAATAATGCTAACCAAGGGCAGTCAGTAAAAATTGCATTTGGCTACCATGTATATTAATAATTACTGCTTTTCCTACTCTGGGCGTCCATTCTGCCAGGGCCTAGAGTGTGAGTAGAAAGTGGTCCTGGGAAGTCATCAGGCCTCATTCCTCATTGCTCATTCCTCATCAGGCCTCATTCCTTCACTTTGTTTAAGGCAAAACAAGTGAAGCATACTTAAATATGTGTATGTGAAACATACTTAAGTCATTTGGATGACAATTAACCATCTATGAATCACAAGTCAGCCCTTCTAACCCTCTAGCAAGCCACTAGCTTCATTTGTAACTCTGTAACCTTGAATCTCCCCTCATAAACCAAACTGGACTGTTTTAAATATATTCAACATTAAAGCACCAAATGTGAAAGAAGATGTTGGGAGAAAAAGTTGATTTGTAGTGCCTTCCAGTTTTTGTCGTGCAAATACTTCCATTCTGATTGATTTCAAGTTATCCGTGTGAAGCCACTTATTGCCAAGTTGGGGCAAGATATACACACTTTGCTCTTCTGAGTTAATATGAACAGGCTCTAGGTCCCCACTAAACATTGATCTCATAATTTCTGAAAAAGGGGCACAATAAGATACAGTTAGCTTCCCCCAGAGGGGTGGTATTATGTGTAGTCAAATGGTCCTTCAAAATCTATGAAATTCCTCTTTGCCGTCAAATGCATTGCAAGAATAAAATTATAAGAAATTTTTCTAAACAAATAGTCGATGTTAATATGCAGGAGAATTAAGAATATTAGGAAGAAAAGTATTGAAAAACTATGAGGAGAAACATTTTTGCTGATGTAAATCTGACATAAATCATGTAAATTGATAGAGCATTGTGTTTGTGGGATTATAATTTTTTAAAAAAATTTCCCTATATTTCCATGGGCTTTGAAAATTATATCCCCAGATAAATTGTGGCATTTCCTTTTTGCATGTTGGTGCAATTTTACATTATGAAATTGTCATGTAGATTCATTATACCTATTTTCTAAACACAAATGACCATAATTCAAATACATACCTATCATATACCAAGCTGTAAACTGCATAAAAACATTCTATCATGAATGTATTTGCAGGCACATTAATAAGATGTATACGTTTTTATAACAGAGATTCTTTGTTTAAAACTTCAGAATTTTTACTTGTGATATCTTTCTGCTTCAGATATCAGATTTCTGATCCAGATTTGGGAGCATTTATGCATTAACTTTTATTAGGCTACAGTGGGGACAGATAGCTTCAAAACCTTCAGTGGCTCTCAACATGTACCTCTCACTTGTGGAATATTAGCTATTGTGGTTTGATATCTGTGGCTGTTGGCTCTTGTGATTTGACTTCTGTGGCTGCATTGCAGAATGTGATTCAGGTTCAGGTTTACTCCATCCAGGGCCCAGGCTGGAAGAAAAGGCCCTGCTTGGGATATGCCCTTGTAGTGGCAGGGGCACTGGAGCAAGAGAACTCGCAGCAACATAAATGCATTGAAAGGCATCTAAGTGGAGACAGTGCTCATCAATTCTGCTCAAATTCTGTTGGCCGAAACAAGTCATGCTGCCAAACGCAGTCATTGATTAGCAAGACTGTTCCTTATAGGGACCATCTTCCCCGATTCCTCCATTGTATGTCACCTTCAAATGTTTGGGAAACAAATCAGAACAATAATACCCTAGGTACCACAATGTACCACAAATAATTCGAAATCACTATAAGTGATTTCCAAAATACAAGGGGGAGACCTCCCAAAGCCCAGAATTTATTTATAAAAAATTGTGTATTTATTCTTACATGATTAAACTTCAGTCACCTTCAAAGTACTCTCCATTTGATGCAATACACCTATCAAGATGCTTTTTCAATGTGCAAAACAGTTTTTGAACTCAGCAGTTTTGGTGCACTAAAGGTGCTTCTGCCATTTTTTGCTTCACCTCTTCCACGTCAGAGAAACATATCCCCTTGAGAATATTATTTTGTCCAGGGAAACAAACAAACAAAAAAAGTTGCTTGGGCTGAAATCAGGTGAATAGGGAGGGTGGGACACGAGGGCCGTGATGTGTTTGCTCAAAAACTGCTGAACACTCAGTGCAGTGTCAGAAGGTGTGCTTGTAAACCATTCATCACGAAATTCATCTGAAAGAATCTCCAGAAAAAATTCAGTGCAGCTGAATAGTCTCTCACAACAACACTAGCTGGCTGGTACACTGATGCTGATGAGTTCCTAGAACATTTACTTAATGGGGAAACCTGTAATACTAGGAGCCCAACCTCCAAAAAATAATTCCAGGTTTTTTTGGGTCCACCTTTTATATCAAAATAATTTGAAAGGAAATCACATCTTAATTTTTACAAAAGAAATGTATTACTAATTATGTTGGTTTAGGTTCCGAATTTTTGAAAGGATACTCACTTTTGGTAAAATTTTTCCAAATGTCACTATTGCCTAATTGTGTGGGAAATAAAAAATAGGATAAACTAATAGAAATGTTTCTAAATCACCAACGATGAGCAGTGGAAGCAATAGAAGGAAAGCAGGAGTCACGAGCAACCCCCACTCAGCTGGCTACTTTTGGGTTGTTATTTAACTTTGAGTCTTAATTTCCTCGTCCGTAAAATAAGAAATTTGTTCTGAAAGCTTACTTAGGTCATTCCTACAATAAAGCTCTCTGTTTTTTATCATCACCTGATTAGCAAAGCATATCCTTCTGTAATTTTTATTATCGTTTAACTCATTGCTTTTCTTGGAATTGTGGCAGAGCAATGGAATTTTAATTTTTAAAATTCATATCCTATCTTATTCAAAAATGGATTTAAGATAAAGCATGGAATATGATCTTCCTTGTTTTTGATCTTAATGTTCAAACTAACCTGGCTTTAAAATTCAAGTCACTAAAATACTCTTCCTTTACTCTGAGAGTCACTGGTTTAAACACTGTAAGCTCACCTGGGAGCTTGTTTAAGATGTAAATTTCTAGTCCCCAAACCGCAGGGGATTCTGACACTAACTGGAACCCAAAAACTACATTTTTAGAAGTACTCCAGGTTTTCAAAGTAGTCTAAGCAATACAAAACCCTACAAATTACTTTGGCAATAAAGGGAGAAAAATCCTCATATAGGGGTTTATGTATGAGATACTCATTTGTGGTATCTTAAGAAGTAGTTGGGATACTACATACATAGTACAATTTAAAATTAGTTTTAATGCCATGCTTCTCATTCTTTATTTGGTGTTTGTATTTTGTCTTCATGAATTTATTTTCATTGCCACAGTTAATGTATTAGACCTCTATAAGTGATGGAATTATGTTCATATATAAAGTTTAAAAATGTGTAAACCAAAATATCTTAATGTTCCTTTGAAATGAAAATGCTTTGATTTGTACTAGCATTCTCCATATACATAAAGGGTAAATCAATCTCAGAGTGAAATACTGTAAAATTAGAATTACCGTTGAATAATTACATCCAATCTCTCAGCTTCTTCCCTTGTTTCCTTACAGTCTAATCTCTATAGCCATAATGCTCCTTTTTTAAAATATATATTTTTTATTTTAAAGTTGTGGGGTACAGTTAAGGGTTAGGTATACAAATATTCATTGTGCAGGTACCCTTGTTGATGAGGTGTATACCCTCCTTTCCACAGAAAGATATTGACTACTGTTAATCCCACCTCCCTTCTCCCTTCCCCTCCCTGCCCGCCCCCCATAATTTCCCACCACTGTTAATCCTTTTCTTATAGTATTACGGTAGTTGTTCAAGGTCCACTTATGAGTGAGAACATGTGATGCTCAGATCTTTGTTTCTGTGAGAGATCACTCAGTATTATAAACTCTAATTCCATCCAGGTTGCTGTGAAATTCATGATTTTGTTCTTTTTTATGGCTGTGTAATATTCCATTGTGTATATGTACTCCATTTAAAAAATTCAGTCCTCTTTTGATGGATAGCATGGTTGTTCCATGATGTTGCTATTGTGAACCACCGTAATGCTCCTTTTAAGACATATTCAGATTATGCCGTTTCTGCACTTTAAACCCTCCAGAACAAAAACTAAAGCCCTTATCCTGGCTCCTTATAGGGCCTTATCTCCCCCACCTCCTTCCACAGCCCAACCTCTGACTCTCGGCACCATCCTTCTTACTGAAATGCTCTGCTTAGGGTGCCCTTCCTCACACGTCTTCACCACTCCTTCAGGTCATTGCTCAAGTATTGCCTGAGCACAGAGGTGGTTATTAACTATCCAAAATAAAACTGCAGTTCCTCTCTACCCATCAATCACTAGCCCTTGTAAGCGTCTATATTTTTATTTTTAGCTCTTATGATTATTTGACATATTACATATTCATTTGTATCATCTCCTGTGTAATTGTAGGCTCTACAAGCACAAAAACTTCGTTTTGCTCACTGCTATATTGCCAGGTCTTAGAGTGGTGCCTGGCACATAGTAGGTACTCAATAAAAATTTGTTGAACAAATACTGATGATTATCCACAGTTTGTTCAGAATGTCTCCGGTGTGAGACAAGACTATTAAAACCCACGTTTTATAAAGTAGGCAATGTTTTTAAAGGCAGTTTTATTTTCTCTTAATTTCCCATCTATTTTGAAAGTCATTTTAATTTATTACTTTGAGATCCATCATCCCTTGCAAACTCTATTCTTTCTTTTTCTTGTTTTTCAATTATGTGTGATACTTTATTTTGAATTATGGCAATTTAAAGTTGATATTTAATTTCAACAAGTTTTAATTACTTAATTGAAATATGAAACTCCAACTATGAATTCAATGTTGGTGAAAGGTACCAGATTTACATTCCCATAAAACTGAGCACTTATTTTCATGGGATAGGTATATGAATTGGTAATAACACTCAGGATTTCCTCTGAAAACTAGAAATTTCTTGATTAAGAAGCTAACTAAAAGAATGATTTGTTCCTCACCATCCTCTAAAATACGCCCTCTAAAGCTAACATGTACTGGTAGAGGTTTTTATGCCTGCCTGTCACAGAATTGAGAATTTAGACAAAAGGCTCAAAGCACCTTGATAACAGAAAGAAAAAGAAGTAGCTGTTGAAATGTATGCGATATTTTGAATAAAATGAGATTGAGCCGCATTAAAACTGTCCACTTATTTGGACATTCTTCCTCCCTGGACTAGACTTCTTTGCTTATTCCTTACTGCCTGCTCTAGTGCTTGGACATGCCCTATGTGTCAGGTACACTGTTGAATGACCTACACATCTGATTGGGCTAATGTCAGTACTATCTATCTTAAGAACTTAAAGCCCAACACCAAACAATTAAGTTAAGTGGTGGGCCCAGAAATTTCTCCAAATGATGTATAGCTTTGGAATAATGAGACTTGGCTCTGGAATGTTCTATGTACATGGAAAAGTCAACCCCCCCCAAATCTTATTGGTTCTTGTACCATTTTATTGCCAGTAGATATATCTTAAATTATGCAAGATCCCAGCTTTTATGAAACCACACCTAAAGGCACGTTGATTATATTGGCCCTCCATCAGAGAGGGGGCAGCAGTTTGTTCTTTCTGGAATGGACACTTACTCTTGATATGAATTTGCTTCCCCTGTACACAATGCTTCTGCCAAACCTGTCATCTGTGGACTTACAGAATGCCTTATCCATCATAATAGTATCCTACAAAGCATTGCTTCTGGTCAAGTAAGGCTCATGAAAATAATTGGTCTTACCATGTTTTCCCACCATCCTGAAGCAGCTGGCATGATAGAACAGTATAATGACCTTTCGAATACTCAGTAATAAGGCCAACTAGGTGACAATACCTTGCAGGGATGGGGCAAGATTCTCCAGGAGCCTCTATATGCTCTGAGTCAGCGTCACTATATGGTGCTATTTCTTTCATAGGCAGGATTCATGGGTCCAGGAATAAGAGTGGAAATGCAAGTAGCACTGCTCACTATAAGCCCTAGAAACCCATTAGCAAAATTTTTGCTTCTTGTTCCTGTGACCATATACTCTGCTAGCCTAGAAGTCTTAGTTCCAAAGGGAGAAAGGCTTCCATCAGGAGACACAATGATGCTTTCATAGAACTGGAAATTAGAACTTCCACCTGGCCACATAAGGCTTCTCATGCCTTTGAGTCAACAGGCAAAAAAGGGAGTTACGGTGCTGGCTGGGGTGATTGATCCTGACTACCAGGGGAAATTGGACTATTAAAGGAGGTAAGGAAGCCTATGTCTAGAACACAGGAGATCCCTTAGGGCTGTCTCTTAGTGTTACCAGGCTCTATGATTAAGGTCCATGAACACATACAACAACCCTATCTGGCAGCACTACAAATGGCCCAGGTTCTTTAAAGATGAAGGTTTGGGCCACACAAGCAAATAAAGAACTAAAACCAGTTGAGATACTGCTGAAGGCAAAAGGAATACAGAATACTAGCTGTGACTGTGTGACCAGTCATAGAAATGAAGACTGTAATTGTCAAGTATTTTCTCCTTATGCTGTTTGAATTTGTATATGTATAGCAAATATCTTTGCTTTCTTCTCTCTCTTATTCCCTTATACAATATAATTGTCAACATTGACTTTCTATCATGAGTGTTTAAGTACTATTAACTTTACGTCATAGTATTTGAGTTATGGGATATCAAGGAAAAGAGTAAACATCATCTGGGGACTTTGCAAACTCCTCTGGGGAAAGAGTAGTATGTTTTCTGTTGCATGCAGAATAGTTGTATCATGTTAGGTAGGGGTATGACTTTGTTATTGTCTTTATATGACAATTAAGTATGATTTAAGGAGATGCATCTGGGTCCACCAACTTGACTTGCGACGGTAGATTTTATATGTCAACTTGGGTGAGCCACAGGGTACCCAGATATTTAATCAAATATTATGCCGGGCATTTCTGTGAGGGTGGTTTAGATGAAATCAACATTTAAACTGGTAGATTTTTAGTAAAGCAGATTGCCCTCCCTAATGTGAGTGGACCTCATTCAGTCATTGGAAGAACCGTAGAGCACAAAAGGACAGGCTACCTTAGAGCAAGACAGAATTTCTCCAGCAGATTACCTTTAGATTTCGTCAGCAACATTGACTCTTCCTGGTTCTATAGAAGACTGCCTTCAGGTTCAAACTAGAACCCTGGCTTTCCAGCCTGTTGGCCTTTAGAGTGAAACTTCAGGGCATCAGCTCTCCTGGATGTCCAGCCTGCTAGCCGTCCCTGCAGATTTTGTACTGGCCAGCCTTCATAGTCACATGAGCTAATTCCTTCTTTCTTTATACCTACATATTCTATTTGTTCTGTTTCTCTGGAGAACCCTAACTAATGTAGTTCCCAACAAAGCCAAAAGTGCTTGTGACCTACAAATTATGCACAGAAAAATAAAGGCATTTTATTCATTGTATTTAAGCATTTTTTAGATACTAGAGTACATGATATACTAGTACTCAAAGCTAATGGAAACTTGTATTATATACACTTTACCTGAGAGTAAAGTGGGGCTTTAAGTATGGAGACTTTTGTATTACCACGCTCTTGCCTACCTTACAAACATATACTTTATTTATTTATTTATTTGTTTTTATTTTATTTTATTTATTTATTTATTTTTACTTTGAGTCTCACTCGGTCGCCCAGACTGGAGTGCAGTGGCCGCTCCCGGCCACTGCAGCCTCGACCTGCTGGGCTCCGGCGATCCTTCCGCCTCAGCCTTCTGAGTAGCTGGAACTACAGGCGCGTGTTACCCCACCCGACTAATTTTTGATTTATTGTAGAGATGAGGTCTCACCAAATTGGCCAGGTGGGTCTCGAACCCGCAGGTTCAGGCAATGCACTCACCTCAGCCTCCCAAGGCACAGGATTATAGACTGAGCCACCAAGCCCGGCTTACTTTACTTTTTAAAATAAACATCATTTCTGTAGGATGTTTGATTTTTTTATGAACTTGAGACCCAAAATATTTAAATACGTTATCACTGCAGATATTTTTCTTAATTCTATAAGCCAAAATAATACTAATACACATTAAAATCTATTTTTACCTTTCATGTATTACCAATAATGGTAACTTAATTTCTTTTTTAGAAAACATTTTTGTTGCATACAATGCTACTCAATTTCTGTGGGCTGAATACAAACCAGGAAGAAAAATAAAAATCAGATTTAAATACACTCACAAGATCAATTACATATGCAATTGAGCCACAGAAAAAAATACAAAATTATGGGATGTATTTTTTAGAATCATCTCAGAAACTTAATGTGTGATACTGATGCTCTGTAGAACAGTTTACAAAACAAAATAAAAAATTACGGCATAGCATTAGTAGGCATCTTACAAGAAAAAAAGCAATTTTTAAAGTTCCTTCAAGGACAAAAGATAATGGATTGTTTTTATAGTTTGCATCTGGACTAACTCTATTAGCATCATTAGTGGTAATGTATTCCAGAAGCCATTTAATGTAATTATGCCGATTTTTTTTCATTAAGAATGTTGTGGAATTTCAAATAAGATCATTTTTAGATGAGAGATTTTAATCTTTTAAGAGTAGTTTCCTCAAAAGTTCTATTACCTATACAGTAAGAAATAGGAATACTGTAAGTTAAAAGATTACTAATAATCTTCACTTTTAATAACTCACCTACATATTGGTATAAACTGTTTCTTCAAGTTTTTAAGTCAAGATAGAAAAGCGAAAGAACTCTTGAAGTTCCTTTGCTTTTAGGTCTTAGCCTAGCAATGTTTAGAATATAAGCATTACCATATTAAAAGTACCTTAATTATAGTGGAGATTTTTTAAAAACCTGATTTTTCCTGCCTATTCAGCCACCTTTTAACCCTTCTTGAGCCACCCTTCTGACTTTCTTTGGGAAAAAAAACTCGAAGACTCTCAAGACATGTAGTTTGGGTGGGGCTGATTCCTTGGTTTTTTTTTTTTTTTTTGAGTTGGAGTCTCACTCTGTCGCCCAGACTGAGTGCAGTGGCCCTCCCGGCCACCGCAGCCTCGACCTGCTGGGCTCCGGCGATCCTTCCACCTCACCTTCCGAGTACCGAATTACAGGCGCGCACTACCACGCCCGGCTAATTTTTTGATTTTATTGTAGAGATGAGGTCTCGCCTGCCAGGCGGGTCTCAACCCGCGGCTCAGGCAATCCACTCACTCAGCCTCCAAAGGCCGGGATTACAGGCTGAGCCACGAGCCCGGCCCTTGTTTCAGATTGGTATATGAACCAAGACCCAGCCAATTAGCTCATTGCAACCTCCCCCCCCCCACCACACACACACACACACACACACACACACACACACACACACACACACACACACAGTGATTGTTTAGAGATGGGCAGCAAGATTGATTCTGGACCTCGGATGGAGCTCTTCAACCTGGGAATCCTAGTAGTGTAGGATACATGTCTAACATGTCATCAAGTATTCTAGTCACCAGAATGTGTTCACCTGCCAGAAAATGAGGAGAGCCAGCCTCAGTCCTGATCATTTCATTTGTCCCCTGGATAGAGCCATTTCAAAAGTTCTATATTGCATGATTCAATAAATTCCCTCTATTTGTTTTTTTTTTTTTTTGGTGTGTTTAGTTTGGTTTTAGTTGCCTACAAATGGAAGAGTCCTAATAATCATATACTCCTATTTTAAAGAAAATATTTATAAGCAGCTCTCCTACTCACCCACTTCCCATAAAGGGCAAGATCCCTTTGTTTTTTCCAATTGCTCCCTATAAAAGATATCATCCTGCTTCTTCTTGCCAGATAACACCTTCTCATTTTAATAAACACTGCTAGATTGTTTTCTTATATCACTCCTTCTAGCTTTGAATTCTCCTCCAACTGAGATCTTAAAATGAGTCAGCTTACACATAATAATCATATGCTTCTGTTGTTCTGGAGGCTGGTATGTATTTGTGTTCTTGGATTATAAAACTCCTTGTGGCAATTATAAATAATATTGATATCAGAGGAATTCAGGGTTTCCCACACACTTAGCAGTAAGTGTCAAACAGTGTCATTTGAACAGGCTGTCTGAACATTTTCATCTAGCAAAAAATCCTATACTCACATTTGACAAACGTCAGAAGACTGTGAGTTGGTCAGGAACAGCACCCTAAGAACCTTTAAATGTTGAGTTTGACTATGAGGCAGAACTGGTAATGCGTTTTTTTTGTGTGTAAAATTTTTCTTATGGCTTGATCTTGCGGTGCAAATATGCCAAATCTGTAGCACAAATCCATTCTCATTACTTTCTTTCAGTTATTTATGGCTGAACTGTAACCCTTCCAAATGTATGGCTTAAAGTAACAGTAATTTATTATTTCTCATGAGCCTATGTATTGTTTGGGCAATTCTTCTATTCTCTGGAAGTTGGCACTTGTTTGTGTTGTGTTTGTAGGTATTGTGTATCTGAGCTCAGTTGTGACTTCATTCAGTTCCTCATTGGCTGGTCTTGGGTTCCGCTGGGTTGTTGGGGTGGGGGGCACCTCATTTCTTTACTCTCTCAGAACTTCCAAGCATACAGAAACAGAAGTTGCAATGTCTCTTAAAGCTTGGCTTTCAAGCTACATAGGATCTTTTATATGGCTGCATTTTGCTGATCAAAACAAGCCTAGCTCAACTTAGGTATGGCTGGAGGTGGTGAGAACAACTCTACCATTTGATAACCAAGTCATAAAACCTCATTTCAGAAAGCACACGGGATGGGGGTTATTGTGATCACCTGTGGAAACAATCTTCCACGCTTTTATTTTTATTTATAATTGGAAAAAGTACACTGGGTACACTCATAAAAGTACCCAAATTGAAAAAATGCTTTTCATTTGAAAGTAAATATTTCTGAAGTAGAAACTATTAGAACATGCAGTTATTTGTAAGTCACACATATGCTAGTTGATTTTCTTTTTTCTCTGCTTATATACACAACTGAGCAGACAATCTGTAAAATATATAGGATTTGCTCTTATGCTCTTACTTAAACAAGCAAAACATTAATATTGTTATTACTATTCATTCTGCCTTTTACTCTGCTCTGTAGTGTTTCAATTTTTGAAAACATTAATGATTTGGAAGGACCCCACAAGCCTTTGAAACAAAATATTGCGTTATGTAAGTCTGAAAAGTGTAGCAATATATCCAAGATGCTTGTCTTTCGCATTTAGGATATTTTTAAACGTTCTATGAAGTGTGATTTATTCAAAAGTTTTACATCACTTATTTAGTTTTAAAGCAAGGAAAGGTCTGAAGAACACAAAAATGTGTGTAAAAATATAGAGCAATTCATAGAGGTAGTAACTATTCAATTCAGGATGGTGGTTACCTCTGGTGGGGAGGAGAGAAGGAGGTGATCAAAGATCCATATCTAGGGAGAAGTAGCATGTGGGCAGTGATTTGTTTTAGTTTGTAAAAAAATTGTGGTTATGATTATTCTTTTTTTTTAAGATGTGGGGATACAATTAGGATTAGGTACATATGTGGTCATCATACAGGTAAAGTTGGGGCTTCCCTTTGGCCCCCACTTTGCCTGGTTTGAGATCAGGTACCCTTATTGATGTTGTGTCCCACTCGCCGGCAATGTCCCACTACTGCCAATTCCTTTCTTATAGTATTATGATCAGTGTTCAGGGTCCGCTTATAAGGGAGTACATGAGGTACTCAGATCTTTGGGTTTTTTTGAGTCAGAGTCTCACTCTGTTGCCCAGGCTGGAGTGCAATGGCATGCTCACGGACACCACAGCATCAACATGCTAGAATCAGGTGATCCTTCTGCCTCAATCTTCCAAGTAGCTGGAACCACAGGCATGTGCCACCATATCCAGCTAATTTTTTTATTTATTGTTGAGACAAGATCTCTCCAAGTTGCCCAGGCTGGTCTTGAACCCCCGGGCTCAGACAATTTTTTTGCCTTGGCCTCCCAAAGTTCTGGGTTTACAGGTATGAACCACTGTGCCCGGCCTAATGTTTTATTTCTTAAACTGTGTGGTAAGGTTGCAGGTATTTGTTATATTTTTCTTTATATCTTTCTACATAAAAGACTGAAAAATTGTAAAGAGAATTTTATATTTCATATTTATCAGTTCATTAAGACACCATTCAATTCTATGGTACATGAAGCTCTTTTAGAAATAAGCATATTAATTGATATCTAAAATGTTGCCTCACTATAGAGAGACTTTTGAAAATTCAGCTCCCCTTGCAGTACCATTCCATAATTCCTTCCTTCCTTCCTTCCTTCCTTCCTTCCTTCCTTCCTTCCTTCCTTCCTTCCTTCCTTCCTTCCTTCTTTAAATTAAGAAACTATGCTTTCCCACCAGCGGTGTAGAAGTGTTCTTCTTTTCTCCACATCCTCACCAGCATCTGTTGTTGTTTGTTTTATTCATGATGGTCATTCTTACTGGGGTGGGGCGGTATCTCAATGTGGTTTTGATTTGCATTTCTCTGATAATTAGTGAGGCTGAGCACTTTTTCATGTGTCTGTTGGCTGCCTGTGTATCCTCTTTTGAGAAGTGTCTGTTCATGTCTTTTGCCCACTTTTCAATGGGGCTGTTTGTTTTTATCTTTTCAGCACGTTTGAGTTCCTTGTAGATCCTAGATGTTAGGCCTTTGTCTGTCATACTCAGTGGTCTATCACAGAAACAAAGAATAGAGTACCATATGTTCTCACTCATAAGCGGGCCTTGAACAATGATCATAAAACAATAAGAAAGGGATTGGCAGTAGGTGGAAACTGCCAGGGGTGGGAGAGGGCATACCTCATCAATAAGAGTACCTGCATAATGAACATTTGTATACCTAACCCTGAATTGTACCTCACATCTTTAAAATTTAAATAAATAAATAAATAAATAAATAAATAAATAAATAAATAAATAAATGCAATGTCTGTAAGCACAATAAAGCATTAAAAAAAAGAAAAGAAACTATGCTACTAATAGCACAGAGGCAGGGCATCCAGCAACTCCTCCCACTGCACAGATATACCTTCTAACTCAGAGCCAATGGCCTCTCTAGTCTACTTGGCTGCATCTGAGAGTTTTATACATGGTACATACTGTATATATGCAGGGGTATGTGTGGGAGTAGTATGTCGACTTCTGGAAAAAAAATGCTTGCAAATGTCTCCAGACGACTTTAATTCCCTTAACAAATTAGAGCTAAATCTTATTCTGACAAATGGTACAGAAAATAGTTTTTCATTTTTTCCCAGTATCATAAAAATATTAATTTCCAACAAACGTTTTCAGGTGAAAAGTTGTTTTTTTAAGACTACTACTTAGGGAGATTCCATGAAAAAAAAATTTACCTCCTCTGGTTAGTTTGATTTTAAACAGGAAGTGGAAAATAGGACTAACTTAGGTTGACTACCTGAGCTATATGGAAGAAGAGAAATTATATGGAAGTGAGTTTATGTTCTGTTTTAATTTTTCCCCTTAGCTTTATTAAGCTATAATGAATAAAAATTATATATATTTGTGGTATACAGTGTGAAGTTTTGAAATATATATATTGAAATTACTAAACCAAGTTATTAACATACCCATCACTTCACATACTTTTTGTGGTGAGAATATTTAAAATCTAAGCTCTGAGAAATATTTAAGTATACAATACATTGTAATTAACTATAATCATCATGATGTACAATAGATCTCCAGAACTTACTCATCCTGTCTAACTGAAACTTTGTACCTTTTGACAAATATTTCCTCACTCCCATCCCCGACACTTGGCCCACCACTATTCTACTCTCTGTTTTGAGCTCCATTTTAGATCTCCCCTGCAAATGAGATCATGCAGTATATTGTCTTTCTGTGCCCAGTTTTCACTCAAATAGTGTCCTCTAGGTTCATGCAGTCACAAAAGAAAGAATTTTGTCATTTTTAAGGTTGCATAATATTCCACTGTGTGTGTGTAAGTGTGTATCTTATCCATCCTGTAATTTCTTTAACCATTCCTCCATTGATGGACACTTGGATTAATTCCATAACTTGGCTATTGTAAATTATTCAGCAATGAACATGGGAGTGAAGTTATCTCTTTGACATACTGGTTTCATTTCCTTTGGATATATGCCCAGAAGTGGAACTGCTGGGTCATATGGTAGTTTTATTTTTTAATTTTTTGAGCAACCGCCATACTGTTTTCTAAGACTGTACTAATTTACCTTCCCATCAACAATATTTCCTTTTCTCCACATCCTCTCCAACACTTGTTATCTTTTCCCCCCCGATAATGGACATTCTAATTGGCATGAGGTAATATCTCATTGTTGGTTACATTTGTATTTTCCTAATGATTAGTGATCTTGAGAATTTTTTTCATGTATTTGTTGGCCATTTTTAAGTATTTTTTGAGCAATGCCTATTCTGATCCTTTGCTCATTTTTAAAAGTTGGACTATTTATTTTCTTGCTATTGAGTTATTTGAGTATGTTTTATATTTTGCAGAAGCTTTTTCGTTTGATATAATATCATTTGTCCATTTTTGCTATTGTTGCCTGTGCTTTTGCAGTTTTATTTTAAAAGTCCTTGCCCAGATCTATATCTGGAAAATTTTTCCTGTGTTTTCTCCTAAAAGTTTCATAGTTCTAGGTCTTAAATTTGTCTTTCATTTTGATTTGATTTTTGTATGTAGTAAATATAAGGGTTTTATTTCATTTTTCTGCATGTGGATATCCAATCTTTACAATACTAGTTATTGTCTTTTCTTCTTAGTGTGTTCTTGACACCTTTGTTAAAAATCAATTGACCACAGGTGTGTAGATTTATTTCTGGGCTCTCTATTCTTTTTCATTGGTCTATGTGTCTGTTTTTACACCTGTACCATGCTGCTTTATTATAGCTTTGTAGCATATTTTGAAATCAGGTAGCCTGATGCATCTAACTTTGTTCTTTTTGCTCAAGATTGCTTTGGTTATTCCAGGCCTTTTGTGCTTCCATACAAATTTTAGAATTATTTTCCTATTTCTGTAAAAAATATCACTGGACTTTTGATAGGGATTATATTCACTCTATAGATCACTTTGGGTAGTACGAACAATTTAACAATATCAATTCTTCCAATGTTCTATAGATAGAATGTTCTATAGATAAAACATTCTATCAATATCAAATTTATGAATGCAGTATATCTTTCCTTTTTTTGTACCTTCTTCAATTTCTTTCATCAGTATTTTATAGTTTTCAATGTACAGATCTTTTGTCTCCTTGATCAAATTTATTCCTAAGGTTTTCTTTTTACTGTTATTGTAAATGAGATGATTTTCTTGATTTCTTTTTCAGATATTTCAGTGGTGTATTGAAATACTGCTGATTTTTGTATGTTGATTTTACATCCTGTAACTTTACTGAATTCATGTATTAGTTCTAACAGTTTTTTTGGTGGTGTCTTTACAGTTTTCTATACATAAGATCATGTCATATGCAAACAGAGACAACTTTTATTTCTTCCTTTCCAGTTTGGATGCCCTTTACTTCTTTTTCTTGCCCAATTGTTCTGTCCATGGCTTCCTGTACTACATAAAATAAAAATGGCAAGAGTGGGTGTCCTTGTTTTGTTCCTGATCTTTGAGGAAAAACTTTGCTTTTCTCGTCTTTGTATTTAAAACTAGGCAAAACAAACAAAAAAAACCCACAAAAACTAGGCGGCACTAGTAACTTTATGCTATTTATTTTTTTGGATGGTTGGCCTCTCAAAGTACTGGTTTCCCCTGCTCAGTAAGTATTCTGGGAACCCACTGGCATCAGCATAGCAGCCAGCGTTGTTGCAAGAGGCTGCATTTAGTGCAATTCGTTTTTTGGAAGATGCTTTTAACGCGTTTGCCCATGTCATGATGGGCCCTTTATGAGTGCACCTGTCCACACTGTGCTGAGTGTTCAGCCACTTTTGACCCAAAATGTCAAGACCCTGGTGCCTCACCCTCCCTACTCACCTGATCTTGCTCCAAGCCCCTTTTGCTTTTGTCACCCCAGATTGAAAAAGGCCTCAAAGGGAAGCGTTTTGCTGATGTGCTAGACCCGAAACAAAAAATGGCAGAAGCACTAAAGGGCATCAAAATCGATGTGTTCGAAAACTGTTTTGAGCAGTGGTAAAAGTGTCTCAACAGGTGTATTGCATAAAACGGAGAGTACTTTGAAGGTGACTGAAGTTTCAATGTGTAAGAATAAATACACAGTTTTTCATAAATAAACTCCAGGGTTTGGGGGTCTCCCCTTCTATATTCAGAAGAATGCCAATATATTTGTATTTCTCTGGCCTCTATTCAAATTGCCTTCTTTTTTCCTAACTCAAAGTAATCCAGTATACCACTCCTATTGTTTAAAGACTGGGAAACCTTAGAGAGGGGTTTTTGTGCTTTAATTATGAAGTAGTATTAAACATAAACGAATATATTCTCTCTAAATCTAACCCCTCATAATTTTAGCTGACCAGACATGTTAAACAAGGACAGGTTAATGTATGCCTAAATGTATTTAAAATAGACTCCTTTCTCTCACTGTCCTGGAAACCAATAAACATTTGGAGGAAAACATGTGGTAGAAGATACGTGAAAAACATAAGTGGTAAGGCTCAAGCAGACGTCCTTCTGGGACGTTTCTAGAAGCCTGGCTGGCGGTGGTTATTCTATAAAGATCTCTTGACATCACAGAGAGCACCTGCTACATATGAAAAATGTGTGCCCTCTGATTTATGTTCATTTTCTCTTTCTTCATAATCTCTTGGTCACAGAGGCACCATAGAGGACAGGGCCTAGCATGTGTTAGGTACTTAATAAAATTTTCTGAATTAAAATAAAGTTCTTTTTATTAGAGTTACCCTTAGAGGTAAGTTCAGCAAATGTTTAAATGCTGTGGAAGCACCTGCTATTCTGGTAGCTTCATGATATTGAAATGAACACATCCATGACCAAACACAATTTTCTACAATTCTCTTTTGTTCTCATCTTTCTATCCTCATCCATTTGCAAGTATGGACTCACCCCTCCTTCTCTCGTTACCTTTAGCTCCCACAGCCATCCATCACCTGCCTGTCTTGTTCAAGCTGCCCCGACTGACCACTTTGAGTCAGGCCTACACAAGCAGCCTCCTTCCATCTACCCCCTTGCGTTCATCCATCCCCTTCTCCAACCCACCCATGCCCTGTGCCAACTCCCTTCCGGAAGTGTTACTCTCATCAGGTCTCTCCTCCACCATGGCTCTTAATTGCCTTTTGAATCCAATTAAAACTCCTTCAAGACCCTCGACCACTTAGCTCCATACACGGTCTCCCTCCACAGTCTTCTTGTGGCAGGCGCCAGCCCCCGCTCTCTGGCCCAGCAACCAGACCCGCTCACCCTCTGCCTTTTCCCGCCTCCCTGCCTCACCGTGCCAGCTGCTTCCTACACCTAGTGTGCCCACTCCACTTGTCTGCCAAAGCATTCTTTCTTTCTTTTTTCTTTTTAAGACTGCTAAATCTCCTTTCCCCTTGAGCTTTGAAGACTCTAAGAGTCCCAGTGGACTGGACTTAGGCCTCTTCTTTTGGCCATGCGTGTGTGTTCAAGTACCCGCATGGTCAACGCCGTCTTGCAGGGAACTGTGTCCACATATCCTGGTGGAGGGACTCCACGCACTTGACGGTGAGTCGGTCCTGTCTTTGGGGCCAGTGGTGTGGCCTTTCCCATACGCTGGTGAAAGTGCCTCTAATTATCCAGTTCTTGGTTCCTGTAGGCCCTGCATGCTTCCAGAAAGGCGGGCGAGGAAGGGAAGCCGCGATGCTGGGGCCACCCTGCTCTAGTGTGGCGGCTCCTCTGCATCTCGCCTCTCCCCACGCCCGGCTGTGAGCTCTGGAGGAGACCGAGTGTTTGCAACTCCTGACCCCAGCCCAGCCCGGCGGTCCTGCCATGTGGCCTCCGCCTTCGCTGGGGCCGCCCAGAGCCCGCCCAGAGCCCGCCCAGAGCCCGCCCGCGCCCTCGGGTCGCCTCCGCGCAGACTGGCGCGCAGACCCGGTCTCAGCAGCGCCCGGGACGCACAGCAGCTCGGGCTTCCCCGACGCCCCGGGGGACGCTGGCGTGGCCACTCGTCCTCTGCACCAGAGGTGATAGGTGGTAGAGGTGACAGAGGTGATAGGTGGTAGGGTGACGCACCACCCCCCCTTCCGTCGAAGGAAAGGCCTTCGGGGAGGAGGGAGGACTTCCTGAGTGGAATGGGTCCCTGGAGGGGCGGAGGGCACCCCCGAGTGGGGATCGGCTGCCTCCACGGCGCCCCTCCCGGCGACTCCGCGATGTCGCGGGACGCCGGTGGGATCCAAGGCGTCAGTATGGCCAAGTCCAGGGTCTGGATGTGGCCCTGGGCCGCCGGGCGCTCCGCAGGTGGGAGACCTGTGTCGCCCGCCGTGGTCAGCTGCTGGTGCTGCTTGCTGCGGCTTCGTGTGTGGTTGGTTTTAAGTGTAGGACCTCTGCATTATCTTCTTGACCGATTCAGCTGCTAAATCTGACACCCAGAAAAGGACGCTATGAACACCAAGAGTTACTTTGGAAGACGTTAGAGAAATGGAATGCTTTGCTGGCGTGCAGGGCTAGCCTTGGCGTCACAGGGGAGCCACAGACACCGCGGTTGCTGGTGCGTGGCGCTGGTGGCCCTAACTGCCAAACTAGGGCCTGAATATTCTAAACACAAGGTCTTCTGAGTGGCAGCCCCGATTAAAAGCTCATCAGAATTGGTGGCATTTGCCCTGGATAATGCAATTGAGATGACTGTCCCTGCATTTCTCTCTCCCTCTCTAATAGACATAAGGCCATGGCGTTATTTTTTAAGTTGAAAACACTCCTTGTTGGACAGAAACAGCAGAGGCCTCCAGTGGAATTGGCAAAAACAGTGCATCACCTTGGACGTGCACTTTTTTTTCCCAGCTGTCTCACAGTGTCACCCTGTTGCTCAGGCTGCAGTGCAGTAGCACCATCATAGCTCAACGCAGCTTCTACCTTCTGGGCTCAGGAGATCCTTCTGCCTCAGCCTTACAGGCATGCACCATCACACCTGGCTAATTATTTTTCCCTCTCTCTTTCTCTCTCGCTTTTTTTTTTTTAGAAATAAGATCTTGCTCTGCTGCCTAGGCTGGTCTCCAACTCCTGGGCTCAAGCAATCCTGTCACCTCGCCCTCCCAAAGTGCTGGGATTACAAACTTGAGCCACCATGTCTGGCCAAACGTGCACTTTGTATGATGCTTGAAGTACATTATTTCACTTGAACCTTACTTAGATTTAAAGGTGGCGGTGGGGGAGGGGTATTACCTGCATTCTGCACACGAAGAAACAGACTGGAAGATGTCAACTGACCTCCCGGTTGCTGGCTAGTAAGGGCAGAGCAGTAGACAAGAACATATGCTCTGACTGCAAGCCCACTGCCCAGTTCCGTTAGCGCTGCTGAACACTGCCTGTGGTCCATGCTACTTGGGATAAAGACAGAGTGTGACAACACCACTCCTGGTGAAAATGGCCCACAGTGTGGGAGGAGGACGAATTCCCTGGGCTCTGTAGGGAGTCAAGCTCACTCCACAGGCTGAATTGAAACCTTGGGTAGGCGTTTCTGAAGAGACGTTTTCCCTGTTCTGGAAAATTCTTCCATGGGTGGGGCTCTGTTCACTTGAAAATAAACTCACTTTTGAACCCTAAAACTGCACACATATACTATATAGGAAGAAGTGTCAGAGGAAACCCGGACTGGGTTAAAATAGCATTCCCTGGAGTCCCTTTTTGCTGTGATCAACTGTGGCTTCTCACCTGGTGTTCTGGCGAAAAGCCAGGGCTTCTCTGAGAGACTCGGCAGTTGCCGACTGCAGTCTCCACGTGCAGGAACGACGGATGGGCGGGGGGGATGGTTGGATTCTTCCTACCTTTGGGGACTTTTCTTGTCTGGAACGTACGGTCTTCTCTAGCGAAACTTTTCAAATCCCTACTCAGGAACTCCCCAGAACTGGATGCTTAGAAACTTTTGTACGAGGCGTGCACCATCACCTCCATGTGTTTGGCCGGGAGGGCTGGAGCGAAAGGAAGCGCGAGCCGGGAGAGGAGAAGCAGGGGAAGGAAGATGGGATCTGAAACAAAACGTGGGCGCTCATTAGGAGGCTGCGAAAAATCGCGGGTAGTTTCGAGCCGGTGCCACTGTGGGGCGCCAAAGTTCTACTCGGCTCGGGCCTGCTGGCGTCTTGGGTGCGAGGACAGAAGTCCTGGAGAACAGATGCACTGGGGGAAGAGAGCGGGGAGGAAGGAGGAAGGGAGAGGAGAGGAGGGGTGGAGCCAGGGTGTCCTTTCTTCTCCGGGTAAACTCGCCTGGGAGACTTTGTTACATAACAAGTCTGTGCGCGGGGGAAGAAGACTTTGTTCGAGGGAAAGAAGGAGGGTGTGAGTGGGAGGTGGCGGGGGGAGCGCGCCGCAAAGAAGCAAAGCTCGGACCCGCGAGCTGACCTGGGAGCACAGACGGTCCTCTTCGCTTCGGAAAGTCGAGGGCTGCTTCTCACACTGGGGCCACGACCTTTCCGAAAGGGGGCGTGCGAGGCGGGGGGGATGGGCAGGGCCCCCTCCGCCCTTCGCCCAACACCCCCCCCAAGAGACCCCTTCCCAGCCCCCGGGTCTCCCCCCCCTCGCCCTCCAATGCCCGGGGCTGCTGCCTCCGGGAAGCCCGGCTCTCTCTCCCCCTCGGGGACGCCACGGCTCGCCCGGCTGCATCTGCAGCCCCCGAGGACGCCTCGGCCGGGACGGAGGGCGGCCTCCCCCGCCCGCCGGCGCCCCGGATGCTCAGCCGTCAGCTGCCGGGCGGCGCGGATTCCCTCCGGCGCGGCTCTCGCGGCGGGCGGCGAGGGGCGGAGGGGCCGGGGCCCGCGGGGCGGGGCGGGGCGGGGCGGGCCGGGCCGGGGCCGGGGCGGGAGGCGGCGGCCGCGCCCCGGGGAGGCCGAGCGCCCCGGCCCCGCCAGGATTTATTGCCTCCCAGCCCCTGGCAAAGGTTAGGAGCGCGCATTTGGAGACGGGATAATCCGAGTTTAAATATTAAAAGTAGAAGCAGAACCGGCCGAATATTTACCCAGAGGCTGAGCGGCTCTCTCTCCGAGAAGGGGAGTGGACCGCGGAGGAGCCCGGCCCCCGGGCCCGCGGCGGCGGCTCTGGCGCTGCGCTTCCCCCAGCGGCGTCGCCCCGGCCGGCGGGACCCAGCGCGGACGCGGCCCCAGCCCGGGGCGGGGGGGGGGCGGGGGGAGGGCGGACCCCTCGCCTTCCCGAGTCGATCGGGTCTGCGGGGCTCGGTCCAAGTCTTCTGCTTTGTCGTAGTCTCCCTTTTAAGGGCCTCCCGGCCCGACACAAAAGGTGGCAGAGAGTACGTCGGATCAATAGCAGAGATTGTTATTTAGATAACGAATTAATCTCCCTGTTATAATACTTTTTTATAGTGAACTTTGCACCCCTTCCCTAAGAAAAAGGAATTTAAAGGAGGAAAAAAGTCTCAAACAGGATTAAGGTTTTAATTACAATTCCCTATCGAAATAGTATGTTTGATGAGCTGATCTTATCAATTAATAGTAACATTAAAGCACAAGAAACAGATTCACGGAGAGTACGCCGAAGGGAGTCTTTCGAGGGTAATCGCACCCGGGGAAACCGGCGGGGCGGCGGGCCAGCGAGGCCGCTGGGTCCCGGCGGGTTTCGGGTCCGCGTCTGCTCCGACCAGTCCGGAGCGGGGCGCGCACCGAGGCGCAGGACCGGGCGGGGACAGCGGACCCTGCGCTGGGAGACCCGGCTACGCGGGTGGGAGGGAAATCACAAATAACAGATGCCTCTTCCAAGCCGAGGCTCACATCAAAGTTGGGGCCCCGCAAGGGCCGTGCAGTTCACTGCGTTTGGGTCAGCGTTATATTCCAGGGGCAAATAAAGTAATTTGAACATGCACCAACAGTTTTCCATAAAATACGAGTTAAAAGAAGTAATAGAACTAATCACTGTCTCCTCAAATCAAGTAGAAAACATTTCAATGCACTAATTAGAGTAATTAGAATAATAAGCCTCTGCCTATATGTGGTAAGACAATGTGTACAAACAACTTTATTTAATGTATACTGGTAATCAGCGATGCGTGCCTGCTTGAATGCTTAGCGCAATAAAACTACCCTCCGTCCGCCCAAACAATCAAATACAAATTAGTTTAATGATTGTGCCTGCTGAATGTCTTAGAAATCCACAGGCAGAGGCGAGTAAATAGAAGCATCCTTGTTTGCGTGCGACCCCGCCCGGGCTGGCCGCAGGGCCCGGTGAGTGGCCTCGGGCGGGTGCGGCTGGAGCGAACCCGAGGCCCCGCCGCGCGGACGGAGGCCAGGCCGGCGCCAGCACCGCCCTGCGCCCCGCGGGAGCCCCTGCTTCGGCCCCTGGTCACCCCCCCACTCCGGCTCAGCCAGCTCCCGCCTCCGCGGCCCCGCCGCGACGCCCGGGACCCCAGCGCCCGGGTCCCCCTCCTGGCCTCACCGCCTCCGGGAGGGACAAGGCCCAGCGCCCTTCTGCGAAGCTCTTAGGGGCTGAGTGATTGCCTCCTCCAGGGCGTCTCCTCCCAGGGGCCTGCGAGGACTACCAGTGGACGCCGGGGGGGAGGGGAGGGGGCCCGTCCCTAGGGCGCGGCTCCTCCTTGCGACAGCCCACAGCTCTGGCTTGGGGTGACAGGGTGCCCAGAGGGCCTCCCGGATTCTCTGCTCTGGGGAACTGACTTTCCTCGGCTGGGAACCGACTTTAGGCCCAGCAGGGGAGTGGTCGGTTTCCAGGGGGTTTAAGAGATTCCTTTTCCTCCACGCTTCAGTGCGCAGAAAGTAGCATCCTCTTCACTGGAGGCTGGGAGTTGAGGTCGGGAACAGAAGTTTGATGGGTGGGAGCTGAAGGGAACGCGCTTCAGAACTTTCCTCTCCAGCTCGCAGCTTTCTCCCCCCACCCTCCCCGCCCCCGAGCCCCCTCCTCCCCCACCGCCAGGAAACTCTCCAGTTACTCGACTTTCACGGCTGCTGTCGCTTTTCCTCCCCAGCCTTCCCGCAGCTGCCTCCGCGCCCCTGTTCTCCGGGGGCGCCCTCTCCAACGCTCGCCTCCCCCACGCGGAAGCCACGTCTGGGCCCGACTTTGAGAGCGGAGCGGATACGCCTGGCGGGTGGGAAGCGAAGGAGCCTCGCTCTTCTCTGGAACTTCTGTCTCCCCCACCCTCGTCACCCCCGCCACACTTCTGGCTCAGCCACGCGCCCCCCCCCGCCCCCCAGGTCCTGCCAAGTACTGCGTGTAGATCCCGCTTCCCGGGGCGACTGCCATGGCGAGATATCCGTCCTCTTAAACACGACCTCTGCCCAGCCTCAGCCTCAGCCTCCGCCTGGTGAGGCGAACCCGCCCTTGGCCCACCGCCCCCGCGCCTGCGGGCCGGCGTGGGAAGGGAGAGAGGCGGAACAGCTCTCGACGTCCGCGCCGTCGACCCTTCCTTCCACCAGGGTCTCACGTGTCGGAGCTCAGGGCGCTGCAGAGAAGCCTTGGTTTCCAGGAGGCTCTCCGGGGCTGTGGGCGGCGTCCCGGAGCCCAGGCCGGGCTGAGAGTGCGAGGCACGCCCCGCCGCCCTCGCTTCTCTCCCTTCCCCACCCGGCGGGCCAGGCCGACTGGGCCTCGCCGTCGGCGGCCGGAGCTCCCCCCCGAGGTGGGGGGCGCGCGGCGGGGCCCGGGCGCCTCCTTCGTGCCCGGGCGCGGGGCAGGGGCCGGCCGACCGCACGCTCGCCCGCCTTGTCCCGGCGCTGCACCCCCTCGGAAGGAGCATTTGTTAGGGGGAACAACATCAACAAAAAGTTACTCATGTCAAATAATTCTCTCCAGAATCATGTGCTGTGGAACATAAAAGGTCACATAAAAATTCCTCTGATGGAATGAGATTTCTTAACAGGAGGAGGGAAGGAGCTCCCAACACTCTCGGCATGGATTTGCCTGAACCTTGAAGCCCAGTGATTTACATTGGCTAATTTGTGTGACAAACCACAAGAAACTTTCTTTTTCTCACTCTACTGCCAAACGCTGTGGCCATATTTTTTGGTGTGTGGCTTTTTTTTTTCTTTTTAAACAACAAACCCCAGAGGAAACATGAGTGGGAGGAAAAGTATCTCTCTCACACACACACACACACACACACACACACACACACACACACACACACACACACACACACAAGCAAGTTTACTCCACTTCGTGGTTTCCCACTGCCAGCGCTCGGCACGCCGAGAGTTAATCGTACACAATCCATAACCATCAAAATCCCCTCTATATCGCTCAGACGGGGTCCTAAGGCTCCCTGTCTCTCTAAAATCGGTGACAACCACGTCTTTGTGGGGCATTTATTTCCTTCTTTTTTCCTAGACGACAGCTCCCCATTCTGAGAGGAGGGAGCCTTTTGCCGCCAACTGGAGACCACTCCAGAGCCCAGGCTCTTCACGCACAAACCGCACGGGGAAGTCCCCCCTCCCCAAAGCCCCAGACAAAGAGCTATAAAAACTCAGAAAGACGTGGAAGGAATAAACTTTAGGATATAGGTGCACTTTTACTGGTGTATTAAATAACCTTTCAGACATTTAAAAAAAAAAAAGAAATACAACTTAATGTTACCAACAATCAGAATTCTAGGAACAATAAGAGAGGCCAGGGTTGCTTTGATGGGATATGATAGTTTCTAAAACCTCTAACAGTTAAGTTAAGCAGAGGTATCTTAAGGTAAAGGAAAGGTACAACATGATAAAGTTTATTAACTTTTTTTAAAAGGAAGGAACATATTTCCTAGCTTCTCACCAAACACCAGAAAAAAAAAGTGAAAATATTCTTATTGTTTCTTTATCTCCATAAATGAGCAAAGCCTTAGAGAAAACTAAAAAGCCATTTTCTGGTACCCCCAGACCTGCCTCTAGATAGGGGACATTGCAATAACACTGACCCACGTTATGAAAACATGGATGGGTTCGTTCCATGATGGTGAGCTGGGAGGCAGCCCCCTGCCACTGTTTCATTGTTTCCCATCCCAAATCCAGTGGTGGAAGTAGAGCTCAGGAGCCCTGGTTCTCTGCTCCCACCAGCAGCCCCTGTGAAGAGACTACACACCACTGAAAAGTCAACTTTCCTAAATAGGAGGCATGTTTATATAAAACTTAGCTGTACATCCCATTCAGTCATATTGTCAATACTCCTAGTACAAGACGCATCTTTTTCTCTCCTTTTAAATAAACCCTGTCCCTTTGCCTTATCCACTGAAATATACCAGCAGACCCAAAGAATCATGTTTACCTTTGACCCTCATCTCGTCATCCTTCTTTCTTTCTTGTGTACCTCATTATCTGCCCCATTCTTTAACGTGTGTAGAAATCCAATAGCACCTAGAACAGAGTCCTATAAACTGATGGAAAAATCAACAAAGACAAATCACGGAGACCAGTGATAAAAAGACCATTTAACCCCAGCTCCCCAGTACTGCCCAAGCTGCTGCCAACAGTCAGGCAAGTGAAAGGCCAATGAACAGAGCATATAGACACACGGATGCAGGTACCAAGGCACCCAAAATGCCATTCCCCTCCCCCACATTGCTGCTGTTGGATCTTTTTATTAGTTGCTTGTGGAGAAATAAGAAGATAGCTGAGTGCCTTCACCAAAGCCATTTCACCAGAAAATTTTGCCAGCCAGCATGTGGCTTCCACTGGCAGGAGCAGGAAGGGACTGGGAAGAAAAGAGGGCTTTTGTTGCTGCCATCTGAAATTTAAAGGCAGTCACTTCGTGGGAAGCGAGAATATTTAGAAGTGCCAAGCATAATATTATTTGTGGCCATTCCCTCCCTCTGACCCTCACATAACTCTTTCTTACATGATCATTTCTCTCGCATCTTATACCATACATTTTAAAAGTGACATATTTGAAGGAACACAGGAGCTCTTTCAGGATGGTTGTATTGTCTTGAAGAGAATGGAAGGGTTTGTGTGGCCAGCCAACATCTTAGGGATGACTGCCCCACGAATTGCTCCCAGTGCAAGTAATGGAGTTTCTCACCTTTGTATGGAATACATTCCCCAAGCCAGTGTAGAAACTATCCAAGTAGCTTTAGGAACAGCAAGGATGGGTCAAAACCATGGTGTGCCCGTTTCACATGTGACGGTTTCCAGTCAGTGGCCCCTGTGGCTAAGAACAAAACTGCCTTCTCAAGGTCCACTAAAACGCCCTGCAGAGGGCAGATGCTGCTTGTTTTCTGCCTGCAGTGGAGGAGGATATTGACCCACAACTCGAATCTATACCCAGCTTAAACATTTTACCCATCAGCATGTCTGCGGTCACAAAACACTTCTTCTTTCTGTCACTTCTTGTTCAGACTATTGATAAGATCATTTGGCTGAATCTGTTTGGGACCCGTGTAATATCGACTAGGAGTTAGAAAAGATGATCAGATGTAATAAGCCCAGAAACTACCTTTCAAAATGGACATGTATGCTTCAACCAATGTTCCAAGGAGGAGTTTCAATACATCAGCAAACTTGGAAACTGACCCAACACTGCCTGAAATTCTCACTAACCTTAAAACAGACTTTGATAAGTGTAGTGTTTCATCTAAGATGATCAGAAACAATCTGTTATCAGCATCAGAGTTTGAGTCTCTCCCATATATTCTTTTTTTTTTCTTTTCTTGTTTTAGAGCCTGTTTGTTTGCCTGATGAAAAATAAGCACTCTTGTATAAACCATTGTAAAATCCATCTTTTTCTGTAAACGGACAGAAATAATATATGGGAGCTACCTCTAATCATTTGATAAACGCACATATAGCATATTGTCAGGGTTATTATTCATGAAAAGCTATCTAATTATTAAGAATAATCTTTAAATCCTGCTTTACAGCAGATCCCAAATTATGAGAGGATATGTGGTTAGAGATTAATATTCACTAGTTCCACTGATGTTGTCCAAAACAGCACAATCGAAGAAGGTTCAGCAGCTAACCTGGAAAGAAGATGCAGGCATATCTGCATGTCTTTCAAGGGGACAAATGTTTCTTTGTCGGACCATGAAATGGCAAACAAATTGAAGCTCAAACCCAATGACCATTCCAATTTAATGCTACAGGCAGAGTGACTGAAAGATTTGGGACTGATAGTTTTTGTGAGGAAAAGTGAATCAGAACAGTAGTATCCTTAAAAAAAAAAAAAAAAAAAAGCCCGGGAAGTTATGAACATGAAACCTGGCGGTATATGCATAAAATTTATTCCAAAACTTTATGAAGTATAAAGGAAGGGAAGTGATTTACACACAGCTCAACTCAGTCAGTTTAAGGTCTAGGGTTTTTTCCCTCTTAAAACTTGGCACTATCTTTAAAAATAAAATAAAGATATTTCAATAATTAGAACAAACTATGAAGGTATTGTGCATTTCTGTTTTATGTAGATAATAAAATATTACTTTAACATAAATATATAAGGATCTCTGCGTTTTTATTTTCCCCACAAGCACAACCAAATGTACCAAAACAAAGTATTTTTAAAGAGACTGAACAAAAAAAATTACATCCCATATAGATTTTGCTCACCTACTCATTTAAAGCTACAGAAAAACAGTTTCCAGAACCTTTTTGCTTCAAAAGAAATAAATATACATTGAGGCAGGCCACTTAAAAATGATATGAAAATATTTCCCTGGGTAGCATTAAAAAAAAAAAAAAAGAAAAATAGACAAAGGAACATTTAAACTATTTCTGCATTTCAAAAGACAGATATTAAACATATATACATTGTGGTAAGGTTCAGTGGTAACTTTCATCTTAGTAAACCTATAAGAGTCAGAGGAGCTACAGACACATCCCCTGAACACCAGCGTCTGACCTTACCTACTTGGTAATAAGTATCTGAAAATGTATTTCCTCCCTTTCCCAGTGGCTATTTGCCCTGCTCTGGATTGCTTCACAAGAGGCCGGTCCCCAAACCTCAGGAACAAGCAGTGTGATGCACCCCGGAGCAGCTCCGCGCCCATCTCCTTGTGACATTCATTGGGGGAAATGAAATACAGGCAAATAAATATGCCCATTATAAGTCACCATTTATCTTGCAAAAAACATTGGAAATGAAACAATCACAGGTGTTTGAAAAGACAATATAAAGCATATTTCCTAAAACCTTAAAGACTACTGAGTGCAATGCTAATCTGATGCTGAGCCATAATTTTATGGTAGTGAGAATTTATTTTTTTAAAAAATAAAAATGTATCTAATACCTAACCAGAAAAAAACCCCAAACGTTTAAGATTAATTTAAAAAGTATTTTCCCTTTTAGCGCCCTTTTGTGCTGATTTTTCTTTTAAATTTTAACTGATCACAGTTTAATGGTATTTATTTTCAATACAGTGACAAGTTTTTTCATCTATACTTTCCAGTAGAGTCTTTTGTGTTTAGAGTTAACCGTTTTCCATCAAGATAAGGTCAAAAATGCACTTAAAACTATTAACAAAGGGGAGAAGGAAGGATTGAAAATGGCATTTTTTGTTTCACTTCATTTGCCTTCCTTAGTGAAAGGGAGGGGGAAGCTGTCCAAGTCAAACTGGTATTTTCTGTAATAATTATGGGAAAAGAGGTTAGGACCCTAAATATGACTTGATAAACAAATGAGCTAGTGAAGACAAAACCAGTCTAAGGAGTGGAGATCATCTAGGTATGCATGTGGGTATTTGTGTGCTAAGAAACACAGTCTATGCATACACCATTCAGTTCCTGGGTTATTATTTTTATGTTCATAAAAGGTATTAGAGGAACAAAGTTTAACCGCTGCTGTCAGCACAAATAATACTTCATAATCAAGTTATTAAAACTGAAGGCAGAGAACTATATAGGGATATCTGAAGATACATATTTCCCTAGTTCTCTTCAAAGTGCCACTTTCTGTTGGACAACTCTGGAAATATATTTAACTTCCACATTTCCTCTGAGCTCTTTCACAATAGGCCCGCCTGATAAAATGAAGCAATCAGTCACTCACTATCGATTTTTCTTTTTCTCCCCTCCATTGCCTCCCCCAGAAACACTGCCCGAAAATGAAGTTTACTTTATGGCTGGTAACAAAAACCAATGCTTGTACTCTCATTTTTATATTCCAAACTGGGCTGTTGCCTTGGATAAAGCGGCCAGACCATGCGCATTTCCTGAAAGCAGAGAATTATTTATTTTGCATGAAGCCAATCGTTATTTTTGCTTTGGTGAGAGGAACAAATAAATGTTACACCAAGGTAAGGGGGGGGGGGTTCTGAAGGTAACCAAAGTTCAGAAACAGTGGGAACGGGGGCCAACACAAGAACATTAGAAATGGAGAGTGGCCAAGAGCTGGCTTCAACTCTCTCCGATGAATAAAGCAAAGCAAAACAAAACCAGAAGCCGCAGTTCCAAAATGAACGGTGGGGAGAAAGAGAAAACATGTTCATGAATTTGTCCACGTAAACTTCAATTTTCTTGCAGTGCAAATTTATGTGGTTAAATTTTGCCTGTATCAAAGAACGTGTGTATTTTTCCTCTTTCCTGATGGGGATCCACATCAAATAAACACAGCAGCAGGTGCCAGCGCCAAGCATCAGGAAGCTGCGTTTTGTGTTTATCGCGGTTTGGTGGATTTTTTTCTCTCTTCCTTTTTGGTCATGTATCTAGTTTTGCCAGGTATTTATCTCAGTGCTTGCCATCTCTCTCGCTCTCGCTCTGTATCTATCACACACTCTCTCCTCACTCTCTCTAGGAGACACTTCACTCCATTGCCTGGGTACTCGCCTGCAAAGGTCAAAACACATCGTTACACCTGCTACCGCTGAAAGGATAGTCCAGTGTCTCAGTTGCCTTCCTCTTGCCTTATTTTTTTTTTCTTTTTAAGGGACGGGGAAATAATAGTTAAAAAATAAAAGAACAATCAGAAGTTAGAGAAGGAACAAGGGGGCCCGGGAAGGGGCCGGGGACCGAAGGGGAGGGGGAGCCCCGCGCTCTGCCCCTCCCCCCGCTCGAGTTCACTGGACGGGCGTCTGCACCCCGTGGTGTGGTGGCGTGTCCCTACTCCCCCCGTACACATCCTCGGCGCCCGGCAGAGTCCCTCCGGGAGGGGTCATCCTTTTCTCTTTCTGTCTCCTGTTACAAAACCAAACTCTCACCACCTCCTTCTCCAGCTGTAAGCTGTCCGCGAGGGAGGTGATCTCCTGGGCCGAGGGCTTGGGGCATTTGAGGAAATGGCTCTCCAGAGCCCCCTTGACGCTCACCTCGATGGAAGTCCGCTTTTTCCGCTTGCGCCCCTGCGCCGCGATCTTGTCTATGCTCGTGGGGCTGCCCGAGGACGAGTCCGCCTCCTCCAACCACTTGTTCAACAAAGGCTTCAGCTTGCACATGTTCTTGAAGCTCAGCTGCAGGGCCTCAAACCTGCAGATGGTGGTCTGCGAGAACACGTTGCCGTACAGGGTGCCCAGCGCCAGCCCCACGTCCGCTTGGGTAAATCCCAGTTTGATCCGCCGCTGCTTGAACTGCTTGGCGAACTGCTCCAGGTCGTCCGAGGTCGGCGTGTCCTCGTCCGAGTGCGGGTCGTGGTGCGCGCCCGGGTGGCCCGGCGGGCCCTGCGGGGGCGGCGGCGGCGGCGGCGCCTGGTGCGCGTGCGAGTGCGGGTGCGGGTGGTGGTCGGCGTGGTGCGGCTCGTCGTGCGCGTCCCGCAGGCCGTGGTGGTGCAGCCCGGCCGGCTGGCCCCCGGCGCCCAGCATGCCGTTCACCGTGAAGCTGGGCTGCGAGTAGAGCAAGCCGCCGTTGGACGCGCCCATGGAGGGCGGGAGGTGCGCCGCGGCCGCCGCGCTCCGCCATGCCCCGGGCCCCGGGTGGTGGTTGGCGGCGTGGTGCACCAGATGCGGCGGCCGCGGCTGCTGCGGCTGCTGCGGCGGCTGCGGCGGCTGCGGCGGCGGCGGCGGCGGCGGCGGCGGGTGCTGCTGCTGCAGGGCGCCCGGCCCGTGCAGCTCGTCGCCGCGGCCGCCCTGCGGCACCACCACCGAGGGCTTGATGTCCGGCTGGCCCAGGGGGCTGGTGGACCAGGGGGAGCCGTCGCCGCCGCCCCCGCCGCCGCCCCCGCCCCCGCCGCCGCCGCCGCCGCCCCCGCCGCCGCCGCCGTGGGACAGCGCGGCGATCCACTGGTGAGCGTGGCTGAGCGGGTGGCCGTTGCTCTGCAGCGCGCCGTAGTCGCCCTGCACCAGCTCTGCGCCTCGCGGTAGCCCCCCGCGCCCTGCTGCATGCCGCCGGGCGGCTCGGCGTGCACGATGGAGGCGCTGGAGGTGAGCAGGCTGTAGTGGTTAGACGCTGCGGTCGCCATGACTCTCGGAGCCGGACTGAGCGCTCCGGCGAAAGGAGCCGCGCATTTGACAGTTACTTTTCCGCCTCGGGCTCCCTCGCCGCGCCGGCTCCTGCTCTCCGCGCTCTCCCCCGGCGGGCAGCTCCGACGCCCGCTCCGACGCCTTCTGTTGCTGTTCCTGCTGTTGCCGCCGCCGCCGCCGCCGCCGCCTCCCGCCCGCCCTCGCTCCCTTTCTCCTCCTCTCCCTCCTTCTCGCTCGCGCTCACTCTCCGACTCGCTCGGCGCTCCCCCCGCTCCCTGCGCTCTCCAGCTCTCTCCCGCTCTCTTGGCAGCGCCGGCTCGCGGCGGCACGCGCCTGGGCCCCGCCCCCTCCGCCCCCTCCCATTGGCTCCGCGCCCTTTGATTTACGTGGATACCGCTAGCAACCTCCCAGGCCGGCGCCGCTGATTGGCGCAGAGCTGCGCCCGCCCCTCCCCCGGGCTCGGAGTCCTCCCGGCCCTCCTCCTGGTCCCCCCGCGCCTCCCGATTCAGATTCTCTCAGTTCTCACCCCCCTTCCTCCTCACCCGGGGCCTCCTCCGCTCCCTCTCGGGCGGGCCCCGCCCCCCATCTGTCTCCCAGGCTGAGAAGCCGGGCAGGGGGGCGGTCCCGGCGCTCTTATCGACCGCAGCCACTTGGAAGACTTGGAGGGAAGGGAGGTGTGTGTTGGGGGGGTCTGCTTCTCCTCCCCACAGGGCTTTGAGGGAGGGAGAAGGAGGGCGGAAGAGAAAGGCTGGGTCGCACCGAGCCAGCGGGAGTCTGATTTTTGTTCACCAAGGGACACACACACACACACACACACACACACACACACCGGCATCTCTTAAACCAGGGAGCCAGACTTGTTCCCCTGTTCAAGGCTCCTTTCACCCCTCGGTTAGCATTTCAGCCCACAATGTGTCTTGCTCCAGGGTGTGCGGACACTTTTGCCCTAATAAAGGTCTTCTCCTTTCCCTCTCCTCGGCGTCTAGCCCCGGCATGCTTCCTTTCAGATTTGTAGGTGCCAGGCCCAATTGTCTCCCAGTCCCCGGGCGAAAGAACCCCCCACCCCAGGAGGGGCGGGCTCAGCCTGCAGCGCGGCTGGTGGCTGCTTTGGTCCAGGCTCCGAGTTGCCGGCTCTGACAACGCAGCGGTCTGAACTGAAAACAACACAAAACTCTGAAAGTCTCTCTGTCAGATGCACACTCGGGCGCGCTCAGTTTTGGGCTTAGAAAGCGAGAAGCCTGCACGGGCTGACCTCCGCGGCGCGCCACGCCGCGCCAGTGATGGCGAGGGTGTGCAGCCTCCCGGCACCGCGGAGTGGCCGAGGGCCGCTCGGGAAGCCGCGCCGCGGGGGCTGCGTGCGCGTGTCCCGGCGCTCTCGGCGCTGGTCCGGGCAACTTTTCCGTTATCCGCTTCGAAAGGGAGGAAGCGTGAAAGTAAATGGGCTGATGCCAGGGTAACCGTCCTCATCGGTAACTTCTGTGGGAGCCCGCGGGCGGGGGGGGGTGTAACTAAGTCCCGGGCACTCGCTGACGAGCTCCCTGCTCAGCTTTGGGCGGCGAACTCCGGAGCAAGCCGGCGGGACGCTGCACCCGCGGCGCCGCTCCACCAAGCACCGGCGCGTCGCGCCATCAGTTCTCAGCCGACCGGAGCAGGTGCCTGCTGCCAGTTTCGGAGCCTGCAAGCCGGGTAGCAAGAACCCGGACGCGGACATAGGCTGGGGCGGTGTGACCGCCTCGCAGGGCCGGGTGTGCGGCGTGGGTACTGCAAAGCGAATCAAAAGTTACTGCCGGGAAAGGGATGACAGACCCCAGGGACCGCGGATCGTGCCGCCACCTCTCACCCCGGCCCCGTGCGTTTTGGCTCTAGCGCAGGCTTTGCTGGCGGTTGTGGGCTTGAGAGGGAAGCCAAATCAACGCTCAGAGGGAGCATTTTGGGGCCTCTGAGCATCTTAATCTAGACAGCAGACTGGAGCGGGCCAGAAAATTCATCATGACTAACAAGGAGCGGTGCTCTTTGGAGAGTGGCTGAGCCGTTTATAAATCACCACGTTGAGCACCCGCCCGGGCAAGGCGCTTTGGCTGAGAATTTCCACGTGTCCTGTGTTTATGAGCGTGTGTGTGGGAGAGAGAGAAATGGGGAGGGGAGGGGCGAGCCCACAGGCCGCCAGCAGCACGGACCTGCACCCCCCACGCGCGCACCCGCGCGGCGAGACGAGGACACACACAGCGTGGCGCTCGGTCCCAGCGCAAGCGCGGAGCCTCTCTGGCCGCGCGCCTGGGGGCTGCTAGGAATCCCGTAACTTTGCCCAGCCAGGGGAAAAAAAAAAAAAAAAAAAATTAAAAAGTCCGAGCCTTGGAGCGCGCAGACTCGGCTGGTGCTTGCGGCTCCTCAACGGCCAGAGAAGGGGCTGGGTGGCGGACAGCCGCTTTCTCTGGGCTTCAGCTCCGCGTCCCCTGCTAGGGGAGTGCGGTTCTCCCCGGGCCTTGGGGAGCGCACAGGCCGCTCGCCAGTCAGCCGTGTTTTCTCCCAGCCCGCCGCGTCTTTCTTCTCCTGGGCCCGGGAGCTGAGAGCTCCCACGGGTGGAAGAATCCAGCCCCAGGGAAGGGCCGCGCCCCGGGGCTAAGCAGCTCGTCCTTGCCCCCATCTTTTCGGGGACCGGCATCTGAGTTTTTCTGGATTTCATTTCACATTTCTCGAGGGACCAGGCCTTCTGCAGCCCGTAGGGTGATACACTCCAGGAAGAACGAAGTTTCCCAACGCATCTCATAGGGAACCAAGGCTGCCTGGCTCTGAGTCAACGTGAAAGTCCCTCCTTCTTATCTCTTTCCTCCCGCTCTTCGCTTCCTCTCCCTCCTCCCCCGGTACAGGGCGCTAGTGTAAGGGGACAAGAATAGACTGCACGTGTACACGAAAACTTCCTGTCTGCCATGGGACTTCACTGGCAACTAAAGCTCCGAGATATTTCCCACGTTGACGTCTCGGATCTCCGCGCTACCCCGCGTTCCTGCCTCCTTTCGCCGGCGGGCGAAGAAGCCGAAACATTCCTAACTAGGTAGTTCTGCTGGGTTTAACAGGCCCAGTAAGTCCCCGGAGTACACAAAGCCCTCGCCCACCCCCGGGCCTCAGCCTCCGCACCCCACCCCTACCCCACGAGCTCGGCCAATCGCCGGGCCGGCAGGGCTGGGCGCGCACCGCGGCTCTGAGCTGCAGCTCCCGCCAAGCAGCCACCGCCTCTCCGCCTGTCGCCAGGGGCCCGGCTGGCGCGAACGCCGGGTCCTGATCAGCCTGGGCTTCCCTGTCTGCCTCCCGGCGCGACACCTCCTTGGAGTTGCCCGAACCTGGCTCCTCGCAGGCTTTAGCTCCAGATGGGGGCCTCTCCACCCGTTCCTCCCCTCCCACCGTCCCGGGCGCCGCTCTTCGGGCTGACCCTGTCAGGGCAGGGTCCGCGGGTCTGCCTGCCACTCTCCGCCCGCATAAAAGCGCATTGAAGGTGTCTCGGGCAGACACCTCCAGGTTTTGATTCAGCCCCTTCCCCTTCACTGTTCAAAGCGGCTGCTCAAATACAGAGGCTGCTTTCGTTGACGTGGAGAGGATTTCAAACAGCCCTAAAATGCTTTGAACTGACAAGGTGTCTTGATACCTTCCTCACTCCAGCACAGCTCCTAGAGATCAGTCGCCAGGACAATGGCTGAGCAGACTGCTGGTTCGGGCCTCGCTGCCTCGGGCACGGACTGCCGGGACCCCTGGCCCCCTCCGCAGGGACAGGCTGGAGGAAACCTGTGAGGAGGTCCTGGTGCCAGCGCCAGCCCGGCTTCTCCTTCTAGGTCTAGAGGAACCTCTACTCAGTTGGTATCCTGAGCTGGGCTGGGTTAAGGAGTGAGGGCGACTCCCTCCTGCCCCGGTACGCTGCACGGAGGGGAAATGACCCAGGGTATGGAGCTACACCAAAAAGCCCCCCCGTGCCGTCCCGCACACTTTCACACTCCTCAGAGAGTGAGCCGGGCCTGCGTCTCGGCAGCCCCCAGCACCTGACCTGAGCACCCCAAGTTATGGAATCAGCCTGCCCATTGGAACTTGAACGCTGTTAACTCACTCATCTAGTAAATACACTCACCCATAGGTAAAATATATTTTATGTATTTCTGCATACCAGGAGTTGGGAGAAAAAACACCATAACCACTTCCACACATTGAGTTGGAAGCGCAGGCTTATTAAAACAGAGGTGAGATGAACATTCATTTGATATATCTTAATTTTTTCTTATTTATATGGCCCAAAGAGAATAGAAATCAGGAAACAATAGGAAACAAAAAAGAATTTTCTGAGGTTAGCTGCTTAGGTGGTCATTGGGGGTATTGGAGGTGACAACTGGTTTAAATTTAGGTAAAACTGTCCACTGATGTTTCTTTTTAAAATGCATCCGTTTGGGGGAGAATATTTGGATCTACTTTCTCCTCTTTTTTTTTTTTTTTTAAAGCTTTCTTCCAGTCATTCATTCCTATGCTTTCTGAATTCCTGCTACACTCTAGCAGCTCCCTGATTGGGTAAGAAGCCCCCCCAACCTCTGAATAGGACTTCTTTGCTAAGAGCCTACAGAATGTCAAAACTGAGGCGACACCTTCAGAGCTAGAGCTTTAAATTGCAAATTCACACAAAGAGGCAGAAGGCTGCTTTAATGAAAACTACCTTAAAGCTTCAAGAACTGCAGCCTTGGGGGATGCATTTGTAAGGAGCACAGAAAATGTTTTTCTAAGTTGCCAGTTCTTGAGATTAAACACAATACACATTTACCTAAAAAATAAATAAAAGGCCTGAAATCAATATCTTTAATTACATAGTAGCACATATTCTCCTAAATAAAAAAACCTCCCACATAAATGTGTATGTTATTAACTATACCTACACTTTGCAAGCTCCTAAATGTGCATCCGTCCCCATATCATAAAAGGCCTTGAGGAAGGGAAAGTTTTCTGAAAGTTAAAACTCCTTTGCTTTATATGCTTGGCAATTCTGTTTGCCTATGCTTACGTACAGACAATTCTATTTTATCTTCACTACTGTGTAAATCAGTGATATGTAATGTTCTAAGTTCAGTATTTGAAATGAAATTATTTGAACTCATGGATATTAATCTCTTTCCCTTTTTCTTCAAGTTATGAATCTCATCATTAAAAGTGATCCCCTCTTTGTAGTCCGCAAGTGAATATTTTATAGACAGGCATGGTTGGAAGACTTCTAACACCACATCACCCAGGTAGTCTAGCTGTTTCAGGTATTACTTTGAGTAATTTATCAAAGGAAGCCTGCTAAATGTTGAGTGCCGAATATGAGGCCTTAGGAGAGAGAAAACGTAAAGGACACATTCTATCACTGTGCAGGATAAATTCTATTGGGAGGAGCTAACATAGCTTGTTTATATTGAAATCTCAGAAACAGAACAGAAGGCAATTGGTGGCTCTTGGTTCCCTTCCTGCAATTTCATTTTCGAAGTTAAATGACCTCCTAACAATGGAGCCTAGAGGGTGTGTGTGTGTGTGTGTGTGTGTGTGTGTGTGTGTGTGTGTGTGCTTCCTCCCCTTCTCCTTAAAGCAGGTGGATGGCTGGTCACCAGGAAGGGATGACAACTCTTTGATAAATTAAAGTGATTTCAACAGAAACCTCCTTAGCTCTAAAGCACTTGGAAATGTACTGAGACGAAGCTCTCACGGCAGCTCCTCGCCTCTCTCATCCTCTGGAGCAATCCGAGAAGCACGAGGCGAGGCGAGGGGCGAGCACAGCGGCACACACCTGAGCACAGGCACGGGAGGGGGCGGAGGGCGTGCTCAGCTATTTCACTGAAGCTGTTTCCAAGGGCTGGGACTGGGTCTCCATCGCTGAGAGAAACAGGCAGTCGTTGGGCTGAAGTTGGACTTCGGTTCTCTTATTCTGTCTGCACAGAGCACGAATGCAAATTCCTTCTGAAGTGTACAAGTGCCCTGAACAATTGTGTCGTTGGTGTCCGGGGACCGCAGCCAGCGGGGGGGAGGGGTGTCGCACCGGAGGGATGTTTTTCTTGAGATCAGTAAATCACAGCGGTAATAACCGTGGGCCGGGACCTTCTGCTCTCTCCCTGAGTTTGGAATCTGCCATTCTAGGCACATTTGGACATTATAAAGTTAGAGATGACAATAATTTTAAGGGGGTTTTCCAGAATATAGGTCCTGGAAACCTAGAGAAGTATATTGGCCGGAGGAAGACACAGAAAGAGGACGCCTTGGGCAGACTGGAGCAGGGAGACTCCCTCAGCGCCTCCTGTCTTTTCTGAGAGTTTTCGATGGTAATCTAGGGCAGCCGGGTCCCAGCATTAAATGCAAAATAGAAAAACAGAACACGGCCGAGTCACAGGCCTGATCGTATTAACGCCCTAGGTCAGAGGGAGAGAATAATGAATAGGCGCCGAGCTCAGTTCGTAGAAGGGAACTTAATTAACCTTGGGAGAGTGAAAGAAAGTCAGAGATCATACCTAGGACCTTGGTCTAGGATGCTTATATTAATGTATGAGTGTGTTGGGCGGGGAAGAGGGTCTGCTTGATACATCATTCGAATCACTTTTTAAGCCTGAAAAAAGCTGCGGTTCGTCCTCCTCAGGGCCACCCCAAACCCCACACGATCCCGCGGTGAACTCCGCTGCGGGAGCCCCGGGGCTAGGCAGCGCGGTCCTGCGTGCCCGCCTCGGCCCGCGTGGGAGGCCAGCGGCGGTCGAGAGGAAGGGCCACGGAGTCCCAGCGACCCGGCCTGACCTCGGGAGGGACTGCCAGGGAAGGGACGCGGGGGTGGGGGTGGGGGTGTTCCAGGGCCGCAGAGCGCCCGGGCAGGCCCTGGCTGCGATCCGGAGGAGGAAGGCGAGGGCGAGAAGCAGGAGGCCGGGCCATTGTCCAGGGAGGGCGCATTTTTGTCCGGATGCTGCTGGTTGCTATAGCGAGGAGGGAAATCCAAACAGAAGGGCTCAGTTCGCCTCCCTCGGGCCTGGGAGCCGCGCTGCCTCCTCTCAAGCAAAATAAAAGTGCCGCCCGGGGCCTGGCACCCTTTCCCTGAGAGCTGACTGCGGGCTGGAGGAGAAGGGCCCGGAGGACCCGGGGACGGAGCAAGGGGAGGGGATGTCCCTCCCCGCAGGAAACGGCCAAGCAGGTTATTGCTGGCGTGGGTGGAAAGCGCCAGCCACAACACATACTCTCTCACCCCCACCCCCCCACTCCCACCCACTCTTTCCCTCCCCTATTTTGTTTAGGGGGAAAAAAAAGTCCCACAACTTTCTCTAACTCTTGAGACTGTTCCCAGTGGTTGAAACCCCCTCTCCGCCGCGGCTGATGGCAGCGACACCGCGTTGAGGGCGCGGTCTGAGCAAAGGGACCCGCACACAGCGCCAACAGGGTACACAGGAGGAACGACAGTCCCCGCGGCGGAATGGCCTGTTAGAAGAGTTCTAAGACCAGTCCGAGGAAAGCCTTGCTAGGAAGAAGTGTAGATGCAAATTTCTCACATTTAAAAGAGACTCTTATTTTGCAGTAGGTTTTCTTTCTTTCTTTTCTTTTCTTTCTTTTTCTTTCTTTCTTTCATGTCTTGCTATTCAACTTTGAAAACAGTGAGTGAAGAAAAGGTTACAATGAAGGCTTTTTACGGCTTATAATTTCTCCAACACTGTAGCTCAGAACAGTGAGGGGAAACAGCGATATTTAGTTACTTGTGAGCTGCTGGCTTCAGAAAATGTGGAGTTTGCACTTTTAGAAAGGGGGAGTATAGTTTGCCCTATCTTAGGTAAAAAGTTATGCTTTTATTTGTGGGGACAAATTATCTACACCAACAAGAGGTGGATGGTAGGAACTTTAAAAATGGATTCTCTCTTACTCTACTGTGACTTTTAACCCCCATCTCTCTTTGCTTCACTCTGTTGCCTAAAAGCTGCCTAAAAAGCTAGACAGAAAACTTTTATTTGACCTTAGGAAGTCATTTGAAAGGCACAGTCCAAGCATTTTTTTCTACCTTCTCCATTTAAAATATATCATTTCCTTTCCAATGACAAGTTCCCTAAAAAAAAAAAAAGTTCACACAACTTTGTAAGAAGTGCCTTAATTCATAATGATATTCACATATTTTAAAGTGCTTGAAAGAAATCATGTTAATGAAGAGAACATTTGCAGTAATTTGGTGATAATTATCAGAATCACCACATATTCGCAGAGGCTTGAACAATACGTGTTCAGAGAAAAGCAAAACACATTATTTTAATAGTCTGATATGCAAACTATGGACCGTTCAATTACGTGACTTAATAATGCATACATGATGTGATCTTGTTATTGCGATGGGTAGGTTTGCCATGAGTCACTCCTAAGACCAAGAGTGCTCTCACATCCAGTAAAATCCATTGCCATGGATCACGGGCCCCTGCCAAACTGCATTTAAGAGAATAAAAATTAATGACTGAGAATTTGAGCGTTAAATTAACATTAATTATATGACCTGCATGCTGGAAAGATTAGATTTCTTACGCCCTAATTAGATAACGTCTCCTCATACATCAAACAATTTTTATTTTTATTTCCAGGTTTCAGGAATACAATGCAAAGTGCTGAAAGGCAGTAGTTGAGGGTTTTTCTGATCTGAGGTCAGAGTTTGAAGGGTGTCTAGCCACTATCTCCTTTGCTTTCCTTCCTTCCTTCCTTTCCTTGGCTCCCTCAAAATGGGAGGTCATAGTAGAGAGAATTAACCTCCTTCCCCACCTTGCACTGACAGTGGTAGTTGGAGAGCAGGGAGGTGGTGGGCAGTTCCCTGGTAGACCGAGAATCTCAGCGGGACCGTTTGTAGCTGCCCCAAGCAAGGGTGGGTCGCCAGTCAGTATCTCAGGCCAGGACAACTAAGCGGCAAAATATCTGCAAGGGACGCCCAGCCAAGACCGCACCACAGACCTTTTTATAGTAGAAACGTCTTAGCTAGACGTCCAAGAACGCAACTTGATCCAAAATACTGTGCTACGAACAGGGGGGGGAAAAAGAGGTTCTCTTAGGGAACGGGAGGGACACACCACCAGAAGCCAAGACAACAGCACTCATTTCCTTCCCGAAGAGGCTTACAAGGGGTGTTTGTCAGCCATTTCCCCAGCAGTGCCCTGACATTTCGAAATCTCGCCATGCTGGCCACAGGCGCCCACGCTGGCGCGGGCGGTTCAGCCTCTGATGACCCAATCTGGGGTGAATACCGGGCTGGGGAGTGGGCGAGGCTGGGGGAGGGGATGTCTCCCTCTTTAGACGACTTGTTGCTGCTGGGGAGGGAGCAGGGAAAGAGCAGAGTTGGGGGAGCGGTACCTCCAGCCCCCTCCCCTCCCACGACAGATGGTGGGTAGTGACTCGTCCCTTCTCTGGGGTCCTAAGCCGCGACTTGCGGTTCCGGGGCTCCAAAGAAAGCCGCCAGTGGATTCGGTCTGGAAGCAACGCGCAAGGATTTACATCCCTGAGATTAGGATTCGGAGTCTCCTCCTAGGTACTTAGTGTGGCCCCAGACCTCTCACGTCCCCCATGTCCTTCTCCCTCCTACCCGAGCCTCACCTTCCCTAGGGACAGTAAAGAATGCAGGGGCCTCTCGGACAGCTGCCCTGAGCTCTGGGCGGGACAAGCGAAGCGAGATTAAAACCTCTAGGCGGCCGATGCTAAATCACTCAGAATAGAGTTTTCACGTGTCAGTGTTTCCATTCAGCCACTTTCAGGCTTTGGAGACGAGAGTAGGCGCGCGTGCGCTCGAGTCTACGCGGTCCTAAATGGTGACTTACGAGGCGGGGGGGGGGGGAAGGGGAGGGTTAGGAAAGTTAGCAGGTGCGGTCGAGGCGGGGGCTCCGTCTGCGGGTTCCTCATTCGGCGGGGCAGTCCGAGGAGGGAGGGAGGGGCGCCCCGAAGACAGTGCGGAGGCCGTGAGAGGGGGCCGGGCCGGGGGGGACGCTCTCCCAGGCCCCACCCGCTGCGACCCGTCCCCAGTCTGGAGTCAGTGCGGCGCGGCCACCGCGCGCCGCCCCACGCACGCTTTGACTGGGAGGTGACTTCGCCAACTCAGAGATCATGAGGAGTTCAACCTTAGGGTTGGAATGGGCACGAAAAGTTAGCCCGCCCCGTATCTGGGGCTGGAAAATTTCCGTCTGGGCTTCCAGCAGAACCTCGAGCCCGGGGATGGTGGGGCGGGGCGCGGCTGGAGGCCCAGAGGGCCCCTGCACCCAGTCAGGTGGGGCCCGCGGCTTCTGCAAAGCTCGGCGACGGCTGGAACGGGGCGCGCGCATTCTCGCTCCCTGATTTCCTCTGAAGGGTTCCAGGAGGGGAGGGTGTAAGGATCGGGGGCAATAAAGGAGACGTGAGGGTGAAAGCGAGAGAAGACTGCCCGCCCAGCCTTCCCGAACAACGCATAAGCCCCTCCTAAGAAGGCTCTCTTTGGGCAGGGAAGCGCCTCTCCCGACAGGTGTACAAAAGAAGAACGTCTCGGCTGTTGCGGCAAGAACTTTGCAGCCCGCTACTTGGGAAGGAAGGCAGCTCCCTCTTCCCCTGTCCGCAGCGCCGTGGGTTTGAAGTGCGTCTCTCCTTTACACAGACCCGTTCCTCCCCCGCGCCCGCGTCCCTGAGAACGTGCCTTTGCTCCAAATGGTTACTCCTTCTAGAAACTGGAATATCTGTACTAGTTGAGCCTCTTCCGTGAGAAGATGCCCTGTGGAAACTTACAGGGCGGGTATCCGCGCCCACAGATTCTTGGGCAGGCGAGGCTTGGCCCTTGCCCTAGGGTAATTTACATAGAAATTCACAATGGGTAATACCCTAGAGCGCTCCTGGAAACGCACTGTGGCTAGTAGCATTAGTTTAAGCCTCAGACACACCTCTTACGTATGCTCTATTCGTGGTTGAAGTTTTGGTTAAATGATTGATCCGAAGTTTGCACCGTGGGTGTTTATTCTTCCTGTTTTCTTAAACTGCCTCTTGGATGGTTTCCTGTCAGTTTTCAGATGCCATTTGCAGCACAAACAGATTTCATATGCCTGCTGCAGATTGTCTCCAAAGTTCTAGTTTAAAAGAGCATTATGTAAGCCTCTCTCTATTTACATAAGAGCTTTAACTCAAACCTCTCAGAAAACCATTTATTACCAATGGACACCCACCCAGGGAAGCAGCATAACCAGCCAGTATCTGTATGACGCTTTCAAGAACAGCAATAGTTCATTCTTTGGGGAGTGGGGGAAGGAGAGTAGCTGTAACAAAAAATTGGAGTATTTGCGTTTTTATTCAGCTTGGTTGTATATCGTTTGAGCATTATTCTTAAGCTTAATGCAGGTAGGGACAACATTTACAGGATACACTTTTTATCTGTGGGGTCAGCATTTATCTAGGCCACAGTGGTGGCCCTGTTTCCCGTCCCCAAGTTGAATCTCAACTGTGAGAGCAACTGTCTTTTAGAATAATCAACTGAGTACACATTTTTACTAATTTCTAAGTTACTAAGGGGATTTATTAATGCATAATTATCGTAAACCAAAGTCAAGTCATAATAAAATATGTGAGATAAAAAGTTTTTTTTTTAAAGACCACTTTCACTCTCATTACATTCCCTTTCCCACTGATAGCCACTGCTATTGGTTTAAAGGGGTATTTCTCTCTCTTGCGTCATTTTGCTCTTTCATTCAATTTTTCTTCCCCCCACCCCAAGTTTTTACTAAACTTTGGGAGGGTTTTATTGTTATATATTGTTAAAGTTTCTTTTAGGAAGATGGGGCCTGGAGATATATGAAACTTAGATATAAAAAGTTCAAAATTGGGCAACCTCCCCTTGGTTTCCCTCCCACTGTGGGAACTTTTCTGTCCTCTCAATTAACCCTGCTTTCTAAAAAAATTTTAAAAAGCTCAAAATTGGGATAGTATAGGGAAGACCAATATCTTGTCCTAGATCATGGCAAGCTAACTTTGGGATATTGTTCTGTCTTCATTACTGCATCATTATTTATTTATTTATTTATTTTTGAGTTGGAATCTCACTCTGTCGCCCAGACTGGAGTGCAGTGGCCGCTCCCGGTCACCGAAGCCTCGACCTGCTGGGCTCCAGCGATCCTTCCGCCTCAGCCTTCCCAGTAGCCGGAATTACATGCATGTGCTACCACGCCCGGCTGATTTTTTGATTTATTGTAGAGATGAGGTCTCGCTGCCCAGGCGGGTCTCGAACCCGCGGGCTCAGGCAATCCACTCACCTCAGCCTCCCAAGGTGCAGGATTACAGGCTGAGCCACCAAGCCCGGCTATTATTGCATTATTAAAAAGAAAATAATTTAGACACTGCCACTTTCATGTCATCAGAAGAGATCAAAAAGGGTCCTACAGACTTCTTTGCTGAACTATTAGGCAATCAGAAAGTCAGGATATTTCAAACTAGTTCTTAGAATCTGAGGTTCTTCCTGGTGACCATCTTGTATATAAATGGTCTACCCTCCCCCTGTAGACCCAGGACAGGTGACATATACAGCCATGTCCCCAACATGGGTCCTGTTGTCTTGTTGTGGGGAGGGACTAGATCCCCAAATATCCTCTCAGAGCATACCCCTTAAAGATGTAAATAAATGGTGTTACGAGTAGTGTTGTTCCCAAGAGAAATTGTAAATCACACAGGTTGCATCTGGAAGGTATTGTAGCTTGCCCGCCTTCTCTTAACACTTCCCTATCACTCTGACCACACAGGTTCTAGTTTTCCTCTTTGGGACATTTCAACCCACTTCAACTCTTTCCTCTGAGGAACTTCTTACCGTTGCCTTCCCTGACATCATTAATTAGATAATACAATCAATACCAAGGTGTTAAAAGTGATAGATGCTAAAAGGTATTTGCTTTTTTTTTTCCAAAAAAGCTTGAAGGGTCCATATTATAGGCCCAAAACAATGAATCTCAGTAGTGTAATTGGAATTTAAGACTGTAGTTGGCAGATGGAAAAGATATTTTAGGCAGGAAGAATTTGCAGCATTCCTAAAATATAGCCACATGGTCATGAGTCACCTTCTTTGTCCTCTCTTTAAAGACCAATTTTACCTCTCTGAGCTACTCACATATGAAATTTCTACTGCAGAAACAGTGTCAATGAATTTTGATTAGTAATTGTGCAGTGTTGGAAAAGTTTTAATGGGACTGATGTTGTATTGAAAAATTTCCTTCTTCTAGTAACAAGTTCAGTGGAACTGACCCCAGTCTGGGTAGAAAGACCTATGGCTGGCCAATTAAAATATTTCACACTGTAATGATTGGTTCAGGAAGGACGCATGACCTAACTAGACCAATCAATGCAAATGAGTATTAGCTGCATAGTATTGTCTGAATAATGAGGGAATAGAAAAAATAGCTAATGCTCTGTTTACATTATATACATATATATGCATATATATGTATATACTATATATGCATATTTGTATATGAGTAATATATGTGTATATAAGTAATACAAGGCCCAAAAATTAGACTCATGTGCCAACCTAGAAAAAGTGCTGCATAATTCATTGCTAAATATCACTATGGCCACCTTTGAAGTACTCCCCTTGGGAAGCTATGCACTGATGCCAGAGCCTAGTCCACCCATCAAAGCAATTTTGGACCTCTTTCTGGAATGGCCATCAGAGCTGCCTCATTATTTGCTGAGGTTTGACAATTAAGTTCACAAAATTGCACCATGTGTTTACGTTGATGGCATTGTACAAATAAATGTATTGGAACACCCTCCCTACTCACCTGATCTGATCCCCAATAACGTTTTTATTTACCCAAAGGGAAAGAAAATATTGAAGGGCGAACATTTGATGACATTCAGGACATCAAGGGTAATATGATGAAGGCGCTGATGGCCATTGCCACATGGTCACATATATATGACATTCGCTCACAAGGTGGCATTAATCAAATGAATGCTAGCATCACCATGTGACAGGCAAGACAGTTAAGGAAAATGGCAGAAGCACGATTGAGCGAGCATCATACTATACATTGCTACCATAATTTAATTCAACTTCAAAAAGTAATACATAGGATATAACGCTTAAAAATGTGTATAGATTTTTGGCATCCCTGCTATGTATATAAGTATATATATAAGTATATATGGTATATATAAGCCTTCATCTTTTAGGAGCTATGTTGTGAAGAAAATGTGCTTGAGAGAAACCAATACAGAGAAAAGCAAAAGACAGAGTAAGATAAGATATAATTGAGCTCCTGGATTTAGCTGTGCCTAAAGTGTAGCCTTAGAATTTTTTTTGTTGTGTAAGCCAAGAAATCTCTTTTTTCCCCTTGAAGTTAGTTTGAGTTTCTGTCACTTGAAATTAAAGCAGCCTTTACTTTTGAAAAACGACTCTCATACTCTTAAGAGCAGAGACTTGAGTTAATCATACATTTCAGATCACAGCACATTCTCATTATTGGTTTATGCAAAGCCCAGTCTTCTTCCCCCTCTCTTCCTTTCCTCCTTCCTTCATTCCTTCTCTTTTATCCTCATATCTCACTCTGATTCTTGTCTCTATCATAGACCACCATTCTAACATGTATGTATGTATTCTTGCAAAATACATACTGTTTCTCTGAAGGAATTATTTTTAATTTATAGAAAAAACATTGTGTTGAATATCTTCTTCTGTTTCTTGTATTTTCTACCCATTACTATGTCTAGATTATTATTAACAATTTCTGCATTTTATGCATATAGCTAATCTTGTGCTTTGAGGAGTTACTACACAGTTCTCCATCATATTAATCAAGCTCCAGTAGATAAGAAAGAAACCACACTAGGTATTTCAACAGAGAACATGGTGTAAGGAGTTGACTGCACAGGAGTTGATGGAGTGAAAAAGCAAAAAGCAAAGACTGGTGAAAAATAGAGGCAAGAATGCATCAAACAGTAGGGTTGGGGAACAAATATAAAAGATCAAGTTTATGACTACTTAAATATTTGGAAGAGGGGCCTCTGGAAGCTAGCACTCATTTCTCACTTCTGAAGAGGGAGTGCCACTCAGAGGTAAAAAAGTTGGTCTTGAGAAGTTGTGACTTAAACCTCAGGAGGCATGGGCATCTGTTGCTGGTGCTTCTGAGTGGAGGCAGGGCATGATGAGGCTGTTTCTTGGAATGCCAGGCAGAGTTGGAGATGGAGAGATATTGCTGCTGCCAGAATGAAGTACCATTGCTTGAGTGATATTGACAGGAAGAAGAGCAAGTAAATAAAAAGGAACACGTCCCTTCTGTCCTCTCCCTCCTTCCAGTCTCTCTCTATGACCTGTTTTCGACAGAATTTAACAAGGGTCAATCTTACAAAGTAATTTAAAGGATCCCAAACCTCATGTCATAAAGTGAGATCCAGAAGAGGAAAATTTAGAGTTGAAGGTTGATAGCTTAACAATATGCTTCTGCACATATCAGAACTTAAGATGCACCTTTCCTTCAGAAGATGACTTCACTTTCCACTCCTTTCTCCCAGAGGAGACTCAAGTTTCCAACAGGCATTGTTTTCATGTATGGACAATCGATCGCACAAAGACTAAATTGTCAATTTTACCACCATGAACACTCCTTATATAAAACAGTGGAGTGGGGGGAAAAAAGAAATAGAAATATATATCATAACTAAGGAAGAAAATATGTGTAGCTACTACGGTCCATTTGTCTAGAATTGGTCATAAGGCTATAGTTGATATTTGTAACCTTCTTTTTCCATTAAGCATTTTATATTTATTTGACTTTCAGACATCGTTTCAGCTAGTTCTTCACCTGGCCAAAGCCCCTTACTCCCATTATGAGAGACTTTAATCCTCAGTGGTTCTGTTTATTCTGATTACGTTAGCAATCCTTTGACTTTTAGTTTTAGAAATGGAGGTTCTAGGGGACATCTCAGTGAGTCCCCTGATTTTTCACTACCCCCATTTTATAGCAAAAGTCAAGTTCTCCTTGTTAATCAGGATCAATCACCCCGTCCTTAAAATAATCCCCATCTTTGCCTGTTGGTTTAGTGGCATGAGGAGCCCAAAACCGACAAGTCGCAATCTCAATTTTCAGTTCAATCGAATGATTGTTATGTCTGCTTGTAGAGATGTTCCTCCTGTGGGAATCAGAACCTCTAAACCAGAAGAGCACAAAGTTGTGGGAACTGGAAAGCAAAACTTCTGCTAGTGGGTTACCAAACTGATAACCCAACATTGGTACTTAGACTCCTGCATTCTGGCCATGAGAAAAATAGCACCGTATGTTTGCCATGATTCTAAGCTTATGATGATAGTTTATAAGATATAATACCAAACTTTTAGGATATTCTTAATGGAGTAGGAATAATTCTTTATAGATCATTCCATCATTTTGTCAGACCAGTGCATCTAAATGATGGGGTGTGTAATAAGACCAATGAATTCTATGAACATGAGCTTATAACTGTACTTCTTTTGTTGTGTTAAATTCTTTGGTCAAAGGTAATATTGTGTGGAACTAAACAATGTTGCATGGAACATAGTGAATCAGGCTTTCTGTAAATCCATGATGGTGATTCTGGTAAAAGCACTAGGAAAAGAGAAGAAAACCCCATTTCTATTATACATACATTAGAGTTAGGATTAACTGTTTCTACATACATGAGGAAAGGAATCCAATGTAATCAACATATCATAAAGTAACTTGCTGTTACCCCCAGGAACTGATGCCATTTGTGGGCTTAGCACTAGTCTCTGGGGTTGGCAGTTTATGCATTCTGCAATGGCAGTCTCAGATCAGTCTTGAAGAGACGCCCATGTTGTTGAACTAATGCAGTTTCCACTCCTGCTATCATGAATACTTTACGCATTCGTTCAGCAAGCTCCTGAATGGCTAGGGAAGAGGCTGCCTGGAATTCATAAAAAGTGTCATCTTTTCTATTTGACCTTGATTATTGAGAACCTCATCTGCCATGGAAGTCCTTTGTTGAACAGATGTCTTCACACTCCATGTGGAGCCTACTCACAAACATCGCTCTCAGTCTTTCTTACCATTTTTATTCAAGTCTTCTTCTTAACCATCAAACCAAACTATTAGCCATGGCTGATAAATCAGTGAGTTGGTGTAGATCCATATCTGGCTATATCCAGTCATGACAAAGGAGGCGATACATGTATGCTTTTTAATTTCTTTTTCGGGAAGCATTTTGCTTCACCACTGTCTTTTAGGGACACCCCTGACTGGGGCGATAATGTTACAGGTGTCTACTTCTGATAAATGGATTATGCTCTTACAGAATCTCTCTGTGTTTAATCAAAATCAGCTGACTAGAAACCTTAATTACAGCAGCAAAAACCCTTTTACCATTGCCTTACAGCATAATTGTGGAACTGGTATCTCATTGCATTTACAGGATCTTTCCACAGTGAAGGAAACAGTAGCGTGGATCAGTGTGGATTATCCTACCATACTATTGTTCTACTTAAAAACATGTTTTCACTCAACATTATGTCTCAATATCAATCTATCCTTTTGTATTTTCAACTATTGTGTTGCTTTTAATTGGTGCCTGGTTCTTCTTGATGTGCATCCACCATGTTTTACTTTTCTACTTTTCCAGTTATGGATACTCTGCTTCTAACTCCTTGCCACCACAAAATAATGCTACAATGACCAGCTTATCACACATTCCTTTATGAACTTATAGTTTCGTATATATATGGAAATTTTTGCATTATAGGGTATTCAAATACTCAATTTGACTTAATGGTGTGCCAATTTTTTTACCAAATGGCTACACAAGTCTACATTTATACCAGCAGTGTACGATATTGTCTCTATCCCAGAGAAACAATGTGATTTATTGTCCTCTTAGGGACACTTTTAACTATGAAAGCAGGTCCTAACAATAATGATGAACAACAAATATAATCTATTTCCCCATTCTTGCCAAATGGGTGCTATTCACTTTTTGAATTTTGGTAGTACAAGGATATGAATGTGCATTTCTGTGTTATTTTGTTTCTCTCTGATTATGTTTGAGCATCTTTTTGTATGCTTGTTAGGTTTTTGAGTTTCATTTTCTATAAATTACTTGCTTATATTTGTTGTTCATTATTCTTTAGTTGAGATGGCTACAGAAATTTCTTATACATTCTTGATATTAGTAGTTATTAGTTGTAAGCATTGGTGACACCATCACCTTTTCTACTTTCTGCCTGTTAATATTTTTAAAAAAAATTTATTTTAAGGATGTGGGGCACAATTCAGGGTTAAGTATATACATGTTCATTATGCAGGTACCCTTGTTGATGAAGTGTGTTATCCCCACGCCTGGCAGTTTCCCACTACTGCCAATCCCGCCATCTCTCCCAGCAGTTTCCCACTAGTCCACTAGCGCCAATCTCTTTCTTATAGCATTATGATGATTGTTGAAGGTCTGCTTATGCATGAGACCATGTACTCAGTTCTTTGTTTCTGTAATAGATTACTCAGTATTATAGACTCTAAATCCATCCAAGTTGCTGTGAAGTTTATAATTTTGTCCTTCTTTATGACTATGTAATATTTCATTGTGTATATGTACCACATTTTAAAAATCCAGTCCTCTTTCAATGGCCAGCATAGTTGGTTCCATGTTTTTGCTATTGTGAATAATGCTGCAATAAACATGCATGTGCAGGTATCTTTTTCAGAGAGAGATTTGAGTTCCTCCAGATATATTCCCAGTAGGGGATTGCAGGTTCATATGGAAGGTCGATTTTTAGATATTGTAGGAATCGCCACACTGTTTTCCACAGAGGCTGTACTAGTTTACACTCCCTCCAACGGTGTAGAAGTGTTCCATTTTTGCCACATTCTCTCCAGCATCTCTCTTTTTTTTTTGAGTTGTTGACGATGGCCATCCTGACTGGAGTTAGGTGGTATCTCAGTGTGATTTTAATTTGCATTTCTTTGGTGACTAGTGAGGCTGAGCATTTTTTCATGTATCTGTCTTCTTTTGAGAACTGTCTATTCAGATTTTTTACCCACTTTGTAATGGAGCTGTTTGTGTTTTTTTCTTTTCAGCATATTTGAGTTCCTTGTAGATCCTAGATGGTAGGCCTTTGTCAGATATACAGTTGGCAAATATTTTTTCCCGGTCTGTGAGCTGTCTCCCTGTTCTCTTGATGGTTTCTTTGGCTTTACAGAAGCTTGTAAGTTTGACGAGGTCCGACTTGTCTATCTTATCTCTTATGGCATGGGCTCTTGGGGTTTTGATTAGGAATTGGTTGCCAGTTCCAATTTTCATAAGGGTGACTTCTACATTTTCTAAGTTTCTTAGACCTGGAAATGACAATACAGGAATTCATATGGAAATATAAATGACTATGGACAGCCAAAACAATCCTCAGCAGAAAACAAAACAAAACAAACAAAAACAAAAACAAAGCGGGAGGTATCACACCCCCAGATTTTAAACCTTATTACAAAACTACAATAATCAAAACAACCTGGTATTTGTACAAGTACAAGCATATAGACCAATGGAACAGGACAGAGATCCTGGAACTAAAACTTCAGTTTCTCAACCAACTCATCTTCACCATCAACCACTGGGGAGAGGAGAACCTAGTTAGTAAATGTTGCTGGGAAGACTGGCTGACCACATGCAGAAGATTAAAACAAACCCCTACCTATCACCGTACACAAAAGTCACCTCTAAGTGAATCAAAGACCTGCCTGATAACATTATTTAAGGTGTCTTTTATTGAACAAAAATATTTAATGCATCAGTGTGGTGGGCAGAGTGATATACTGTTCAAGTTCCTCTTCAAAGGGAGACTTATTACCTTAGCTACTGGAGGTGGTATTGGCAGACATACTTTAATTCTCAGTGACTGGGGGTTTCACCTGGATTCTTAATCTTATTCTGTTAGTGTATATGTCTATCCTTATGCCAGTACCATACTATCTTGATTACTGTAACTTTGTACTATAAGTTTTAAAATCGGGAAATGTGAATCCCCCAACATTGTTCTTCTAGATTCTTTTGGGTATTCTGTGTTCCTTGTAATTCCAAGTTCATTTTAGGATCAGTTTGACAATTTTTGGAAAAAAAGGAACTAAAAATTTCAAAAAAATTGCACTGAATTTATAGATCAATTTGGGGAGTATTGCCACCCTCATGATATTGTTTCCAAATTCATAAACTTGGAATATCTTTTCATTGATTTAAGTCATCTTTAATTTCTTTCAACATGTTTGGAGTTTTCACTGGCTAAGTCTTGCACATTGGTTAAATTATTCTTAAATGTTATATTGTTTTTGGTGCTATTGTAAATTCATTTTTTTCCTTAATTTTGTTTTCAGGTGGTGTACAGAAATACAATCAATCTTTATCTACAGTTATGTGCCACATAACAACGTTTAGATCAATGATGGACTGCATATATTATGATGGTTCCAGAGGACTATAATAGAGCTGAAAACTTCCCATTGTCTGGTGATGTCACAGCCATTGTAATGTATTGCAATGTGTTACCTTTTGTATATATTTAGATACACAAATGCTATTTTGTTACAGTTGCCTATGGGCAAATACTGTAGTATTTAGTACAGTAACATGCAGTTTAGACTTGTGGCCTAGGAGTAATAGGCTATACTGTATAAACTAGATATGGAGCAGGTTTGTGTAAATACACTCTGATGTTTACACAATTAATAGACTATGCCATCTAGGTTTGAGTAGGTATACTCTATGATATTCACAAAGTAATGAAATCACCTAATTACAAATTTCTCATAATGTATCTTGGTCATTAAGCAATTATGACTGTACTTACCTTGCATAATCTTGTATCCTGCAACTTAGCTGAACTTTTTTATTAGCACTATAATGTTTTTTGTTTTGTAGATTATTTAGAGTTTTCTGCATACAAGATCATATTATCTGTGAACAGAGAAGATAATTTTATTTGTTTCCATTATAGATGATTTTATTTCTTTTTTCTATCTAATTGCTGTGGTTAGTACCTCTAGTACAATGTTGAGTAGAAGTGATGAGAGTGGATATCCTTGATTCATTTTTGAACTCAGGTAAAGGATTTCAATTTTTCACTACTAAGGTTTTAATAGAAGTCTTTTATCAAATTGAGAAAGTTCTCTTCTATTTAAAAAAATTCAGTATTTTTTTTATCATGAGAGGGTGCTGAATTTTGTCAAATAATTTTCTATATTTATTGAAGTAATCATGTAGTGCTTCCCCCTTATTGTATTAATATAGAACATTGGTTAATTTTCATATGTTGAACCAACCTTGCATTCTTGGGGTAAATCCCACTTGGTCATGGTGTATATTCCTTCTTATATGCTGCTGGGTTTGTTTTGCCAGTATTTAGCTGAGAATTTTTACATTTATATTCATAAAAGATACTTGTATGTAGTAATTTTCTTTTCTTGAGATGTCTTTATTTGACTTTGGTATCAGAATAATACTGGCTTCATGAAATATTCCCTGTTCTATTTTTTGGAAGAGTTTGAGAAGGGTTGATGTTACTTTCTAAAGAATGTTTGATAGAATTCACCAGTGAATTTCCTCCACTGGTTATTTAATGTTACTTTGTATGATTTCAGCATAAACGGTCATTTTTACATTCTTTCACTATTGTGTAAAGTAAGTAGTGTGTGTGTGTATTTTTTATGATATATAAGAGTAGACCTTGCACGAAGCAATTCAATTTTCAGTATAAACTTATCAGAATGACTGGATCTATCCTTGTACTGACCCATTAAGTTCTGTTCATAAGTAACTTTGCTTAGTTAAGTTCAGTTTGGCTATCAGTTTTGCCATCTTAGTCACCTGCACAATGACATTATCATATAACAGAATGTCAAAATTCCAGTAGGTGGAACTAGTGACTTTCTAAGGAAAATTAATCAATTTACTGTATAGATGTAGTGACTTGTAAAATTATCATCATTTAAACACTCGGCTAATTTTATGTTTTGGCTTTTATTTTATGTGGTTATATATTTTTATTTTGCTTTCATACTGATTGGTACTAGCTCACATACAGAACTTCCTGTTAATATTTTATCTTGAATGTCATAATAATTCCATGAAAATATTTAATGAGTATGCAACATGTGTGAATAAATATTAAGAAACTAAATAAATACATACACACATTTTACAATTATTTTATTTTTATTTTTTTAGATTCAAGGGTACATTGCAGGTTTGTTATATGGGTACACTGTGTGATGGAGAGGTCTGGGCTTCTATTGAGCCCATCATCCAGATGGTGGCCATGGTATACATGGGCATCAGGATGAGAACAACTGAGATTGGGGACTTTTCAAGGGGGAAGGGAGGAAGGGGTTAAGAGTTGGAAAACCACACAGACACTTTTAAAGTTGTTTGCTGCAATGAAGAAATATTTTGCAGATTAAATTCAGTAAACATCTCACTCTCAAAAATGAGAGTCTTTGTCTTGCAGACAAATATTTCAGCATTATTTAGGCCAGAGGAGCAAGCAAACCTTATGTAACATACAACAGTGAGAATATAAGAACAAACATTCACTAAAACTGGAAGTAGGCATTACTGGCTGTCCAGTAAATAATGCATTGTTAACATCAATGTCTCTGAGCTGTGAGATTGCCCTTCTTAGATGATGTGCTCAACTCTTCCAGGAGAGTCCAAGGAAGTTCAGATAAAAGTCAAGATAAGTATATTTCCTTCCTAGCTGCATGATTTTCTCTGAGTACTCAGTCAAGGCTTGTACATTGACTATTGAGTACATTGCTCCATTGCTCTATATTTATGATGTTTCCATGCTACACATGAAAGTGGAACTCTTTATCCTTCCACTGGAGATACACAAGCAACATCTAATTCCTTACTGTGTTCATCTACTTTACGAAAATCATTAACCAAAAATACTTTTCTCATTTTTTCATTTTACATCATTTCAACAAAACATCGAGCTCTTAATTATACAAACCAAGCAATGCAAAGGTGAATAAGACATTGTGCGAGGAGATGGATATAGAAAACAAAGCAAATATGACTGTGGTTCTCCTTGTCTATGAGTTCACATAGACAATGGGAAAATGGATTGGCATTACAATGTTATTTGTGACATCCTTCACTCATTTACTCACTAAAGATACTCATTCATTCTATTTTACGTGCTTCCCGTGTGCTAGGTATTGTGTGCTTAGCCTTCAAAGCAGGGGTTCTCATAGACCTTGCTCACATTGAAATTGCCTGGGAAGCTTAAAAAAGCTTCTCACCCTCAGAGATAATCATTGAGGTGATTTGAGCATGGCTCAGGTATTGGGAGTTTGAATATCCCCAGGTGATTCTAACATTCAGTCAAGGTTTAGAGTGCTTTAAAGAGATCCAGATTTTCTTTCTTTCCCCAAGAAACCAAGAATCTCATGGGAGGGACAGACAAGTAGACAGATAATTATAAGCCTTGTGACAGAGGTGAGAATGAGGAGCTGTGGTCTTTCTTCTTCCCATTTTACAGATGAAGAATCTAAGGGTTAAAATTTAATGGATTTGCCCAATGTCATAGATTAAGTGATAGAACCAGGATATAAACCTAGATTTGTCAGATTTGATTAACTTAGATGACTATATAATACCTTCTAATAGAAGGAAAAGTTAAAACCAGGACTATTTATTTCATTTCACAAGGGAATTCATAGTGTTCTTGTATCCTCTAATGTGGGCAAACTACTCAACATGAATTTCTAAATATTTGCAAGTGAAGAACTATAATGTCAGTAAGGAAAAAATATGATTTTTTTGTTTTCAATGTTTGCTGAACTAGATACCCCTAATATAAGGAAATTCAGCAGCTACATTTTATATCATGATTCCTATGTCTCTCAGAGTATCAACTTAATACAAGTGGGCATAGTTTTTTTTATTGTCATTAAAGTACCATAATAGTAAATAAAATTCTAGAATTTAAAGTGGAAGCCTCTTTGGTAATCTGACCCATAATGATTAAGTCTTGAAATATACACCACCATGTAATTTGGACATACCTCATACCTTTTTAAAAGTGTCATTCTAGTTAGACTTTTTGCTTTCCCAGAGACTTCACAGCATCCTCTTATTTTTAATGCAGGAGACTGTAAAAATCTGAATGCAAAGTTCCTCTTTAAATTATTCTATTTTAGTTTTTATTTTTATAGTTGTTCCTTAGGAAAACTTTTGCTTGTGGAAAAACATCTCAGCTCATCATAAAAAGGGTATACGTAGGCAAAAAGCAAAAGAACTTTTCTACATTTTGTACTGATGTTTTATACATCAGTGAGGTGGTGCATGGCATGTCCAAATTGAAAAGAAAAAACAGAAGCAGCATCTCTGCGATGTCCATCTGGAGATTTTCTGAGTAAGGATTATTAGCCAAACTCTAGAAGGAACCCCAGTTCATGCCAAAAAATGTCTGGAGCTGGAACTGACAGAAAGTATAAAATAAAGCAGAATTTCACGATTTTTTAACTAGATTGCAGCAACCCAGTGAGAATAAGGAATTGTAGGTAGAGATTCAACTTCTAAAAGTGAATTTTACAAAGCAAAAACAAACAAACAAACAAACAAAAAACAACCCTCAGTAATGGAAACACCTCACAAGAGAATAAATATTTACTAGTGCCATTAGGATATTTAACAGTTATAATATATTAAAATGCTTTTTATTCAGAGGTTTCAGAATGTCTGAGATTTAAAAATATCACAACGATGCAAATGGATATCTGTAGGGGTTCTTTAAATGTCTTATAGCTGTTTCATTTTTATCCATGTGATCCTATTGAGGTTCTCTTGAGCTAATTGTATGAAAAGGTCCTATAAAGTTCAAGACAAATTTTCTTTCTTAAATCTAATAATAATAATAATAATAATAATAATAATAATAATAATAATAATAACAGCCGGACTCGTTGGCTCAGCCTGTAATCCCGCGCTTTGGGAGGCTGAGGTGAGTGGATTGCCTGAGCCCGCGGGTTCGAGACCCGCCTGGGAAACTTGGCGAGACCTCATGTCTACAATAAATCAAAAAAATCAGCCAGGCATGGTAGCGCATGCCTGCAATTCCGGCTACTCGGAAGGCTGAGGCGGAAGGATCGCCGGAGCCCAGCAGGTCGAGGCTGCGGTGGCCGGGAGCGGCCACTGCACTCCAGTCTGGGTGACAGTGTGAGACTCCAACTGAAAAAAAAATAATAAAATAAAAAATAATAATAATAAGCAGCAGCAGCAGCAGTTATGACTTTCGATCACTGTGTGGAACACACACTTCAGATATTTTAATCCATGGGCTTATATATGTAAACCAGCTTGTTTCTGGGCCACACCAAAGAAGCAGGTGTCTTTCCTTTTTTTGGTATCTCAAAGAGATTAGGCCCTGCATAAAATTTAACATGGGTAACTCAGCATGAACTACCCCATTCTGGGCATTCGATTCTGAGGAAGCGGTTTATGGAGACTGGAAAGGGCCATTCCATAATATAAGGTTATATATATGATATGGAGCTTGTCTCATATGCAAGCTATATGTATATCTAGGCTGTTGTATAGTAATGTGTCTATTGAGCATTATGCTCTGTATTAGGAAGGATGCAAGCAATGACTCTCCCGCTCCAAACCCTACTTAACCATAAGAAAGTCCTGTTATTTTGTAGTCCAAGAAATCCAGAGATGGGGTAGCTCCAGTGTTATTAATTCGTTGGTTCACTGATTCATCAGGAACTTGGGTTCATTCCACCGTTTTTTCCCCAGCTACCTCTAGCTTTGTCCTTGGCTAACTTTCTTTAGGGCTACAGCAATGGCTGCTGGGGGTCCCAGGTAAGTATGCAGATACTGCAATGTCCAAGAGCAGGAGGAGGGTCGGGACTTTTGTCCCGTGTGTCTCTTTATTGAGAGGTCAGCTTTTCCTGAAGTCCCCAGCAAAATGTCTAGAGATTGGAACTGAGTGATGTGTACATGTCTAAACCAATTCCTAGAAAAGAAAGCAGGCTCATTCGAATTGGATTCTTCATCAGGACTCACCTTGAGTCACATGAGGAGGGTGGACACTTCGATTAAACTGGGGTCACTCCTAGTAAGAAGGGAGGTTGTTAGTTGGACAAAAACAAGTGACTCCCTGTGAAGAATAAGAAAGTGCTGGAGGAGAGAGATAGGGGAAAAAATAGTTTAAGGGAAATCAAGCGCAGAGATGATTCTTTATGGGAACAGATGGGACTTACAGCTATAGGAAGCAGGTGGTAACAGAGTAGAATGACTTTATTTTTAGTCACCCTAAATGGGCCTCTATGCACATCAGGTCAGTAATGTGGGTAAAACAGAAAGGGACTTTGGGAGCTTCCTATACCAGTTACTAAGTCAGTGTCAATTTTGTTTTCGCTTTCAAACAAATTAAGATGATTTTTACAATAAAAGCTTGCAAGATAATGGTGCAGTGTTTAAGTGACTTGCTCAGGTTACTATGATAAATTTGACTATTCCTTCTCCCCATGAAGTCTGGAAACAGAAATGAGAATTGTCTGGAGTGGATGTCTAATTCTCCCCGTCATCCATCCACCTACCCATCCATTCACAAACACTTATTGAACACCTATGTGTCAGCATCATCTTAGACTCTAGGGCAAACATTGAATTAAGTACAGAAAGTCTGTATCCACATGGAACTCGCATTCTAGTGGGATCAAACAATAAACAAACAACCAAATTAATATCTAAAGAAGAGATTGCAAGACATTCAATGAAGAAAAATAAAGTCATGTGAGTTAAGGGGTAACATGAGTTTGTATTTTATATGGTATGTTCAGGGAAGAGATTTCAAAGGGCATTCAGTTGGTGATCTGAAGAGGGGAGTGGCCATGAGAATATCCAAGGGAGAAGTGTTCCAGACAGGGGAATAAGAAGTTATAAAGAAGTTTGCTTGGAAGTCAAGAAGGCCATGTGACTAGAAGAGAGAGAAGAAGGGAAGTTATAGTGGATGAGTCAGAAAAGTAACAGGGGCTGGATCAAGCCACTGTAGGCCAGTGATTCTCAAAATGTGGTCCCCAGTGACATCAGCATCACCTGGAAACATGTTAGAAATGCAAATAATTGGACCCCACAAGGTTTTTTTAATCAGAAGCTCTGGGGGTGGGTCCTAGCAATCTGTGTTTTAATTGTCCTCTAAAGTTTGAGAATTAGTTTTGCAGGCTATTGTAAAGACTGGATTTTATTCTGAATGAAATGGGGACCTATTGGAGGGTTTTAAACATATCCAGATTTTTTGTTTAAAAATGATTACTGGCTGCTTTGTTACAAATGAACTACAGAGAGACAAAGGAAAGAAGCAAATAAATCAGTTGCAGATTACTATAACTTTCTGAGCAAGAAGCGATGGTTACTTGGATTAGAATGGTGGTGAGAAGTGGTTAGATTCTGCATATATTTTGAAGATAGAGCCAACAGAAATTGCTTATGGGTCATATGTAATGTGTGAGGGTTAGAGGAAAGATAAGTATAACTTCAAATTTTTAGTCTGAGCAACTGGAAGAATGGAGTGGTTCTTCATTGAGAAAAGGGGAAGATAGTTTAAGGGCTGAGTTCAGGAGTGTGATTTGCTCATGTTAAATTTAAAGTGGCTATGCCAAAGCAGGGAGTTCAGGGAAGTGACTTGGGATGAAGATAAAAACTTGGGAATTGTCAGGGCATATGTGATATTTAAAGCCATGACCTGGATGAGATCATCGAGAGGGTGGGTATAGATGGAGGAGGCGTTTTGGAACTGAGCTCTGAATATTTATTGGCTGGATGAGGTGAGGAACCTGCAAAGGAGATCGAAAAGTAATAAACAGTGAGACTGGAGGAGAAAGGGGAGATGGCACCCTGAGAGCCAAATTCAGAAAATGATTCAAGAAAAAGGCACTTGTCTTTTGTGCAAAATTTAAAGCAAACACCAAGGAATTCAGTAATCAAGACAATTAATGTGATACTTTAAAAATAAAAATTAATTTTAAGAATCCATGATAAACAAAATATATGGAAGTATCAGCTATTAATCTCTTAAAAAATTGGAGAACACCAGCCTGGTGTTGTAATATTCATCATTATTATTTTTTTCAGTTTTGTTCTTCCTGAAAATAAGAGGCTACTAGGATCATTTGGCATGGAAAAAAACAGTCATTTGATTTTTAGTTCAGTCAAATACACAAACACTATAATTAAACTATTGTCAAACTAAATGCTTTGTGTTGCATAAACTAAATAAGTATACACCAACTCAATTTTTAAATTTCAGTATGGTCTTGATGACAGGTAAACCCAGCCAGAGCATGTGCCTTGGTTGCTCTTTTTCCCTTCCTTTTCTGCCATCAACATAGAAACCCTGATGTGAGAATGGACTGAGGAAGTGCAGCTAAAGTGAGTTGGTGCCAGCCTGTCCGGGGGGACCTGGACATTTCAAAGAAGATAGAAAGAATAAGTCAATCTTAGAGTTATGGTAGATGACAATGGGGCAGACACAGCGTAGAGAAACCTAGAGAAGTGTCACAGGGCTAAACTAGCACTGACAGGGCTGGTCCACTTGGGAAGGGTCACAAACTGTGCTCTCCAAGGTTTCAAAGGGCCAGAACTTTTTTTTTTTTTTGGAAACCACTGAAAAGTTCATCTTTAAGAGGAAACTATTCAAGGCTCTGGTCTCCCAGAGATGATGATTCATCTCTAAGTCATTTTATACTTTTGAAATTTGTCAGTGATATAATGGGAGCAGTTTTTCCTGAAAAGAAGACATAGGCTGTTTGTTTCCTGCAAAGGAAGTGAAAAACGAGGAAACCATCTGGCATTTGCTCAAAATATCTAGATAATTGAGGCCAAAGTATCTTTTAGCTTAATTTTATGTCAATGAACATCTTTCATTTCACATTTACTCCTCCACATTTATTATGTAGAGCGCACGTTAAGGAGACAGCCTGAAATTTACTCACAAAAAATTGAAATACAATGGTTATTAAGACTGTTGGATTGTGTTATCTATTATCCCTGGCAATTCTGATATTCTTGAATTTAATATATATGTGTATATATATTAATTAAAGAGATATTTCTAAAGAATGTTTGTAGATTAAAAATTCCTACCTTTATGAAAAATTTCATAGCATTGATCAGATATTTTCCACAGGTGATGTGATCTCTCTGCTATCTCTCAAAATTTGCATTTCAAAGATGATTTATAGACTTTGTGAGATGAAGTTGATGTCCTTTCTGTACAACAGAAATGTAGGACGAATCTCTGCTGAAAAACATTATTTACTCCCAAGGTTATTTCGTAAATTTAGTTTTGCATTTTGAATTCAGAATCACGTTTTCTACCACATCTTAAAGCTCTGCTATTAAAGTTACCATTTCCTGGGAAAACAGATTTAAAAGATAAATTTTTTTCTTCTCCATAATTGTGTATTGTCTTATTATTTATTAAGAAATATGATTCATTAAGAAGCATGATTATGTGATGATACCTTCTTATCAAGTCAGCAGATGCATACCATCTTTCACTTCTAGTTTTAATCTGGGTGTAGATCACTTTTTGTTTTTACTGGGAATAAACTGAAAAGGTTTGGGAACATCATTATTCCCTCACTGAAGAAAAATGTTTATTTATGAGAAAGTATTCTTAATATTCAAGCAAACTTAAAATTATTATGTCAAATAGGTGCTAGTATATTTAACTGGGTTATTTAATTATTGTAACCGACCAGTATCAATTGCTGTCATGCTCACATAAAATTTTTTCTTCAATTCCATTGGCCTAAATGATATGGAAATACTATAATATATGTTGTGTCTTTTATTTATTATTATTATTATTATTTTTGCTAGAGACAGGGTCTTGCTATGCTGCCGAGGCTGAACTCCAGCAATCCTTGCCTGAGCCTCCCTAGTAGCTGGGAATATAGGCATATGTCACGTCTCCTAGCTGTCATGTCTTTCAAAATTTAGAAATCAGATGATTCAATGAGGCTCTAGATTTGAAGGAAGCAAATTTACCCAGAGCACTAAAAATATAGCATTTTATAATTTTGCTGGGAAATATATAACAAGAGTTACATGACAGAAACTTAGTTTTGTACTTTATATTTAAAAAATATACCCCCACTCCTCCTCCTCCAACTTCTCTTCTTTGACTTTATGTTCAATTCACTTGCTGACAGAAATGGTAAGAATCCATTGAATCTCACTATAGTTAATTAGGTGCTAGGGATGAGTAGTGGTCTTCTTTAGTTGAAGAATTAACATGATTTCTAATGTATATTTTTCTTCTTTTCCCTAGGCCATTCCTTAACTAGGCACCAACTGAAAATAACTCTGGGTTATTTTGAATATAATTTGCTTATTGGTTCTATGTCTTAAGAAACCTGATTAGAAGGACCAGGTTTACCTTCTTACCCTAAACAAATACAAAACTGGGGGGAAAAAATGAAACCACAGTTTCAAGACATTGCCATTAGGCAATGGAGGACAATGATTCCTGGGAAATTGGAGACTAATGAGGTGAAATGTATGACTGCCCCAGTTGATCACCTGGAAAGAATTTCAAGGCAGCCACACAGGGCAGAAAAACCGAGCTGGATTTTGGAAGTCTACCTGAATTCTATACCCAGAGAAAATATTTTTTAACAACAGTTGAGGACTTTTCAGACATACAAAACCTGATAGAATTTGTCACTAGTGGGACTATATTATAAGAAATATTCAGGGAAGTCTTTCAGGCAGAAGAACGATGATAACATGAAAATCTGAATTTATAGAAACAATGACGTATACTGAATTAATAGCCATTTGAGTAAATAGGAAATTCTTAAATATTTTGAAGCAATTATTAACCATTTAAAGCAAAAATAATGTTGTAATGTATTTTGGGGTTTATGATGTAAGTAGAAGTAAAATGTCTGAGAAAAATAGAAGAAAGGTGAAGAGAGAAATGAAAGCATATTATTCTAATGCTGGTATCCATTAAGTGGTAGTATCCATGAAGTGATAGAAGTGCATTCAAAGGTAGACTGTGAAAAGTTATAGTATAAACCCTAAAGTAACCACTGAAATAACCACATCAAAAGACTTATCTAGTAAGCCAACGAAAGAGATAAGAGGAAATCATGAAAAATAATTCATCCAGAGGAGATCAGAAAATGTGGAAAAAAGGAACAAAGAATAGAAGGGACAAATAGCAAGCAAATAGCAAATGGTAAACTTAAACCAAATATAACCAATCACATTAAATATAAATGGTCTCAACATTCATTTTAAAAGGCAGAGATTGTCAGATTGGATAAGAAAGCAAGACCCAATTGTATACTGTGTACAAGAAACACACTTTAAGTAGAATTCAAACAATAGGTTACAAGTAAAAGGACAGGGAAAAATATACCATGCCAATCAAACAAAAACTGGAATGGCTATATTAATGTCACACAAAACACCACCAAGAGTGACAAGTATTCTCCAAGGGAGATGGTGCAAAGTATTAATTTCTTTATGTAAATCTAAAATAAAAATATTATGACGACTAAACTTTATTCCAATCTCATTCAGTAATGTGATTTGTCAACGACAGTGTTTAAAATGGTAGACACAGCATGTTCCTCAATGCATATCTTTTCAAGGCTGAATGAAAGAAAGAGGGAGAAAGAGAGAGAGGGAGAGAGGGAGAGATAGAGAGACAGAGGGAAAGAGAAAGAGGAAGAGAGAGAAGAGAGTTAGAGTTTGCATCCAATGAAGCATAAAAACACAATGAATTCCTGGCTGTACAACTGATTTAAGTGAGAAGAAGGGAGGGGACAGTTTCATTTCTTGTCTCACAAGGATCCTTTCTCTTTTCTTTTTTGTTCTGTTTGAAGCTGTTCTACAAATGCCTGAACTTTCTCCCAAATGTGTAGGCTTCCTCATTTCATTTGATGACAAGTTCTCCTTTTTAGTTGTTTAGACTAAGAGCCTTTGGTATCATTCTTGAGTCTTCTCTCTTTCACACCTCTCCTGTTATTGTATGCCCTGTCCACTTACCTTCAAAATACACCCAGAATCTGTCATCTTCTCACTTTCATTGCAACTACCTGGTCTGAGCCATTCTCTTCTCCTCAATCACTGCAACCATCTTTTACATGGATTTCCTGCTTTCACCTTTGCCCCTCAGTAATTTGCTTTACCCCTTTAATCTCAAATTACGTCCTCTTCTCTTCATCCTCTCCTTCCTCCACTTCCCTCTTCTCTGTAAATTCTGAAATTCTTACAATGGCCCATAAAACCCAGAATGATCTGGTTCCCCATAATTTCTCTTCCATTCTCTGCTATTCTTTCCTTATTTCATTCTTCCCCAATCACTGGCCTCTTTTTTGTTTCTCCAATATACCTTGATGCTCCCTCTTTAGGGCTTTGCATCAACTGTTTGCTCTCCCTGCAAACATCTTCTTCCCAGATATCCTTATGGCCAACTCCTTCACCTAATTCAGATCTTTATTTAAATGTTAAATTCTTAATGAGGTCTACTCTGACTGCCTTATTTAAAATCCCCTACCCACTCCCTAACTACTCTATTTTATCCTATAGCATTTATTACCTTCTAACCTACTATATTATTTACTATTTATGACACTATTTTTTATTTCACTTTATTTATTTTAATTTTTTATTTTAAAGATGGGGGTACAATTCAGGGTTAGGTGTACAAATGTTCATTATGCAGGTACCCTTGTATTACGTTTACTTATTGTCAGTCTCTCTGCACTAGAACAGAAGCTTTATGAGGACTGAGAATTTTTGTCTATTTTGTTCACTGGTATATCCCAAGGGCCTAGAATAGTGCCTAGTACAAAGAAAGAGCTCAATATTTATTAATGATTGGACTGTCATTCTTAGGAAAGAGTAAAAGACCTTGCCAGGAAAAAATAAACAGTACCATATGTTATCTTTTCATAAAAATGTCTACTACAGTGCCTTACACATCTTAATTTATGTGACTGGTTGACAAACATCTAAAGATGGCACTCTTGACAGATGATTTTGGCCATATTTGAAGTTGCTTTATTTTTGCTATATTTCTATAGTAGAAAGGTTGTATTGTTTCTATTAGAATATACTTTTTATACAACTCAGTTAAACAATTAATGCATTATTAAGTCACTAGGGCTGAGAGGGTGGAAGTTTACCTGTTTAGTTCTTATCAATGGTCAATCATGAAGGAAGGAGATTATCCCTTAGAATAAATAGTTTCTCTGGGTTTTTGCATTATTGAGAACCACTTTTAGGCATTAGCAGAAGGTCTCAAGGCATCTACATGGTAGTACCTATGTGATGAGTTTAAAAATGGAACCTTCATATGAAGAGAAAGCTTGAACAAGAAAATAAGGATCCGAAGCTCTGATGTACCTGACTATGGTGATACTGGACCCATAGCATATAAGCATGCATCACATACACACGCATGCACACACACACACACACACACACACACACACACACACACTTACACATATGCATGCTAGTGCGTGAAAGTCTCTCACCCCCACTACTGTAGGCCCCACTCAGGACAGTAGCAGATGACAGGACAAATGAAGCTGAAGAGAAAATCAACCATGTTAAGAGGAGACCGATCCCTTCTAAGGTAAACCCTTTCAGGGTTTGAGTTTTGTTTGAAGGACAGAGTAGTTTCTTCAACACTTTCCTTAGCTATGGTTGGTATTTGTAGTTCACATTTGCTACGAGTTTGGCTTGTCAGCTGTATAAGGGCTAGATTTGGAGACCAAGAGTTACATTTGCTTTGCTTGGCTATTTGTTACAATGACATTTCCCTGTTTGAGGTGGTGGTGATGTCAAGGTAGGGATCATGGGTGCTTTCTTTCTTTCAGAGTCTTCCATTGCAGTAGTGTCACTTGCAATGGAGGTGGCAGCAGCTAACACAGAAACAAGAACAACCGCACAACTGCCATTTATTGATCAGCTTCTATGTGACAGAAAATATACTGGGTAATTTACAATCACGTAAAAATATGTTGTCTTTCATCTATTGTTTTCTTAGACCTTATGACTATTTATCCGGGAGAGACATATTTACTTTTTAAATCTACCATATTAACTTAATATAGAGAATGGACAGGGATAGGAAGATGGTTGATGGGGACAGAAGTATGGAATGTGTAGTTATGACCAGCTAAACCACAAATCGATGATAGATTCTATCTGTTGTCCAAGAAATAGAGCAGCAAGTTATAAGGTCTGCTGATGGAATTTCATGGGAAACCCTTGGGCTCAAGTAACTAAAAGATGAGGGATGAATGCCAAACCTTCCCAACTAGCTTATGTTAACAAACCATGGATCAGTACTTCAATAAATTGTAAAAATGATTTTGAACTTTTTAATAGTTTGCATTTTTTGCATATCTTTCTTTCTACCAGGGTGAAGGTACAAGCAAAATTTACCAATATTCTATTAGTTCCCTTACCTAGATATTGTTTTCTCTTCTTTTCACTGCTGTAGTTCAAATTTTATCCTAACAAACTCCAGAACACCAGTCAGATTCTTTTCATTTTTCTGAAATTTGGTTGCATTATATGATTTAGTTGGTCATTTTTGAAGTCTGGAGAATGAGCATTGTGTGACACAAAAGATTTTTGCTGTCATACTATTTGAGAATAGTAATGGGAAAGTAGCATTCCTTTGAATGAAATCAAGAACATTTTCAATCTTCTACTTTATTCTTTGGATTTGAGATGAAAATTGGCTTCTCATTAACTGTATAGTCACAATCTCCCTCTCATCTTCTCTGCCATTGTTTCAGTTGAGTTCCTCATACTCTACTACCTGGATCAACCATTAATTTATTTGACACTCACAGAGTATTTACATTGGGCCAGGTTCTGCCCCCAGAATCTGATGACACAAAAATGAATCAGAAATGTATTTTGTCCTCAAGAAGCACTCCGATCTTTATAAGGATGAAATAGATACACCTGTTAGTAAAGGGCCAGATGGAACTCAGATATCACACTGGGTATCTTTTGTTTTCTTTCTCTTTTCTTATCTTTTTTTGGTGGAGGTACTGGGGAAGTTATTCTAGATATCTTAAAGAGAAACTAACATAGGGAACTAGTTGCACAGATGTTAGAAGACTGTAACAGCACAGAAGAGAGACTGGCGTATTCCAGAGAGAAAGTAACTGCAAAAACTTATGACCACCTCTAAGGTGGGGAAGTAAAATAAGAGAGCTTAGGGTTACCAGATCCCAGAAGCTCAAAGAAGGGCCCTGCAGAGCTGCTCTTTATACCTATGAGGGTCACAGAGAGGATGCGTCTGTGATCACCAAGAGAAGCTGGAACCAGTTGCTATTCCAGGAAGGAACAGCAAGCAAGTGGAAAGGAGCAAGTGTTATCTTTCTCCCTGACCTTCCTGTCTCCTTCTAGTTCCCTTTATTCCCTTTATTGACAGAACCTAATTTGGAGGCAGTGGCAAAGGAATCTGGGAAATGTAGTTGGCCCAGTCTCAGCCCCGGGATTGCAGAGAAGAGTTCAAAAGGGTAGTGAAAAAAGTCTAAATAACTGAAATGACTTTTTTTTAACTTTTAAAATGTTTTTATTTTAAAATTATGGGGTACATTTCAGGCTTAGGTATACAAATATTCACTGCTGATGAGGTGAGCCCCCCCTTCCCTAGGCAGATTTCTGCTACTGTCAGTCCCACCTGGAATGATTTTTTAAAAATTATTTTTAAAAAAATTAGATTTGTGGAGCATAAGTGAGGATTTACTACATAAGTAGGTCGTATACAGGTGAAGTCTTGGCATCCAGCTGGTTCCCTGTCACACAGATGGTGGACCAAGTACCCAGTGTGTTGCCACGCGCCCCTCTTCCTTCCTCCTGCTTTCCCAGCAGTGTCCAGTGTCTTTGGCATAACATTTAAAGAAAAATTGAAATTGATATCAGATATTAATAGGTAGGTCCATGGATTGAAACATATGGTGGCTTTTATGAGGATGCTGACAAAGGCTGTCAGAGGAGTCTCTCCTTGGGGAGAGTCAGTAATTCTTACCTCACAACAGGGGTGATTCTGGAGGTGAGCTTTGAAATTCAACAAGTCAGTAGTAATAAACATGCTTTCAGGTGCTTATTAGGCAGAAGGCAGAGCTGGCACAAAAGCCAGAAGTTTGGGGGCGGTCTTCCAAAAATTCAGAATGGCTCAAGACTAGGGTTCAGAAAGGGAGAGGAAAGGGGACACAGCCCAGAATTCATGCATTCAGTCAATATTTATTAAGCATTTACCTTGTCCCATGTAGTGTGCTGCATGCTATAGTACATCATTGGAGAAGGTGGATAAGGTTCCTGCCCTCATGGAATTTATATGCCTGTAGCCAAGATAGACAATAATCACATACACACAGAAAGTAAAATGATTACAGAATGCAACAAAGGTAACAAATGAGGTACTCTATTGGAGAAAAACAAGGACAACCTAATTTAGTCTAGTTAGTCTGGGAAGGTCTATTTAATTTGGTACTTGAAAGATTCAAAAGGAAAAAACTCCTTGAAGTGCCTAGGGAAGATTAGTGAGGAGTAAGCTACTCCTTTTAGCCAACAGAAGATCGGGGTGACTGGAAAACACACACACACACACACACACACACACACACACACACCACACACACACTTTCTTTCCTCGTTGCAAAAAAGAAAAACATTCATATTGCATTAGATACAAGAGGGGACCCCCAAACCTGGAATTTATTTACGAAAAATTGTATGTTTATTTTTACATGTTTAAGTTTCTGTCACCTTCAGAGTAATCTTCATGTGATGCAATACACCTATCAAGATTCTTTTTTCACTGCTCAAAACAGTTTTTGAACTTGTTGATTTTGATGCCTTTGAGTGCTTCTGCCATTTTTTTTTTTCACCTCTTCCACTTTGGCAAAATGTTTCCCTTTGAGGGCTGTTTTCATCCAGGCAAGCAAGAAAAAGTTGCTTGGGGTGAGATGAGGTCAAGTGAATAGGAACATGAACACGGGGGTCATGCTGGTTTTGGTCAAAAACTGCTGAACATTCAGCACTGCGTGGGCAGGTGCACTTGCAAATCACCCATTATGATATGGGCAATTGAAAGAATCTCCAAAAAAAAAAAAAAATTAACTGAAGCCAAACACAGCCTTGTGCAACAATGCTAACTGGTACACTGATGCTGGTGGGTTCCTAGAAAACTTACCTAGTGGAGCAAGCCTGTACTACAAGGGGCCCACTCTTCAAAAAATAATTTGGGGTGTTTTGGGGGTCCTCTCTCATATAGCCAGGGAGTTCCTCAGCTATGAGGGCCTCTGTCTGGGTCAAGCTGAACACCAGAAAGGGGACTGGGAGGTAGGAAGGACCTTGTCAAAGATGATCCTATGTGCAGGATGGAAATCTGCTTCATGGCAATGAAGAGCCCTGGCATAGGTTTAAACTGAGGTCTATTGACATAGATTTAGTGTTAATAGAATTATTTGGCAAAGGTATGGAGAACATTTGTATAGGTGAGTATTAAAAACAATTTTAAACAGTGAAAGATGCTGATATATACTGTATATATTGCATATATAACATCACATCAGCTTGATTGGTCAATTCAATGGAAAGCCATAGCATTGTAATTTGAACAGAACATTGGTTTTAATTTAATTTTTCCCCTATAACAAGATTTGATTGATGAAGTAAGGTAGGGGAACAAAAATGTGAGGAGACATAATTAAAATACTCTATTTAAACTTTACTTTTATTGATTAAAATAGTTATATCTAATACACATAATGGAACTAAGTCATTGAGCTCAATAATAAGGCACACAGTCTTGAATCCACCATCTTACCTCAGAGTAGAACGTTGCCAATATCCTTGTGCCTACCTGTATATCTTCTGCCATCATCCTCTCTTCTGAGAGGTCGCTGCTAAAACGAATTTTATGCTAATCATTTCCTTGCTTAAAAAATTGGTTTCACTTTCCAATGGAGTACAATGTTCATTATCTGGGGAATGGGCCACCTGAGACCCAATCTCCACCACTACACAATATGTCCATGTAATGAACATGCACGATGTACCCCCTCAATCTAAAATTAAAAAAAAATGTTGGTTTCATGACATATGTGTGTGTCCCTAAAGAACAATTTTTCAATTTTTTGTATTTTAACTTTAATAAACTGGTACTATACATTGTCTACTTTTTTTTTTTGACTTTCTTTTTTTTCCCCTTCAATGTTGGTTTCCAAAGAATGATCCCCATTGTTATGTATTTTGTATTTTAAAATTTTATTTATTGATTGATATATAATAGCTATACATATTTTTAGTGTCAATGTGATAATTTAATACTTCATATTGTTTGTAAGGGGCAAAGCATTATAATTGGGATATCAATCACCTTAAATATTTGTCTTTTTTAATGTTAGAAGATATTTGGGTTATTCTCTTCTACCTATTTTGAAACACAATAGATTATTGAAAACTATAATCACTCTACTGATCTTCAAACACTAGTTCTTAAATTTTTCTATCAAACTGTACATTAGTACTGAGGACCAAAGCGTGACCTTTTTTCTTTTATTCAAATTCCTAACTAAGAGTCTTGGAGAGTCATACCCGATATGAATTAATCAGATGGGGTTTTATTACCCTATTACCCTATATACTGAAGTGTGTTTTCCAACTTGACTCTGGCATAATATTGTAACAGATAAAGAAGGAAATCAAAGTATTTTATGATCCTGCAAAGTCATCTTTTGGACATCCCAGACTCTGGGTACCTTGTCCTCTACTGATTTCAAAATTCTTTAGATAGTTGAACTGCCAGACTTCACGTACCTTGTCCTCTACTGACTTCCTTAGATGGGAACTACAACTTGCCAGTTGAGAAATCTTTGACTCCACTCATAACCTGCAAGCCCCCTCCTTCCCAGTTGAACCAATGAAAATCTGACATGTATGGATTTATGGTCTTTGTAACTTCTGCCTCTCTAAAATGTAAACAGTCAAATGAATTCAACCACTCCAGGCATACATGCTTAGGACCACTTGAGAATAAATCATCTTAGAATATTTAAGTTTGGCATCTTTTCATCAACAATATCCATTAACCAATCTCTCTTCAATGCTGTCTAACGTTCCACTAAGTGAATATACCATATTTACTTCTATTCTGACAGTGGATATTTAAGTTACTTCTGTTATTATTATTTGCTATTACAAATAACTTTGCTCTAAACATTCTTGCACATGTCTCCTGGTGGCCAAGTCCAAAGTTGTTCTAAAATACATACGCGTGTGTGTTTGTGTGTATGTGTGTGTGTGTATACACAGAATTGTATAATATATACACAAGCACACACACACCTTGGAGCAGAACAACTGAATGTTGAATTTTAAAAAGTGCCACATTATTTCCTTATAAATGATGCTCATTACAATTTTTTTAAAAGTATAATATTACCCTTAATTTATCCCTAACTCCTACCTGATTACTGCTTTTCTGATCTTTGGCTGCTAATAGGAATCAGCTTGAGCTTGATACATTAATTTTGATACCTCCCTAATTTTAATTTAATTCTCCTTACTAGTGCCCTAATCATAAGAAAAGATGATCTTTAATTTATTCCAGTGAAAGGATCTCAGGCCCTGTGTTGTATGACTCAGAAGATAAAGGAATGTCATAACCTTTGGCTCCTTCCAGGAGGTGGATTTATTGTGAAACTAATGATGCTTAACTTTCAAGAACCCCTATTTGTCTAGACCCCACTAGCTTTATTTGAAAACATTCACTTTTGCATATACTTTTAATTCAGATTTTTAAACATTTTTCTTAAAGAAGACCCCAACTTTTATATACTAAACATGGATTTGTCCTTAGTTTCTGTTTTATTACTTTAAGGTTAATTTTCATTTTATAAAATGTGTCTTCCCAATCCTCTGCAATAGCTCCTAAGTGATTTCTTGAAAGATTAAAAACATTTTTCTCCTGAATATTTAAAAAAATCTCCTCAAACAGACTAATAATTTAACTAAATATGGGCTCTTCCTAAGGGCTATCATCTCAGTTTTAGTGAAGTTACTTGGAAATGAGTCAGAATCCTAACAGTTTTCAACACAGAGGATTAATATAATCTATTTAAGTCATTCTTCTTGAAACCGTCCAGTTTACTTTGGTTATGATTTGGCTCTAAAGGCCAAATCAGATTTAAGGACCTAATGTATTGATGTCTCATAGACTTCTCCCAGGATTTCCATATAATCGCTGCCTGATTCCTCTAAATTTAGAATAATGTACAATGTCAGTGGTAATAAATCAGTTAAGCATTTACTTATGGGGAAGTGCTGTGCCCAAAATAGCTAACAATCTACTGGTGATTATTAGTATATTGTGATCCCTGAGTTAAATATGTATTTATTGATTTCTGATATTGACAGTGAAAAATACAAGAAGGGACACCCAAAAAACCAGAATTATCTTTTGAAGGGCAGGACCCTTCCCCTGCTAGATGAGTATTCTAGTGTACCGGTTAGTATTGTTGTGAGAGTCTGTGTTTGGCTTCAGTGAATTTTTTTATGAAGAATCTTTCAAAAAAAGAGTATTTGCTCCTTCATGATGGGTGATTTAGTAGCATACCCGCCCACACCATGCTGAGAGTTTGGAAGTACTTGACCAAAACCTGTATGAACCTCGTGCCTCATCCTCCCTATTCACCAGCCCTGACCCCAGGCGACTTTTTTGTTTGTTTCCTCAGATGAAAAAAAGTCCTCCAAGGGAAATGAAATGTTTTGCTGATGTGGAAGAGGTGGAACAAAAAATGGCAGAAGCACTGAAAGGCATCCAAATTGAAGAGGTCAAAAACTGTTTTGAGCAAGGGAAAAAGCATCTTCATAGATGTATTACATCAAATGGAGAAGAGTTTAAAGGTGACTGAAGTTTAAACGTGTAAGACTAAATACACAAATTTTAATAAATAAATTCTGAGGATTTTTGGGTCCCATCTTGTATGACCACAAAAAAATTATGAAGTAGCAAAGTTGCATTTGATATCACCCTTGCCTTCTCAGGTAGATGATTTTTCATGAATATAATCCCTGTGGCAGGGCCCTTTGATTTATTTTCAAGTCCCTTGGGACAGTCTGAAAAATCTTTGATTTTTAACGAATGTCAGGGTTCTCCAGGGCTTCTATCTTGTGGTTCTCTTCCCACACTGTTAATCAAATTCTTCCTTATTGCTGCTCACTGAAGGCACTGAGCCTTTTAACCATCTTACCATTTCTCTTATTGACTCTCCACGAAGTGGAGTGATCAGGCCAGACACTCACTAACCTGCTCTGCTCTCTCTGTCCCCACCTGACCAAAGGCTGTGCTTAGCCTTCAAAGTCTTTTTGTATATTGTGTTCTTATCTTTTGATTCTTCTCCAGAAACACACATTATTTTTTAAAGTTAGGTAATTTCAGAAAGGATTTTAGTACTCAGTGGTGTTTCTTGAAACTTAAAAACTCTTAGATTCCTCAGAATATGCCCATAGAACTCAATTCAAAAAACACTGACCAGGCAACGTGGCTTCCACCTGCAATCACAGCACTTTGGGAGGCTGAGGAAAGATAATTGCTTGAACTCAAGGACTCGAGACCAGGCTAGGCAACACAGCAAAATCATCTCAGCATAAAATAAAAGTAAGAAATAAATTATCCAGGTGTAGGGTCCTGTGCCTGTAGTCCCAGCTACTCAGAGGCTGAGGTGGAAGGTTTGCCTGAGCCCAGGAAGTCAAGACTGCGGTGAGTCAGTATCCTGCCATTGCAATCAAGCCTGGGTGACAGAGTGAGACCCTGTCTCAAAACAAAACAAAACAAAACAAAACAAAACCCCACTGGTATATGAGGATAAAATTTCACATTTTAGTCAACTTAGGTGTCCTCAAACTCACAATTAAGCCTCTGTGATGAACGTCTTCTATGAATGCTCCCTTTGTCGAGATCTGCCTCATTCTTCTTGGGGTCCCCGTCCTCTGCTAGATGCCCTTCAAGGCCTTCTGTTGGTTACCCCACTCCTTCTCCAGGGGAGGAGGCTTCTTATATATCAAAAACCCCAGCAGCACCTCTCTCTTTGTCCGGTGTGCTTGAAGATTTCTCTCCCTACCTCTGAAGGTACTACTAATCTATTCTCTGACCATCTCAGACTAGGTAATGGGATACTCAGCCGGAGGGAGGGATGATGTCCTTAGCCACAGAATGGTGGCCTCAGTTAATTTGCACAGAATATCTTATTCCTATGTCTCTCTTATGTAACACTTTCCTCCTGGTGAATTTAAGACTCCTCGAGCAATAACAACTTGCATTTATACAGCCTTATGAACATGAACTCACATAAATCACACTCATTAGTACCTCTTCCCTTCAGAGGTCCCTTTCCCAGGTGACTAGTGTGCCTCCAGCTGGCCTCGCAACCTCTGCCTCGCTTCTGTTATTGGCATAATCGTACTTGGCTCTCCCAGGGGAAGCCCACCTGCTCCATCCTTTTCCTCATTCTTCCTTGAGTCTCAGATCAATTTAGTGGAGGCCTTCAGCCCCCTGCTGCCTGCTCTAACAATCCCTCCCCACATACCCCTCAACTTATCTAAATGTCTCTCTCCTATTGGAGTCATTCTCCTATAGCGCTTCATCAAGAGGACAGAGCTGTCTGTTTTGGGTAAGCACCACATTGCCTTGTTTTATTCTGTCTCTCATTTTCCCCATAAATATTGGCTATCTCATTGAATGAATAAATATTACATAGCACAGTGGTTTAGAGTGCAAGCTAGGATGGACTCTGGCTTGACTACCAGAGTTCTTAAAAGGTCCCAAACACCCTCCTGCCCATGAGTATTTTAGCTAGGGGACAATTAAAAAAATTCTCTAGGCTCCAATTTTCCCATTTAGAAACTGAAATTAATAGTAGTGCTTGCATCATAGAAAGTTTCAAGGATTCACTGAGAAAATAAAGGTATATACTAAAGTGCTTAACAAATAGTTTATAGGCAGTAAGTGTTAATTTTCATTTACAATCTCAGCGTTCTTCTATCCAATAGGCTTGCTATTGAATCTCTCTGTTCCAAGAAGTGTGTACATGTGTACATTTTAGGCAACATATCTAAAATATTTAAAGTTTGAAATGTTACACTTAATGCAGCACGTTTAATGTACACGTGGTTAGAGTTTTTAGTACGATTGTTATTTCTTTAAGTGTTTGAAAAGATAACATTGTCTTCCCAACACTACAATATTTATCAATTCTCACTTTATTCTAGAACAGAAACTCTATTTTGTTGTCATCATCCCCATTTCAAAGATGGGGAAATGAAGGCATTGAGAAAGAAGATAATTTGCTCCAGGTCACAGAATGAGTAAGTGGGTAATATCAGGCATACTCCCAGATCTAGTTTGTTCTTCGTGCAATTTTGTATGAATATTTTTAAAAATGCACAAGAAGACTAGTCAGAATCTTCTGAATAGTAATCATATGTTGAAAGATAGTGTATTCTTTTTGCATAAAAGATTTTCTGCATTACAGCAGGGGGCCTTACCCTGATGTGTCATGAGGAAGAAGAAAATTCATTTCTTACACCAGCCTGTCAGCTGCCCTTTATGATTGGACCATATACCATTAGACAATCACAAACAGTGACAAGAGCTTTTGCTCTGTAGCGATCCTCATGTTTGAATTGGTTTGCTGAAAAGCTGCACTGTGCTGCATTACTAGAAAACACTACAAAGAACAGATGTGCAGTGCTATGCAATATTTATCATTTAGATGTTTAGCCTGGGTGTTTAAATACTCCTCTCATTTTGTTCCAGTATATTAGATATTTGAAGCATATATTTTTAAAAAGATCCATGTTAAAAGCAAAACAAATGATGTATTTTTATGGATGTATTAAGTCCTGCATTGTTGACATAATCATACCCTAAAAATAAAAATTGTCCCAACTTTCATTCCCCAAATTATCTATATAATTTTGATTGTGTATTTGTAGCAATTTTACCAGAGTTAAGTCACATCCTCTGCAGTGGTATAATTCTTATACCTATCTTAGGGGAGACCTTCTCTACAGAAGTACAGAAGATATGTGCTTTTATATTAACTCCCAGTAGATTACAAAATGTAATCAAACCCAAATGGAAGATATACTCTCCATTATATATTTTCAGACTTGAAGTGGTATTTTTTTCCCTGCATACAAAAACAAGTAGGGACCTTTTAAATTATCCCTGGACTCTTTATAACTCTTTGAGTAAGTGTACTGCAAATAAGCACATTTATCATTGAAGACTGTTAGTAAAGAATATGGTATTTATTCAGATGGTTCAGAGACACAACTTTTGAAGAGTTCTTAAATTGCTTATTTGGTTTAGAGCCATATTCACGTCTTGACCAAGATATTGTTAAGGGATGAAAGTTAGAAAACTTGTTATTTCACTGATCTCTGTCATAGCCAATGAAAATATTAATTTTAAAGAATTAAAATGTAGAGGTAGGCTATATGAATTTTAATAATGAGTTTCATGTTTAAATTGTAAGAAAATTTAATAGAACATATATACCTAAGGTTAATTTTAAAGACACTGCATTTCTTGAGTCAACATGAACGCTATGAAGAGATTTCAGGATGAAAAATGAGTACTGAACAAAGCCTACTGTGGAGAATCAGTAAGTACCAGCTATGATAATACCTATTACAAGGTACCTGGTTATAGCATGGATTGGATCACAGGGGTCAAATCATGTTCTCTGTGTACACAGTGATATGTGGTGCAATTCTTCTCTTATAACTTGGAAAGCATACACTGAGATTCTGTGTGTCCTCTAGCTCCTGTGATATGACAGGATTCTACACAGTAAAACCATTAAGACATTTATGAATGCATCAATGGAGGCTGAGTTGGAAGATTGCAAAATGCTTGTGGATGGAAAATTTGTGCTTACGTATTCATTTATTTTAGGATTTTCCTCTTACTGCCAAATGGATATGGGTGGCTTTCATACTTAGAGCAATGAAGTAAATATATTAAAACAAATATTAGCCTTTTAGACAAACATTTTCTCATTAGTCTTCTCTCTGTGAAGAGAATGAGGTTAAAAATGGTTTGAAGTTTCTTAAGTCATTATGTTCTGTGGCTTTTCTAAAATTAGAATGCCACATTTTCAGTAACTGTGTTTGTATTTACATAATTTTATTAATTTTTATTACAGTTCAAAGCATACAACCATTTTACCAAGTGCCTTTTTGTAATTAGAATGTTATATCTTCACTTTGTTTTGGCTCTCAGTGAATACAGTAGCATCACATTTCATTAGCAAATACAGAACAGTATTTCCTGATGTAATTAGACAAGTGTATTTGGTGTTTAACATGATTTTCATCTTCATTAGAGAGAGATATAAAACTTAGGAGTCTCTTTTATCATTTTAAAAATACTTCTGCTTTGAATGAAAATCTCTTTTTAATTTTCTTATTCTTGTTTGATTTTGTAAGGCAGCATGTCACCTGTAGCAAATTATCTTAGTTTGTCTGGCTAAAGAATACAGGTATGTGCGTGTGTGTGTGTGTGTGTGTGTGTGTGTGTGTGTGTGTGTGTGTGTAGGATATAAAGAGACCATGTTTGAAAAAGTAGTACAAAATGACTGTTTAGCTCAATTTAAGAAGGTCTTGGGTGTCAGACTTGCACATTGGACTGCAAACTTTTAGTTTATCTTGAGATTGGACTGTTTGGGGGTACCGACTACCTGGTTGCTTAAGTCCTTTGTAGAGACTGATGGTGGTTTATGGTTAAACAGGAGAACATTTTATACTAGTGGAAAAAACATAATTCAATAATACCAAAGAAACAGAGCCCAAACAAACATTTTTTGGTCTCTGCATATACTTCTGCTAAAAGTAGCAATTATTTATTCACGCTATCTTATTGAGCTATAGAAACAACACTAGAAATTGGTTTTGGTAAGCTTTTTTCAACCACAAAAGGCACTTAATCATATTAATTATTCCCACTTTCATATTATTAGTAAAATATGAGCAACTTATACCTTTTTATTTAGATCAACATTATGTGGTCAGTTTTAATTTTCTTTTCTTTTCTTTTCTGAGTCAGGATCCCACTCTGTTGCCCAAGCTAGAGTACAGTGGCACCATCACAGCTCACCACAGCCGCCAACTCCTAGGCTAAGGCAATCCTCTTGCCTCAGCGACCCAAATATCTGAGACCACAGGTGCACGTCACTTTGCCCAGATAATGTGAAAACAAAAATTTTTGTAGAAATGAGATCTTGCTATGTTGCCCAGGTTGATTTTAAACTCCTGGGCTTAAGCTACCCTCCTGTCTTGGCCTCCCCAAGTGCTAGGATTACAGCAGTGAGCTGCCATGTCCAGCCAAGTTTTAATTTAATATCTTATTTCTATGGAATATTTTCCTTGGAAAAATTGTCATTAGAAATGGTATTGACTTCTTAGGATTTATAGGATTAGGTGCTAATTATGATAATTTAAATTGATCTTTGGAAGTATGTAGAGTTTGAATACTTGTGATATTTTTCATAGATAAAATTGCTTTTGAACGATAGTCCTTTATGTCAGATCCTCCTCTGCAGTGGTTTTGAACTGAATTCTTAGTTCAATGGAACAGACATATCAAAAGATCTTTATGACTCTCTGAAATTTAGGGTAATCAGATAAAATATTGTGTTCTTTTCTTATGTCTTGGGCTCTATTTATCATGCATGTCTTTAAAAATATGATTTGTTTATCCTGTTTATTTTCTTAAGGGATTTAAATTAATTTACAAGAAGAATAGTAAGCTGGGCTCGGTGGCTCAGCCTGTAATCCCAGCACTTTGGGAGGCTGAGGCGAGTGGATTGCCTGAGCCCGCGGGTTCGAGACCTGCCTGGGCAACTTGGCGAGACCTCATCTCTACAATAAATCAAAAATTAGCTGGGCGTGGTAGCGCGTGCCTGTACTTCCAGCTACTTGGAAGGCTGAGGCAGAAGAATCGCTGGAGCCCAGCAGGTCGAGGCTGTGGTGGCCGGGAGTGGCCACTGCACTCCAGTCTGGGCGACAGTGTGAGACTCCAATTCAAAAAAAAAAAGAAGAAGAATAGTAAGACACAAAATACTAAAAACAGAATTAAGAAAAGTAGGAATTAGAATAAGAGTCAAGATCAGAAACAAGATAAGACACAGTTGAACTAATTGTGCTCTAAGCTAATGTTTATGCTTCCTGATGGCCTAAGTGAAAAAGAAAGAATTGGGTAATTGTTTAAGATGATAAAAATACTCTTTCTAGAGCACATAAAACTTTTCTTACCACATAGCCCTAAAAAAATTTCTCCTGCAGCTCTATTTACAATAGCAAAAACATGGAATCAACCATGCTGCCCATCGAAGTTGGACTGGATTAAAAAAATGAAGTACATATACACAATGGAATATTATGCAGTCGTAAAGAAGGACAAACATGTGGGATTTGCAGCAACTTGGATGGATTTAGAGTCTATCATACTCAGTGATATATCACAGAAACAAAGAACATAGTACCATATGTTCTCACTCATAAGTGGACTTTGAACAATTATCATAATACTATAAGAAAGGGATTGGCAGTAGTGGGGAACTGTCAGGGGAGGGGGAGTGGTATTGGCAGTTGAGGAAAACTGCCAGGAGAGGGAGGGGCACACCTCGTCAACAAGGGCAACTGCATAATGAGCATTTGTATACATAACTCTTTAATTGTATCCCACATCTTTAAAATAAAAAATTAAAGAGAAATATTAAATTATTAGAAGAAACATTAAATTATTAAATTAAAATTATTTATGCCTCTTGGAAGAAAGCTTAAAAAGAAAAAAAATTTCTTTTATAGAGTTGCATATAAGAAAGTCCTGAATGGTGCCCTCAACAGCCTAGAGCTATATGCCTATAGCTGATGAAATAAAGGATTTCCAAAAACAAGACTTCTCCCACACAACCCTCTTCTCTCCTTCAATTAAAATGAAAGCTAAGGGCAAACCATACATACACAAAATCCAGTATAAGCAATCCCATTAGGGGTTGAAACAATATAATACTAATGAGAGTTTTCGATATTCCACCTTGGTCCCTTTAGAGGAATGGATAGCTAGCAAGTCCTTTAAACTCTTTTCTTATGGATAAAAGGAAGTTTGAGGCTGTAATCTCTGGTGAAGTATTCTGCGTTGTGTACTGAAGTTATGAGTGCCCAGAGTCCCTTTAAGAGCAAGTAATTCCTGATATAAGTGTGCCCTGCTTTGTCATATGACCTTGCTACTATGGCCACAGCCAGAGTTGGGTCGAGGGTCAGTAACTGAGTCAAAAACCACATCCTAGGTCAGCATTTGAGATGGCATGGTAAGAACTCTTTCCTTTGTGGTTGCTCCAACCTGGATAAGGACCGTCTCAAATGGCATCTTTGTTCTTGGGGTTTTTGATTTGAAGATATGCAGAAAGAGATGGAGACCAAAAGAGCAGTCCTGAAGTGAGGAAATACCCTGGAAAAAACAAGCAGAAGCCATGAAGTAGAGGGGGAAAGACGAGGAACACTGAGGCACACTAATGGTGGACTCCTGCAACTGATGTGGAATGCTTGATGTTGCAGCAGGATCATAAGTGATATTTAGCTTTTTCACAAGTCTTTCTTGCTTTCTGACACTCTTGGGCATCCTTACTGTAAAGCTCATTATATAAGGTGCTCTGCGTAATTTTGTTCTTGTGACAGAAAACAGCGAACACAAAGGGCTGTCCATGTAATCTGGAGATTAAATGATAGGATAGTTTCTTATTCTTTTTAAAGAAATTAAGGATTCTAACAAAATTCTTAGCAGGCTGAATCACTACGTGTGTTTGTGTCTCCTTGCCATTAGTGATAGAAACACAGCAACTAGAATTTCCTCCTGGGTTAATTATAAGTAACACCAACTGAGGATTACTGAGGCATATAATTTATTAAATCTATAAAAACATCTAAGAATCTTACATAGAAACTTTGTAATGTATTTGATTAAATAACTCCGCGATTGAAAATCGTGCTGTTTTAAAACTGCATAAGACCACTTAAAATATTAGTTCAAATGTTAAAACCCAAAACAGTACAAATTAGAAGGTAAGGTCTTCAATAATTTAGCATGTGATAGGGCTGATGTCTTTGATTATAAGAAGAAGAACAAATAGGTTGGCTGCATTTACTGTTTTAGGTTTGTGTTTTAGAGAAATAATGCCATGTTATAGTTATCTATCGGCTTACACTAAGAGGAATATGGAATCTGGGACTTTGGAGCTCTCTTATAATCTCTTTCTACTGTAAAATCAGAATGTTGCATTATAATGAAATAATTTTAATGAAGCAAAGTAGATTCATCCTTTAGCCCCTTGAAAAACACTCTGCTAATGTGGTCTCCTTTCTTTAATGATTCAGCCCAAATCGGTGATGACCTTTCTAATGAAACATAAAACCTACACCATGCAACCTTACTAATATATTCTAATGCATTTAGGTCACAGAAAAGACTTGTTACGTTTGTAATGTCTGCTTTCACCTTTAGTAGAATTCTAGGTTATGCAAAGAAAGTGTCGTTCCTCATGGTATCAGTGTTATTCTACTACAAATAAATAAAGGACTTTATTATATTAAATAGAACTTCCATACGACCCCACAATCCCCCTACTGGGACTATACCTGGAGGAACTAAAATCACTCTGTGAAGAAGATACTTGCAGAATTATTTACAATAGCAAAAAAAATGGAACCAGCCATGCTGCCCATTGAAAGAAGACTAGATAAAAAAAGTGGTACATATACATGATGGAATATTACACAGCCATAAAGGACAAAATTATGAACTTTGCAGCAACTTGGATGGACTTAGAGTCTATAATACTGAGTGATCTATAGCAGAAACAAAGAACGGATTATCACATGTTCTCACTCAAAAGTGGACCTTGAACAATTATTATAATACTATAAGAAAGGGACTGGCAGTAGTGGGATACTGCCAGGGAAGGGGGACACACTTCGTCAACAAAGGTACCTGCATGATGAACATTTGTATACTTAACCCTGAATTGTACCCTATATCTTTAAAATTAAAAACATATATAAAAAAGAGCTGCTTCTACACATTATTTCCCTATAAAATATATTATAGTGTTTAGATGACTAAAAATTATGAAAAGTAAAGAACAATAAAGTTTTACATCTTAGTAATATCAAAGTTACGTGTTATTGTGTTGATATCTACAAACAATTATATGTATTCTTAGAGGGACTCAATTTTATTACTGTATTAAATAACCACATTTAATAGCGCTTAGTGGTTACACTCATTAAAAATAATTATCTATTTAGAGCTGCCAATGCCCTCAGGGATGTTGCGTTCCTGAACAGGCATCCATGTTGGTGCCAATGTCCTGTAGAGGCCACATTCAAGATGCTTGTTGATAACTGACATTGAGTTACATCCTGGTTCATTAAAAGAAATATATTAACCATCTGCCATCTGTAAGATTGTCTTATATGTGTATAAAAATCACACTATGATCTCTTAATGTAGAGTTTCTATTTTGCATGAGTAAATACATGGAGAAGAGAGTCAAAGTATTCTGAACTGCGAACATAACACCTTATTCTCTGATCTGGCTATACATGGCCACTTATAAGCAGACGTTTCTGGAGCAGCCTTCACAGCAACCTGCCAGGCCAATGGTTCTCTAGAGACAGGAGGTGACTTACTTCCCGTGTGGAGTTTCTGTATCACAAATAACTGTCTGCCAGGAACTAAACTGAGTACACGAAAGTTATTGAAGGTGTGAGATTAGATCCAGCCCAGGTGGATGGGAGATCCCAGAGGGGATTCCGAGGGAGCGGGCTCTGCTGAGGCAGCCCACATGGCCAGGCTCCTCAGCAGGGAAGTCTGGCTGGCATCTCTACAGCCAGCCACCACGGTGGATACTGCTGCAGGCACATCAGAATCTCTTGATGTGCTGAAGGAGAAAGGGGGCAAGGACAGCAGGGAAGGGAGAACAGAGGAAAAAATGTATGAAAAAACCCCACATAAATTATCTGGGCTTCTTGCCATAAAAACGAACAATTTCACCTTACTATGAATTTCAGGGCTCCTTCTCCGAGTGCCTGGAGGGACTGTACACTTAATCTACAAGACAATTATTAAAAATGCAGAGATGATGTATGTACAAAAAAAATGGAAACTTGTCTCCAGAAAAACATTAAAAGGTCTGCATATGTCAATGAATTAGAGTCTGTTTGCTTCTAACAGCTGCTATTTTGGGAATTCCTCTGAGGATGTTTAAAGAGCAAGTTTTGTATATTGAGGTGGCTGCTCCATTGTCGCGGACAGTTGAAACCAGAGTAGGCTATTGAGGGGAGCTAACGGTTTTGGCACTGGGTTTGGGTGTTAAGTATCAACTAACATGTTTATGCCCGCCCTTCAGATGTCCACATACAAAGACCCCTTTCTCTCCCTTTTGGCAGGAATCCAGGCCAATCTTGGAATGCTTAGTCCCCCGCCCATCATTAAGGGCCCTGTGTTCATCGTGGGGCTTCATCTCAGAAGCACCCTGGAAAGGAATGCTCACTGACCCACAGTATCCGTGCTTCCGCTTCTGTAGAAATTGCGTGCACATGACCATGAGGTTCTGAAGCAGAACTAAGAAACAATCAAGCTCAAGTTCACGTAAAACCACCTAGTGGTTTAATATTTTAGCCATGCGCATGGGCAGGCCATTGGGTTGTTTCTGTCATTAAAACAAATCTGTGTTATATTTGTGATGTATGATATATGTGTATTATATATATATATATATATATATAATTATTATTATTTCGAACTCAGATGCCATACACCTTACTCAGAAACATGTTGGCCAAGACTTAGTCTGCTAAAATAATATTAGCTTGATGAAAAATAATGTGTTCAAATTGGATTTTGATAAATAGCATGACAAGCAGGCAGGATCTTTTCCTATAGCTTTAAGTCGACTGCTGTAGCCGTGCCAATATAACTAAAAAACATTTCACTTTCTTTTGTGATCTATTTGGCATTGAGATTATCTTGATGTTCTGTAGGCTTTGCTGAGCTTGAAGATTTTAATGAGCTGTATGTTTACAAATTTACTAAGTAAAATCCACTATCAATGGAAAAAAGAAATTTGAATCATTCTACTAGTAGACAATTTTTAAAAATTTTCTTTTGAAAATAGTTTCTTCTTTAACTATTGCAGGTACTTGTTATTGGGGAAGGAGTTAAAATAGATATGGTCTCACATCTAAATTATTAGGGTTTTATGTTATATAAATGATGACTTATTTACTTAAAATTGTGACTTATTGGGTTACATACATAGTATTATGGCTCTTCTCCTGTGCTTAGTACTTATTTGTTTTTATGACTCAGAGTGAGTCTTGAATCTTTAGAAAAGCAGAAAAATTCTCTCCTACCTGCCAAAAACTTTGTGTATTTACATTGTCCAATTTACATTTTTTTCTTCAAGGTTTTAGTACAAAAAAAGAATAGTGAGAGGTGGGATAATTTGCTTATTTCATAAAAAAAAATCCTCATGCATTAGCTTTATTTATTATTTCTATATCGCCAGTGTGGTGTCTTTTGCCAGCAAGCACAGGCATGATTCTTCACCTTTCAGGCTGAAAAGTGGTTTTAAAAATCCTTGGAGACAAGGCCTGAGCTTCTTACTAAGTGGGATGACATCTCTCCTGCTCAGTGCTGTGTGCCCTGCACAGAGCTGGCACTCCAAAAATAATTTTTGAATGAATGAATGGATAAAGACCTTTGTGATTTATACAAGTGTGAGAGGAAACACTATGTTGCTCTTCTTCTCTGTGAGTGCATTTTGCAGAAACCACAGCATTCCACAGAGCTATGGCCTTATGTGACTGCCTAGATAAGGGTCCTTCAGGCTTCACGAGAATAAGCGGTGAACACTGGGCCTTTGCCTTCCGGTTCTCAGTGCCTGGATACCAGGGTACTTATAGTGCCTCATATGGTTGCCGAGAGCAATCAAACTCACCAAGCTCATCTACTGAAGGGGAAGGGAGGGCGAGCCAGGGGAGGGAAGGTCAGGCATATCCATCTTTTCCTCATTCAGCTCTGCTCCTCTTCCTAATCCAGCATCCATTTGACTTTAAGGTAATATCCTTCCTCTTTGTGATGTTTTCCTCCGTTCTATATTAGTTACCATTTACTATTTAGTCCCCTAATGTTACTGTGGGTCATATCATCCCTTCGGCATTACTTTAGAACTTATGTCCCCTAGAACTGCTCCAACTCTGATATTTCAACATTCCATTTGCTGGCCACAACCCATGATTTTTTTTTCCTCGCTGACTACAACTCTTCCGCAGCCTGACAAGGACCTCCAGCCTCCAGTTCCACGAAACCTGTACTTTCTAACTTCTCTCCCTCTCTCTTGTCTACCCTCCATAAATTAGGTTTTGTATTCTGTTCTTCAAACTGTTCTCTTGGCAACGACATCCTCCCACATACCCCACAGGCCCACATACTTGCAGAACCCTAACCCTGGTTCCATCTAGCTCTCTGAGTCCTCCAATCCTATATCAGACTGCTAGAAAAAGACGATTTGTCCATTCAGAGACTTGGTAGTCCACCTTGACAGCACTTTTCCCACCCCTCACGTTCTGTGCTTCTTGCCTAAATGCCTCTGACATTTGTCCTTTTCTCATAGAACCCATCGCCACTTCCTTAGAGCAGGTCACTAGCATTAGCTTTCACCTACATAACTGCTCTCACTTGCCAACTGGCCTTGCTGTCTTTGTTCTTGTCCTCCTGCTATCCAGGTTCCACACAGCAGCCATAATATTCTATACATTCCAAACATTTTCTCTTCTAACACCAGGTAATGGCTCCTTTTTGGTTTAGGACAGAAACCAAACTTCTAAAATGATGTGAGTCCCCATGGGAAATGACTCCCGTCCATATCTCCAACTTTACTTTGCATCTCTTCTCTTTTTCCTCCAGCTCCAGAAGTACTCCCAGCTTTCTCAGTTCTGCTGCTGTTCCACGCTCTCTTCTTGTTGGGCATTCTCACTCTTTCACTCCTCCTTTTCACTCTCTCACCTCCAAGTTCCTTTCTTCTGCTGACTCCCTATACCCATCTTTCCATTTTTAAAAAAAATTATTTATTTATTTTTTATTATGAAGTTGTGGGGTACAGTGAAGGGTTAGGTATACAATTGCGTTTCATTCAGGCACCCTGTTGATATGGGGTGTTTCCCCGTTCCCAGATAGATATTTGCTATTGTTAATCCCATCTCCCTCCCCCACCATAGTTTCCCAGTACGGTCAGTCATTTTCGTATAGTATTGCATTGGATGTTTAAGGTCCATCATATGAGTGAGAACATGTGATACATGGATCTTTGTTTCTGTGAGAGGTCACTCAGTATTATAGACTCTAGTTCCATCCAGGTTGCTGCGAAATTCATGATTTTGTTCTTTTTTTATGGCTGCGTAGTATTCCATCATGTATATGTACCACATTTTTTAAATCCAGTCCTCTTATGACGGGCAGCATGGCTGTTTCCAGGTTCTTGCTATTGTGAACAATGCTGCGATAAACATGCGTGTGCAGGTATCTTTTTTATAGAGTGATTTGTGTTCTTCAGGATATATTCCCAGTAGGGGGATTGCGGGGTCATATGGGAGGTGGTATTTAGAGCTTTTAGGAATCACCACACTGCTTTCCACAGAGGTTGCACTAGTTTACACTCCCACCAACAGTGTACAAGTGTTCCCTTTTCACCACACCCTCTCCAGCAGCTGTTATTTTTTGATGTGTTGATAATTGCCATTCTGACTGGGGTTAGGTGGTATCTCAGTGTGGTTTTGATTTGCATCTCCCTGATGATTAGTGAGGTTGAACATTTCTTCATGTGTTTGTTGGCTGCTCGGATGTCTTCCTTTGTGAAGTGTGTGTTCATATCTTTTGCCCATTTTATAATGGGGTTGTTTGTTTTTTTCTTTTCAGCACGTTTGAGTTCCTTGTAGATCCAGGATGTTAAGCCTTTGTCAGAATTGGTGTTGGCAAATATTTTTTCCCAGTCTGTAGGCTGTCTCCCTGCTCTCTTGATGGTTTCTTTGGCTTTGCAGAAGTTTGTCAGTTTAATAAGGTCCCACTTGTCTATTTTCTCTCTTATGAGCTGTGGGTTTTGGGTTTTGTTCAGGAATTGGATGCCAGTTCCGATTTCCATGAGAGTATTTCCTTCATTTTCTAAGGTTCTTATGGTTTGAGGTTTTACATTTAGGTCTCTGATCCATTTGGAATTAACCTTTGTGCATGGGGATAGATAGGGGTCCTGTTTCAATCTTCTGCATGTGGTCAGCCAGTTTTCCCAGCACCATTTACTGAATAGGTTCTCCTCTCCCCAGTGGTAGGTGGTGGAGGCTGTGTCGAAGATAAGTTGGTTGAGAAATTGAGGTTTTGCTTCTGGAATCTCAATTCTATTCCATTGATCTATATGCCTGTTCCTATACAAATACCAAGCTGTTTTGATGATTGTAGCTTTATAGTAAAGTTTGAAGTCTGGTAATGTGATACCACCTGCTTTGTTTTTTTTTGCTGAGGATTGTTCTGGCTATTCTTGGATGTTTGTGTTTCCATATGAATTCCTGCGTTGTTTTTTCTAGGTCTGAGAAGAATATTGCTGGTAATTTGATGGGTATTGCATTGAATTTGTAGATTGCCTTAGGTAAGATGGACATCTTCACAATGTTGATTCTTCCAATCCATGAGCAAGGGATATTTTTCCACTTGTTTGTGTCAACTTTGATTTCTTTGAGCAGTGTTTTGTATTTTTCCTTGTAAAGGTCTTTCACGTCTCTGGTTAGGAAGACGCCAAGGTATTTCATTTTTTTTGTGGCTATTGTGAATGGAATTGTGTTTTTTATTTGAGTTTCTGTTTGTTGATTATTGGTGTAGAGAAATGCAATTGTCTTTTGTACATTTATTTTGTATCCTGAGACTTTGCTAAAGGCCTTTATCAGTGTAAGGAAGTTTTTGACAGATTCTCTTGGGTTTTCAAGGTACACAATCATATCATCTGCAAAGAGAGATAACTTGACTTCCTCTTTTCCTATTTGGATACCCCTGATTGCCTTCTCTTCTTGATTGCTCGAGCCAGGACTTCCAATACTATGTTGAACAGGAGGGGTGAGAGTGGGCATCCTTGTCTTGTTCCAGTTTTCAGGGGAAATGGTTCTAATTTTTGTCCATTTAGGAGTATGCTGGCTGTGGGTTTCTCGTAGATGGCTTTTACTATTTTGAGGTATGTTCCCCGTATGCCTAGATGTTCAAGGGTTTTTATCAAGAAGGGGTGCTGGATTTTATCAAAAGCTTTTTCTGCATCTAATGATATAATCATGTGGTTTTTGTTTTGACATCTGTTTATGTATTTAATAACATTTATAGTTTTACGAATGTTGAACCAGCCTTGCATCCCAGGAATGAAGCCTACTTGGTCATGATGGATGATTTTTGAGATGTATTGCTGAATCCGGTTTGCTAGGATCTTGTTGAGAATTTTAGCATCTATGTTCATCAAAGATATTGGCCTGTAGTTCTCTTTCTTTGTTGGATCTTTACCTGGCTTGGGTATCAATGTGATGCTGACTTCGTAAAATGATTTGGGGAGTGTTCCATCTTTTTCAATCGCCTAGAATACCTTCAGTAGGATTGGTATCAACTCCTCCTTAAACGTCTCGTAGAATTCTGCTGGAAAGCCATCTGGTCCAGGGCTTTTTTTTGTAGGAAGTTTTCTTATTATGTAGTCGATTTCCTTGATTGTTATTGGTTTATTTAGGGTCTCAATTTTTTCTTGTTCTAACTTAGGTAGGTTGTGTGATGTCAGAAAGTCCTCCATTTCAGAAAGGTTTTCAAGTTTGTTTCCATACAAGTGTTTGTAGTAGTCTCTAATGATCTTTTGTATTTCTTCAGGGTCAGATGTGACTTCAGCTTTTGTGTTTCCGATTGTGCTTATTTGGTTTTTTTCTCATTTTTTCTTGGTCAGTCTAGCTAGGGGACCATCAATCTTGTTTATTCTTTCGAAGAACCAGCTTTTCGTTTCATTGATTTTTTCTATTATCTTTTTGTCTTCTATGTCCTGGATTTGGGCTTTTATTTTGGTGATCTGGATTCTTCTGCTGAAATTAGGGTTTTTGTGGTCTTGCTTTTCCAGTTTCTTTAGGTGGTTTTTGGGTTGTGAATTTCTGTTCCTTCCATTTTCCTCATGTGTGTTTGTAGGGATATAAATTCCCCTGTTATTACAGCTTTTAAGGTGTCCCAGAGATTTTGGTAAGATTTTCTTCATTTTCATTTTTTTCCAGGTATCTTTTGATCTCTGTTTTGATTTCATCATTGACCCAGGAATTGTTTAGCATCATGCTGTTTAGTGTCCATGTCTTTGTGGGTTTTGGGGGGACCTTGTTGATGTCAATGTTTATTTTTATTCCACTGTGGTCTGAGAAGGTGCATGGTAGAATTTCAGTCCTTTTAAATTTGCTTATGCTTGATTTGTGTCCAATTATGTGGTCGATCTTAGAATATGTTCCATGCAGTGATGAGTAGAATGTGTATTCTGTGGTCTTTGGATGGAGTATTCTGTAGGTATCAATTAAGTCCATTTGGTCCAGAGTCTCATTGAGGTTCCGGATCTCCTTGCTGATTTTTTGTCCTGATGATCTGTCTAGGGTTGTGAGTGGTGCATTAAAGTCCCCAGTTATGATGGTGCTAGAGTCAATGTCTTTCTTTAGTTTTCCTAGAAGTTGCTTTATGAATGTTGGTGCACCTATGTTGGGTGCATATATGTTTAGGATAGATATTTCTTGTTGATGGAGTGAACCTTTTATCATTATGTAGTGGCCCTCTGTATCTTTTTTAATTTTTGATAGCTTAAATGGTATTTTGTCTGAAATTAGGATCGCGACTCCTCCTTTCTTTTGTGTTCCATTCGCCTGAAAATTTGTTTCCCATCCTCTTACTTTGAGTCTGTGTATGTCCTTTCTAGTGAGATGGGTCTCTTGAAGGCAGTATATTGTTGCCTGGTGATATTTTATCCATTTTGTCATTCTATGTCTTTTCAGTGGTGCATTTAGTACATTCACATTCAGACTAATTATTGAAATGTGAGAGTTCGTCCCTATCATGGAGTTCTTATTGAACTTGGTTTTTTCTTCCACTTGGTTTTTTCTTTTTTTTTTCTTTCTTTTGGTTTTGGGGTTGGTTCATGTATATTTTATTCTTCTCCCTGTACTCTTGTGAAGAACGTTGTTCTTTTTTCCTTTTCTTCTGTGTTTAGTACTTTTTTAAGTGTTTCATGTAGAGATGGTTTGGTGGCAGCATAAGTTCTTAGAGATTGGATATTTGTGAAAGATTTTAATTCTCCCTCACTGTTAAAGCTTAGCTTAGCCAGGTAGGTTATTCTTGGTTGAAATTGTTTATCTTTTTAGGACTTTGAAGATAGGGCTCCAAGCTCTCCTAGCCTGCAGGGTTTCTGCAGATAAATCTACTGCTATTCTGATTGGTCTTCCATGGTAGGTAATCTGGCCTTTTTCTCTTACTGCCTTTAGGATTTTTTCTTTTGTGCCTACTTTATTTAGGCGAATTATTATGTGTCTAGGAGTTGGTCTTCTCATTTGTTGTCTTGCAGGGGTTCTCTGAATCTCTTGTGTTTGAATTTTTGCATCACTGATTAGATAAGGGAAGTTTTCTTGCATGATCTCATGGAAAGTTTATTCCAATGTGGTCTCTGTTTCTCTTTCTGCCTCAGGGAGTCCGATTACTCTTAGGTTAGGCCTCTTGAGGTAGTCACTCATCTCTTGAAGGTTTTGTTCTGTCTTTTTGAGCTTATTTTCTGTGTTTTTAAGAGTTTGGGTTATTTCTATATTTTAGTCCTCAAGCTCTGAGATTCTTTCTTCTGCTTGGGTAGTTCTGCTTTCCATGCTTATCAGTTTGCTATTTATTTCATTTACAGTATTCTTATTACTGTTATCTCAGATTCAACTCCTTCCTAGTTTCTTCTTGTGTCTCCTCAATTCTTTTTAATCTCTCCATTATTGTTTTGATATCTACATTTGTAGTTTGAGACCCTTTATTCTGGGGGCTTTTCATTGTTTGCATTCCAAAGTCAGTTTTCTCAGTGTCTGCTCTCCCAGGCGTCTGGGAGAGACCCATACTCTTCTTTTGGTTTTTCTTCATTTCTGTAGATTTTTCTCCCTCTCTCCTTTTCCCTCCCCTTCTTCAATTCTGTTTTTGAGGGAAGGTGGGGTTGCTTTTATTTCTCTTCTGCAATGACCTGTTCTTCCTTATGAGGGTCTTCTGGCTTTGTTCACTTTTCCCTCTGCTTTACAGTCTGTCTATTCAGCAGTATGTAGTCTTGGTCCGTTCAGAGAATCTCACCAGTTCACCTATGCCATCGCCATCTTGCTTCAGTCCCCCATCTTTCCATTTTTTACTGCATCAAGTTTTCCCCTGAGATTTCCTCTCCCTTCAAAAATATCTGCATTGTGCTCCTACTATGTGCATCTAGGGCACACTATCTTTTCCATTGCAATATTTAGAAGACTGTGTTTTAATTGCTTATCTGTCTATACCTTCCACTATCTCATAGAGCCCATGAAGGCAGGCACCCAATCTACCTTGTTCACTATTGTGCCCCAATGCATAAGACCATGCTTATAATACAGTAGGTGGTAGACAGTTGCCTGTAGCAGACAGTATAAAGTGATGGTTAAGGTAAAAGATCAGGAACCAAACTGCCTGGGTTCAAATCTGGGACTGTCCAGTACTTGCTGGATATACTTAAGTAGATTACTTAATCTGTTCTGTCTAGCTTCCTTATCTATATGATGGAGATTATAAAAGTACCCGCTTTAAATAGTTGTGTGCCCTGAATTAACATAATGCAAAGTATTTAGAATGGTGCTTGGCACGAAGTTGGCATCTAACTGGCAAATATTATTTGTTAAAATATGTAATGTTGTCACTAAAAATAATAAGAATCTATCATCTTTAGTTGAAAATGAGCATATCTTTATATAACTTTATGAACCAGTTGTACATACTAAATTGAATTATATAAACTAATAACTCAATGAGTTATATATAATGAGTTAATAATCAATCTAGATTTTCTTTTTGATGATTTGGAGAGCATGGTTACTTACCCTCCTGCACAATGACTTGTGCCATTTTTTCTGTCTATTCTTTCAGTGACCTCACCCAGCAACAGCTTCAGCAGTGGATTTGGCTACCAAGCTGGCTGTAACTGACTTTATGCCAGTATCTAAACCCTGGCATTATCAGGCTTAGTGCTTTTGAAATTAGAGCTTTTCCTCATTTTTAGAGGCTTGGAATGGTTCTTTATCTACCTTGGGTAACTTAAGACTGAGACAGGTACACTCTTTTCCATATAAAGGAGATGTCCAACCATCTTTTATAAGTAAGAAAATAGAAACTTGCAAAGCCTCAGTTATTTGTCCAGAGACACACATCAGTTAGTATAGAAACCAAGAATAAAGAACAAGCATTCTCTTGAATTTTCAATAAGGAAACCAAGAATAAGGAGCCAAAGAATTCCTTGAATACACAATAAGACATTACTGCAATATATTATTAGAAAAGAAAAACTCAAATATGAGAACATAAAATATGGTGTTATTTTTTCAAACTCTAATAATGAATTTATGCTACACTGGTCCAGTTTTCTCATAAGGTGAAGAGAACTGATAAAAAGAGGTCCTTATGTATATGTATGTATAGATACATGTATAAATTATATATCCTGTGTGAATAAAATGAAGCATTGGAAAAGACAGTAGACAACTATTGCTACTTCTCTCAGTTGCTTTGAGGACAGACCTGTGTTCAATTTTTAGTTCTTCTCTTGTAGAGTTAGGATAAAAATCTTTCGTCTGTGTCTGTGACATCCTTGTCTCTTCAATATTAGGTCCTGTAATGTGAAAGCTGTACTTATCTCTTTCTCTGTTTACTTTCAAACTTCTGCTATGATACATTCTTCACTACAGAGGACACTGTACTAACTTTGGGACCTAACTTTGTCATTTGTCCTAGGCAATTCTAGTTTCTGGTCTCTTCAGTGTACATACAAATGATGAAAGTCACCTGTGATATCCCTACATTTTTTTTAGCTTGGATTCGCCTTTCATATTCTTTCTAGATAATGTTGTTTATCAACTCTCTGTTGTTAAAACATACCCATTCTCTGGAGGCAAAAACCCTGAGCTTATCCAGATTTTATTTACAAGTTCTCCCATTATTTGCTCTTCTTAGCTTCCTCTGTTGGCTCATTTTCCTTCCTTTGTGATTGACAAAATTTTCTCTGAGTTGCAGTCTTTTCTTTTTCTTCTCTAATTTCTGCTTTTTGAGTGTCCCATTATTTTCTGTAATTTTCCCTGAGCTTTGTGAAAGGACAGATTCTGTCTTTGTAATTCTTGCATCTATTTCAAGTACTTAGCACAAATCAGGGTCAAGGTAGGTGCTCAAAAAAGTTTGGTGACTTGATCTTAGGCAGTGCAGGTGATTCCAAAATCTAAATCAATAGTGCTGACCTTTGCACTATTCACAATAGCAAAAACATGAAACCGACCATGCTGCCCATCAAAACGGGACTGGATAAAAAATGTAGTACATATACACAATGGAATATTATGCAGCCATAAAAAAGAACAAAACTGTGGACTGCACAGCAAGTTCGATGGATTTAAAGTCTATACTACTCAGTGTTTTATCACAGAAACAAAAAACTCATTCATAAGCAGATCCTGAACATTTACCATAATACTATAAGAAAGGGATTGGCAGTAGTGGGATAGTGCCAAAATGGGGGTGGGAACCAACATCAATAAGTGCACCTGGTCTCAAACCAGGAAAAGTGGGGACCAAAGGGAGGCCCAAACTTTATCTATACGATGACACTTGTATACCTAATCCTGAATTGTACCCCAACATCTTTAAAATTAAAAAAAAAATCCTGACTTTTGTCAACTTCTAGTCCCAATTAAGTTTCCTAATTTCTGCACATTTGTAAAAATAGTAAACATGGGACTTCTGGCAAGATGGCGACAGGGCAACCTGGTCTATGAAACTCTCTGCAAAGGAGAACGCAGAGGGTCTCTGGCTCTCTCCCTGGGGGCTGCAGATCCCAACATCGTAGCCTGCTCTTCACATGGAGCTCAGCTGTCACCACCACTGGGGCATGGCAGCAGTCTGGACAGCCACCGCAGCTGCAGACACAGCAGGTGTTGGCACTGCCGTGGCCTCCGTGGCAGCCATAGTGCATCACACACCAGTGCCTGATGTGATCCATGACTTCAGTCCTTGAAGCCCCTGCAGGCAAGATCTGCTGGGATCGCTGTCACCTCTGCTGCCACCGTGACGTCCTGCCAGTCGTGGGTCTCCTCCCGTGTGCCCTGAGGCAGGCTTCCATCTCCCGTCTCTGCCTGGCTCTTGTCCGGCTCCACCCACTCTGGGGCGAGCAGCTGAAATAGCACCACCTGCTGGCGATTCAAGGTAACAACACTGAAACGGGAGAAACAAGCTTGAAAAACAGACACAGGCCTGATTTGAGTGGTGAATGGAGGGTGATCTGAACTATCCTTCACAGCAGGCCAGGGGCAACTCATCCTAACTGTGAACTAATTTACCAGCTAGAGAAGACAGCTAGAAATCAGAGCTGAAAGGACATTGGACTTAAATGAAATGTCTCAGAGTGTGCTCAATTGGTTCTGTTAGTTTAATGACTTAATCCTATTCCTACTGTTTTGATCTTTTTTTTTTTTTCCTCTTCCTTTTTTTCTCTTTTCTCCTCTCTGTAAACCATATATTTGTATAGAGAAACAGCACACCAATAAGGTGGTTGGTTAGCTTGTATGTTAGCATCATTGTATGTTTTATTTTTTTGTATGGGAGTTGATTAGTCTGTAGCATGGTCTATTGTCTTCATCTGTTTCAGTTTAGGTCTCCCTCTCCATTTGTTGGTACACTCATCTGTTTCTCCATTTACTCCTCTCTCTCTCCACCCCACTCTTCCCCCCACTGTCTGCTCTATTCTCTTCCCTCTGCTAACCACATTTTATTTCAGGGAGTAAACCTATAGCCCCACTGCATGGGCAGATTCTAAGGCAATGGGAAGTGGGTTTCAGATTATCCATATACCTGTCGGCGAATACCAGGACCTGCAAATAAATTTTGAATCACAGTTCTCCCCTTAGTAAATCTCAAAACCGCAAAAAGGACCACCCCCAACCTACGGTGCAACTCCAGAATTGAACAAAGTAAGAGGACATACATAAAGAATAGGAGATTGAACAAACAGAAGTAAAAGCAATCCCTCTACCCCTGAATAACAGAATTAAAGAAGACGGTGACATGGAGGGAAGGAAAAAGTAGGGTGGAGGGAACCGCACAAATGAAGAAAAACCAAAAGAATATAGTTCTCACACAGACCCCTGGGAGATCAGATATTGAGAAAACAGATTACAGAACAAAAACAATGAAGAGCTCCCAGAATGACTGGTCACATGCAACAAACCCAGACATCAAGACATTAATAAAGAGAATCAAAAAAATTGAGGAGAGACAAGAGGAAAATAGGAAGGAGCTGATGTCAGAAATAACAGCAGTAAAGAATACTGTGTCAGAAATAAATAACAAACTAATAAGCATGGAAAACAGAATTAGCCAAGCAGAAGAAAGTATCTCAGAGCTCGAAGACCAAAACACAGAACTAACCCAAACTGTAAAAAGCATAGAAAAGAAGCTCAAAAAGACAGAACAAAACCTTCAAGAGATGAATGATCATTTCAAGAGACTGAACCTAAGAGTAATTAGCCTTCCGGAGGCAGGGAGAGAAACAGAGGCCACACTGGAACAAACATTTCATGAAATCATTCAAGAAAACTTCTCTCATCTCATCAAGGATGAAAAAATTCAAACACAGGAGATTCAGAGAACCCCTGCAAGACAACAAATGAGAAGACCAACTCCCAGACATATAATAATTTGCCTAAGCAAAGTAGGTATAATAGAAAAAATCCTAAAGGCTGCAAGAGAAAAAGATCAGACTACGTACCAGGGAAGACCAATTAGAATAGCAGCAGATTTATCTACAGAAACACTTCAGTATAGGAGAGCTTGGAGCCCTATCTTCAAAGTTCTAAAAGATAAACAATTTCAACCAAGAATAACCTACCCAGCCAAGCTAAGCTTCATCAGTGAGGGAGAATTGAAATCTTTCCCAGATATCCAATTCCTAAGATCCTACACTGCCACAAGACCACATCTACAAGAAACACTTAAGAAAGTATTGAACACAGAAGAAAAGGAAAAAAGAACAACAATGTTCTTCACAAGAGTATAGGCAAAAGATTAAAAACATACATGATCCAACTTAAAAACAAAAGAAAGACAACACAAACAGGAAGAACAACAACTCTGTAAGAACATTATGATAGGGATCAACTCTCACATTTCAATAATTAGTTTGAATGTAAATGGACTAAATGCACCACTGAAAAGACATAGAATGGCAAATGGATAAAATATCACCATGAAAGGGAAACAAATTTTCAGGCGAATGGAACATGAAAGAAAGGAGGTGTTGTGATCTTAATGTCAGACAAAATACCTTTAAGCTATCAAAAATTAAAAAAGATACAGAAGGCCACTACATAATGATAAAAGGTTCACTCCACAACAAGAAATATCCATCCTAAACATATATGTACCAAACATAGGAGCACCAACTTTCATAAAGCAGCTCCTAGGTAAACTAAAAAAAGATATTGACTCCAATACCATCATAGCTGGGGACTTTAATACCCCACTCACAACCCTAGAGAGATCATCAGGACAAAAAATCAGCAACGAGATCCAAAACCTCAATGTGACTCTTGATCAAATGGACTTAATTGATACCTACAGAACCCTCCATCCAAAGACCACAGAATACACATTCTACTCATCACCACATGGAATGTACTCTAAGATCAACCACATACTTGGCCATAAATCAAGCATAAGCAAATTAAAAAGGACTGAAATTTTACCATGCACCTTCTCGGACCACAGTGGAATAAAAATAATCATTAACACCAACAAGTTTCTCCCTAAACCTACAAAGACATGGACACTAAACAGCATGATGCTAAACAACTCCTGGGTCAATGATGAAATCAAAACAGAGATTAAAAGACACCTGGGAACAAATGAAAATGAAGAAACATCTTACAAAAATCTCTGGGATGCCATGAATGCTGTAGTAAGAGTGGAATTTATATCCCTACAAACGCACATGAAGAAAATGGAAGGATCACAAATTAACAGCCTAAGAAGTGACCTAAAAAAGCTGGAAAAGCAAGACCACAAAAACCCTAATTTCAGCAGAAGAATCCAGATCACCAAAATAAAAGCCCAAATCCAGGACATAGAAGACAAAAAGATAAAACAAAAAAATCAATGAAACAAAAAGCTGGTTCTTCAAAAGGATAAACAAGATCGATGGTCCCCTAGCTAGACTGACCAAGAAAAAGAGAGAAAAAGCCCAAATAAACACAAACAGAAACACAAAAGATGAAGTCACATCTGATCCTGAAGAAATACAAAAGATCATTAGAGACTACTATATACACTTGTATGGAAAAAAACTTGAAAACCTTTCGGAAATGGAGGACTTCCTGTCATTACACAACCTGCCTAGGTTGAAACAAGAAGAAACTGAGACCCAAATAGACTAATAACAATCAAGGAAATTGACTACATAATAAGAAAACTTCCTACAAAAAAAAAGCCCTGGTCCAGATGGCTTCCCAGCAGAATTCTACAAGACATTTTAGGAGGAGCTTATACCAATTCTACTGAAGGTATTCCAGGTGATTGAGAAAGATGGAACTCTCCCCAAATCATTTTATGAAGCTAACATCACATTGATACCCAAGCCAGGTAAAGACCCAATAAAGAAAGAGAACTACAGGGCACTATCTTGGATCAACATACATGCTAAAATTCTCAACAAGATCCTAGTGAACCAGATTCAACAACACATCTCAAAAATCATCCATCATGACCAAGTAGGCTTCATTCCTGGGATGCAAGGCTGATTCAACATTCGTAAAACCATAAATGTAATTAAATACATCAATAGATGTCAAAACAAAAGCCACATGATTATATCATTAGATGCAGAAAAAAGCTTTTGATAAAATCCAGCACCCCTTCTTGATAAAAACCCTCAAACAGCTAGGCATATGGAGAACATACCTCAAAATAGTAAAAGCCATGTACGAGAAACCCACAGCCAGCATACTCCTAAATGGACAAAAACTGGAACCATTTCCCCTGAAAACTGGAACAAGACAAGGATACCCACGCTCAGCCCTCCTGTTCAATATAGTATTGGAATCCTGGCTAGAGCTATTAGGGAACAGAAGGCAATCAGGGGTATTCAAATAGGAAAAGAGGAAGTCAAGCTATCTCTCTTTGCAGATGACATGATTGTGTACCTTGAAAACCCAAGAGAATCTGTCAAAAACCTCCTTACACTGATAAAGGCCTTTGGCAAAATCTCAGGATATAAAATAAATGTGCAAAAGACAGTCGCATTTCTTTACACCAATAATAAACAGACAGAAACCCAAATAAAAAGCACAATTCCATTCACAATAGCCACCAAAAAAATATGAAATACCTTGGCATCTTCCTAATCAGAAACATGAAAGACCTTTACAATGAAAACTACAAAACACTGCTCAAAGAAATTCAAGATGACACAAACAAGTGGAAAAATATCCCATGCTCATGAATTGGAAGAATCAACATTGTGAAGATGTCCATCTTACCTAAGGCAATCTACAGATTTAATGCAATACCCATCAAATTACCAGCAACGTTCTTCTCAGACCTAGAAAAAACAGCACAGGAATTCATATAGAAACACAAACAACCAAGAATAGTCAGAACAATTCTCAGCAAAAAAAATATAGCAGGTGGTATCACATTACCAGACTTCAAACTTTACTATAAAGCTACAATCATCAAAACAGCTTGGTACTGGTGCAGGAACAGGATATAGATCAATGGAATAGAATTGAGATTCCAGAAGCAAAACCTCAATTTCTCAACCAACTTATCTTCAACAAAGCCTCCACCACCTACCACTGGGGAGAGGAGAACCTATTCAGTAAATGGTGCTGGGAAAACTGGCTGACCACATGCAGAAGATTGAAACAGGACCCCTATCTATCCCCATACACAAAAATTAACTCTAAATAGATCAGAGACCTAAATGAAAAACCTCAAACCATAAGAACCTTAGAAAATGAAGGACATACCCTCATGGAAATTGGAACTGGCATCCAATTCCTGAACAAAACCCGAAACTCACAGTCCATAAGAGATAAGATAGACAAGTGGGACCTCATTAAACTGACAAGCTTCTGCAAAGCCAAAGAAACCATCAAGAGAGCAGGGAGACAGCCTACAGACTGGGGAAAAGTATTTGCCAACTCCAGGTCCGACAAAGGCTTAACATCTTGGATCCACAAGGAACTCAAACGTGCTGAAAAGAAAAAAACAAACAACCCCATTATGAAATGGGCAAAAGATATGAACAGACACTTCTCAAAGGAAGACATCTGAGCAGCCAACAGACACATGAAGAAATGTTAACTTCACTAATTATCAAGGAGATGCAAATCAAAACCACACTGAGATACCACCTAACTCCAGTCAGAATGGCAATTATCAATAACTCAAAAAATAACAGTTGCTGGAGAGGGTGTGGCGAAAAGGGAACACTTCTACACTGTTGGTGGGAGTGCAAACTAGTACAACCTTTGTGGAAAACAGTATGGCGATTCCTAAAAGCTCTAAATATTGACCTCCCATATGACCCCGCAATCTCCCTATTGGGAATATACCCTTAAATCACTGAAATCACTCTATCAAAAAGATACCTGCACACGAATGTTTATCGTAGCATTGTTCACAATAGCAAGAACCTGGAAGCAACCATGCTGTCCATCAAAAGAGGACTGAATTAAAAAAATGTGGTACATATACATAATGGAATACTACACAGCTACAAAAAAACAAAATCATGAAGTTTGCAGCAACGTGGATGGAACTAGAGTCTATAATACTGAGTGATCTCTCACAGAAACAAAGATCTGAGTATCACATGTTCTCATTTATATCGTGGACCTCGAACATCCAATGTAATACTATAAGAAAATGACTGACAGTGGTGGGAAACTATGGGGGGGGAGGGGAAGGGAGATGGGATTAATGGTAGTAAATATCTGTCTGGGGATGAGGAGACACCTCTTATCAACAAGGGTGCCTGACGGAAGCATATTTGTATACCTAACCCTTAACTGTACCCCACAATATCATAATAAAAATATTGATTAGAAAAAAATAGTAAATATAGTTACCACTATTTTTTATTTTTTTTGAGTTGGAGTCTCACTCTGTAGCCCAGACTGGAGTGCAGTGGCCACTTCCGGCCACCTCAGCCTTGACCTGCTGAGCTCCGGTGATCCTTCTGCCTCAGCCTTCCGAGTAGCCGGAACTACAGGCATGCGCTACCACGCCCGGCTAATTTTTTTTTTGGTTTATTGTAGAGATGAGGTCTCGCTGCCCAGGCGGGTCTCGAACCCGCGGGCTCAGTCAATCCACTCACCTCAGCCTCCCAAAGGCGCGGGATTACAGGCTGAGCCACCGAGCCCGGCCCATAGTTACCACTATTAAGCACCTGTGGTGGGTTAGCCAGTCTATTGGGTGAGTTAAATACATTATTTCTGTGCCATACCACAGCCCCCCGAATTACACATTATCATCAATACCTGATATAGGAGAAAACAGATATCCACCTAGATGTCTTGTAAATACCTCAAACTTAACATGGCCAAAAAAGGACTCTTCTCTTTATACCTGCTCATATCAAATCTTCTCCATCTTGCAAAACAGCAATTTCATTCATCCAGTCACTCTCCGCTTACTGTTTTGCTTTCCCACATCCAATTCATTAACTTGTGTGTCCAGTTGACTATAAAAAATGCCTCTCATTTGTTCACTTTTCTTCATTTTCACCACCCGATCCCAGCCAAGCTGTTCTCGTATGTACCAACACAAGAGCCTCCTTCTGGACTCTCTGACTTGCTTTCCATTGATCTACACTCCGTTTTCTACACAGCAGCCCCTTGGGCCTTTAACCCTTTATCTGTTTATTTTTTTTAAAAGTGCCACTTTGTATGGGCCCCATGATGACCCTTGTATACTTAATCCTAAATTGTACCTCACATCTTGAAAATGAAAAATAAAATAAATAATGTTTTCTTAAAAAAAAAAAAGTGCAGTTCACTGCCTCATTCATTTTATTTTATTTAAACACACTCTTTGAGTCGGAAGCTAAGCTGACTGGTTTTCAATGTGAAAATAAAATATAAAAACTCTTCTTGGAGTTAGTTATAAATAGAACTTATTTCTAATTCTGATGAGAATTACAAAAAAAAGAGAGATAGTTATGAAATATAGTAAATACAAACTATAGTAATTGTTATTTATTTATTTATTCATTCATTCAGTTTATTCATTTATTATTTCTCCTTAGGGGTAAACGCTGCAGCCGCAAGCACTGTCAGTGAGTATCCTCGGGTTAAACGGGGAAAGGGTTGCTCACATAAATCAGATCACATTACATGAGTGATTACTATCTGCTGTGGCCATGGTGGCAGAAACAACCTACTGCTTTGTTTTGATGGTATTGGCATATGGCTACACTTGTTCTCTATCTTAAACCAGATGTTTGAAAATTTAAGTTTGCTAAAATATAAACTGAGGATAGATTCATTTATGAAGAAATTGTCATAGGGGCCCATAAATAAATTGAAGAAGTGATTATCTTATTAGAGAGCTCTACACTTTACAGAAACATAGCATTTCTTTAAGTCGCAGGTACTTAAAATATTAGCTAATTTACCATAATTTATTTTCACAACACTTATTTATTTATTTTTTTGAGTTGGGGTTTCACTCTGTCGCCCAGACTGGAGTGCAGTGGCTGCTCCCGGCCATCGCAGCCTCGACCTGCTGGGCTCCGGCGATCCTTCCGCCTCAGCCTTCCAAGTAGCCGGAATTACAGGCATGTGCTACCACGCCCGGCTGATTTTTTGATTTATTGTGGAGATGAGCTCTTGCTGCCTAGGTGGGTCTTGAACCCGCGGGCTCAGGCAATCCACTCACCTCAGCCTCCCAAAGGCACGGGATTACAGGCTGAGCCACCGAGCCCGACTCACAACACTTATTTATAGTCAGTTCTTTGTTTCTGTTTACACAACACTTTTAAGAACTATATTATTTGTACAGTATACTGTGAGGGGCAGTCATACCTACACATGGGTGATTTATGCTGCTTAAATTTTATATCCCATTCACAAGTGCAAGATAATATTCCTTATAGTATTTGTATCACCTATAACTTTGATTTTTTCATTGAAATCTAACTAGTGGAACGGAAAATAGCCAATGAGAGAATTAAGGTCACCAAGGGAGCTGTCATTTACTTCCATGGTTCTGCCTTTTAAACCACGGCATGCATTCGGGGTCAAATTAGCCAGTGCTGGCTGTGAGGCTCTTTCTTAACTGATACCTGCTCTGGTTATTTCTGGATTCAGGGACACAATCTAGGAAGAAGAGACTTGGATACTAATTCCTGCTTGTCCTGCCATAGTGTTAAAGTATGTTAGTTTCCTCATACACATAGATTCAAGTTAACGTGTTTGTAAAGGTATTTCTAATAAAGCCTAGTCATTTTTGTATGAAAAATATAACTTTTAGTCATAGTCACTGATTTATCAGTAATGCCAATATTCATTTTTCTTTTAATTAGTGGAGACAGGTCTCAAGCTGAGAATTGTTAAGTGTCAGTGCTTGCTTAATTGGTGCAATTTTCACTTCATTGAAAAATAGAGGCTGACACGATTTGTTCAATGATCTGAACTTGCTCTCATTGAAAAGCAAAGGTAGAAAATGCCTAAACTTGTTCAACATGGAAATATTTCTTGAGATTTTTAAAAAACTGCTTTTGAGTATTTACTGAAGTTTGTGACAAACCTTTGCATATTTGAGAACATTAAAAAATATTCTATCTTAACATTGTTGACTTTGGTGGAGAATTCACACCTTAGAAGATCTTTGTTGATTACTTAAAGATAATATAGTAACTATTCAGCTATTAAAATGATCAAATTTTAAAGGCATTTCACATTAGTGGAATAGAAAATGAAATATGGAGAAATTACAAGGTAAGTCTCTGTAAGGAATGAGATTATATTCCAGAAATTTAAAATGATCAGAGTCTTTTGTTGTTGTATAACATTTTCTCTTTCATTCTCAATTTTTTCTTCTTTCCTTTCTCTCTTTATGCTTCCCTCCCTCCTACCTCTCTCTCTGCTTCCCTTCCTTCCCTCTCTACTTCTTCCCATACGCTTTTCCTCTCTCCCACCCTTCCTTCTTTGGTTTTGGATCTGTTTCTCTTCTCAGCTCTATGTCCAAGGGTTTGCATCTCGAGTGATCTCTTCTTCCACCTCTGCAGGATGTTTATCGTCACTGCGAAGTTTATCCGCTTCCACGGCTTCAGCCAAGCCCATGACAGTGACGAGCAGATCTATTTTTTTTCTTTTAAAGAAAAAGAAAAAAAAGATTTCTTTATTTCAATAGCTTAGGGGGTACAAATAGTTTTTGGTTACTTTTATGTAGCGGCAAAGAAGTCTGGGTTCTAAATGTACCCATCAACTCCGCCTGTGCATATTGTACCTGATAAGTGACTTTTCATCCCTCTGCCCCTTCCATTACACCAATCTCTATGCTTTTGCAGATCCTCAACCCACTTCTAAGTGAGAACACACGCTGTTTGGTTTTCCGTTCCTGAGTTAATTCGGACAAGCAGATCTAGACCAGGCTTCACATCTCTTCGACATACTCTGTTTCTAGGAGTACCTCACATTCGCATCCCAAAGTGAACTTACTAACATCCTTAACCGACATTTCTTTTCCTGACATTTCCACTTTGGTTAGTGCTTGCCCAAGGCCTCTCCATCCCCCCGGTCACTCAGGCTAGAAACCATGTCATCCTGGACTCTAATCTTCATCTCACTCTCCACTGAGTGTTCCCAGGGTTCCCAAGTTCTGTCGATACTCCCATGAAGCATTTTTAAATTGTTTTTCTTCCTATGCAGACCCGTCATCACAATTTCTCTTCCTATGCAGAGCCATCATTGCCATCTTTTGCCTGTGCTTTTGCAACAAAATATTATCAGGTCTTCTAGCCTCCAGTTTCCTTGGTCTCCAAGCCATTCTTCATGCTGGCAACCAGAGTAATATTTCCCTAACTAAAATATGATGGTGCTATTTCCCTGCTTCAAAATCCGTTCTATTCTTTTTTTCTTTTTTGAGTCAGAGTCTCACTCTGTCACCTAGGCTGGAGTGCAGTGGCACAATCACGGCTCACCGCAGTCTCAAACTCCTGGGGCTCAGGTGATCCTTCCACCTTAGCCTCCTGAGTAGTTGGGACTACAGGCGTGCGCCACCATGCCTGGCTTATTTTTTATTTTTTGTAGAGACGAGGTCTCACTGTTGCCCAGGCTGGTCTCAAATTCCTGGACTTAAGTAATCCTTGGCTTCCCAAAGTGCTGGGATTACAGGTATAAGCCACTGCACCCAGCCTTAAAATCTTTGATGGTCACAGATTATCAAGTTCAAATTCTGTTGCAGGACACATAAAGACCTTCATAATTTACTTTTCCATCCTTATGTGTTGACAGTAAGGACAGTGCTCTGTAGTGGTTAGAACCTATGTGCTAGTCCGGTTATCTGGGTTTGTGTATTAGTTTTGCCCAAGTGAGAACTTGAACATGTTATTTAGCTTATCTAAATCTCAGTTTTCTTATCTGTAAAATTCGGGTTATTTTGGAAGACATTTAGATAATTAAATAAGCGAATGCACATAAAATTGTTTGTAGAGTAAATGATAACCAAATAATGTCAAATAAAAAAATCATTTTTTCTATGTGCATATGAAATTTTGCACTGTTCTCCTAACAGGCCACATGCTTCTGGGAATTTGCACATGGGTAACAGCTCAAATGTCCTTTCTCTGGCAAGATTTTCTTTGAGGTAGTCTAAATGTACAACTCTTTTTTCTGTGTCCCAGTAGGATCTGCACACACCTTTAGTACAGCCCTTGTTGAATTGTTTTGCAATTGTTCATGTATGTGTATCTTTAAATAGACTATTAGAGTGGATATTCTTATTCATTTTTAAATTTCCTTCAGAGGCTGGCAAATGTGAGATGTTCAATAAACATTTAAAGGAATGGATTAATTGTGGTACTGTCTTTTCTTGGAATCATGTCTTAGAACCCTAAAATATTTTTTTTCATTTTTTAGAAGACAGTATTCCAAAGAGAGATGTAATAATTTTGTGACTTGAAAAAATCTAGTTTGTTTAGAAAGCACATTCTTTCCTTCTCTGGGAACTTTCTCAGTAAGCAAAATGAGTATAGTGTTACCTTGCTTAAAATTAGCCTAGATTAATTTGTATTTGATTTTTATTTGGAAAATATGAAATACCCAGACAAAAAATTTAAATATAATTTTTTGTGTTCTGTATAATTCTCCTAATGCATTATTGCCATTTATGCTCCAACCTTGATTACCAGGAAAGTTATTCAGTCCCACAGTTAGGTACTGTTAGAACTTTGGAGTCTGCTCTTGCAACTAATATAAGTATTGCTGGACTGCAAAACACCAATGTAGGTAAAGCAGCCCCCGCCTCCCCTTCTCTTCCTCTGCAATCTCTTGCTTTCATGATGACCTCTGCTCGACGGGGCCTAAATTGCCAGCCATCTACCTCAGGATTCCTGCTCCATGCCTCTCCTCACTCTTCATCTATGGAAACTTAGTGATTACTACACTCAATCCAAGGTGCAACTAGATTCTTCTGGTGCCATCTCAAGTACGTAATCTGCTCCACAGTATCAAGCCTGAGAGACTTTGATCCATAAGAGAGTCTACTTCAGTGCTGACAATGTCTTAACCTTCACCAGGACAGTGCAGGAGACATTTTATTAATGAAAAACTTTCTCCAAATCACTCTGCTGTGGTTGGACACTCCTTTCCAACTGTCACTGGAAATCCGAATGACAAAAACAATTATTCTTTCATTCATTTTGGTGCAGTAAAGGAGCATAGGCTCTAAGGTCAGGAAGATCAGAATTTGAAGTTTCTTCCCTGGTTCTTTTTGGTTATTTGTGCAAGTTCTTTCTGAGTTTCAGTTTCTACCTGTAAAATGGGAATGGTGCCGCCTATCTCTGAGGTGTAGTAATAAAGGTTGATTGAGGCAATGTTGGTCAATTGTTTACCAATGGGCTTGGTACACAGACTATGTCATCAATAAAAGACACCACTACTATTAATTTTTACCAATTCAAATTTTAATTGGAGTCTAACTTCATCCTAGGCATTGTATTGTAGCTGATTCTGGAGGTAATCGCATGCATTTATTTTTAGCTCAAACTTTTGTGCTTGTCAACCCTCCAGTGTTTTAGATACTTTCCTGAGGTAGTTTTCCACCCATGGTTAGGATCAATTCTCCTTGAGATGAGAGTAAAGGATGTAAGTGGAAAAGGACAAGACTGTCATTGGGACACAAAATTGATAACCTGTCCCAGAATGCAATGTGCCACCATGAAAATGATTTAGAGACTGTAGAATCTGCCAAAGGTAATCAAGGAGTATTAACAGCTTGTTGAAATGCCTTATATTTAAGGGTGGGAGTGGGGGAGAAAAAAGTGATAGCAAAAGGACACCATTTTGTCACTAAGTGTTCGAAGGCAGAAATATAAGAAGCTCATTATGTTTACCCTGGACCCTCAGTTCCAAAATATTGTGAGTTGGCTCTAGGTTTGACAGTAATCTCTTTCCCTTTTTGAACAGCTCATCTGAGTTTCTTTAAAAAAAAAAAAAAAAAAAAAGGAAATGTTCAAAATGGAGACCAAACAATCTCAACTTAGACCACAGACAGTGGCTGTGAGTGCCTACTCATCTTAAAATATAAAATTAGCCATAGCACCTTTAAACAGTTTTTTTTTTTGTTTGGCAACTGAAATCCACTGGAAGAATATTTGCTCCTTTTCTCACACAGTTTCAATGGCTTTTTCTGCTGTGTATGTTAATAGCACATGTTGCTTACATCTCTGCTGGTAGAATCTTTTTGAGATCTTTCATAGACCTTTGATTCGCTCTCAGTTGCTTGAAGGCTGTAAGTCAGGGATCGTTCAGGAACTCTGTCACCCTCAAAAAATCGAGCTGACTTCTCCAGGGGAAAACTGCCAAGTTTCTTTTTTTGGATGAGTTTTTTCAGCAAAGATTTCATTTGGCATACGTAAGGAAAATTGCATTACCCTTTCCCATTTATTTTACTATTTAACCAATAAACATCTCTTTCTGAAATGGACTCTGTAGTATAATTTTTGCCACATTCTCTTACCCTTATAAGTGTGATGGTCAAGCTGTAGGCACTAAATTTGATATTAATATTGATGGGATCAGATTAAGTGTAGGTACAATTTTAAATTTATCACAATTACTTCATTCCAGCTTTGCTGTAATTGGAAAATTGTGACAACATGCTTAATGTATTATATAAAACAAAAATGCTATGTCTTTGCACAAATAGTATTTAATGTGACACCCTAACAAAATAATAAATCATGAATTGATAATGAATATATCCACACCTCTGGGTAAAATTTTAACTTTAGTTTTAGCAATTTTGTATTACATGAAATGAATTGTATATAGCTTGAATCTTTTTTTTTTTTTACTATTAATCTTTTAAAAACATTATTTAAAGCAGTGTTCCTAAAGCTTACATACGCTTTGGGATCACTTGGAAGGCTTATTCAAACATTGCTAGTTCTCCCGTCTCTTCTCCTTTCCTCACAGCCCCCCCCCCCGAGGTTTTACTCCAGTAAGTCTGGGGTGGGGCCTAGAATCAGCATTTCTTACAAGTCCCCAGGCTAGGTTGCTGCTATTGGGTCAGGACACACTTTGGGAAATACTGATCCAGACATTGTGAGGAAAGAAGAGAGTCTTAGGAAATTGGTTCTGGTAACTTCCGTTCCTTCACGTACTGGACAACTTGAATTGAATTTTCTTTTGGGAGGGTTATATTTTCATTTATGAGATAGGGATAATAATGCTTCTCCTACTTACCACCGTTGGATGGGAGAATCAAGAATCAAAGACCATATTCTGGGTAAATAGAGGACACAGAATAGCAATTGCTTGATGGAACTATCAGTGCTTCTCTGGTTATTATTTACAAATGGGTACTTTGAATTAATTGAGAAGACTCATATTATAGAATAGGAATTCAAACCTCTCAGTTTTCTAAGAGTTGTCTTAATTTACATGCAGCATAAATAGTAATATTTGTAGAAGAAGCTCAGGACTCCGATATATAATCAGGTCAGAGGACCTGATTACAGAGACAGTAAGTTAATCTTCTTTTAGTACTAATTAGCATAGAGACTTGGTTCTGAGTCTGCATTTACCTAAGAAGACTTTCGTCTACTTCTCATTCTTGTACTCATTCACAAAGCATCCACGGAGTGCCCACTGTGTGCTGGGCACAGAGCGAGGAAGTTCGGTTGCAGAGGTGCATCCACTGTGCTCACAGCCTGTTAAAATACTTGTAATTCAAGTGGTAACTGATCCATAGAGGTATGCACTAAGTAGTGCAGAAGCACAGAGGAGGGAACACCTAATTCTGCCTGAAGGGGTCAGGGAAGTCTTCCAGTTAATGTTATTGCTTTCTTTAAAAGGTGAATGTAGAAATATCATTGAGTGGGTTCTGAACTCCCAGTCAAATATATCACCCCCTAATCCAAAAGAAAGAGGACAGTTGGATAGAGAGAAAATGCAGCATTTATTTAAGGAAAACAAACATCTTACAGTAATATACAATTTATTCCATTTTAAATACTCTTATTCGTTCATTCACTCACCTACTCACTCATCCAACCTCTGTATTATTTCTCTGATCTGAGCATTTCAGGGGCTTTTCATTGTGCTTAAAACAAAATCTCCACTGTGGGTACAGGCTTTAAGGGCATGCACAACATGGCCGTACTGTGGCTTACTTAATATGGCCCTTCCTTCCCTCACCTCTTCCGCCTCTCTCCATACTCTCTTGAGCCACATTGGTTGCCTCTTGATCCCTTGATCAAATCACCCTCATGATCTCAATATCTTTGCATTTGCTGTTTCCTCTGCCTCACTCTTTGTGTGGACAGCTCTTCTCATCCTCTGATCTCAATGTCTATGTCTCCTTTTCAAGATGCCTTTCTTGCTAATCAAATCTAAAGTCTGCACCCTCACTCTCATAGTCTTTTCTGAGACTATGCTGTCCTGTTCTCACAGGTTTAGGTAAAATATTGGTTTGCTACTTGTTTGTAACCTGTCTTTCTTCTTGTCTTGTGTCCCGTCCATCACAATTCTGCATACAGGGGTTTTCATTTTAATTCAGCTTTATTAAGGTTTAATTGACAAATAAAACTGTATATATTTGTGGCATATGCCATAGGTTTCATATATGTATATATTGTGAAATGATCTCATGAAGACAAATAACATATACATCAGCCTGCATGCCTGTTTTGTGTGTGTGTGGTAAGAATATTTAAGATCTACTCTTCTTAGCAATTCTCAAGTATACAATGATTCTTTATTAACTATAGTCACCATGCTATACAATAGCTCTCCAGAACTTATTTCTCCTGTCTATCTGAAATTTTGTGCCCTTTGGCCAGCATCCCACCAATTCCCTTCCATCAGCCTCTGCCAATTGCCATTCTACTCTCTGCTTCTATGAGTTTGACATTTTTAGATTCCACGTGTATGTGAGGTACAGTATTTGTCTTTCTGTGCTTGGTCTATTTCACTTAGACTGTCGTCCTCCAGGTTCATCCACGGTGTCACAGATGACAGGATTTCTTTCTTTTTTATGGCTGAATAATATTCCGTTGTGTGTGTAGGTGTATATAGGTACATAGACACCGTATTTTCTTTCTTTATTTATCTGTTGGTGGATACTAAGGTTGTTTTTGTATTGTGGCTATTGTGAAAAATACTGAAATGAGCACTGGAGTAAAGCTATCTGTTCAACAAGGGGTTTTTAAATATTCATTTGCAGAATGAATAAATATTTTTAGAATACTTACCAGGATTAAAAATTGATTGTCAGGACCAGGCCTGAAGTGGAGTTGAGAACATTTTCTTTGGCTGGACTGCACAACTAAGGGCAAACTGAGTGGGAATCTCAAACAGTGCTCAGCTTTCTGAATAGTGAGACTGAGGTTTCAGAGCTTCTTCCCTAGGACTTGGCTCCCTGCAGAGGCAGAGGGGAATTTGTCTGCCAGTAACATAGTCAAGGCATCTGCTGTCACTCCTTTGCCTCAGTAAACAACCCTGCCCCTCCTGCCTGGATTGTTGTTATAAATTTGGAAAATATTCTGGAGATAGCATGAGCACTCTACCTTGATTAAGACTTTTCTCTCTAGTTAGCCAACCAGCAAGCATTTGTTGAGCACTCAGAATGCATAGCACTAGAGTAGATAGGGGGGTTATATTACATTTTAATTCCGTGCAACAAGGTGTTGTTTTGTCCTTGGTTTTTTTTGAGACAAGATTTTGCTCTGTTGTCTAAACTGGAGTGCAGTGACATGATCATAGCTTACTATGGGCTCCAACTCCTGGGTTTGAGTGAGTCTTCCACCTCAGCCTCTGGACTACAGGAGAGTGCCACCATGCCCAGCTGCTCCCCCCTCCCCACATTTTTTGTAGAGACAGAGGCAAGCTGTGTTGCAGTCTGTTCTTGAAATCTTGGCCTCAAGCGATCCTCTCACCTTGAACTACTGGGATTACTGATACAAGCCACTGTGCCCAGCTTCAATATCTTTTAAGAGATAAAATATTTTGTACTTATTATTAACCTAGAAGGCAATTAAAAGAAATACATGTTTCTTAATATGTAGCCCTTGTCCTTATGATGCTTCCAGCTTAGTTGGGGAGACAAGAAATGGGGATAGGTAACTATTAAAACAAAGTGTGAAGAAATTTGTAACTGTAAAATGGAATAAGAAAATTAGGCTTTGAATGCTTTAGGACTAAATGTCATATTCTCATAGAATTGCTCTGTTCCTACTGAAAACGAGTCATGGTCTCTGATGTAAAAGAACTCATGGCCTAAGATAAGACAGTGCTGTCTAGTGGAACTTTCTGCAATAAACAAATATTTTATAATTTGTGCTGTCCAATAAGGTAGCCGCTAACTACATTTGACTTTTAAGGACTGAAAATGTGACTAGTGCAACTGAGGAAATAAATTTTTATTTACATTTAAAAAATGAACAGAATTTGTGTCCATTGGAAGGTACAGCAGAATCAATTCTAATTATGTATATAATTTCTTATGATCAGAAAGTAACTTATTAGAGATAGCACTGTGGCACAATATGTGTTTATTATCATAAAGCAATAATTCTGAATAACACATTTGGACCATCTAAGCTTCCTTTAAAATGAGGTGACTTAAAGAAATGCTTGTTTCTATTTTTATAGCATGTATTTTTGAAAATACTCCATTTTTTGAGTTTGCAAACTTTGGTGCTGAGACTTCTATAATTTTCAAATGATTGTGATGACAGAAGGAAAAAAGTGATTGGAATTGTAGTTGAAGTGGGTACTCTGCAGAATTTTCTTTACTAATTTAAATAAATCAACATCTTTCCTTGTATGTAAAAATTTTAAAATGAATGCAAAATTGTCTTAAGAAAGGGCTCATAAATATCCATGTACTTTCTGGATATCATTTAGGGAAAGGGCATGTGAGAGAGGAGGAAGGAAGCTGTAGAAAGCAGGATTTTCTGCTAAAATTTGGGAATAGTCTCTAAGGTTAGAGGACTGTCAAAGACATAATTTGCATAATCCATTTATCACAAACCATCCCACGAGTATAATCCAGATCAATAACCCACCAGAATCTAATCTATCTCCCATAAGAACATAATCATTTTCCAACCCTGCCCACCTCACCCACCAATATCTCCTTACAAATCTTGCCTCAACTCCTCCAGAATATTGAGCAACTCTGACTCATTCCTGCAAAGTATGCCTACTAACCAGCATCAACTCACAAAACAGAAGGTCTTGGGGTATTAAAAGCTTTTTACAAAGAAAAAACACAGCTAAGCCACCAAACAAAATCTGCCTGGAATCTCAAGGGAAAATTGTCATTACAGAAGATGAAGGCATTTTATCTGGAAAGATTGAAATAAATTTCTTCCCATTTTACAGAAATGGAGTGATGAATCTGGAAAGAGTAGTCCTAATTGTGATTTTAGCCAGCTGCATACCCTTGTCTGACTTCTGATAACTGTTTTTTTGGTGATTTCTTTTTGAACTTTTTCTGCAACAAGATTCCTTTATCAGCCGGGCTCGGTGGCTCAGCCTGTAATCCCGCGCCTTTGGGAGGCTGAGGTGAGTGGATTGCCTGAGCCCACGGGTTCGAGACCCGCCTGGGCAGGCAAGACCTCATCTCTACAATAAAATCAAAAAATTAGCCGGGCGTAGTAGCGCGCGCCTGTAATTTCGGCTACTCGGAAGGCGGAGGTGGAAGGTTCGCCGGAGCCCAGCAGGTTGAGGCTGCGGTGGCCGGGAGCGGCCACTGCACTCCAGTCTGGGCGACAGAGTGAGACTCCAACTCAGAAAAAAAAAAAAAAAAAGATTCCTTTATCAGGTCGTACTGGGTCAGTTATGATCATAAGAAGTAACAAGAAAAGCAGTAAGACTTCATATTCCTTGGGGAGGGGGGTGGAATGGTCTTTTACTAGTTTCTTTTTTTTTTTTTTTTTAGTTGGAGTCTCACTCTGTCGCCCAGACTGGAGTGCAGTGGCCGCTCCCGGCCACCGCAGCCTCGACCTGCTGGGCTCCAGCGATCCTTCCGCCCCAGCCTTCCGAGTAGCCGGAATTACAGGCGTGCGCTACCACACCCGGCTGATTTTTTGATTTATTGTAGAGATGAGGTCTCGCTGCCCAGGCGGATCTCGAACCCTCAGGCTCAGGCAATCCACTCACCTCAGCCTCCCAAAGGCGTGGGATTACAGGCTGAGCCACCGAGCCCGGCTACTATTTTCTTAAGTTTGTCAGAAAACATTTATTTAACATCTTAAAAATTCTATAGAATAGGTGGAAAGAACTCATGAATCTGAAAAAAGTTAATCAAAAGGTAGAAGCTGGCACCACCATTAGCCAGTCAAGGTACCATCATGAAGTGAGTGAACGTGGAAGAAGCTGTTAGCTACCATAGTCTTGAAGATGAGCATGCCTTTGAACTTCTTGAGTGTGTCTGACAGCCTGAGACCCGCCCAGCCTCTGTTGCTCTCCTGATTGGTTGGTGAGGACAGGTTGAGCACTCTGAGAGAGAGAGTTCCTTGAGAACCACCCTTGTGCCCAGTGAATTGATAGGCTGGGGCCCACGGGGAAACGTCTTCTCAGACAGCTTGCTTCTCTGAAAGATTTTTTTTCTTTGAATAAAGAATGGGTACCCCAGATAACTTTGATCTTCTTGCCTTTTCTTCCCCACCTGCTAGTGTGGAAGGTGGTTAACTTGGTGGTTCATGTGAGTGGGTTTTTATAGCTGTTGATGGAGAGTGTCAGCATGTGTTTAGTAGCTGCAGGCTTTGATGATCTGCTTGGTGAAGGCTGTTTTTAGGTGGTGATTTTTAAACGTTTTAGTGAGTATAATATGGACCAGTTTAGGTGTTTAATTGGGGCACCTGAAGAGCTGTCACAATCCTGCCTGGAACTATGAAGGAAGAAAAAGTAACTAATGAAATTCACATAGAAAATTAAACTATCATGTGTACCGAGATCATTACTTATGTCAATGACAAAATGAATATTTTCTGTTGACAGCTAAATTGGTTATTTTTTTAAGTAAAGGATTTGGATCAGTTATAGAAGTGTAAATTTCATTAAATTCTTGTCCAGGAGCTTGTTAACACTTCTCACCTCAAATGCACGCAACTCTCATATGTTACAGAAGCACCAGGCTATTGATGAATCACAAATGGCTAATTAACCCAGACATATTTGGGTTTTAACTGATCTTTCATGTAAAAAATTGGCTTTTTCTTCCATCTTGAATTGGTGTGCATAAAGATGTCTTCTGAAGCTCTTTGATTGCTAATCAGATTTCCCATGTAGTGGAATGGTGTGATGTGAGAGTATGTCTCTCAGGAGTCTTCAGAAAAGGTGAAAAGGTGCATTGGTTCTTGAAGCAGGATGGTTGAGTGGATGACTTTACAAACTATCAGCACAAACTAGTTCAATCTCTCTCAAAACACCAGAATTGTGTTTCTACATATGGATGCTAGTGTAAGTTTATAGTCAGGGGTGTACATTTCTTTTTAAAGTTGTTTTACTTTCAGCATTTATTTGGATTGAGGGTCAACAGATAAGACAGATGAAAAGATTGTCCAGGGTCCTAACTTAGAGCTGCATCCTTGCAGTGTGAGTCAGAGACTCCAGACCAACAGGAAAAGGACACTTTCAATGTGCCTAAACAAAACAAAACAAAACATTTGAAGGATTATAATAACCACTGTATTTATCATCAATGGTTCCACTTCATTGAGGGCTGTCAAGTGCTTCAACAGGACATTGAAATAGAAAATGTGAAGTTGCACAATATACCTATATCCTTTTGAATATTGTAACAGTTTAAATGATCCCATCCATGGGAAAATCTGCAGAAGACGTAGATGTCACAATCATCAATTTTTTGGTGGGTTTGGGATGCCTATGTGTTGGTGCCATTTGCGTTTATCTTAGATAGAAGGGGAAATGGGCAGACATCCTGGGAGAGATAATATTTAGAGCCATGTATGTGCTGAGGGTAGGGTGAGCAAAGTCTAGTTTACAAAAGGAAAGGCTAGGGTGGATCAGAGATCAGTGCAGTTGTTTACCAAAATACTCAGGAGCAGGTTATATAGTTTGGAGAATCTGTCCCCTCCAGATCCCATGTTGAAATGTGATTCCCAGTGTTGAAGGTGGGTCCTGGTGGGAGGTGTTTGATCACGGGGACAGATCCCTCATGAATGGGTTGGTGTCCTCCTCGAGGTGATGAATGTGTTCTCACTCTATGTTCACATGAGAGGCACCTTCTCTCTCTCTCTCTGTCTCTCCCTCTCTCTCTGTCTCTCTCTCTGTCTCTCTCTCTATCCCTCTCTCTCTCACCAGTTGCATGTTCTCTTTCTTGCCTTCCTGTGGCCCCACCAGAAACCCAACTGATGCCAGTGTAGTGCAGAACCTTGAATTAAGTAGTCCTCTTTCCTTTATAAATTATCCAGGCTCAGGTGTTTATAGTAGCAAGAAACCGACTGACGCAGTAGCATCCTCCAGACTAAGGTCAGGGCTAGATTCCCAGAGCATAACACACTTTAAGGACAGACGCCGAAGTTTGAGCAGCAGCACAGCCACTCTGGGCAATTACTCAGAATCTCCGTGCCTTAGCTTTATTGTCTGTAAAATGGGGATCATAATTGTACCTACTTCATTAGGTTATTATGAAGAATAAAAGATTAAAGTGCTTTAAATAGTGCATGCCATTAAATAGTGCATACCATTAAGTAGTAAATACCATTAAAATAGTCATTAAATAAATACATACATATTTGGGGTGGCATGACATACTGAGCAGTTGAAGCAAGATGGTGCTTAGGGCAAGTGGAGAAGGTGGATAAACTATTTTTCTATCATGCTGCCCAGTAATGCATGCAAACATATCTTTCTCCAAAGCACAGATTTAAGTATATTCAGCTCTTGTCCTTGGAGCTCCCCCAGGTGGGGGCTGTGGAGAAACATACAGGTCCTCAATGCTGGTGAAGGTTTCCTGAAGAAGCTACCTTTTGGAATCTCAGCGCATGATAGGCCCTTGGGTTTACATTTGACAAGTGTGAATATCAGATAATCAAGTCACCAGCACAGTCTGGGAATAACAACATTAGTTCCGGTCAGACAGGTAAAGCGAAGTTACGCCATGCTCTACCTCTGAAAGGAAAGTCAATGCTGTTTATCACAGTAACTAAGAGAAAGACAAAGAAGTCAGGCAGATGAAGATTAAAACTCTAGCATTATTCCTGATGGAGATGTTGGAGAGCACGGCTGAGGTGTGCAGGCAGTGAAGGACTTTCTGAAACCAAGTGCAGAATGGGACAGAGTTACTTATCCATCCCAGGAAGCACAGGAGAACCATAGACAGGCTGGAGAGGTGAAGCTGCAAGGAGTGTTCTCTAGAAAAAGAAGAGTCCCCGAGAAAGAGGACCAAGTGGTCAAGACCTTCTCTTAAATTGGTGGTTCTGAAAGTATGGTCCCGTGTTCCCTGAGTGAAAACTATTTTCATGATAAGAGTATGACATTGCTTGCATTGTCACTCTCTTTCTCTCAAGAGTGTACAGTGGAATTTTCCAGAGACTACATTATATGTGATATTGCAAAAGATTGAATGCAGTTGATACTTGAATTCATCTTCTTTCTCTTAAGTCAGACGTTGAAGATATTTTCAAAATATAAAACAATGCCATTCTTCCCACTGTAATTTTCTTTGGAAAATATAATTATTCTTTCATAAAGCGGTATTTATGCTTACATATAGTGAATTTACTATTGCTATTTTAAAACAAATTTGAAGTTTTGATTTCTAATGCAGCAAACATCAATAAATGCAACCCTTATAACTAAAAGCTATTAATGAATTTCAAGAGTGCTCAGGAATTCTGAGAGCAAAGTTTGAGAATCATTGTCTTAAATAACTATTTAGATGTCTTGTCTCCTTCCCTGGGGTGGAATGAATGAGAGGAGAAGATAAGACAAAAGGTGTTAGTTTAGTGTATTTCCTGTCACAGGAATAGTGACAGCTCCTTTCCCCTCCATACCCCACTAGTTACCCTTATTGTAACCAGAGTGGCAACTGCTTAAGATCATGGCTCTGATATTTGTGAATAATGATGCCAGTGGAAAGTAGGGTAAAAACCCTTCAACTTCAAATGTAGTAACATCAAATTATTTGCCCTTTCTGTGGATGGGGAAATAGGTACCAGCTAAGAACTTTAAACTGGATTTCCAAACAGAGAATTGTATTAGAGTATAGAAAACTTGTGAAGGTTGAAGGAGAGTTTAAGAAGGACAATGCACACAAGATGGTGGGCCAGGGAAAGAGCTGACCCTCTGTTTGAAAATTATCTCCTGAGTAGGAATGACTTAGGTACCCTCAAATGTACTGTAATTTGTCTTTTTATTGCTTTTTTCTATTACCTATGATGAAAAGGCCTCCTCTAGAAACCTCAGGGGATAGTGACCAATATCTACCCTGATGCCAACTTGGGGAACGCTGTTTTCACGTGTATTTTTTTTCTTTTCATTTGTATTTCTTTTTTATAATCTAAGATTAGTTAAGGTAAGCAGAGAACATGTTTTCTACGTCAAAAATTAATGCATATGCTTTGATTAAGCGTAGATTGGGAATTGAAACTCATCTGTTGCAGATATGAAGAAAGGTCGTTTTATTATGTCCAAATAGCCCGATCCTGAAGATGGCATCACACAGACATTGGATAACTCATTATTTGTTGTATAAAAGATATATTCCAAAGTTTGGTCTCAAAATTTAAATATATAAGGTGATTTCAAAGTAGCATTTTCTTCAAAGGTAGATTTGTGAATAATTGAATAAGAATGATTAATTAAATAAATAATAATGAGTGAGGAAATTCAGTTTCAATTGATGTTTTTCTTTTTCTCTCTGGAATGAAAAGCACACATGCATAGTAGCTAACACACAGACCGCCCACAAGGAGGCAAGAATAGTTTTAAGTACTGTACAATGACATTTAATTCTCACAACTACCTTACCCACTAGGTTGCATTATTCTGCTTGTTTTATATATGAGGAACTGGAAAATTGTAAATGGTGGAAATAGGGCAACTGACTCCCGGCAACTGACTCGAAAGCCCAACGGTAGTCTGCGCAGGCCCCACGGTCAGCAGGTGAACGTGTTGGAAACGGTTCCCCCTGCTGCACTTGAGAAAGATTGATTCAGTTTCTTTTCATTACTACGTTCCCTTAGGAGGATGTGTTAGTATTGATTGGTTGTGCCAAAAGTTCTTGCAGCTCTTTGGCCGCCGAATGTCAGTGAGACAGAGTCTCACACAAAAAGCTCCTGGTGTCAAATCTTCCACTTCGGTTTACTCCTCTGTAGTCTGGGTACATGTCATCTTCACTGGAGTTTCTCAACCCCAAGGGATGAAGGTGTTGCAGAGCCAGAGGGTCATCTCCATGAGGACAGAAAACTCCATATATCTCTTCTTTTACATCTATAATGAAAATGGCTTTATTATGCTGTCCCCTTTAATCAGTTAACTGTTAACATGCTTGCTGGAAAAAAAAAATCAAAACCTTCCAAAAAACTCGAAGCAAGAAAATATCAATGTCAATCCTACCTCCCCGAGTGGCAGCATTAATATTTTGGTGAACATTTGCTTATTTATCTCTTTATACATATAAACATTTAACATATCATTTTACACAAATGGAATTATATCACTCATGGTGTCTTTTAATACCCCCAAATAATTATTTATTCAATTTACTTCTTCTTACATGTGACAAACCATTCCCCCTTAACCAAAAGAAACCATGTCAATAATCTATTGAATTTTTTGTGCTTTCTTCAAATTTTGTAATCATTTAAAATATATGTTGTATTGGAATACACTTATTATCATTGCTTGTTTTATAAAATATATACATATACATGTATAAAGTTATGCACCTATATAATATATAAATGCACATATATAGTATGTTCATATGACATGTGTATACAAGATGTGCAAGACTCATATACATACATACATGATATATACACATATATGCATGATACATGCAAATGTACGTACATGATTTTTGCCATTGTTTTACAAAAAATGACATCAAATACATTCATGGTTATATCTTATTTTTTCTCACTTAACAAAACCTCATAATATTTCTCAAATTGATTGGTATATACCTGCTTCTTTCTGTTAATGACAACACCCATGAACTGAAGACAACCGATACCTTTTCAGCCATACCTACTGAAACATACTACAGATGAACCTTCATTTTGCTTCTCACTTTTTTTCCTAAATTAAAATCTTAAGATTCTTTTCAATAACCTCGAAAACGTTGTCTCTGGTGGAAAACTAGAGGAAATACCTCATTTATATTTTTGATATTTATTGAAAATATCTTATATATTCAGTTTATAGAAGATGACAAATGCAAAATGGTTAATATATGATGTTGCCTCTGACAGAGAAATGTTTTTCCATTGACCCTGAATCTGTACAATTTCCTTGGGAAGCTTTTGTAAAATATTGACTGTAATTCTTTATAAATCACATGATTAGAAAAAGCCCTCAAATAAAGAAATTACTACTTTTTTTTTTTAAAGCATGCAAACATCCAAGGGACCTGTAGTGGCCAGTAGAATTGAATTTCTTATGAATAGACTGTGTTTTATAAGGCAGACCAGATAAGGAAAGCCACACGCTTGTAGCTCGGATATAGGATTGCTTTCTTATTCACTGTGTCTGATGGCCAATAAGGAGGAGAAACAATACTGCCTGGGTATTGTGTGTAATGCATGGGGTCTGATTGCAGAAAGAATGATTCAGAGGAACCTTGGAAATAGTGATCTCAATCTCATTGTGTTTGGGATCAGGATGAAAATGAAAGTGAAACAAGACAGAGCAGAAACAAGTAAACTTTTGAATGACTGGTTTTAATAGAACGCAAAAATTGTGTAGAATAGGTTAGGACCTGATGGAAGGAAAATAAGACACAGCAACAACATTTCTTTGAAACTCATGACAATGCTTAAGTAAATTAGCTAACTAGCAATTTAAGAATTATAGTTATAACGAGATAAAGGGCACAAAAATAACGTATCACAGAAAGAAAGATTAAAAGAGACCTAGTGGTTAAAAGCTGCTAATAAAGAAAGTAAAAACAGCCTAAAACAAAACTCGGCTCAAAAGAGTCCTGGATTCTCCCCAGACAGTAGAAGGCACTGGTGACAGATCGGGTGTGTCATTGACAATCTCAGTTAGTTATTTCCTATGGAGATGCAAGGGTAGGGAAGGTCAAATTTTGAAAATTAGGATTTGTTTTCCCGAAGAAGAGAGAGAGTAAACAAAGTACCAAAGATACTAAGATTAGACCCAAGAAAACTGGTGAGAGAGAACAAGGGAGGGGAAGTGAGAGAGAAAGTGAGAGACAGGGAGAGTTTTTGGATAATAAAGACAGAATCTACAGGCAGACCTCAGAGATATTGTGGGTTTAGTTCCAGGCCACTGCAATAAAGTGAATATCACAATCACAACAAAGTGGGTCACACTTTTTTTTTTTTTTTTGGTTTTCCAGTACATATGAAAGTTACGTTTGCATTATACTTCAGTCAATTAAGTGTGAAATAGAATTTCTGTCTAAAACACAATGTACATACCTTGATTTAAAAATAATGATTGCAGCTGAGTGTGGTGGTGCCCACCTATAGTCCCAGTAACTCCGGAGGCTGAGGTGGGGGAATTGCTTGAACCCAGGAGTTATAGGCTGCAGTGAGCTATGATCGTGCCATAGCACTCCAGTCTGAGTGACTGAGCAAGACTCTGTCTCTAAAAAAATTTTAAAAAACAACGTTGTTGCTGAAAATGCTAGCAATCACCTGAGCCTTCAATGAGTGGTAATTTTTTGCTGGTGGAAGATCTTGCTCCTTGTTGATGGCTGCTGACCCAATAGAGTAGAGGTCGCTGAAGGTTGGGGAGGCTGTGGCAATTTCTTAAAATAAGACAACAATGAAGTTTCCTGCAATGATTGGCTCTTCCTTTCAGGAAAGATTTCTCTTTAACATTTAAGGTTATTTGATAGTTTTTTGCCCAAAGTGAAACTTTTTTCAAAATTAGAGTCAGTTCTCTTAAATGCTTCTGCTGCCTTATCAACTAAGTTTATGTATTATTCTAAATCCTTTCTTGTCGTTTCAACAATATTCTTAGCATCTTCACCAGAACTGAATTCCATCTCAGGAAATCACATGATTTTGCCCATCCTCATGGAATGAGAAACAATTCCTCATCCGTTTAAGTTTTATCGCAGCAGTACAGTTACATGTTTATGCTCCACTTCTAACCCTGGTTCTCCAGCTATTTCCATCACATCTCAGTGACTCTCCCACTGAAGTCTGGAACCCTTCCAAGTCATCCGTGGGGACTAGGGCCAACATTTTCCAAACTCTTGTTAATGTTGATATTTTGAACTTTTTTCGTGAACTATGAATGTTCTTAATGGCAACTAGAATGGAAATTTTTTTGCAGAAGGTTTTCAATTTATTTTGCCCAGATCTATTGGAAGAATCACTATGTATGGCAACAATAGCCTCAAAAAATATATTTTTGTAATAGTAAGGCTAGAAAATCTAAATTCCTTTTTTGATTCTTTGGCTGCAGAATGGGTGTTGTGTTAGCAGGAATGTAAACAACATCTATCTCTGTTCATCTCCATCAGAACTCTTGAGTGAATAGATACATTGTCAATGAGCAATAATATGGTGAAAGAAACTGTTTTTTTCTGAGCAGTAGTTCTCTCCACTGGACTTAAAATATTCAGTAAGCTGTGCTATAAACACATGTACTGTCATCCAGGCTTTGTTGTTTCTTTTCCAAAGCACAGGAATAGTAGATTTCGCATAATTCTTGAGGGCCCTAGGATTTTTGAAATGGTATATGAGCATTGGCTTCAACTTCAAGCACGCGGCTGCATTCACCTCTAAAAAGAGAATCAGACTATCTTTTGAATCTTTGAAGCCAGGCATTGACTTCTCTTCTCTAGCTATGAAAATCCTAGATGGCATCTTCTTCCGATACATGGCTGTTTCATTCTCACTGAAAATCTGTTCTTCTCATATAGCCACTTTCATCAATAGTCTTAGCTAGAACTTCTGTATAGCTGTAGCTTTTACATCAGCACTTGCAGCTTCACCTTGCACTTTTTAAATATTAAATAAATAGCTTATTTCCCTAAAACTCATGAACTAACCTCTGTTAGCTTCAAACTTTTCTCCTGCCGCTTCCTCACCTTTCTCAGCCTTCATAGGCTCAAAAAGAGTTGGAGAACTGCTCTGAATTAGACTTTGACTTAACAGAACCTTGTGGCTATCTTGATCTATCCAGACCACTCAAACTTTCTCTATATCATCAGTAAGGCTATTTGCTTTCTTATCATCTGAGTGTTCACTATAGTAGCACTTTTAATTTCCTTCAAGAACTTTTCCCTTGCCATTCACAGCTTGGTCAGCTGATGCCGGAGGCCCAGCATTTGGCCTATTTTGGCTTTTGACATGGCTTCCTCACTAACATAATCATTTCTAGCTTTTGATTAAAAGTGAGAGATATGCAACTCTTCCTTTCACATGACACTCAGAGGCTATCATAAGGTTATTAACTGGGGCCTAATTTCAATATTGTTGTGTCTCAAGGAATGGAGAGGCCCAAAAAGGAGAGAGATGGGGAAATAGCTGGTCAGTGGAGCAGTCAGAAAATAAACATCTACTGATTAAGTTTGCCATCTTATATGAGTGTTGTTCGTGGAGATTTCAGGCAATGATAAAAGTAATGTAAAAGATCGCTGATCATAGAACATCACAATGATATAATAATAGTGAAAAAGTTTGAAATATTGTGAGAATAACCAAAATGCTACACAGAGAAATGAAGTGAGCCCATGCTGTTGGGAAAATGATGGCTCTAGTCTTTCTATACAAGGTGTTGCCACAAATCTTCAATTTGTAAAAGATGTATTATCTGTGAAGTGCAATAAAGTGATGCTCAATAAAATGAGGTAGACCTGTACTCAGTGTTTTGTCAAGGGTAACTTATTGTCTAATTGAGAAAAGAAATCCTTATAAACAGAAGTTTTCAGTGTGTGTGGGAAGATCTAAAAGTTTAGTTGAGCATTTAATCACAAAACTAGAGTTTGGGACAAAAAATACTGGGCACTTAAAAGTAATGAAAATCTAAAACCAGTATGCCAACTATGTTGATTTTGTTTTGCCAATTGAGATCCCCTAACATTGGCATTTATCACTCAATAAGTGTCAGTTGATGAAATATTTACTTTCAAAGTTGTGGTGGCTACTTCATGCAGATAAAGAAGTAACTCTTACAAAAGCTTAATTATAGTAACATAATTTACACAATAGAATCAGTTTTAATACTTAAACTATGATGATTTTTACTTTATGGGAAATTTACTATGGCAGTAATGTTTTATGATAAGATATAAACATAACAAACCATTTAAAAATGAATATGACATGGATATCCTCAATTCTCTGGCTTAGAGAGAATAAAACAAGGTGAAAGCTATAACCTCATAGACAAAATGCAGCTTTCACAGTCAGCTTTGTTTAACCTTGTGTGAAAACTGCCTCTATTGTTATTGAAAGTTGGGAATAGCCTGTAACCATTTTTAAACCATTTCAGAAACAAGTAAATATGAGTATACATCTTAAATATAAAACTCAAGATAGTATTAAAGCTGACAGTTGCTGAAAGAAAATTACATAGGTTTAATATAGATATTTTAGCATGTAATTTTCAGCACCACAATTCATATAATCAAAAGGCTTGAGGTGACCTTGAGAGGTCGTCAGGCCCATTCTCCTGCTATTATAAGGAACAGTTGACACAAGACACTGTGCGATGATAGACACACACAGGTGAGGTAAGGACAATATTACTGCTTTATCTAAAAATAACCTTACATTCATTGAGTTTCAATATAATGAATGGCTTTCTAGCAATACATAGCTCTTTTGAAACTTATCTAAGTCCTATGGTAAATAATTTTGATCACATTGTGTTTAGCTTTATAAATAGAATCTGCATCATTGTGTGGTACAGAAAAGTGGTTTAATGTAGCCATCAAAGATATATATCAAAATAAAACCACTTTTTAATGGAATTTTTTTTCAGAATTTGTGCTATGGCTTAGCAAGACTTTGTATGTGGCCACTGGTTTTAAATTTGGTTATTTTCTGCCCAAGCTTTTATTTGACATTTTATTGTGAGTCTGTTTTGTAATATAGAACAACCTTTCTTTGAACACATTTTCATAAAGGAGAATCTTAGTCTGTTTTAAACATGACTGGGAAATAAATAAAGACTGGGTGTTTTATTAAAAAATAAAGAGATTTATTTAGCTTAGGTTTCTGTAAGCTGGGAAGTTCAAGGGACATGGTGTTAATATCTGCTTGGCTTCTGATAGGGCTCTTGTGCTCATCAAAACATGGCAAAGCAGAAACGTGTGACGAGGCAAAATATGAGGGGCATTGTAGCTTTATATCCACCCACTGTTGTGGTAACTAATCTTTTCCCACAAGGACTAATCTAGTCTCACCAGAGCAAGAACTCACTACCTTTAGAACAGCACCATGCTACCCATGAGGGCAGAGCCAAACACCTCACATTAGGCGCCACCTTCAAATGTTGTTACATTGGGGATAAAATTCCAACATGAGTTTTGGTGAGGATGAACGAAACATATTCAAACCATAGCAAGGAATTTCCTTTGACCACAGTTAGATTCTAGGACTACAGATGGCAGAATGGAGAAGAATCGCAGACTATCCATTTTCCCAGAGATTAAAACATTGTAAAAGAGTCTGGCCTCAAATTCCCAGCATCGGTCAAATAAAGAAAAGGGTATTGTTTTTACTAATAAGTGTCAAGAAGTGGTAGTGAAAAAATGGAAGATTCTAGTGTAGAGATAGGTGTTACTCCTTATATTTTGCTTCTAGTTTTTATGAAGCATTGCAGAAGGGCAAAAAATGGCTGAAGAAAAAGTCAGAAGGCCGGAAGGGAGGAGGAAGGGAGGGAAAGGAAGATAGACAATTCTCCCTAACACCCTATTTTGAAGAAATGTGAACTGAGGAGATAGAACAGTTGTCTTGGATAATGTCAAGAGCATTTTTTTTTTCCTTGGGTCATGGGTCTCACTTTGTCTCTCTGGCCGAAATGCAGTTGGTGCTGTCATGGCTCACTGCAGCCTTGACCTCCTGGGCTTAGGCAATCTTCCTGCCTCAGCCTCCCAAATACCTGGTACTACAGGCATGTGCCACCGTGCCCAGATAATTTTTCGATTTTTTTGTAGAGATGAAGTCTCACTCTGTTGCCTAGGCTGGTCTTGAACTCCTGGGCTCAAGCAATCTTCCCGCCTTGGCCCCTCAAATTGCTGGAATTATGGGCATGAGCCACCAAGCCTGGCCCAAGAACCACCATGCCTGGCCATGTATGTGACGAGCACAAAATTTATATATGATTATAGGAAATCAGAAGTGGTAAGATGGTAAGAAGATCGCCCTTGCCGTTTTCCAAGGCATTGAGAATGTGAGCCACACTCTTAACAAACTGAGATGACTGTGAGAATGGGCATGCAATGAGATTCCTCAAGAGCATCTGGATCCCAGATTCCTCAGCAGCAGTTGCACTCAAGCCCAGCAATGCTCCCCACTTAATTTTATGTTAATTTTATGTGTCTATTTGGCTAGGTCATAGTGTCCAGATATTTAGTCAAATGTTATTCTAGATGTTTCTGTAAATGCTAAGGGGATTAACATTTAAATCAGTAGACTTTGAGTAAAGCAGATGACATGAATGTAGGTGAAGCTCATTCAATCACTTGAAGTCCTTCATAGGAAAAAGACTGACCTCCCCAGAGAAAGATGGAATTCTGCCACAGACAGCCTTGGGAATGGAGCAACAACTCTTTTCTGGGTCTCAAGCTTGCCAGCTTACCCTGCAGATAGTGACTTGCCAAGCCTGCACAGTTGTGTGAATCAATTCCTTAAAATAAATTTCCCTCCCTCCCTCCCTCCGTCTCCTCCTTCTTTCTTCTTCTTCTTCTTCTTCTTCTTCTCTCTCTCTCTCTCTCTCTAAAGAGAATGTGTTGCTAGACATCTATCTATCTATCTATCTAGCGACACATTCTCTATTCATTCTATTTTTCTGGAGAAATCTGACTAATATAGCATAGTAAAATAAAATCTCATTTCTTGCAAATTCAAATACAGATGTTCCCAGTGATCAAATCACCCTCTACTTAGTTAACTAGAGATCCAAATGTCTTCTTGTGGCTTTACTGAGTCCTAGGCCTTGAAGTTCTCTTAAGATCCCTTGCATCTGACTGGCACACATGGTAAGAGAAAGAGAGAAGGTCATTCATGGGAGGTTTTTATAGACTGGACCTAACATCAGTACACCTTTTTTGCTCACAGTCCATTAGGTTGAACTCAGCCATGATTTTGTCCAGCCACCAAGGAGGCTGGGAAACGTAGTGTATCTATGTACCTGGGGGAAGGGGGAGGGGAAGGAAATGAGCTTTTGTGAACTTATAGTGGTCAAATGTATAAATTAAGTATGAGTGCCACACTCTCGTACCTAATTTATAGATTTGCTCAGATTACCAAGTTGGAAAGTACTTTGAAAACAATCAAGTTTTACATAAATGTGTGCTGTTATTATCATTGTTTTAGATGTTAAGGTTCTGCAAAGCAGATTGGTGAGCTCAGTTATAAATAATCAAGAAATATATTTAACGTGGAACATTTGAATGGACTACTTAAAATAGTATTTATTGTTCTTACTGCTGGTAAAGTAACGAGTATTGTAGAAAATATGCAAAATAGAGAAAAGCATAACAAAAATCCCAGGTATTTCCATTTTTTGTACTCACAATGTATACAGTTGAGATTCTTTAAGTTGTAACAACTCTCACTCAAACTGGCTTAAGGAGAAAAGGGAATTTATTGACTTGTGGAGCCAAGCAGGCCAAGGCATGGCTCTAGGCATGGTTTAACCTAGGGTTTTATAACTACAGCAGGACTCTGGCTCTGCTTCTTTGTGATTCCCTTGGCTTCACCTCCTCTTTGTACTGACATTGGCCTCAGGCTGGTTGTCTTGTGACAGCAGAAATGGCAGTAGCAGTTCTAGGTGGCATGTTCTTACACTGTACTAACCAGAGGAAGGCATGATGGCCCTTTAAGTTGCTTTTTCTGAAGAGTTAGGAAGTTATTTTCTTTCCTCGGGGGAGCTGCCAGAGAAACATTGTGTCCCACAGGCTTGAATTAGATTATGTACTGATCCCATTGTGAATGTGGAGATTTACTCAGGTCAGAGGAACCTCACTCTAGGGGCTAGGTGAAGGGGCACCTTCTCTCTGAGCACACAGGCCCATAGGGAAACCTTGGGTATCTAATGAAAGTTAAAGAATTTTGCCAGGTGCGGTAGCTCAACCTATAATCCCGCACTTTGGGAAGCCGAGGTGAGAAGATTGCCTGAGCCCGGGGTTCTGAGACCAGCCTGCGCAACTTGGTGAGACCTCTTCTCTATAATAAATCACAAAAACTAGCCAGGTGTGGTGGCCCACGTCTGTAGTTCCAACTACTTGGAAGGTTGAGGCTGCAGGATTGCCTAAACTCAGAAGATTGAGGCTACGGTGGCTGTGAGTGTGCCACTGCACTCCAGTCTGGGCAAGAAGAGTAAGACTCAGAAAAAAAAAAAAGTTAAAGAATGTTATAAAGACAGATGGGAGATGGATATTGGGTAGTCTAAAGCAGCACTACCACACATCCATAAACACATATGCACTCACACCATTTCAACAGAATCAGTATTATACTGTACATTTTCTTTCTTTTATAGCCTGTTTTATTTTTTTACTTAGTGATACACTACAACCATTCTAACGTTTGTTAACTACTCTCAAAATGTTGCTGTCAGTGACTTCAATTCTTCCAGAATTGAAACTGACCCAATTTTTCAACACAAAACCCATAAAACTGAAGCTTAAGAAACGACATTTTTACAACGAGATGCCCCTGCTTCCTGTTGACCAGCTCTTCCTCCTCCTCTCCCCTCCTGTTTTCCTTTCCTGCTATGTAAACCCCTAACTTTTGGAGAGTGGGAAGGAGCAGACTGAATTTTGACTTCTGTCTCTCTGGTTGATGTCACCTGTAAAATAACGAAGACTTCTTCTGTGGCAATATTTGTTGTCTCGGTGATTGACCTTCTGTGCAGCAAGCAATGGGACTTGCACCAAACCTTCAGTGTTTGGTAACATCATGTGGATCTGCTGAAATTTATTTAATAAATCTCATTACATATTTGAGTAATTTCCAAAATTTTTGGTATTACACTACAATGTACATGCATAGACATATTTTCTGTACATCTTTAATAATAATCATAGAGTTAGAGCAACTTTTTACACTGTAATTTTAATTTTATCCTCGCCTTCAATCTGCCCATTATCTTTACAGCGTATTACTAATTTCACAGCTACTCATGAGACCTTGGACACATTTCTAAATTTTTTCTGTGCCTCTTATGTAAAATGGGTTTAGTAGTAGCATTAATTTCTTAGGTGAAGATTAAATGAGATGATGCATGCAGAATTAGTACAGATATTCTAGGTGCTCAACATTGCTATTTATATATTACCTCCACTCCTTATTAGCACCTGGCTGAGTGGGTTCTCAATGATTATTAATTTGGTGAATAAATGAGGTAATATTTGATATTTGAATTACTTAGCTTGTCTTAATGTCACATTAATTAAACTTTTTCTTGTATTACCATTTAATTGAATCTCTAAATTTAACACTTATTATTATGGTTTTTTGAAAGTAACACAATTTCATTACAATAATTTTACAGTATAAAGAGCAAAGAAGCCGGGCTCGGTGGCTCAGCTTGTAATCCCGCGCCTTTGGGAGGCTGAGGTGAGTGGATTGCCTGAGCCCGCGGGTTCGAGACCCGCCTGGGCATCTTGGCGAGATCTCATCTCTACAATAAATCAAAAATGAGCCAGGTGTGGTAGCGCGTGCCTGTAATTCCAGCTACTTGGAAGGCTGAGGTGGAAGGATCACCGGAGCCCAGCAGGTCGAGGCTGCGGTGGCTGGATGACAGAGTGAGACTCCAATTCAAAAACAAAACAAAACAAAAAAATAAAAAAAAAAAAAAAAAAAAAAAAGAGCAAAGAGATGGAACAACGATTACATGGTAAGTTCGTGGTCTTGATCTTAAGCCCTTGAATCTTGTACCTATGTAAGTAAGTTTTTCCCAAGTAGCGGGCTAGTCAGTTAGGAGACAGGATGATAAACTTTTATCCTTGATAATTAATTTCCACAAATTCTGCCACTGCTATTTATTTTCAAATAATATATTTTACCAATTTACAGTGACAACTAGTGTGGACCTAAAAATAAGCACATAACATAAAGAATGAGAGTTTAAGAGGACATGAAGTAGGTATTGATAAATGTTTACTTAATTTTTAAAAATAAAATTGAGTTACCAGATGAATATGTAAATTGTGGCATACACACAGACTAAAACACTACATAGCAATGAAAGAAAAAAAAACTATTTCTAGATGCAGCAACATGGGTGAACCTCTAACTATAACACTGAGCAAAAGAAGCAAGTAGCAAAAAAGTATCTGCTGTTTGACCCTATCAATATGATGCTCAAAAACAAGCAAAATTAACCTATTGTGATAGAGGTCAGATCAATGCTTTCATTTGGGGAGTATTGCCTGGGAGGGTTGATTAGGGAACTTTCGGTGATGGAAATGTTCTTTATTTCTATTTGGGTGGTTTCTCACTGACATATTTATATGGGAAAAACAACTGAGCTATGTGCTTAGAATTTATGCGATTTTATGTTTCAAAGTTATATTTTAATACAAAGTTTAAAGTTTAGTTAACATACAAAAATGCAAACACGCAGATAGGTAATACTAAAAATGAATTTAAGGAGATATAAATAAAATTTGCAGTGCCATTGAGAATGATACTTTACCTTAAGAAAGCATTCCTATCATGTCATATAACTCTACTGAGCTATATAGCAAGTCATTGATGGAATTTCCATGTTGCAGCTATTGGAACAGAGACCTAGTATAACTAAAGGAGACATCTAATGAGATAATGGGTGTGAAGATATGTTCTAAGATATCAGGAGTTATACATAATTCATTTGAAAATGAAATTGGAAGTAATGGATTTAGACGGTGCTGCTGGAAAGTTTAGGTGGAAGGCTAAGGGGACTAAGCGGGGAACGATAGCCAGTGGAGAAGGCTGATAATAACTGAACGCACTGATCGAGTTTTAATCACAAAAAGAGAAAACCATTCCCTAGGTCTTCTGATGTGATGTGGAGGATAGACACAGCACCTCCTATGAAACATTCTTGCTAAAAAGTTGAGCCTAAACCTGATGAAGCTTCTGGCTCTTGTTGCCAGTTTTCTGGAAATAGGAGGGATAGAGAAACAACATGGTGGGATACAATTAGCCAGACCAGGATGTGGGAAACTTTCCAGGGCAAGTGAACCTATTTTAAACTAATAAATAGTAAAGAAGGGGGAAAGGAAGAAAAACAAGGGAGACTGTGCTAACACAAGAGGTCTAATTCAATTACATGCAATATATTAACCTCATTTAGATTTTGATTCAAACTAAGCAAAACATATTTATGAGACAATCAGGAATATCTGAATCCTAATTAGATATTAGACAATATTAAGAAGCTATTATTACTCTTTCAGGTAAGATGGTGATGTTAAAGTCCTGTTTTTCAAAAAAGAGAGTCAAGACCTTATTTTGTAGATACACATATTCAAGTATTTATGAAAGAAATGACATGAAAATCCAGTGGCATATGGGAAAGGGTATAGATGAAACAAGTGTCCATATGTTGATAACTTTTGTAGCCAGGTAACAGGTATGACAGGGCTTGTTATACTATTCTCTCTGCTTTGAGTTTGTTTAAAAATTTTAGTAAAAAAGTTAAAACTGTTTGAATCTAGTTCAATAGTTTGAGACTGAAATTCCTAGGAAATAAGGTGGGGAAGGATGGTCTTCAGTTCAATCCTTATTTGCTGAAACAAAAAACATTTCATGCATACACTTTTATCTTCATAGACGGCTAATATACACTTAGATACACTAAATATATACCAATATCATCTCTGAGGTTAGGTCTCCTTCAAATTATTCTCTTATTTTAAGCAAATTGGCACTGCATAACTTATCAGAGAAGATAAGATTGAGTTCAAATAAACCATTCTAAAATATGGAATTTCTTTGTAAAACTAGAGGGCTATTGTTGCTCCTCATTTATTTTTATTTTTGTAAGCACTTCTGATAACTCATATTTAATATTGACAGAACTCACTGATGCATTTATTTGATATTCAATATGGGTACCTTCCAAATATAAAATTCTTGTCCTAAATATTCAAATACATGATGTGGCATTTTATACAGTGGTTTCTCAGTATGCAGACTCCAACCTGCCCAATACAATTTTTGTTGGTACTGGTTTTAGAAAAATAATATTTCAAAGAGACAAGCAATTGACTTAACAATTCTTCACCGGTAGGTGTATACTATACCATAGTCTTGCTTGGCCTTGGACAGGGTCGGGTTTGGGACTGGTCAATATGTGTCTACTTATGGGACATGCTTGGCCTTCGGTTTGAACTTGATCCTGATCCCTAAAATGCTGCTACCTCCACCACCTTGGAAAGTCCACCCAGCATAGTTTGTGTTGTGTAGTATCAGGCTTAGGGGTTTCAGAGAACGTTGCTAAGAAATTCTCTTACTTGCCTCCACCTTTTTCAATCTCACCATTGAGTTGGGGCTAAAAACTTGGACGTTGTCAAGTCTGTACGTAGGGTTGAACCTGGTGGGTATATCAGTAAGTAGCACAAAACAAATTTAAATAAATCTGGCTTTTCTTCTTCATTACCCTCTTTATCTCACTCAGAAATGAAATCTTTCATTATTTATATTAATATCAGCTTGTTAAACTTATTTTAGAAGGTGTGTATTAATTTTTTTTTGCAAGCGGAATGCAAGGCATTAGTGTGTTAATTTGTGTTTTAGCTCAGTTGGTAAATTTTTAGAAATATTTCTTCAAAATTTATATTTTAGGCTTAGTTTTGGTATCATTCAAATATTAAGGAAGAAAGTATGGGCTGTATCATTTTGTTTAATGGATAATCACAAATTGGAATTGTTAGTGAAATTGCATTAGATTTAGTCTCAAATTATTCTTAAAATATGCATGACCAGAGGACTAAAGATATAAATAGCTTTGATTATGGGCCAAATTCTGCATAAGTTTGTTATTTTTGTAACTTGATATCTTGAAAGGAAAAAATAAATAAATTCAATAGACTGGGCCAAAAGTAATGAGACCGGTTTTTTTTGAAAAAACAAACATAAAGTATTTTAAATGCTTATCCAATGATTATTTACCATCTGAGAGGTCATCTTTAGAAGTTTATTTAATAGCAGTCATTTAAAATATGTTTGGAGGTCCTTTATGATAGCTATTTTCAACTGTCACAAAAATAAATCTTATTCTATATTATTTTTGAACAAAATGGTATCAATCAGCTATTTCAACCTTCTTAGTACAGGTAAAGCACTGAATACATTTTGTACCCAAAAATCAAATCCTTACCTTAAGTATAAAGATTATCCACCATTGAAAATACTGTACTCAAACAGACAACTAGCCTTTGAAGTCCAAACATTTAGTACAGTGGTGGCAGTGTTCAATGCAGTTTTGCCTTTGAAGAGGGCAGTGCTTATGTGGATGTAAAACTTTTGATGAACTTGTCAAAGTCTGTCATGTGACTCTGAAGTCATGTGTTCTTAGGATTTGAAGTAAATTAATTTTACATCAAGTTTACTGGTGTTAGTACACTATGTCATGCCTCTCTAAAATTCTTTTTAAAATTTTATTTAATTTTAAAGATGTGGGGTACAATTCAGGATTAGGTGTACAAGTGGTCATAGTGCAGGTAAAGTTTGGGCCTCCCTTTGGTCCCCCACTTTGCCTGGTTTGAGATCAGATAACTTTATTTATGTTGTGCCCCCTCCCCTTTACCCCAGCAGTATCTCATTTCTGCCAATCCCTTTCTTATAGAATTTTGGTAAATGTTCTGGGTCTGCTTATGAATGAGAACATGTGGTACTCTGTTATTTGTTTCTGTTATAGATCACTAAGTATTGTAGACTCTAAATCCATCCACATTGCTATGAAAGGCCAGTTTTGCACACATCTTTGTTTCCTTACATTAGTCCTGTCTGAATTTTTGAAATAATTGTATTAAAAACAGAGTGATATTTATTGTCTTTGGTGGAAGATTTTGCAGTCAAAAGGCATAACCAATGTGAACAATTAAGTTTGTCACTATGCACATATAGGTATAAAGTGTCAATAAGATCAATACTATTGGGAATTTGGATATTGTGTTGCAATCACATCAATGCCAGGATAACATAACATTGCCAGGTTTAGAGAAGAGGAAGATAGGACATTGACACCATATTACATAGGACCCATCTAGATTGCAAGCAACAAAGAATTGAGTCTAAACTGGACTAAACAAAAAAGTCATCTTATTAGCTCATGTAACAAAATGTTCCAGGAATACTGTTTTGAAATCATGGCTTAAGTAAAAGTGATCAAGATGTAATTTCTTTCCATCAATTGTCTCTGCTCTCCTCTGGATGTTGGCTTTCTTCTTAGACTGCATATGAAGGAAAGACAACAGTAGCAGATTTATCCTATGTGCTTCAAGTTTTAAATCCATAATTTGAGTCCATAATTTGGGAAGGATCCTTGCTCTGTCCCAAAAGGCTCAGCAGAGTTCTCATTTGCTCTGTTTGGGTCATATACCTGATGCTAATCACTTTGAGGACAATGGGATATGCCAGTTGGATTAGGCCAATCAGAAATTATCACTGAAAATGGATGTTGAGAACAGTCAGGGTTGTTTCCCAAGGCCAGTTTGGAATATGGGTGCCGGCAGGCAGAAACAACAGATGCCCCCACAGACTCAAACGCCTATCACATTTCATCTTTTTCTATGTGTATGCTGGTGCTTTACATATATTACTTTTGGTAGCACACAAACTGTTTTTCTTTTGGTGAAGCTTTCCCAACTGCAAGCTAGTCCAGGAGTAAGAGAGAGAGAGAGAGAGAGAGAGAGAGAGAGAGAGAGAGAGAGAGAGAGAGAGAGAGAGAGAGACACGAGAGAGACTACTACTTGCTTGGGGTGACAAGTCTACTCCAATGGAGTAGGATGGAGTCCCCAATCTTATTTAAGTTGATTCTTGACTTTATTTGCCAGTGGGAAAAAAATTTGCCTTGTAACATAATTATGTGAATTAATGACCCACCAGATTAAAGAAACACAAAGCTAAGTAACAACATTTGACGTAGGTGGAACTAGACAGCTGTCAGCTGCTATATCCTGCCCTTTCCCGTCAATTTCTTGGTACTGCAGAGATTTCAAAGCTATTTACATGTAATATATTATTCAAATATAAGTAAGAAGCAGTCTTTTTTTAATTCCATCTAATGTCCAGTACAGAGTCAGGCACCAAACAATGATCATTGTTGACCAATGTTTCAAAACATAGATGTAAACTTTTCTGATTCATAAGCTGTGTACAGTAACTCTGACTTTATCTTGTTGCTTAACAGCCTAAATGGAGATTGTGGATGATAAAGATCTGGGAAGATAATGTCCTTCATGGCTGAGTTAGGCATGGGACAGGAGAGAGACAGCCAGTTATTGAGCAAAGTCCCTCTCCTTCATAGATCCTGAAAAACCCGTATTCCTTTTTTTTCTTTCTTTTTTCTTTTTGTTGCTCTCTATAGGATAGCCAGAAGGAAGTGAAAGGGATGCCATATTGTCCTTGTATGTATAAAGAATTAACTAACAAGGTAATTAAATAGAGACTAAGGAAGAGTTATATTTGTTGGATTAAAAATATCTCTTCTATTGAAAAGCTACTGGAAAATTTTATGATCATCTTGAGAGTGATATTTGCTATATGATATTTGCTCAGATAAGCTCTGTGCCACAAAATTATTATAATTTTCAAATTTCCACAGTTATTTTTCAAGTTCATCATCTTGAAATTATTCTAATGGTGCCTGTGCTATGGTTGTGATGTGACTTCTCTGAATTCAAGCTTCTCATCACTTGGACACATATTCAATCCAAGAGGTAATCTCTGAGAGAGGTGAAGTTTTCTTTTGGGGCTATAAACCAGTCAAAACTCACAAAAAGGAAGCTTTAAATTTCCACATTGGGAAGGGAGTTGTTAAAGCTGGCTTTTAGAGTGATGAAACTGAAATGTGGTATTCTGAATACATTCTCTGTTATCCTCTCCCCTCCCTCCACTCTCTCTGTCTGAGCACTTGCATTTAGAAACTGGTGGAACGTTGTCTGCATTAACATTGCCTCCTTTCTCCATTGATTTCTGTTGTGAATAGGCTTCCTTGAATTCATGGTCATCTGCATCTTTAGGGTTCCCCTAAGGGATATTGGATTTCCTGCTTCTAGGACTAATCAGAACCATTAATCAGCTATGAAAATAAGCACTGGCCTATAGATGCTGGAGGCCTGAAGGAAATGAGGACTGGCTTATTGAAAATTATGTAGTATGTATAGAAGAAAATATATTTATCTATGAATACTGTGCAGTTCCATAAGGATTTGAAGTGGCAAATGAAAAAAATATTTTCAATGTTTGTATGGGTCAGGGGTTCAGAACCTTCTTCTAGAATGAGGTAGAGGCTGCAGGAAAGTGCTTACTTTCCTTCAGTCGATGAACAGAGCCAGATGGCACAGTCCACGGAACCTGGGCTCTTTGGCCTCAGGTGGAAGGAGGAGGAATCCATGTTTTGCCTGTCATTGACTTGCCAACCGCCATTTTCACACTGGTAAGTGAACATGATGCTATATATATTTTATAATCAATATTTTTTATTATGATATTGTGGGGTACAGTTAAGGGTTAGGTATACAAATATGCTTCGTTCAGGTACCCTTGTTGATAAGAGGTGTCTCCCCATCCCCAGATATTTACTACCGTTTACTACCCATCTCCCTTCCCCTCTCCCCCATAGTTTCCCACCACTGTCAGTAATTTTCTTATAGTATTACATTGGATGTTCAAGGTCCACTATATGAGTGAGAACATGTGATACTCCGATCTTTGTTTCTGTGAGAGATCACTCAGTATTGTAGACTCTAGTTCCATCCAGGTTGCTGTGAAATTCATGATTTTGTTCTTTTTATGGCTGCATAGTATTCCATTGTGTATATGTACCACATTTTTTAATCCAGTCCTCTTTTGATGGACAGCATGGTTGGTTCCTGGTTCTTGCTATTGTGAACAATGCTGCAATAAACATACATGTGCAAGTATCTCTTTAATAGAGTGATTTGAGTTCTTCAGGGTATATTCCCAGTAGGGGGATTGCAGGGTCATATGGGAAGTTAATATTTAGAGCTTTTAGGAATCGCCACACTGCTTTCCACAGAGGTTGCACTAGTTTACACTTCCACCAACAGTGTACAAGTGTTCCCTTTTCGCCACACCCTCTCCAGCAACTGTTATTTTTTGAGTTATTGATAATTGCCACTCCGACTGGTGTTAGGTGGTATCTCAGTGTGGTTTTGATTTGCATCTCCCTGATAATTAGTGAAGCTGAACATTTCTTCATGTGTCTGTTGGCTGCTCGGATGTCTTCCTTTGTGAAGTGTCTGTTCATATCTTTTGCCCATTTTATAATGGGGTTATTTGTTTTTTTCTTTTCAGCACATTTGAGTTTTTTGTAGATCCAACATGTTAGGCCTTTGTCAGATCTGGAGTTGGCAAATACTTTTCCCCAGTCTGTAGGCTGTCTCCCTGCTCTCTTGATAGTTTCTTTGGCTTTGCAGAAGCTTGTCAGTTTAATGAGGTCCCACTTGTCTATCTTACCTCTTATGGCCTGTGGGTTTTGGTTTTTGTTCAGGAATTGGATGCATGATGCTATAGTATTCTAATTTCTACAATCATCCTTGTTAGAGGGCTATTGTGGAGATTAAATAATGTAGTATATATCACAGAATAGGACCTCAAACTTGACTTCTTTGGGGTTTTCTTTGAAGCAGGTCTTGTGTTGTAAATTTGAGCATAAGGAGTATATGTGGGAAGGGTGGACAACACTGGTAGGGAAACAAAGGGAAGTGAAACAGTAGAGGGGGGTAATGAACAGAAGGAGATGTAGCTACCAAGCCAGGTATCACTGTGGGCAACTGCTGCTTAATCACACAGAAGACTCTGGGAAATGGCACAAAATACTCATCTCAATTATCGCATCCATGTGCAGAGGGAGCTTGGGTATTTATACAAGTCCTGAAAGCTATTGCTTAGATGTACTCTCAACAGGTAGCAATACCTCTGAATTTTCTCTACTTCCTGATTACTGGTTGTGCGCTACATGGCTTTCTATATTCCAGGAAAATGAATCTTTAGGTCCAGAGTGCTGATCCTGACTTGGGAAGGTGACTGGAGCACACTGCAAGTTCTGAGTGGTGTGGGCAGGTTCCTGGCTTGTGACACCATCAATAGGTGGAGGCAGCTCTGTTCGTCCTGAAGAGCAGAGTAAATGTGGTATCTCCCAAACCCACTTTACTAGGAAGGTACCTGAAGATGCTCTCTAACAAAATGAGGGTGTAACCAAGAACAATGCATCATGGGATGCAGGTAACAATCAAACCAATCAGGAAAGACATAAAGGGGAGTCTTAGGATGAGAGCAAAATGGCATGCCCAGGGAGCAATCAGTCAAGGCTAGAAGTGAAAGAGCAACAATCCTGGAAGGGAGGTTTCTGGATAAAGTGGAAATAAATAGAGCACTCAACTAGATGGAGAATTAGAAAAAGTGAAGAAAGTGGCAGGAACTAATAGTTGCCGGAAAGAAAAACAGTAAGAAATTTCAGGAAAGAAACAGTTGTAAATGGAAGCAAACGTAATTATAGTTTACAACTTGGGCTTTCCAATGAGTGATATTTTCACAGTCAAATTTCTGGCTTTTAAGATCAGCATATAGACAATGCAAAGGATCTAATTATGGTATCAGAATGAAATGTAAGTATTACCAGCAAAGGTAAAAGCTGGAGAAGGAAAGAAACTAAAGGAAAGGATAAAAGAATTAATATTGTCTTCTTCCAAAGTTGGGAGCCAGAATTTGTATATAGATGTTGGAATGAAAATGTGAGGTTTGTAAATGTATTTATATGTAATTGAGAGCAAGGCAATACATTCACAGTTGAATTTTTGTGAAGTAAAGGACATTTGAAAATATTTTGAATGACTAGGTTAATGATTAGCTTATTAAATTCAAATGCAGAAAATAGAATATTAGACTTTTAATAAGAGCCTTGGATGACCTAGTCTAACCTTCTCTTTTTATGACTGTAGCAACCAAGGTCCTGAGAGTCGAAGTAACCTGTTCAAATTTGCATAACCAGCTAGTAGAAAAGACAATCCTGGAGCTCAGTTGTCCTGCCTGAAATTCATCTGTTCTTTTCCTACTTTTCTGTAAAGATTGAACCATGGTTGAAGAGCTGTGAGAATGTATAGCAATAAGAAATGACAAAGCCTTAATGGGAGACATTACTAGCACCTGCCAATATCTCATTTTCTGGAAATAAGGAAAAAGACACTTTATAGCTCTTTTCTTCCCATGTGACCAGTCACTTCCCACTTCCATTGGGGTAAAGAATTTAATTGCTAATGAGCTATTCTTTCTCTCCTCCATTGCCTTTGACAATGATGGAGAAGGAGGTGTTTACACCTGGTATGGTTTGCCATTGTCAGTTTAAATGACTGAGTAGATCAGACTTTGCTGTGGAAATGTAATGGACATGAACTATGAACAAGGAACAAATCTTGCAATGTTAAGTCACTGAGATTTTGGAGTTGCTTATTACTGTAGCATGGACTGTCCTATCTTAATATAGACATCAATGCTACTTTTCCTGAAATTAATTTATAATATCCATAAAATTAAAAGGTTTCTCAAAATAATTCTGCATTATAATGGTTTAGGCCATGTATGAACAAGGTAAAAATTATAACTATTTTACTTTAATATATTCACATAGAACATTTCATTTTAAATAGAGAAGATATACATTTTTACAATGGTCTCAAATTAGATTACTGTATAATCTCTGAAGTGGGCTTCTTGCCCTAAATCTTCAATGAAAATAACTTTAAATTTCAGTATGTCTTTAATTTAAAAGAACTTCTCTTTACTATGTGTTTTGCTAATGTCATTTTATCTAATAATACATTTAAATTTGTAAATTTTTATTGTAACATTGATAACTAAAAAGACTGGAGAAAAATAAAAATGGTTTTAAGATAATCAGTATTAATAGAAGATAAGTAATGTATTTGTTGCTTAGCACATTTAAAATGTACAGAAAACTTGTTACCAGTGTAACATTTATAGTTCAACAGCATTAATTTATATGTATCATATCTTTTGTACATGTTATTAGGATTTACATGTTTTATGGTTTTTTTATTTTCTTTCACTGTATTTGTATCAATGTTGACTGTATTTGTATCAATGTTGACCCCTAATTTCGGGGTAGGAAGCACATTATTTTTTGTAAAAAATTTCTTTACATAGTTACCATTTTTTTTTTGCATGTGATAAGAACATTTGAGAACTACTCTATCAGCAACTTTCAAGTATACAATACAGTGGAGTAACTATAGTTCCTATTCTGTACGTTAGACTGCTAGATTATTCTACATGTCTAAGACTTTGTGCTCTTTGACTAGCATCTCCCCATTTTACTCCGCTCATTTCTAAATCTTACTGTCCAGCTCACAGTACAATTTCTTATTTCAGACCTCCAACCACAGGTGAGGGTGAGAATCAATCAAAGTGAATATTTTTATTGCATTATTCCCATTTTTTTGAGTAGACCCTTGACATCACATGGGAAGAACCATGACTGAAAGACTTAAGGCAAAGTAGGGATATACCACCAAATCAGATTTTTAAATAATTATTTTACTTTGTTAGGTAGTTTAGTGTCACGCATAGCTGAGTACTTTTCATTTGCTTTTATGTGAATAAAAGCAAATTCAAAGACTAATTTTTATGACAATTCTAAGTCTCTGATGTCAATGTTTCTATACAAGAAGAAATTGGAACCTTAGATTATGTTAGTGAGGCCATGTGTGTGGGAGAGAAAGAGAGAGAATGCATGTGTGTGTGTGTATATATATATATATATGTATGTGTGTATGTGTGTGTGTGTGCATGCACATCTATTCCTTCCTTTGGCTACCATAGCTCAATTTATCCTTGGTGAATAGTATCACTGACTTGCTGGTCATTTTACCACTTGTTATTTGTAGTGACAAAGTTTTGCTATGTTGCCCAGGCTGGTCTTGAACTCCTGGGCTCAAGCAATTCTTCCACCTTGGCCTCCCAAAGTGCTCAGATTACAGGCATGAGCCATTGCACCTGGACTTGCTCCAATTTATTTATAGACAAAACCTTTTTTCCTAATCTCCCTATTTCCTTTACCTTCCTTAGATAACATTAGTGCTCACTTATTCTGGTGGTTGTGGTTGGAATGGGATGGGTGGCCTGAATCTTTAGGCCATTTTATCTGATTTTGCTACCACATTTCTCCTCATTTGAATCTCATGATCCCGTGTTCTATTTCTGTGTCAAGTCCTACTGCTCTCTCGCCGTTAGGAGTTTACTCCAGTCATAGACTGTGCACTTTTTCTCACCTTTCTCTCTCTCACATCCACATATTTCCTGCCATCATTTTTAGCTTCATCTGCAGCTTGTCCTTAGCTATGTTGCCATTCTTGTTAATCACTCCTTGGAGTCCCCAGACTCCTAGTTTCTCTCTCTCCATAAAGCTGCACTGCTTGACACCAGCTATTTAATGGCACATTCAAGCTGGACCTTTAAATTCCAAGGCAGTTTTCATTGTAAAGGTCTTTTATGACTCTGGTTAGGAAGATGCCAAGGTATCTCATTTTTTTTTTTTGGCTATTGTAAATGGAGTTATGCTTTTTATTTAGGTTTCTGTTTGTTTATTATTGGTGTATAGAAATGTGATTGTCTTTTGCACATTTATTTTATACCCTGAGACTTTGCCAAAGTCCTTTATCAGTGCATGGAGGTTTCTGTCAGATTCTCTTGGGTTTTCAAGGTATACAATCATGTAATCTGTAAAGAGAGACAGATTGACTTCCTCTTTTCCTACTTAGATACCCCTGATCACCTTCTCTTCTCTGATTGCTCTAGCTAGGACTTCCAAATCTATGTTGAACAGGAGGGATGAGAGTGGGCATCCTTGTCTTGCTCCAGTTTTCAGGGGATATGGTTCCAATTTTTGTCTGTTTAAGGGTATGCTGGCTATGGGTTTCTCATAGATGACTTTTACTATTTTTAAGTATGTTCCATCTATGCCTAGATGTTCAAGGGTTTTTATCAAGAAGGGGTGCTGGATTTTATCAAAAGCTTTTTCTGCATCTAATGATATAATCATGTGGTTTTTGTTTTGACATCTGTTGATGTATTTAATTACATTTATGGTCTTATGAATGATGAACCAGCCCTGCATCCCGGCGATGAAGCCTACTTGGTTGTGGTGGATGATTTTTGAGATGTGTTGTTGCATCCGGTTTGCTAGGATCTTGTTGAGAATTTTAGCATCTATGTTCATCAAGGATATTGGCCTGTAGTTCTCTTTCTTTGTTGGATCTTTACCTGGATTGGATATCAATGTGATATTAGTTTCATAAAATGATTTGGGGAGAGTTTCATCTTTCTCAATCGCCTGGAATACTTTCAATAGGATTGGTATCAGTTCCTCCTTGTATGTTTTCTAGAATTCTGCTGGAAAGCCATCTGGTCCAGGACTTTTTTTTGTAGGTAGTTTTCTTATGACATAATCAATTTCCTTGATCATTATTGGTCTATTTAGGGTCTCAGTTTCTTCTTGTTTCCACCTAGGGTGTTTGTGTGATGTCAGCAAGTCCTCCATTTCCTTTAGGTTTTCAAAACACTGCTCAAAGAGATCAAAGATGACACAAACACGTGGAAAAATATTCCATGCTCATGGATTGGAAGAATCAACATTGTTAAGATGTTCATTCTACCTAAGGCAATCTACAGATTTAATGCAATACCCATCAAATTACCAGCAACATTCTTCTCAGACCTAGAAAAAAACAACACAGGAATTCATATGGAAACATAAACGACAAAGAATAGCCAAAACAATCCTCAGAAAAAAAAGCAGGAGGTATCACACTCCCAGACTTTAAAGTATATTATAAAGCAACAATAATCAAAACAGCCTGGTATTGGTACAAGAACAGGCATATAGATCAATGGAATAGAATTGAGATTACAGAAGCAAAACCTCAATTTCTCAACCAACTCATCTTTGACGAAGCCTCCACCACCCACCACTGGGGAAAGGAGAACCCATACAGTAAATAGTGCTGGGAATACTGGCTGACCACATGCAGAAGATTGAAACAGGACCCCTACCTATCTCCATACACAGAAATTAACTCTAAATGGATCACAGATCTAAATGTAAAACCTCAAACTGTAAGAACCTTAGAAAATACAGGAGACACTCTTATGGAAGTTGGCACTGGAAACCAATTCCTGACCAAAACCTGAAGTGCCCGTGCCATAAGAGATAAGATAGACAAGTGGGACCTCGTTAACCTGACAAGTTTCTGCAAAGTCAAAGAAACCATCAAGAGAGCAGGGAGACAGCCCATAGACTGGGAAAAAATATTTTCCAACTCCATGTCTGACAAAGGCCTAACATCAAGGATCTACAAGGAACGCAAACATTCTGAAAAGAAAAAAACAAACAGTCCTATTACCAAGTGGGCAAAAGATATGAATAGACACTTCTCAGAAGAAGACATAAGAGCAGCCCACAGATATATGAAAAAATGTTCAACTTCACTAGTCATCAAGGAGATGCAAATTAAAAATACACTGAGATACCACCTAACTCCAATCAGAATGGCCATCATCAATAACTCAAAAAATAACAGATGCTGGAGAGGATGTGGCGAAAAGGGAACACTTCTACAGTGTTGGTGGGAGTGCAAACTAGTTCAGCCTCTGTGGAAATCAGTGTGGTGATTCCTAAAAGGTCTAAAAATCAACCTTCCATATGACTCTGCAATCCCCCTACTGGAAATATACCTGGAAGAACTCAGGTCACTCTATGAAAAAGATACTTGCACACGTATGTTTATCGCAGCATTGTTCACAATAGCAAGAACATGGAACCAACCATGCTGCCCCTCAAAAGAGAAGTGGATTAAAAAAATGTGGTACATATACACAATGGAATGCTACGCAGCCATAAAGAAGAACAAAATCATGAACTTTGCAGCAACCTGGATGGAATTAGAGTCTATAATATTGAGTGATCTCTCACAGAAACAAAGAACTGAGTATCACATGTTCTCACTCATAAGTGGACCTTGAACAACTACCATGTTACTATAATAAAAGGATTGAAATAAAAGGATTGAAACTGCGGGGAGGGGGCTGTGGGACTGGGGAGGTGGGACTAACAGTAGTTGATATATGCCTGGGGAAGGAGGGGCACACCTCATCGATAAAGGTACCTGCATGGTGAATATTTACCTAGCCCTGAATTGTACCCCACAATTTTAAATAAATACTTTTTAAAAAGACAACAACAACAACAAAATTCCAAGGCAGCTCTACTTCTGCTAAGATAACTTTATTGTGGCAGGCTGAATCTAAGCCAAGAAATTCAAGAATACAAGAAATATAAAACAGGTGAATCTTGTTTCAATTGGCACTATAGGATGCTCCATGGGTATAAGCCCCTTTGTGCTTAGACACAACCCACAGTCAATTCTTCCCTATGGTCTTTCCATCTGCATAGGGCTTTATCCTGACAGGGTCATAGGCTTTGACTCACCCTAGCCTTTGTCCTTCACTGGCAATCCAGAGCTAGCAGAGATTTAATCTAGCAGGACACAGAATTGTAGTGACTGGCTCTTTCCCAGGTTCAAGTTACTGTCTGTCAATATTTTTGACCCCTTCCCTTCCCCCACCCCTGCAATTTCCCAGCGTACCTTCTCTGTTGTTTAACCAGATATTCTTCTGCTTATAATTCTTGACTTCCTTTCTTTTTCTTTGTTTTTTTTTTTTTTTGAGTTGGAGTCTCACTGTGTCGCCCAGGCTGGAGTGCAGTGGCCGCTCCCGGCCACCGCAGCCTCGACCTGCTGGGCTCCCGCGATCCTTCCGCCTCAGCCTTCCGAGTAGCCGGAATTACAAGCGCGCGCTACCACGCCCGGCTGATTTTTTGATTTATTGTAGAGATGAGGTCTCGCTGCCCAGGCAGGTTTCGAACCCGCGGGCTCAGGCAATCCACTCACCTCAGTCTCCCAAAGGCGCGGGATTACAGGTTGAGCCACTGAGCCCGGCTCTTGACTTCCTTTCAAATCCCAACTAGGCATAGTGTCTGGCATGTGGTAGATACACAAGTCTTGTTGGTGAGTAACATGTGGTATCATACATTTTCTTGATTATCCTTCATTTCTGAACTATCCAGTTCCCTTTCTTTCCAATTCCTAACTGTATGTCTTCTCAGGCTCTTGCTGGCTCTTTGATCTCATTCCTGCTTTTGCTCTAGGAATAGACAACCTTTAGATTTACTCCTAGATTGTCTTTCTGTGGAGCCCCAATCTGTATTTCCAACTCTCTACTAAGCATTTTGGATGACCTTTCAATACCTCACATTCATATATCCCTAACTACAGTCATGATATTTCTCAGCTCAACTTGCAACTGATTCTCCTTTGAGCTGGATTTTCAAGCTATCATAGACTTGTTTGGTTGATAAAAATAAGACAATGACCTTAAACTACTTAGTGTAGTGCCTAACATATTGTACGTTCCCAATAAATGTTTGCTCTTCTGTTATTATGCAAATGAGTTAAAGTCTCCTAACCACATGTAAGTGAATACCTGAGAGTGTAGTGAGGAAATGAGATTTTTTAAAGGTTGAATAAGTGATCCATTAACAATTTAAACCTGTTGGTATCTTGGAATTAAATAAGTGGAAGATATAAATAGGGAAATACTGAAAAAATTTGTTGGAAAGAATTTAGAAATAACTTAAAGACCTCAACATTTTTCAAATAACTATTACTTGCAGACGACTGGCATCTATTTGGTTGTTGGTTCTAAATACCAGATATTTGTTGTTGCTCTTTAAATGGAAAATTTAATGCTAAGTGGTATTGAATTCAGTTGATATATTCATTATAATTATTTACTTACTCCAGCTTTGGCAGCTAAGTACATTTTGGTGAAAAAATTTAAAACTACCTCTTCAGTCAATGTACAGCAGCTTAAATCTAGCATTGGATAAAATTACCAATATTAATCTCAATTTTAAAAATAAAAATCAGAAAGAAGGAAAACTAAAACATTCTTCAAATATTTCGTTTCAGATTTGAATTTTTCTTAAGTTTGCAGAGTGCAGAGAGCATTCTCCATCACTACCATCAAGGTCCTTCTTCTCAGTCAATTTTATTTATGTAGAATCTTTCATCAAAAGATCACAAAGAGCTGTCTAACCAGCTATAAAAAAACATAAATCAAAAAAGAAAATGAAATGCTCAAACAATAAAATTATACATTAGAGGCCCATTTAAAGCAGAGCATTTTAAAATGAGAGAAAAGTCTTGGCTGGAGTATACAGAACATAAGTTATAATGGGAAGCTATTTCATAATTTGGTGAAAAATGAAAAAGGCCCACTTCTAATAGTGGAGAGCCTATTATTAGGAATGATCACTTGCATACCAGTGCTTTAATGAAGGGGGTGAAGCACATAATAATGTGAAGTGGAATTGACAACGTACGGAGGCACTCTTCTTGCTGCTCCAAGGAGGGGAGAAAAAAGAGAATATTCTATTCCAAAAATGGGCATTGTGCCCAAAGAATCATGCTTTTTAGCATGCCTATTGCCTATTGCTGTTGTGCTTTTCTCAGAAAGCTGTATGCTAGAGTCCCACAGTACATATATAATATACATATCATATTTATGATATATATCCACCACACAATAGTCTCAAGGAAGCCAAGGGGCTCTTTCAATCTCTACTCTCATCTTTACTTGCTTCTTCAGCACAGATTAATTCAGTGTCCCCCATGTCTCAGGATTTCCAATTTGTAGTCTGAAAATATTCATTTTAATATACCCAAGCATAAGGAAAATATAAGAACCTTGTAATATTATTGCTTCAACAAAAAACAGCAGAAGTCTTTTTAAGCTTACTTATATAGGGAGTTAAAGATTTTTGAGACATCTGTCTTTTGTTTTATTGGCATTAAAATAAATATCAAGAAAATGTCCTCTGGCATAACATTTATAACATTCAGAATTTCAATTATCTCCAAGTTTGCGATCCTCTTTTGCTCAAGTCTCACTCTTTGGATAATTTATTTTAGGTCTTGAGGGTATTCCTGCCAGCTTATGGTAAGAAACCTATACAAAGTGTGATATTTACACTTTTTGTTACAGGTAAACTTCATGCTCAAAGTGATACTCATCTTTTGCTTGCAATGTATGTTAAATGAAATGATAATGGTAGTAGGCCTAACATTTTAACTTTTCATTTATTTAGAATCTAAAGAATATGTAGTGTATTGTTTGTGTGTTACCCAGCCATTGAGAATTGCCAAGCAGGGCAACTTCTTCGGTTCCTCTACCACTGTGGGAGTTTTCTGTCCTCTCAATAAATCCTGCTTAAAAAAAAAAAAGAAATTGCCAAGCAATGGACTAATCTGCACACTAAGGGAGAAGGAAGAAGAAAAGAGAGAAGCAACATGGGCACACGATCATCTCTACCACCTGGGATGCTGTCTCCCAATTGATGACATTTACACGAAGATACCAAAGAAGAAAAGAAGCCAGTCATATACTCAGGGAAAGAAAAGGTCTTTCGACAGAGGGAACTGAATGTTCAAAAAAAGAAAAAGATTCAAAGAATCTTTTTTTTCACTGAAAGAAGCCCAGTCAATGTGAATGCTGTCAACCTGGAAGGGAGATCGGTAAAAATGAGTCTATATGGGCCATGTATCTGTCAGGATCTTGAGTGCAAACAATGGAAGGCCGTTGCTGTGGTCTGAATGTGTTCCTCAAATTCATGGAAACTTAATCCCCAAGCGATAGTTTTGGGAGGTGTTTAGGTCATGAGGGCTCCAACCTCATGAATGGATTAATGCCACTATAAAAGAACTTGTGAGAGAGGATTTGCTCTCTCTTGCCCTTCAGCTTCTGTCACGTGAGGATGGCAGCAGAAAGACCCATACCAGATGCCTGTGTCTTGATCTTAGACTTCTCAGCCTCCAGAACTTTGAGAAATACATTTTTGTTCTTTATAAATTACCCAGTCTGTGGTATTTTGTTATAGCAGCACAAAATGGACTAAGATAACTACAATGGCTATCCTAAGTAGAAAGGGATTTATTACAAGGTAATGAATAGCATCCATAATTGATGGGAAACATGAAGAAATAGGTTTGGAAAATGATCAGGAACCATGAAAGGAGAAAAAAGTATCTTCAGGATACTGCTAGTGTTTGTACCTCCACTGGACAGGAAATACTTTAATTGATGTCAACAAGGAAGAATCTCTCAACTATTTCTGCAGATTTATGGCCTGCTCTCAGGATTCAAATTTCCACATGGAAAGACCCAACTGACTAAATGGGTGTGTATGTTATTTGCTGGGTGATGCAGAAGGAAAACATGGACCCTTAGATTCAGGAAGACTTACACCATGGGAATATCCCTCCACATAGGAAGGGGATTTAAGTACTGGGCAGTCAAATGGCCACCAACTCGTGCATAGAAAGGAATTTTGGTTTATTAGATGCAGTGAGAGGTCAATCACAGTTTTCAGTAGGGAGGTGACACAGGCTATGTTTTATATAAAGATCACTTTGGCTGTTGTTCTTGAATGTGTCTTGAGATGAATGAAGTAACACTCTAATCTTTGTCATAAAGAACTATCAGTTTCAGATAGTTTAAATATAAAGTCTATAGTATAATAATTTTTTTCATATAGTAACTCGAATTTACAACTTGATCAACTAAGTTGTAAGTACTTTGAATATTTTTTCTCTTAGGTTTCAACTGCCTCTAGCATCCCATCCTTTCAAAGTCAGGAATTGAGGGTTTAGTCATGACCTCTACTTTGACTCTGGAGGACTAAAGCAGAAGATCAAAGAACAAAACAGGGACTATATGAAGCACTGGAACTTACACCAAAAACTTGGTAAGGTTTCAGTAAAACTCAGAAATGAAACTAGATAGAATTTTTTAAACAAAGAACATAAAGCTACAAACAAAGCATTTGGCCCTGTGAACATTGGTATGTTAAAAATTGCTACTCTTTTCATTGTTCCTTCTTTGAAAGCAATTTTGGAAAAGTAGAAATAATTTAAAATACCATTTTTTTCTAAAGTCATAGATTTTCAAATCACCACAGATGTAATGCAAATTCTTACTGGATGTCTTAAAGGAAAATTCCAGTTGAGAAAGGAATAAAACTCACTGCCCATTAGTTTCCCAAAGTGAACAATAAAGAATTCATTTGGAAGGGAAAACATCTCAGGTTTCCTTTGATAGTCAGTGTCATAAGAGCAAAATTCAGGTAGCTAATATATTTTAAAAGACTGGGTTAGTAACTCTGGCATGATTTAATTAATTTGCTAATGATTAATAACTTATAAAACTATCTTTTTGTAACAAAAAGTGAAAATTCTCCTGAATGTATGCTTGGGATAAAAATAAATGAGAGACATTTAATAAAAGCAGCTCTTGCCAGAAAGATTAAATCGAGTTATAGTGTGATATGTAGCTCAACTCACCACACACACACACACAACACACACACACACACACACACACACCCTGAATCATACAGCAAATTAGTAGTGTTTATTCGATCAATTTGTCAATTGTCCTTCAGACTACAGTTTTTAGAGCCAAATCAATTTCTGTTTAGGATAAAGAAGAAAGAGAAAAGACCAAATACTTGTTGAATGTCTTCTCAGTCCCAGGCATAGTGCTAGCCTTATATGTGTTTTCTTATTCAATCCTTATAATAACCTTCCAGGTAGTAATTTCTGTTTGATAAGCAAAAAATTAAAAGTTCAGAGAAATTAAGAATTTCTACAAGGTTACAAAGCTAGTAGTTAGGCAGAGCTGATATTCAAAACCATTTCTGATTTACTTTCTCCAATGTGGACTCTTTCTATTAATACTACATCATGCAACATACAAGAAACCATCTTCAAAAAAATGATTTTGTGCAAATGAGTGTGTAAAAAGTGACTTGCAAAATAAAAGGAATTTAAAACACAAAAAGAGATGAATTAAAATAGATAAATTAAATATCTGATTTGCCTGTGGTAACACAGCATTATTAAGCGTTAAGCATGCTTGTGTGAAATTGGCAACTAAATTTCACTCAAATACAAACTATCAAACCCATTAAGTTATTAAAATAATTATTTAAAGCACAATTCTCTGGAGCTAAAAAGGTTGAAAAAAGTATTAGATACATTTTAAAGGTGGAACTGATTGAAAATTCTAATGTAAAAGACTAGAAAAACTGGGGAAGTGCATTCACTTTTCTGATCATGTGTGTTAAATAGAGCAGCTCTGAGTAAATCATTCATTCTAACAAGAGTGCAGAATTCTTGTATTCTGTATAAAAGTGTATGGACAACTTACAATTTAAAATGGGCATTTTCATACATCTTAAAGTTTTTGAACTAATGAATGATGTGACTTATTGTTATTAAGCTGCACCTAATGGAGAAGAAATGGTTTGATTTGTGTATAAACTAACAAGTCATTGATTTGAAGATTTATAGGTTTGGTTGTCATTCTCACCATCTCCAAGTGGGAAATATCAGTGAATTTCACTGGGACTTGGTAAAGGCTCAGATTATCATTAGCAATTTTTTTTAGCAATGAATATTTTAAATTAAGGCATGTGTTTTTTTTAGACATATTGCTATTACACAATTAATAGACTAGTATATAATGTAAACATAACTTTTATATGCATTGGGAAAACAAAAACTGTGTGTGACTTGCTTTGTTTTGATATACTCTGTATGATGGTGGTCTGGAACCGAACCTGCAATATCTCCAAGGTATGGTTGTCCCTACTATTTATCATCAGGGCTTCAGAGATTAATGAGGCATTTCAAGGAAGTCATGGAGCTCAATTACAAAAATATGAATCTCTGTGTCTTTTAAAGGACCTCTGGTTTTCATCTCTGTGAGGAAGTGAGAGAACCCATTGGAGACATTTTTTTTGCCACATAGTAAGAACTCAAAAAATGCTGACTCTTTTTATTATTTTATCTATTGTGTAAAATAGAAAGGCAAACTCTTTTGGGTGTTTGAATTCCAACAAGACTCTCAACATCCCTCCTCCCAAATTAAGTCTTATTTTGACCGGGAGAAATTAGCTCTGCAAGGGGCCTTAACATGGAAAAAAATGAATGGACTTGATTTTTATTTTTCTAGGGTGAAAGCATCATTAACATTATGTAGTTTTGTATTAAACTAGCATTATGAGCATTGTTTCCAGAAAGAAATGCTTTTGCACAGTGCATTTGAGACAGAGGTGCCGTATTAATCATCTATTTTTGTCCTGTGATGACTCAATGGAGGGCAAACTTAAAGAGACCCAGAAGAAGTCAGAATTTGGCTTTGAACCTGTGCTCAAGTGACTTTTGGGTGCCTGGTAAAATTCTGGAATTAGTTATATACAAGATCTAGTCTTAATATTGCTATCTTCAAAAGTCACAGGTATGGGCAGTTTGTGTATATGCTTTTTTTTTTTTGATGTTTGATATGTGGATGGCTAGAGAGAAACTACCTAAATTTGTCTCCTCCATGAGTGATTTTGGGAATCAAGAGCTGGAGACTCAGAGAATATGGCTCCTGGTGTGAGCACAGTGGTGCCATTTAGACCACTGATTCCAGGATCTGAATGGTCAGACTTCTCTAAGGACAGTGGAGTGAGCAACTGGTGTTGCCATGGGAGTCACAACCATGCTTGGGACAGTTCTTATGTACTGGAAATGGAAAAATTTGTTTTTGTCAGACACTGTCCATAATTCCTTGTTCAGGACCACTTGTAGAAATTTTCAGGTTAGTACTTGAGAAATTCTGGCATTGTCTGGTCTTCTCTCATCTAGTGTGATACTTTGCTCTTTGAAAAATTTCTCAGAAACTTTGGTCAGAAATTAATGGCCTTAATATGGTGGAAAACTGGGTTGAGTATAGCCTCGTGTGTTGCTGTTTCAACTCCAATAGAATAAGATCTCCTTTTGGGGGTCACGGGTTCTCTCTAGGAACTTTTATGGCAGCGTTTTCCTGCTTTGTTCCATCATGGCACATAGAAAAATGATATTTGTATACAGCAGTTTAAGATGAAGTACTGAGGTTGTTTATAGCAGAAGATGACTGAAGGTCTTGCCCAGCCTCTCTGAGGATTGAGGGGTCTATATCCCCGGCATGTCCATTCATAGCTTAGAGGCTGGCAATTTTTGTTTTAAGGGAACTATGTCTTTTAGATAGTGAACAGTGATGTACTCCAGCTTGCAGTTATGCTGGTAAATATGTACTATGTGGCATATCTTGTTCTATGTATTCTATATGTATTAATTCAATTAATGCTTACAATTCCAAAGGGTATCTATTATTGCTATCCCAACTATATATAAGAGAAAGCTGAGGAGTTTGAAGACTAAGTAATTGACCAAAAGCCATACATTTGACAGAACCAAAATTTGCACCTAAGTAATATGACTCTAGGGCTGTACTCTTAACCATTGGATTATATTTCCCTGAAGAAAGTAATTGCAAGGAGAGGAAGGATGAACTAAGCCAATAATCTATGTAATGTCAGAGCCAAGACCTTTGGTTCTCTAATGATTTGAGATTTTTAGCAACAGAAAAATTTTACCAGAGGTAGGCATCAGACCAAGGCCAGGGTTAGAATCTGAATAAAATAAATTCTTAAAGCACAAAATCATAACTGAATTTGGGAGGAACGGATATTAAAATGGTATCCTTTGATTTTTGAGCATAAAAGCTTTAACCTTCAAAGAGAAGTAGAGACTTGGCATAAGAACTATTTTATACAATCATTTTTGTCTCAAGATAGAAAGAGTTCCTTAGGTCATCAAGAGTTCTAGAAGGAGACAGGTGACAAAGGTCCTTAATCAGAGAGATGCTTCTATTCCTGGCCTGGCAGGGAGGCTGCCCAAATGCCACTTGAATCTCCAATATAGGACTGAAGAGAGTGTGTGTCAGGAATCTTCACTGAGGAGGCAGGGCTGGGATTAGTAATACTTTTTTCTGTACTATTCCCTATGACAAAAAAAAAAAAAAATCGACCCGGAAACCTAAGGCTTTCCCTCCTACCTTTCTAGTCCAGCGACCGGCTTGAAGACTTTATTGCCTCATGCTGATAAGGATAAGGAAATGAGAGGAAGGACAGGTTATGGTTGATAAGAGATAATATCAATAGTTGATAACTGGAAGTGAGTTAATGAGAGTCCAAATTGCTTCAGTCTTAAATTAGGCCTGAGGTTTGTGCAGGAACCATTTCCCTTGAGGGTCATGAGGTGGTTTTGGCAGAGACTAAATTAACATGCCTTCCTCCTCCAGGGCACACCGCTAGACAAAAAGATCTGCTGCAGTGAGGTGTGGCCATGTGACTTTGCTCTGGCCATTGGGTTGTGCAAGGGAGTGGGGTTCTCCTCTGCCAGTCCTGGCCCTCACACTCCTCCTTGCTTTCTCTCTTCCTTGGTCTTCTGGCCAGTCAAGAAGATCTAGCAGTGGATTTCAGGACCCTAGGGGATGGCAGAATCACAAAAAGGAAGGCACTTGGGTCATCGGATCACCACAAGGAAGAAATCCACCCCATGATCAGAATACCCAATCAGACTTGAGAGGTCAAGGGATCAAGGGATGAATTTCTATTATGTTAAACCACTGAGATTTCAGTGTTTGCTGGTTACAGTTGCTAGCATAGTCTAATTCAGTGTTGATAATAACCAAGATAGTCAACACGTATGCAGTGCTTCTATATACCAAATGCACTTTACATATATTAGCTCAATTAATCCAAATAAAAAATTTATGAAGCGGATACTCTATTATCCCTAAATAAAGATAAGGCTCTGTGAGTGTTAACCTGCTCAAGCTCACACAACTTGGAGTAGTATTGATGGTGTTTGAACCTGGGAAATCTAGCTCCAGAAACTTCTCGGCTGTATTTTATTAATAGCATATAAGGAGTTCCCAAGATACATTTATTTTAGAAGATAATATATGATTCTTTGATCAGGAGGGATAATGTAAGACCTGATAGTCACAGATCTTTGAGCCATGAACGCAGAGAAGAGAATGAAGGAATGAACCCAGAGAAGGGAAGAGGAGGGTCATAAGGTGGTATAAAGGCAAAGTAAATAAGGGTCTGAGCTTTGGGAGCCTTGAAAGCACTGGGAGTAGAGGAAAGATGGACTGAGTGGGCTGTGCCCCTCACCCCAAATGAACCTCGCTGGGAATGGAAGGGGAAGAGGCTCTTGCACTTAGAGGGTCTTTTCAGTTCCGTGCTGACATCTCAGAGAGCCTCCTCATGCATAGGAGAGCGATGTGTGGGGAGGTGAAGCTGAGCAGGGGGTGGGACATCATTTTATCCAGCTGCTCTGTGTCCATATTGCTTCCTCACCTTAAAAATGCTGTAGGTGCATCAGCACTAATGTGAGATGAACTAATACACCAGGTGACCTAAGTACCATTTCTGCAAAACCCAAGGAAAGAAGAAAGTTTATACTTCTCTTTCCCTTCCCCAAAACCATCAAGCAAAAAGTGACATCAAGAAATAATACTATAAGAAAGGGATTGGCAGTAGTGGGATACTGCCAGGGGAGGTGGGTGGACCACAACATCCAATAAGGGTACCTGATCTCAAACCAGGCAAAGTGGGTACCAAAGAGAGGCCCAAACTTTACCTGTCATATAATTACTTGTATATCTAATCTTGAATTGTACCTCACATATTAAAAAAAATAAAAGAATCCTGTCAGTACTGGCCCCTTGTTCTAAGAGGACTAAGTACAACTGTGCTAATATATCCTTTGGAGGGACTTCTTGGGACAACAACCAATAACTTAAAATTCTGCTTTTCATGCTGTTCCATCAAGATCAGCTTGCTGTGGACCTGAAGAAACTCTCAGAAATTTTGGTAAGGGCTATCTGAATTTTTCTAAGTGGGATGTTGGAAAGGCACATTCCTTTCTGCTAATATTAAAACAACAAACAAACTCCGAGTTCTTCCAGTGATTTAGATATAGGTTCTGCAAAGCTAAAGATAAAAATTTTAACTTTCTTCCTTTTTAAATTTTTAATTTCAACAGTTTTAGGGGATACAAATGGTTTTTGGTTCCACAGACGCATTGTATCTTCCTTCCCTTCGATGTATGTGCTCTGTAATTGCTTTACTGTGTTTATTTAGTTAGCTTTTATGGAAAATCTGTTATCGAGGTGCTAACAGCTCAGTGGAATTTGGGTAGATGCTATCAGTCAAAGACTCATGATTTCTTATTAATTTGATGGGGAAGATATGTAGATGGCTCATAAAATAAAATGAATAAGAAAGTGAGGACAGAGAGCATACTAAATGTGAGCTAAGTATAAAAGTACTCACTCTTTGGTTGTTCAACATCAGTTTCTTAAATATATATTTTATTCTCTTCCTAACTGTAATTACATATTCCCTGACCAATACCTCCCTCCTCCCACCTCCCCCCATCAACTAAACCTCTGGTAACCACTATTCTACTTCCTCCTTCTGTGAAATCAACTTTTTTAGATTCCATATGTGTGTGAGATCATGTGATATTTATCTTTCTGTGCCTTGCTTATTTAACTTAATGTTCTCCAGGTGCATTCATGTTGTTGCAAATGATAGAATTTTGTTCTCCTTTAATATTTAAAATAGACAGAAAGTAGCTGAGTTACTGCATGGTGCCATGGGTGTGGGGAGAAGAGGGCAGGTGAGGTGGAGAGAGAACTGGGGAATGACTACCAAGGGCTATGAATTCCTTTTTGAGGATGAAACTATTGTAAAATTGATTTGTGGTGTTGGTTGCACAACTCTATCAAAAAACTAAGTCAATGCATTGTACACCTTAAATGGATGAATTGTTTGATATATAAATTAAATCTTGCCGGGCTCGGTGGCTCAGCCTGTAATCCCAGCGCTTTGGGGCCTGAGGTGAGTGGATTGCCTGAGCCCGTGGGTTCGAGACCCGCCTGGGCAATTTGGCGACACCTTATCTCTACAATAAGTGAAAAATTAGCCGGATGTGGTAGTGCGTGCTTGTAGTTCCAGCTACTTGGAAGGCTGAGGCAGAAGGATTGCCGAAGTCCAGCAGGTCGAGGTTGCAGTGGCCGGGAGTGGCCACTGCACTCCAGTCTGGGTGACAGAGTAAGACTCCAACTCAAAAATACATAAATAAATAAATAAAATCTTAATTTAATTGTTTTTTCACAGAGGTTGTACTGGTTTACATTCCCACCAACAGTATAGAAATGTTTCCTTTTCTCCACATCCTCTCCAGCATCTGTTGTTTTTGTTATTAATGATGGCTATCCTGATTGGAGTTAGGTGATATATCTGTATGGTTTTGATTTGCATTTCTTTGATGATTAGTAAAGATGAGTGTTTTTCTTGTATCTGTTGGCTGCTTGTATGTCTTCTTTTGAGAGGTGTCTATTCATATCTTCTGCCCACTTTTTAATAGGGCTGTTTTTTTCCCCCCTCTCGGCAGGTTTGAGTTCCTTGTAGATCTTGGATGTTAGGCCTTTGTCAGATATACAGTTGGCAAATATTTCTTCCCACTCTGTGGGCTGTCTCCCACTCTTGATGGGACTTTATAAAACAAATGTGGTACATATACATGATGGAAAATTACTCAACTGTCAAAAAGGGCAAAATTATGGACTTCACAGCAACTTGGATAGATGTAGAGTCTATCACACTCTATCACCAAAACATGGAACCAAAAAACTGTGTACCACATGTTCTCACTCATAAGTGGACCCTGAACATTTATCATAATACTACATGTTAGAGATTGGCACTGCTGGGGGAGCAGCACATAACATTAATAAGGGTACCTGATCCCAAACCAAGTGAAATGAGGGCCAGTAGGTGGACCAAAGTTCACCTGTATGATAACCACTTATGTACCTAACCCTAAATTATACCCCTCATCTTTAAAATATAAAATACCTCTTTTTTAAACAACAAAAAGCAAGCAAACAAAAACTAATGTTTAGGTGTGTGGGGGGCGGAGGGTGGCAGGGATGAGGACAATGGGGATAGGACTAGGAAAGACGAGTCATATTTAAACCTACCCATCAATGATCAATAATAAATGGGTCTAGTAACCGGGCACCAAGTATATTGATTTAACTTTGGCACACCATGTTTCCCCTTGGGAAACTCCTGTACAAATTGTTGTATCAATTCTGGAAATAAGGGATTTTCACTTCCCTTATATTAAGTGTGAGTGGAGTTCTGTGATTGACAACAAGCTTCATAAGCAGACGCTCTGTTTGGGGAAAGAATACTGGGGAAGATATATGCTTTCTGACATTTCAAGGAGGCCTCTCTGTGTGAGTTATTGCTGAACACTCAATGGCTGCTGCATTTGTTTACACCATCTCTGCACTACCAGTGTTGAATTCATTGTTTGTAAAGCTCTTTGGGATCATTTGTATATGAAGGATTCCATATAAAACTGGTGTTTATTTCTTTTTGTATTAGGCTTTTGGAGCTTGACACATAAGGGTGCTTTTATATGCATCATGCTGGAAATTAAGCACTCAACTCCTATTAACACCACTAGGAACCAGGCTCCTGACTTCTATCTGGGGCAATGGAAAGAGACTCACAGGTATGCAAGTAAATTGAAACAAAGACAGGATAGAACTCAGATATTTATTCAAGTGTTGAAAGTTTTATGGGCAACAAGGCTACAAATAATGTGAATTATTTTGCTGAGATTTTTCTGGAGAAATGGAGCATAAACTATCCCCTTTATTTTATTTGTGGATGCTCTCTCTCTCTCTGTGTGTGTATACATATATATATGTATACATATATATACATTTTGTGTGTATGTGTGTGCGTGCGCGCATACATATACACACAGTGTATGTATGTATATAGATAACAAAATGTCTATTATCAATATCTTGTTACATGGAAACTTCCATTAATTGTCATAATTGTGATTCATTGAGGAAATGATGCTGTTAATCTGTGTCATAAGCCTGAAACACTGAAAAACCTGTAAGCCCTTCAGAATTGCAGAAAGACATTAAATTTAGTCTTATTGGGTCTTGATGTTTATTACTTTTGAATTTCTTGAGTAGAGATAATTTCTTTGACATACATGGTGACTCCTCAAACAAAATATAGACTTACCAAAAAATATTTTGCACTTTGATCATACTGAATAAAGGAATCTATACTAAAAGGCACACAAACACACATCCTATGATAACAGCATATAAATAACTCATGTTCTGTAAAGATATGCAAATGAATAATTGTGCTTTTCCATATTGATAATGAGTACATTTTATAATATGATATGGTATAAATATACATACATACACATATAAGACAGTTTTGTGGCTCATTTGTGACACTTAGCAAATCAAAATGGTGTTTTTAAAAAATTCAATAACTTTAGGCAGTACAAATGGTTTTTGGTTACATGGATACATTGTATCATGGCAAAAAAGTCCAGGCTTTATGTGTACCCACTGAACCCTCCAATGCACATTGTACCCCAAGGGTGATTTTTCATCCCTTCCCCTTTTCTACCCTCCCTCTTCTGAGTCTCCAGTGTTCGTTACACCATTTTATGTGCCTTTGCAGTTCCTTGGTTTAGCTCCCACTTATAAGTGAGAACATGCAGCATTTGGTTTTCGTTCTTGTGTTACTTTACTTAGGATGATGGTCTCCAATTCCATTCAAGTTGCTGCAAAAGTCATTACTTCATTCTTTTTAATGGCTCAGTAACATTTCATGGTATATAGACCATATTTTCATTATTCACTGATCGGTTGATGAGCATTTAGGTTGATTCCACACCTTTGCAATTGTGAATTCTGCTGTGATAAACATACACGTGCAGATGTCTTTTTTGTATGATAACGTTTGTTCCTTTGAGTAGATACCAAGTAGTGGGATTGCTGGATTGAAAGGTGGATCTACTTTTAGTTCTTTGAGAAATTTCCATACTGACTTCTGTAGAGGTTGTACCAATTTACACTCCTACCAACAATGTATAAGCCTTCCCTTTTCACTGCTTTCGTCCAGCATCTGTTGTTTTTTGGTTTTTAATAATAGCCATTATGACCGATCTAAGGTGATATTTCATTGTGGTTTTAATTTGTATTTTCCTGATGATTAGTAATGTTGAGAATTTTTTCACATTTTTTGACCATTTGTCTATCTTCTTTTGAGAGATATCTGTTCATGTTGTTTGCCCACTTTTTAGTGGGGTTATTTGCTTTTTTCTGACAATTTGTTTACATTGTTTGGACAATAGTCTTTTGTTTGCTGTATAGTTGTGAATATCTTCTCCCATTCTGTAGGTTGCTTATTTACTCTGTTTATTATTTCTTTTACTGTGCAGAAGTTTTATTTTATTTTTTTAATGGTGTTAGTTTGAAGCTCACAATATTATGGTCAGTCTTTTTTATTTGTAGACAAATTGTTAGAAAAACTTTCAGTTATAATTAAAAAATGGTAATACAGCAGAGAGGTGGTGTCAATGGACTGTAGATAGAGACTGAGAGGGATTTAAAGTTCTCATCTATCACATCCATTGTTTACTTCCTAAAAAATCCTTCTGGGCACAGGGCACCCAGTGTGTTAGATACTGAAGTGTGCACACAATGTGAGTTTCTTATGTCTCAGTGATTTTAAGGTAATATATTATGATTTTCTCATGATGACCCTTGGAAATGCTATTTAACTTACATAACTCAAAAGTTCTCAGATCCCATCTGCCTGTGGGTTCAAATGAGGTCACTTATTATTGATGCTATAATCACAATGGTTGTGTGACTTTGGGTAGTCACTTAACCTTTTAAAAACCTGTTAGCTCATCTGTAAAATGAGGGTAATAATAGGAGCAACATCATTTTGTCTGCAGATTGAAGGAGATGATCCATGTGAAGCCTATAGCAGAATGCCTAGCACATAAGAGCTTAACAATAAATATTGCTAATAAAGACACTGTTCTGTTTATTGATTAGTTTACACTGACTATTTTTTTTTTTAAAAGATGTGAGATGATACAATAAAAACCAAAAGTATGGTAGGGATTATATGCTAATTTTTAAATTTCCAATGAAGTTTCTTCACAGCAAAATATCTAAAAAGAAAATAGCAGTTATTAGATAAGCAAGAGTTGTCACTATTTCAAAAACTCAATTAAAATACAACTCAAAAATAGAATCCTAAAAGGTGAACCATTTAATGCATCTTTAAAAAGTTAGTCAGTTTCTGTTTTGACGCTAGACTTCGTTTTAATGCTTGCAACACTATGAAAATATAGCATTTTCGTTTTTCTATCAGACTGAATTGCTATCAGATTTTTGTAAAGCAGTCACTCTGCAAGAATGCTTTGTTCTGAAAAAAGCAAGTGCTGGGGAAAACTCAGCAAGACCGCATAGCTTGTTCTTTGAAAACTAGCACTTGATAAGAGTGTTAACTTGAGATGTAATTCCACTTAGTAAAGGGATCATTGAACAGAATGGATGCAATGATTACACCATAATTACACACTGTAGCTGTAATTATTTTGCAAAGGCAAGGTACATATAACAAATAAAGAAAATATTTAATCATAGGAGTACAGAGGAAGAAAAATCTATTATTTAGAATGAGTAAAAAAGTAGAAAGGATCAAAATGTGTAAAAATCAATGGAAATAAAAGCAGCTTGGAAATGTTTGCATTGAAATAATTGAAAGAATAGAAACCATCAGTTATGACTCACCAATCACAGTAGGACTCTCTTGGACAGGATATTTTGTAAAGTAAATATTAAGAAAATTGAGGGAATGAATCTTTGTTAAATGAATCAATGAAAACCAGGTTAATTGAAGAGGTCAGAGACCTTTAAAAAGTAACTGTGTTGGCATGAGAAAACAACCAAATTAAGGTGTGAAGTTTAGTATAAAGTTTACTTTACATGTTATCATATATTAAGGTGTTAAGCTAATTGCTTATGTCTTCCTTTAAAAACAAAAGATAAAAGGAATAGTAAGCACTACTGACATTTGGAACATAATTAGCAATAAAGACTTTACAAAAAGAGCTATTAGATAATGGTGGAAAAGGGGAAACAGTATTCATTCAGTTTTCTAGAGGAAATATATTGCTCTGACACCATCAGACATTTAAGGCTTTACTTTATAGAGGCTGCATCGGCCTTGGAGAGTAAGTGACCAGTGTAGGGATAGGTGCTGGAGTATAGGTTGCCAACCTTGAGATCACAGCCAAGAGATTACATCAAAAATCAGGAAGGAGGGTATAATATGGAGTAGTGGGGAGTGTGTCTGGCACTGGTACACACCGCTTGTGGCTGAATAAGGAAGGGTGAACTTCCTAACCATCTGACTGATAAACAGATAATTTGATCATAACAAGGAGGTCATGGTTTTGAAGAATCACTAATAGTCCATTTCTGTCATGTTTATGACCATGTATCCTAAATACTTTTCAAAAATTTGCACATGTGGGTCTTGCTAGATCTACAAAGTATGTGTAAAATGTGGATGCTTCTTGTTTAATTATTAGAGTTTTATTTGCACTTAGTTACATTATAAGGGAATAAGAAATATTAAATTAAGACAGATTCTGGTCTGTAGATGTCAAGGAATCCACTGCTAATAGATAACCATTGGCTTGCAGATGCCTCCGGAGTCCAACCTGCCTGTGAAGTTCCCATTCTTTAAACTGGTATCACTTTCCCTGATCCCTGGAGGTCATAGCCTTGTTTCAAAGGGAGCCATCCAGTCAACGTGGAAGTCACTTCTGCAGACTCCGTTAATGTTCATTACATGCCTGCAGTTACCACATTCAATAAAGCCAACAGGATTTGTATTACTAAAGCAGTGACAGAAATGAGTTTACAGATATCTCAACTGCCCTGTGCCCTGTGGCTATTACCCTTTAACTTCTTCAGATGAAGACCACACAGCTAATCTCCTGTCTCCCATGATTTAGAAGGTCTGGCCACCCCTGAAAGAAGAAAAGCATTTCTACTGCCTTCGTCTCCTCCATATTTTTAAAGATGGGGAGCCTGCAAAATTAGAGCTTTGCTGTGGCTCCTTCTGGTGTGTGGTCGTTTTACAATTTGCCAATTTCTTGCAGTGCTTCGGATTGCTACAATCTTATCATTTTCAAAAGCTCATCATTACTTTTTCTCTCTGTAGATCATTTGTAGTTATGAGGAAAGCCTCCCTCTGCTTTTAATCTCACACTGGGGTAGGGTTTCACGTTTTACTTTTCAAGTGCACTTCCACAAAAGAAAAATAAATAGGCATTCTAATTCTTTCAAAATCAGAATGCTATGATAACTTTTTTCTTTTGCCACTCTAAACTCAAGGGTGGGTGGAGAGGCATTTTCTTTCTCTCCTACTAAATTACTATTAAATGTAAGTGTTGAATTTGGATTGACCAGGCAAAGAAGCAAAGAAGCTAAAAAGAGCTCCTGAATAGTCTTTGTTATCAACAATTGCTCACACGAAACAGAAATATTTCTGAGTGTAAAGCTACATCTTCAAAAATCATGTATATGTGTATACATGTTTGTCTATATATTTATATGCATCTATCTATCTATATCTATCATCTATCTGTCTATCTATTTATCTCTAGTATGAGCTAATCTCTAATATAATCTAATCTCTAATATACTTATTAACCTGAAAGTTGCCTGAACAGATGAAGATTATGAAATAAGCTATTATAATTTAGGTAGCTACAATAACTGAGTCAAGGTGAAGTAGACACGAGGGACTTCAAATAAAATCTTTGGCCCTCTGCTGGATGTTTCATTCTAGCAAAGCACAGCATCTAATCTGAGGCATTCCTTAGTTGTCTTGCAAAAATCAGATTCTATTTATGATGTTACAGCTACTGAGAAAACTAGGGTAGCCTTTTTCTTTCATGATTATGACCCCAAATATTTGCCTCACTCAAAAATTTTTGTATTGAGGAAGTCTAGATATACAATGTAACACAGAGAAAAAAATGCATATGTGTGTGTGTATCAGAGAGGTGCAGTGAGTTTCAGAAGGTGGACTTAGAAAGAGTTATTTTGATGTGTTATTTTGATTAACGAGGAAGAATAGTCAAGAATGTGAAAGTTAATTAAACCGTAGGAAAATTTACTGTTCATCCGAGAGTTTTCATATGACAAAGGACTAAAAAACTGAACATAGCTGGGTAAAATTTGATGTTGTGAAAGTGGATCTTTAAAAGCTCAGAGAAAATATGGGTACAATTTTCTGACTAAAGACTGTAAAAGGGTAGCAACTTATATAAGATGAGAAGTTCTGTTAAGGAAAGTCTGATGAATTCAAATGAATAATGTCTAGCAAGATGGAGGTGGCTGTCCAGGTCCTTCCAAATGAGCTCTAAATGCACACTAAGTGTGCAGAGAGAGGCATGTCACCAATATTGCCATGATATGATCTTACAAACTGATACAAGAACTTGTGGAAAACACAAAAGCAAAACAATGTGCTTGAAAAATAAATGTCTACTTTTTTTAAAACAAATATTTGAAGGAAGAATATGCAAAAGCAAATTACCTTGTCTGAGCAGAAATTATGACATTAACTGGGAGAAACTAGAACCAATCACCTTCTACTTTGCCTCAAGGAGTTAAAGTGGTGATGATGTAATAAATATTATTGTGATAGAATTGACAGTAGTGAAAAACTAGTTCCTCAAGTTGAGAGGAATGGTATAGAGGATGTTGAAATAACTTGCAGATCTAGTTCAACTCAGAGCCTACACATTTTAACCACATCCCAGGCAATACTCTGCTAAGCACAGTGAGATATTCAAAGGGACCAAGGTAATTCAAATGCTCCTGCTACAAGCCTGATAGTCATATGTTTGAGGTGTTAGTGGGAGGTGGGAACTGGGGTTCAGTAATGTTTGCCCTTGTGGATAATTGGTAATTTGGTGTTTGTAAATCAGGGGCTGGTTGCCTTTGCCTACACAACTCCTCTGTCTCTCTGATAATAAATAACTTATGTTCTTGTGTCTGCATTGTTTCGTAAATTCAGTAGCTTTTGACATTTCTTTCAAAGGGAGGATTTTGTATTTTTATTAACACCATTATGTTCAGGCACATTCTGTGATGGACATGGCTTGGAAGACGCCTATTTTTCCTCTATTTTTACTTCTATTTTGGACAGAGAAGTCTAAAGTTTAATCTTCAAGCATCTGAGATGAATGGCCTAGAATCATAGTTTGGTTACTTTGATTGGCCATTGACTCGATTTCTTCATTCTAGATAAAGATTACCCAAGAAGCAAATTAAACTCAGGTAACTATGACATTCTTCAATTCTGTAGTTTAGTCGTTAGGCAGCTAGAAAGAGTTTCATGTCCAGTTAGACTAAGAAGGTATCACAAGAGTGTACAAAACAATCAATAAAACAGAGCAGAAAAACAGAGGCCACTGAATTTTATATTTCGGCCCTGCTGTAGCTTTATTCAGAATTTACGATCATGCCAGCCTTTCCACTTTCAAAACATTTTCCCAAGTATTTTGGGATTCTCACATAAATATTGCTGCAGTAAGTATCATCAACATTTAGTAGCTGTTTTTCAAGAATAGCCAAGTGACATTATTATAGTCTGTCATCAAATCAGGGGAGGTGTGGAGGAGGCCAAAGTTGATCATTGCAGATAAAGATGATGTTTATACAGTTATGCACAGCAGAGTTTATGCCAAAGAATGTGTATATGCTTCAACATATTAGCAGCATATTTGAGTCTTCTGTCTGCTTGTGGTACAGTGCTCTTCAAACATTCCATCCAAATATTCCCAATGAGAGGAGAATAAATGGTATTTACCACATAGATAAGTAGTTTGAAGACTTTTACTTATTTTTAAAGATTTGTGTCGATTTTGAGAGATTTGTGTAGATTTTGAATCCAACTAAAATGATTATAAAATAAGCTAATATTTTGTCCTCAGCCATTTCCCAGCTGTCGTAAGAAATTATCAGCAATTTTCATACTTTAGTATATATAAGTATCATCTGGGATGTTTGTTAACAATGTGAATTCCTGGTCTCTGTATTCACCTTCTTCTCTGGGTTCTGGTTAGGTGAGTGTAAAGTAGAATCTAGATATATTGGGTTGATGCAAACAAGTTTGTAGTGTTTGCTTTTGGTATGGCAACACTGAGGTGTTAGGAGTTTGTTTAACATTTGTCATCCGAAGTGACAATGTTGTGCTTGTGAATATGCCTTACATTTTGCAGATTTCAAGAAAGTTAGTTCTATATGTGGGTTGAAGAAGATGGAGGGTCAAATGGAAGAAAAGAACACTTCTGACATAATTCTTCTGCTTGAGTTTGACAGAGGAGTAAAGGCGACAAGGGCAACTTGAAATATTTGTGCTAGGTATAGGATACAGGGAGACCGCCATTAGGGAAAGCACAGCAAGAAAATGGTTTTCTTGTTTCAAAAAGGGCCACTTTGACATGAGTGATTCTCCACATTCAGGAAGACCGTTGCTTTGATGATGACTGTTTAAACACTTTAATCCACGACGATTCATGTCAGTCAACCCGAGAACTGGCAAGTGTGGTGAACTGTGACCAGTCAACCATCATGCAACATTTTCATTCCATGGGCAAGTGAGAAACGCTACAAACTTATGCATCAACCCCAAAATTACCTCAAACAGAACCCCAAAACTGTTTCTGTTTAGATGACTCAATACCATACTATGAGAAACTTGTCTCTAGGAGGCAGTCCTGAGTTGTCCCATCATCTCACTTTGAGAAGCGCCTCTTGAAAGGCACTAAAAGTATTTAGCACAGAAATGAGCCTAACTCTTTAGCTTTCTTGGGCATTCCCACCCTCTACCCAGTCTGAACTCCTTAACTCTTTCCTACAGGAGTCACTTTTCTCTGTCTTCAGTGTTTTCCCTAGAGGTGTTCCCTCAGCCAGTACCTAAATCTTCAAATTCTATTGGTCCTTCCAGGCTCTCAAATGCTGCCTTCATTGCCAAGAGTCTGACCTTCCCCACTCACTCAACTCACCATGACTTTTCTCCTAAGCTCTCTCTTGATCCTTGTCATGTTTATATATGTCTTAGTCCTCTTAATTGAGCCCAAGTTCCACAAGGGGAGTCTGTGTCAGATAAGTTTCCAGGTTTTCAGAAATACATTCCATGTTTCTGTGAATGCAATAGCTGCTCAATAAATATTGATGGAAAGGCTAACTCTGTGAGAAAAAGCTGGTATCTAGAGTTGAGAAGCACACAAAACCAGAAGAGGAAATAATTGTTACTTAGCTCTGGCACTATGGTGATCAACAAGAGCATGCGCCTTTTCTTTAGAGATATGTCTCTTAATTAGGTGGAAAGAAAATTCAAAAATGATGATAACGGTGAGGCAATGAAAACTGAGCATTTGAACCCATAGATTGAATAATACAAAGAGTGTATCCTAATGTGAACTATTAAATGTAGTTGATAATATGTATCAATACTGTAATAACTATAATGTAAAATGTCAGTGATAAGAGGCTGAAAGGAAGAGAGTTTGAGGGGATATATGGGAGCACTGTACTTTCTATTCTATTTTTTTGTAAACCTGAAGCCAGCCCCCAAATAAAGTATATTAATTAAAAAGTTAAAACATGTTCATTTGGTCATGGAAGAAAAGAGGAAAATGAGTAAGGTGAAATGATAAGAAATTACTGTAACCAATAGAATTCACTCGAGGTTTTTCATGAGCAGTATATTGAGAGTAGCGAAGCAGGGTCTGGGAAGACACTTTCATGATTGTTTATACATAGCACTTCTAAAGAGTTCTTTGAACTCAGCTTTATCATTAGTGAAATGAGATTTTCCCACTTAGAAATATATGATAAAACATAACTATCAATAAGCAAGCATGAACCTTGTGATAAACAATGCCCAAGAATTCACCTTGCTACAAATCAGAGTAGAATTGTAAAGTAAATGTGTATGTGTGTATTTACAAGGGCAGAGGTGAAACAGAGCTGTAGGGAGGATAAATTCTACCAAGGAGTTTAAAGAATACTTTCACTGGAATAAGGAGACATGCCATAGCCTCAACCATTCATGGTTTGACAATAAGAGTGATGAGAAGAGAGAGAGGAGGGAGAGCAAGCTTCTTCGAACTAGACTCACATGCATTCAGAAGCTCATTTTTGAGGAAAAAAAATAACAACTTTCAATTTATGTACAGTGTAAAGTATCTAAATGAGTCCATGTAGACTATCATATTGCAAACCCCTTCAGAATTATGCAGTCAGCACAACCTGAAAATTTGAATTGTTTTGTTTTAACCTTTACCAGGGTTCTCCACTCTCCATTTAGTGTTATAGCAATCCAGGATCTGCCTCTATTTTTTTTTGCTAAGCCATTTTCATGTACATTAATATATATAAAATTATATATATTTGATATGCATTTCTCTATAAATAGAGAAGAGATGTTTGCACCCAGTGAGTGTTTCCATTTAGCTTTGTCTTCCTCTATTGATGTGGAGAATAGCTTTTGTAGCATCATGAGGATGCTTCATGCCTAGCAGTTGAAAAAGGTAAGGTAAGTGCAGGCGATTTTAAGGCAAAAGAGCTGGATATAATTGGCTCAGGATAAATCTTTTTAGAAGCCTGTTCAGCACCATGGTGCAGTATAGTGCTTCTCAAATTTTAATGTGCAAAAAAAATTCAGGGATCTTGCTAAAATGCAGATTCTTAATTGGTAGTCTGGGGAGAGACCTGAGAGTCTGCATTCCTGGCAAATTCCCTGTTGAGGTTGATGCTGCATAGCAGGGGTACAGAAGGGCTGCCTCTTACCCACTATACAACTGTTATCTAATCTGATCTCTCTCTCTTTTTTTTACTTTATGGCAAGACGTGGACACTATAGATAGGGAGGAAGTCTGATTTTTTTCACTGATCCTTTTGGATGTTCTAAGGATTTACCTTTTGTTTGTCTATCATTTTTTGTCTATCAGGCAAGGGTATATAAGAAATTTGCATGAGCACCTCTAAATGCTGTACACACTACAGCATGGGCATGTGTAAAAGAGATTGTGTGTAGTCAGTTAACAAATACAATCACCAGAGAGAAGACTTTCTCAGAAAGATAGGTTAAGGATTGGCATTTGGTTATTTTATAAGGCAAATGAGGTGTTCTTTATGATGATTTTTAAAAAAGGTAAAGTGATGAACTGGTAATAAAAATCGACATGTGTTTAGAGATGACTTCTCAGTGGTCCATCCTTGGAGAATCAATCCTCTGCCCTCTGCAAATTTTCACGTGATTTCATGACTAAGCTCTTTACAGGCAACATAGAACACCTCGCATGGCTATTTCTACTGTAAATACATTGAACACAAAGAGATTGATCAATGCATTCACATAGGTTGTGCACAATTCCAAATTTTCCTGCCGGATGAATGATCCGATCTGCAGAAGCACTTTGCCGAGGCGCTAAAGTCATGATAGGAGAGGGGTGGGGAAAGTGAGAATAATGGGAAGAAAAAAGACAGCTTCGGCAGAGGGAATTCACTCCAGAGGAGGAAAATGTGTTCCACTCCCCAACCTTGCAGGTAGCATGTTTGGCTGCCACAGGAGCACATTATTTGTTCTTTTTCCCTGACACTGAACTAAAGAATGCATTGTGGGAAAACCCATCCTGACATATGACACAGTGCAAAGGAAGATCACAGCGTGAGGCAGCATCAAGGGGTTGACATGGCCTTGATGCACTCAGGCACAGCACGGGGTCGCCGGGATGAGTGGCTCTTCCAACGGAAGCCCCGGTGCAATTTGCACAATTCTCCTGAGAGCTCTCAGTGAAGCCCCAAGCCCCTGTAAACTGGGCCAAAGAGGAGAGCAAAGACCCTGCCCCCCGCCTGGAGACACACAAAGGAAGGCATTTCAAAAGGGGCTTAGTTAAAAGGAGGAAAAATTATACACAAATATTAGAGGAAAATTGGAATGGATTTTTAAAAAGAGTCTAACAGAATGGGAGCAAAGGGGATGGGAAGAAAATCGAAAGTGTGGGGAACTGGGTGGGAGAGCACATATCAAAGTGATGTGGTAAACTTCTCTCTTTCTTGTTTTTCCCTCCCCCCGCCCCCCCCCCCTTTATTTAAGAGAGAGACCCTCAGGAAAGCTACAAGTGAACCTGATTTTGGTTAAAGGGACTTCTTGCCATTCACTCTCTCAAAAGTTTCTAGCAGTTGTCCATGTCCAAATGAAAGTTTGCATTTTTTGAAAAAGGAAAAACCCAGCAAGCCCAATCAGTGTGTTTTTTTTTTCTCTTCTGTTTCTGAGCAAAAGACCCGCCTCCACCCATTCTCCCTTGTTGCTCCTGCTTATCATAATATGCCACTTTTTGTTCATCAAATTTACATTTCAAAATTTCTGTATTGCTGCCATACATTAATTATTCATCTTCCACCAGTCCCTTCTGTAGAAGCATTTTAAACTTTGATTTCACTATCCATTATGAGGAAAATAAGCTTTAATCATGATCCCTTTCCAGGGGGTATTTCCCTTTTCTTATGTTACGAAGAATTTACCCTATACATGTGCCAGATCAGTATTTAGAAAAGCCTCATAGATTTTTTTTAAAAGTAGCCTGAAAAGTGTTGCGATTGAGAATGACCCTTATTTTCCAGAGCCATTGAAAGCTCTTTTGAACAATTCTGGGTTATATTACAGACCAGGGTTTTACTAAGATTTAATTAGGGTTAGGGTAGTAAAAAATTAACCAATTTTCTTTTGACTCAATTGCCCACCTGCCTACTACTTAAGCCGATCAAAAGTGTCAGACCAATTGTACGTGTGGACCTTGACTTTGGTGGCCTCTTCTCTCTACTTGTAACCCTAGAGGTTGCTTTAGTGTTGTTTATTGATTTCATTTCACATTTAATCAAAAGAAATATATCAAATTTATCATTTTAAGTTACAGTTCAATATTACTTCTTCATGGTGATGATTTTTTTCCAACTTATTTTTGTCTTTAAAATCAGTACTTATAAGGGCAGCTCCTAATGTTTTAGGAAGGTTTTTTTCTTCCTTAAGAATGTGATAAAAGCTAGAAAAAGAAAATGTATATATGCTTTGCTTCATAAAATTTCAGGGGGTTCACAGGTCCCTAAAAGATTGCACACAGACCCTGAAAGGTTCTTGGGCTCTTAGGTCAAGAATCCATGATAGTGATATAGAAGTCCCTGAGTTTTACTACCCCTTTCTGGCCTCTGTTCACATAAATCCCAACTGAAATGTGTTGTGTTTAGTATCACACATAGATGGCCCCAACATGAAGTCTGTGTCAGTTTCTTAGTTTGACTGTGCAGAATTTTGGATACCAACTATATTACTCTTTGGTGTTGCAGATGAATTTACTTGGTGCCATATTCTACCTATGGTCCTCTTGATTTCATGTTTGTGGTTAAGCAGTGTGTTTGATGTTGCAAAACTAGGAGACAGGTGACATGGCCCTCTGTTGTTTTTCTTGCTATGAACAACTGTTGACCTTGAGCAAGTCACTTCATCTCTTTGGTCTTCAGTTTCCTAATAATAACTTAGTTATTGAGTTCATGCTATGTGCTGGCTAAGTGCTTAGCATACACCCTCACAATTTCCCTTCACAATGGCCCCAAGGAAAACTTTTGTCAGCCTCAGTTTACAGTTGGGAAAAAACCAAGATTTGGAGAGGTGAAGGGGGCAGAACCTGGATTCGAACCAGAGTGCATCTGATTGAAGAGTCCAAGTTTAGTTACTTTCCTATTCTCTCTATTTTATACCTCTTACTGTGTAAAATGAGACAGTGGGACTCTAACTCAGCACAAAATGTTCCACAATTCTATAAGGGGTCACTGGAGTCATATTAATTGGTAAATATTCTAATCCTTTAAAAAAAATAACAACTTCCTTGAGCTATAATTGACATATCCATATTTAAAGTTTATCTTTTGGTGAGTTTTGACACACCTGAAAAACCATCATTACCCTCAAGATAATGAACATATTTGTTACTTCTTAAAGTAGTACTGTAATCCTTCCCAAGGCAACCACTTCTCTCCCAAGGTTTTTCTCTCTACTTTCTGTCATTATAGATTAACCTACATTTTCTTGATTTTAAAAAAAGATTGTCTCTCATTGTAATTTCATTTTCCTTTCTCCAATGAGTAATGATGTTCAATATATTTTCATGTACTTATTTGCTGTCCATATATCTTCTTTTGTGAAATGTTTGTTTAAGTCTTTTGCCCATTTTCAAATGGAATTGCTTATTAAATTTTGTGAAGTTTTTATATATTTTTAATATATCATTTGTTCAATATATGACTTAAAATATTTCTCCTAGTTTGTGGCTTATAGAGTCTTGCATAGTAGACATGGTTAACTTTGATAAAGTCCAATGTATTAATATTATTTTATGAATCTTGTATTTAAGAGTTTTTTTTTTTTTTTTTTTGCCTAACTCAAGGTCATGAAAGTATTCTTCTAGAAGTTTTACAGTTTTGGTTTATTCACTTAAGACTATGATCAAATTTTAGTGAATTTTGTATATGGTATAAAGTAAGGGCCAAATTTCTTGTTTTTGCATATGCACATCCAATTTTTCCAACAATATTTGTTGAAGAAAAATATAATTGTCGAAATGAAGTAGTGTTATTACTATAATTATTTCTTTTTCAAAGTTGGTTTTGAGTATTTTTAGGTTTACTAATTTTCATATGGATCATTTGCTGTGAAATCTATTTTGCCTGATATTTATATAGCCCTCAGCTTTATTTTGATTAGCATTAATATTTCATTTCTTCCCTTCAGATTTTTGTGCTATTGTTGTCGTATATCTTACACACATATATACTCCGTTGTTACTATTTTGGTATAAACAGCCAATTTGTTTGAAAGAGATTTAAGTAATAAGAAACAATTATATTTACCCATGTAGTTGTAATTTCCAGTGTTTGTAATTCCTTTAAGTAGAACCCTATTTTCTTTTTCTTTTTCCTCTTTATAAAGTTTAAAGATGCAGGGCGCAATTCAGGGTTAGGTATACAAATATTCATTATGCAGGTACCCTTGTCCCTTATTGATTAGGTGTGCCCCTCCCTCCCCTGGCAGTTTCCCTCAACTGCCAATTCCACCCTCCCTCCCCTGGTAGTTTCCCACTAGTGCCAATCCTTTTCTTTTTTCCTTAGGAACAAGTTTATTTTCCACCAACCTTATTTCTGTGTTGCTTAAGAGCCTGTGTTGCTTAAGAGCTTAAGACCACTCAGTGGTTGTTCCTACCCATTCAGTGGCCTGAGGAGTGGGAGCTGCAGACCAGTCTTCGGTGGCAGACTGAGTGCTCCAGTCTTCAGTAGGAAACTGCCGAATTGACGCAGAGGGCACCTGCACACCTTCAGACCAGTCTACAACCTCAGGCTTAGTAGCAGTGAACTCAGGAGCTGGAGCAGTCCATTCACCCTGAAATTCTTCTTTGGTCACAGCTTTTTCAGTAGCAGCAGGCTGCTCTTTTTCAATCTCTTCGGGATCACTGTAGAAGTAGAGATCAGGCATAATCTCCCACAGGTGTTCACGGGAGATGGTGCCACGCATGCGTAGAACTTCCCGAGCCAGCATCCACATCGGACCCGCTGAGTGAGCTCCCTTATTGTTGCACGGGATGGCAATGTTCGCATAGCACAGAGGAGAGTCTGTGTTACACAGAGCAATCGTGGGTAGGTTAACATAAGATGCCTCTGTGACAGGCTGGTGGTCAGGCCTGGGATCAGTCACCACCAGCAGATGGGGCTCCTGGAAGGGTGCGTGGATCTGGTTGGTGAGGCTTCCAGGAGAGAAACGGCCAGCAATAAGAGTGGCTCCAGTGGCAGCAGCAAACTTCAGCACAGCCTACTGGCCAGTATTCCTGGAAGATATAACACTGACATCAGCAGGGGTTTCAATGGCAACAATGGCACAAGCTGCAAGCAGAAGCTGCTCCTAGGTCCTCTTCAGATTTATAATGTAGATGCCATCACTCTTCATTTTATAGATGTACTGTTCCATTTGGAAGTAAGGTTGGTGCCACCTAAGTGGGTGCCTGCTGCAAGGAATTTGAGGACATTCTCCTCCTTCATTTGCAGGACGTCAAGGGCTCCGGGCATTGTGAAAATTTCCCTTTAAGTTACCAGAGAAATTGAGAATCGTATGGACCCTCTGCAGGTAGCGTGGAAAGGCGCCAATTCCTTTCTTATAGTATTATGATAATTGTTCAAGGTCCGCTTATGAGTGAGAACATATGGTACCTGTTCTTTGTTCTGTGATAGATCACTGAGTATGATAGACTAGAGTCCATCCAAGTTGCTGCAAAGTCCATATGTTTGTCCTTCTTTGTGGCTGCATAATATTCCACTGTATATGTGTACCACATTTTTTTAATCCAGTCAAGCTTCGATGGGCAGCATGGTTGGTTCCATGTTTTTGCTATTGTGAATAGAACTGCAACAAACATGCGTGTGCAGGTATCTTTTTGGTAGAATGATTTGAGTTACTCCAGGTATATTCCCATTAGGGGAATTGCTGAGTCATATGGAAGGTCAATCTCTAGTTCTTTCAGAAATTGCCACATTGTCTTCCAAAGAAGTTGTACTAGTTTGCATTCCCACCAGCAGTATAGAAGTGTTCCTTTTTCTCTGCATCCTTGCCAGCATCTGTTGTTGTTTGTTTTATTAATGATGGTCAATCTTACTGGGGTTAGGTGGTATCTCAATATGGTTTTGATTTGCATTTCTCTAATGATGAGTGAGACTGAGCACTTTTTCATGTGTCTGTTGGCACCTGTATATCTTCTTTTCAGAAGTGTCTATTCATGTCTTTTGCCCACTTCTTAATGGTGGGGTTTGTTTTTTTCCTTTCAGCATGTTTGAGTTCCTTGTAGATCCTAGATGTTAGACCTTTGTCAGATATACAGTTGGCAAATATTTTTTCCCATTCTGTGGGAAGTCTCCCCACTCTCTTGATGGTTTCTTTGGCTTTAAAGAAACTTGTCAGTTTGATGAGGCCCCACTTGTCTATCTTATCTCTTATGGTAGGGCACTTGGGGTTTTGATCAAGAGTTGGTTGCCAGTTCCAATTTCCATAAGGGTGTCTCCTGCATTTTCTAAATTCTTATAGTTTGAGGTTTTACATTTAGGTCTTTGATTCATGTGGAGTTAATTTTTGTGTATGGTGAGAGGTAGGGATCCTGTTTCAATCTTCTGCATGTGATCAACCAGTTTTCCCATCATCATTTACTGAATATGTTCTCCTCTCTCCAGTGGTTGTTGTTGGAGGCTTTGTCAAAGATGAGTTGGTTGAGAAATTGAGGCTTTGCTTCTGCAATGCCTGTTCTTGTACCAATATCAGACTGTTTTGATTATTGTAGCCTTATAGTAAAGTATGAAGTCTGGAAGTGTGATATCTCCTACTTTGTTTCTTTTGCTAAAGATTGTTTTAGCTATTCGTGGTCATTTATGTTTCCATATGAATTTCTGTATTGTCATTTCCAGGTCTGAGAAGAATGATGTTGGTAATTTGATGGGTATTTCGTTGAAGCTGTAGATTGCCTTTGGTAGAATAGACATCTTAACAATGTTGATTCTTTTTACCCATGAGCATGGAATAGTATCCCATTTGTTTGTGTCTTCTTGGATTTCTTTGAGCAGTGTTTTGTAGTTCTCATTGTGAAGGCCTTTCATTTCTTTGGTTAGGAAGATGCTGAGGCATTTCTTTTCTTTCTTTCTTTCTCTTGGTTATTGTGAATGGGATTGTGCTTTTTATTTGGTTCTCCACCTGCTTGTTGTTGGTGTATAAGAATGCAACTGTCGGCCGGGCTCGGTGGCTCAGCCTGTAATCCCGTGCCTTTGGGAGGCTGAGGTGAGTGGATTGCCTGAACCTGTGGGTTCGAGACCCACCTGGGCAGTGAGACCTCATCTCTACACTAAATCAAAAAATCAGCCGGGCGTGGTAGCGCATGCCTGTAATTCCGGCTACTCTGAAGGCTGAGGCGGAAGGATCACTGGAGCCCAACAGGTGGAGGCTGCAGTGGCCGGGAGCAGCCACTGCACTCCAGTCTGGGCAACAGAGTGAGACTCCAACTCAAAAAAAAAAAAAAAAAAAAGAATGCAACTGTCTTTTGCACATTTATTTTTGTACCCTGAAACTTTGCCCAAGTTCTTTATCAGTGTAAGCAGGTTTCTGACAGATTCTTTTGGATTTTGAGGTATAGGATCATATCATCAGCAAAGAGGGATAACCTGACTTTCTCTTTTCCTATTTGGATACTCCTGATTTCCTTCTCTTGTATAGCTGCTCTACCTAGGAATTTCAACACAATATTGAACAAGAAGGGTGAGAGTGGGCAGCCTTGTCTTTTTCCAGTTTTCAGGGGAAATGGAACCCTATTTTGTCTGGTATCATTTCCTTTCTTGCTGAAGGATTTACCTTAAATTTTCTTGTCAAAAAGACAGTCATAATACTAGAAGAAAGGGATTGACCTTAATGGGACACTGCCAGGGGAAGGGGTGTATTGCGTTGAATCTGTAGATTGCCTTTGGTAGGATGGACATCTAAACAATGTTGATTCTTCCTACCATGCGCATGGAATATATTTCCATTTGTTTGTGTCTTCTTGGATTTCTTTGAGCAGTGTTTTGTAGTTCTCATTTGAAGGTCTTTCACTTTTCTGGTTAGGAAGATGCCGAGGTATTTCATTTTTTGTGTGGCTATTGTGAATGGAATTGTGCTTTTTATTTGGTTTGTTGTGCAACTGTCTTTTGCACATTTATTTTGTACCCTGACACTTTGCCAAAGTCCTTTTTCAGTGCAAGCAGGTTTTTGACAAATTTCTTTGGGTTTTCAAGATATAGGATCATATCATTGGCAAAGAGGGATAACTTGATTTCCTCTTTTCCTATTTGGATACCCCTGATTTCCATCTCTTGTCTAATTGCCCTAGCTAGGACTTCCAACACAATGGTGAACAAGAGGGGTAATAGTGGGCAGCCTTGTCTTGTTCTAGTTTTCAGGAGAAATGTTTCCAGTTTCTGTCCATTTGGTGGTGTGCTAGCTGTGGGTTTATCATAGATGGCACTTACTATTTTGAGGTATATTCCTTCTATACCTAGGTTTTTGAGGGTTTTTATCAAGAAGGGATGCTGGGTTTTATCAAAACCTTTTTCTTCATCTAATGATATAATCATGAGTATCTTGTTTTTACATCTGTTGCTGTATTTAATTACATTTATGGTCTTGTGAATGTTGAACCAGTTCTGCATCCTGGAGATGATGCCTACTTGGTCATGGTGGATGATTTTTGAGATGTGTTTTTGGATCCAATTTGCTAGAATCTAGTTGAGGATTTTTACATCTATATTCAAAAGGGATATTCAAAAGAGGCTTATAGTTCTCTTTTTTTGTAGACTCTTTACCTGGTTTGGGTATCAGTGTGATGTTAACTTCATAAAATGATTTGGGAAGAATTATATCTGTTACATCTTTCTCAATTGCCTGGAATACTTTCAATAGGATTGGTATCAGCTCCTTCTTGTACGTTTTGTAGAATTCTACTGGAAAGCCATTCAGTCCAGGGTTTTTTTTTGGGGGGGGGTAGGTAGTTTTCTTATGTCAGAGTCAATTTTCTGGTTTGTTATTGGTCTATTTAGTGTCTCATTGTCTTCTTGTTTCAACCTGGGGAGGTTTGGTGATGTCAGAAAGTCCTCCATTTCATTTATGCCATCAAGTTTGTTTCCATACAGGTGTGCATAGCAAGAAGATGACAAATTTATTCTTAGGTGTTTGAGTTTTGAGGTGACAATGGTATGCCCAAGCAGATACATACAGCTCTTGGTTGACAATATGGTCACATAAAGGGAGTTCAGGGTTCAGAACATAGATTTGAAGGTCATTATATGAAATAACAGTTCAATTCAATCACGAATATATTAACTTACCAAGTAATTGGTATAAACAGTTTTTGAAATGCTGAGCACAGTGTTAAGATGTAAAAACAGGGGTTTTTTACATCTTGGACAAGATGGCAACCAGATGGGTCAGATTGTGACAGTCTCTGCAAAAGCACTAGTCCATAAAGACTTTCTGTGTGAGTAGCTGTGTGCTGGTGGGAGAGTGAAAGTTTGTCTGGTAGAAGACTAGGTTCATGCACCCTGGTCCTCCCTCTGAAGGTGACTGTACGCCCCCACTGCCCTGAGATTCAAGGTGCGAGTGTGCAAGATCGTTTGCTGTTTGCAGGGCTCTCCTGAGAAGAGTCTGCTGAATTCAACCGATTTTCATTACCTGGTGCCTGGCCCATAACATCACCTGTTATAGCAAATCAGCTAGAGCCCTGCATCTGACCAGTGTAGAGAGAAGACTGGGGAGAGCAGGAGAGGAACCCCATGCCCAGTGAAGAAATGCTGATCGCAGTCATTTTCTTTGTCCCAGGACCAGGCAGAGACCTGCATGGCCCCGCCCAGCTCCACCCAGCTCCACCCAGCCTCCAACTTGGGACCTAAGGTAAACTCATCAAACTGGGAGGGACAGAAGCCCCTCTCCCATGCTGGAACAGACACAGACAGGTCAGATCCAAGTGGCAGACTTGACAGGCAGCAAGCCAGGTAAGCCCAGGTCTGATCCATCCTCCTTCCACAGTAGGCCTGGGGCACCTGACCTAAGCTGTGAGCAGCTCTATCAGCCTATTCTGAGAGCTAGAGATCAGAGTTAACTTATAAGAATGACCTCAGAGTGAGTTTGGTTCCTTGTTTTTATTTTTTGTCTGTTTGTTTTGCTCATTTTTGTTTGTTTTTTGTTTTAGTTTTTTCCTCTTAGTGTTTTTGATAATGTTTTCATAATTGCTTTGTTTCTGTCATTTTACTGATTTTTTTTCTTTAGATTTCCTGTTTGTGTATGGGAAGAGTCCATCAATAGGGAGGTTTTTGTTGGTTTCTGTGTTCATATGATTGTATGTTCTGGTTTTTTTACTCTTTTCTGTCTTTGTGTCTCTTTTCATTTGTTGGTACATCTGTTTTCCCTTTTACTGTTCTCTCTCTCCACCTTCCCCTTGTCCCTCTCCTTCCTTTTTCCATTATTTTCCTTTTTCTTACCTCATTTTGGTTTCAGGGAGCAAACCTATACCCCCATTGCACGGACAGATTGTAAGGCAGTGGGAAGTGGGTTCCAGGGTACCCATATACCTGTCAGTGGATACTGGAATCTGCAGATAGATTTTTAAATCACAGCTCTCCCCTCAATTAAATCTCAAAACAGCAAAAAGTACAACCTCCAACCCACAGTCCAGCTTCAGAATTGAACAAAGTTGGAGGATCCACATAAGGAAGAATAGGAGATTGAGCAAACAGAAGTAAAACAAACCTTGCCATCCCTGAACAACAAAATTAAAGAGGAAGGAAAAAAAAAGTAGGAGGGAGGAAAATCAACACAAATGAAGAAAACCAAAAGAAGAATATGGGTCTTACACAGACTCTCAGGTGGTCAGACTTTGAGAAAACAAACAGACTTCAGAATGCAAACAATAAAGAGCTCCCAGAATGACTGGTCTCAAACTACAAACCCAGATATCAAGACATTAGTAGACAGAATAAATAGAATTGAGGAGAGACAAGAGGAAAATATGAAGGCATTGATAACTGATATGACAGCAGTAAAGAATACCGTGAATGAAATAAATAACAAACTGATAAGCATGGAAGGCAGAATTAGCCAAGCAGAATAAAGAATCTCAGATCTTGAGGACCAAAATATAGAACTAACCCAAACTATCAAAAACATAGAAAAGAAGTGTAAAGAGACAGAACAAATCCCTCAAGAGATGAGCAATTATTTAAAGAGGATGAACTTAAGAATAATTGAACTTCCCAAGGCAGAAAGAGAGACAGAGACCACCCTGGAACAAACATTCCACAAAACTATACAAGAAAATTTCCCTTATCTCATCAGTGATGTTACCATTCAAACACAAGAGATTCAGAGAACCCCTGTAAGACAACAAATGAGAAGACCAACTCCTAGACACAGAGTAATTAATCTAAACAAAGTAGGTGTAAAAGAAAAATTCTAAAAGCAGCAAGAGAAAAAGATCAGACTACCTACTGGGGAAGACCAATTAGAATAGCAGCAGATTTATCTACAGAAACACTTCAGCCTAGGAGAGCGTGGAGTCCAATCTTTAAAGTTCTCAAAGATAAACAATTTCAACCAAGACTAAGCTAAGCTAAGCTTCATCAGTGAGGGAGAATTTACATCTTTCCCAGACATTCAATCCCTAAGAACTTACACTGCTTCTAGACCAGTTCTACTAGAAACACTTATGAAAATATTAAACACTGAAGAAAGAGAAAAAAGAACAACAGCGTTCTTCACAAGAGTGCAGGAAAAAGATTGAAAACACACATGAATCAACCCAAAAATCAAAAGAAAGACAACAAACAAACAGGAACAACAACAACTCTATAAGACTCTCATGACAGGGATAAACTCTCACATTTCAATACTTAGCCTGAATGTGAATGGAATAAATGTACCACTGAAAAGACATAGAATGGCAAATGGATAAAATATCATGAGGCAATAATATATTGTCTCCAAAAAATTCATCTCACCAGAAAGGACACTCATAGACTCAAAGTAAGAGGATGAGAAGCAAATGGAACACAAAAGAAAACAGGAGTTGCAGTCTTAGTATTAGACAAGATACTCTTTAAGTTATCAAAAATTAAAAAAGATACAGAACTTCACTCTATAGTGATAAAAGGTTCAATCCATTAATAAGAAATATCCATCCTAAACATATGTGCACCCAATATAGGAGCACCAACTTTCATAAATCAATTTCTAGGCAAACTTAAAAAAGATATTGATTCTAACACTATCATAGCTGGGGACTTTAACACCCCACTCACAACCCTAGATGGATCATTGAGAGCAAAAATCAGCAAGGAGATCCAGAACTTTAATGTGACTCTTGACCAAATGGTCTTAATTGATACCTATAGAACACTCCACTCAACAACCACAGAATATAAAATCTACTCATCACCACATGGAACACACTCTAAGATTGACCACATCCTTAGCCATAAATCAAACTTACACAAATTTTATAAGATTGAAATTTTGTCATGCACCTTCTCAGGCCACAGTGGAATAAAAATAAGTATCAATACCAACAAAGCTCCCCCAAAGTGCACAGAGACATGGACACTAAACAGCATGATGCTAAGCAATTTCTGGGTCAACACAGAAATCAAAACAGAGATTAAAAGACACCTGGAAACAAATGAAAATGAAGTAACCTCTGGGATGCCATGAAAACAGTAGTTAAGAGGGGAATTCATATCTCTACAAATGCACATGAAGAAAATGGAAAGATCACAAATTAACAGCCTAACAAGTCACCTAAGGAAACTGGAAAAGCAAGACCACCAAAACCCCCACTTCAGTAGAAAAATCCAGATCATCAAAATGAAAGCCCAAATCCAGGACATAGAAAACAGAAAGATAATACAAAAAAATCAACGAATCATAAAGCTAGTTATTTGAAAGGATAAATAAGATTGATGTTCCCTTAGCTAGGCTGACTAAGAAAAGGAGAGAAAAAGCTCAAATAAATCCCATCAGAAACAAAAAAGATGACGTCACAACTGACCCTGAAGAAATACAAAAGATTATCAGAGACTATTACGTACACTTGTATGGAAACAAACTTGAAAACCTCAAGGAAATGGAAGACTTTCTAATATCACAAACCTCTCCAGGTTGAAACAAGAAGAAATCGAGACTCTAAATAGACTAATAACAATCCAGGATATTGACTATGTCATAAGAAAAACTACCTACAAAAAAAAAAAAAAAATCCCTGGACCAAATGGCTTTCCAGCAGAATTCTACAAAACATACAAGGAGGAACTGATACCAATCCTATTGAAGATATTCCAGGCAATTGAGAAAGATGGAACGCTCCTCAAATCATTTTATGAAGCTAACATCTCATCGCTACCCAAGCCAGGTAAAAATCCAGCAAAGAAAGAGAACTACAGGCCAATATCCTTGATGAACATAGATACTAAAATTCTCAACAAGATCCTAGCAAACCAGATTCAATAACACATCTCAAAAATTATCCACCACAACCAAGTAGGCATCATCCCCGGGGATGTGAAGCTGGTTCAACATTCATAAGACCATAAATGTAATTAAATACATCAACAGACATTAAAAAAACCCCACACGATTATATCATTAGATACAGAAAACATTTTTGACAAAATCCAGCACTCCTTCTTGATAAAAACCCTCGAACATCTAGGCACAGATGGAACATACCTCAAAGTAGTATGAGCCAGCTACGAGAAACCCATAACCAGCATAATGCTAAACAGACAGAAATTGGAATTATTTCCCTTGAAAACTGGAATAAGACAAGGATGCCCACTCTCATCCCTCCTGTTCAAAATAGTTTTGGAAGTCCTAGCTACAGCAATCAGAGAAAAGAAGGTGATCACATGTATCCAAATAGGAAAAGAGGAAGTTAAGTATCCCTCTTTGCAGATGACATGATTCTATACCTCAAAAACTCAAGAGAATCTGTCAAAAACCTCCTTGCACTGATAAAGGACTTTGGCAAAGTCTCAGGTTATAAAATAAATGTGCAAAACACAATCGCATTTCTATACAACAATAATAAACAGAAACCCAAATAAAAAGCAAAATCCATTCACAATAGCCACACACACACACACACACACACACACACACACACAAACAATGAAATACCTTGGTGTCTTCCTAACCAGACACATGAAAGACCTTAACAATGAAAACTACAAAATACTGCTCAAGGAAATCAAAGACGATACAAACAAGTGGAAAAATATTCCATGCTCATGGATTGGAAGAATCAACATTGTTAAAATGTCCATTCTACCTAAGGCAATCTACAGATTTAACGCAATACCCATCAAATTACCAGCAACATTCTTCTTAGACCTAGAAACAACAATATAAGAATTCATATGAAAACATAAATGAACACAAACAGCCAAAACAATCCTCAACCAAAAACAAAAACAAAACAAAAACAAAACAAAACAAAGCAGGAGGTATCACACTACTCAGACTTTAAATCTTATTATAAGGCTACAATAATCAAAACAGCCTGATATTGGTACAAGAACAGGCATATAGACCAATGGAGTAGAATTGAGATTCCAGAAGCAAAATCTCAGTTTCTCAAACAACTTATCTTTGACAAAGCCTTCACCACTGACCACTGGGGAGAGGAGGACCTATTCAGTAAATACGTGCTGGGAAAACTGGCTGACTACATGCAGAAGATTGAAACAGGACCCCTACCTATCTCCATACACGAAATTTAACTCTAAATGGATCAGAGACCTAAACATAAAACCTCAAACTATTAGAACCTTAGAAAATGCAGGAGACACCCTTTTGGAAATTAGAACTGGCAACCAATTCCAGATCAAAACCCGAAGTGCCCATGCCATAAGAGATAAGATAGACAAGTGAGACCTCATCAAACTGACAAGCTTCTGCAAAGCCAAAGAAACCATCAAGAGAGCAGGGAAACAGCCCACATACTGGGAAAAAATATTTGCCAACTCCATGTCTGACAAAGGCCTAACTAAAATCAAGGATCTACAAGAAACTCAAACGTGCTGAAAAGAAAAAACAGACAACCCCATTACAAAATGGGCAAAAGATATGAATAGACACTTCTCAGAAGAAGACATAAGAGCAACCAACAGATACATGAAAAAATGTTCAGTCTCACTAGTCATCAAAGAAATGCAAATTAAAACTACACTGAGATACCACCTAATTCCAGTCAGAATGGCCACCATCAACTCCAAAAATAACAGATGCTGGAGAGGATGTGGCAAAAAAGGAACACTTCTACACTGTTGGTGGGAGTGTAAACTAGTACAGCCTTTGTGGAAAACAGTGTGGCAATTTCTAAAAGTTCTAAAAATCAGCCTTCCATATGACACTGTAATCAACTTACTGGGAATATACCCAGAAGATCTCAAATCACTCTATAAAAAAGATACCGGTAGACATATGCTTATTGCAGCATTGTTCACAATAGCAAGAACGTTGAACTAATTGTGCTGTCCATCAAAAGAAGACTGGATAAAAAGTGTGGTACATATACACAATGGAATATTGTGCAGCCATAAAGAACAAAATCATGAACTTCACAGCAACCTGGATGGACTTAGAGTCTATAACACTGAGTGATCTTTCACAGAAACAAAGAACTGGGTATCACATGTTCTCACTCATAAGTGGACCTTGAACAACTATCGTAATACTATAAGAAAAGGATTGACAGTAGTGGGAAACTGCCAGAGTAGGGTGGGGGTGGGGGTGGGGGTGGAATTGGTAGCAGTGGGAATTTGCAGGGAGTTGGGGACACATCTCATCAACAAGGGTACATGTGGAATGAAAACTTGTGTACCTAACCCCGAATTATACCCCACAATTTTAAAATAAAAAATTTAAAAGTAAAAAGAAAGGGAAAAGATACTATGCCTATGTTTATTGCAGCCTTGTTCACAATAGCAAAACATGGAACCAACCTTCCTGCCCATCGAAAGAGGACTGGATAAAAAAATGTGGTACATATAAACAGTGGAATATTGTGCTACTATAAAGAAGGACAAAATTATGAACTTCACAGTAAGCTGGATGTAGTACCGAGTGACGTATTACAGAAACAAAGAACTGAGTAGCACATGTTCTCACTTACACATGGACCTTGAACAATTATTGTAATTCTCTAAGAAAAGGATTGGCAGTAGTGGGAAACTGCAGGGGATTGGAGGGCACATCTCATCAATAAAGGTACCTGCGTAATGAATATTTGCATACCTAACCCTAAATTGTATCCCACATTTTAAAAATAAAAAATATAACATAAAAATAAAACATAAATAAATAAATAAATAAGGCGAAAAAAGAAGTATGGTCCTTATCCTCAAGAAGCAAGTAAACAGATGATGCAATACAGCCTGGTAAGGGCTGTGGTAGAATGGTAGCTCAATCAGAGTAGAGAGCACCGGGAAAGCTTCCTGGAGGAGGTGTCACTTGAGCTGTGTCTTTGAACAGAAGGGGTACATAAAAATCTTTATATTGCATAATTCTGAGAAATCATTCAGGGATATCAAGGCAGTACAGTAATAGGTAAACATAGTATTGATTTTTATTAAGGGATTTTTCATCACAAAAATATTTAAGTATTTAGAAAATTAAAGAAAAAACAAGACCAATATTTCAAAATTTGATTTCCCTCACTCTTGCATTTGGTTTAGAATTTAATTTTTTAGTGGTGGTGAAAGTTTAGATATATATTCTTTCTCAGTTCTCCTTGTAATCAGGATTGAATTTTCAGACCAAAAATAAATCAGAATATGTCTGGCAAGCTCAGACACCTACTGGGAGTTGTGGAGCAGATATTTGAAAGCACACTTAGAACATGACTGGAGTTAAGTGGAATCTATGACTGAGAAGCTGAGGTTTTCTCCTTGAAGAAAATGAGCATAATAGGAACTGGGGTCTCGCTGATATATTGATAATTAAATGTAGTCCTACCGAAGGCATAGAGCACACTTAGAGAATGGTGCTAAATCAGGAAAATCAGAATCAATAGATTATGAACCACCTGAAATCATTAACCAGCGGAAAAAAAGCCAAACTTAAAGTTAAGGTTCATTGCTGGGTGACATTTTTGTTCAATCATCAAAATACATATATATATATTTTTTTTTTAAGTAAAATCATAAGTGTGTATCTGGTAATTTTATCTATTTATTTATAATTGATTAATTAATGCATGTTTCTGGATTCATTCAATCTATTCATTTATTTAATTTGATTAAATAAGTAATTTTATATTCAGGAGGTGCGTGTGCATGTTTGTTACATCGGTATATGGCGTGTGGGTGAGGCCAGGGCTTCTATGGAGTCCGTCACCCAGTGGGTGGACATGGCATCCAGTAGGTGAGTTTTCAACTCTTATGCCCTTCCTCTCTTCTCCCCTTTAGGAGTCTCCAGTGTCTGTTGTTCCCATTCTTATGCCCGTGTGTATTCATGTCATTGGTAATTTTAGCCTCAGCTCAACTGAGTTGAATCGATGTTCAATAGACACTTTTTGGGGATCCAGTTGTAGTCATAATTTGCTAACAGTTGAAGAAGAATCCTATGTTTCAATCTAATGCCTACTCTTTTTCTGATACAGATGACTCTGTCTTTCTGTCTTATGGATTAAAAGAAATACATGAGTTGCTTTTGACACAAATTACAACCATACGTAATAATATTCCCGGGATGTGTTTCAGTCTCTAGTTCATGTGCTCTTATAATTAACTAGATATCTTCAAAAGAAAGAATTCTAGTTCAGGGCTCAAATTAAGAGCAAATAACTATAAACAGAGTGCTTGATTCATAAAAATAAACAGCACATATGGGCTTCTGCTGCAGATGTTATACCCTGGAGTGTGCCTTGATTTCTTTTTAGCAAAATAAGAATAGCAAAATAACATAGATATATAATAATATATGAGTGTTTCAGTCACACTGAAATACACTCCATGTACGACAAGAGCATTTGTAAATAAATGTTCCAACCACTGAACTGCAAAATGTTGGTTATATGACTTTGGGCTTTGTAGAGAGCAACCTCTCCCAAACTTGCTGATACCCTTCCTCAGCCATCACTTAGTTCTCAGGGTGCTCTGTGCTTGTATAGAGCACTGCACATATGAGTATCCCCTTTCTGCAAGAAATATAAAGAACGGGCATTTTACTGAACATTGTCGTGTGCCATGCTCATTTATCTGCATTAAGTTCCTGCTTAAGAAAACCCCCAGGCCCCAATATTTGCATTATTTCTGATGTACACGACTCTGCTTCTTCCAGATTTTAGCGACTAATTTACAAAGTTAATTTAATCCTTACTATAACCCTTCTTTCTGCAAACCCTCACTGAATGCCCACTCTGTCTGTGGAGGATGAGTGGCTGTCATTACTGGTATTTTTCTAGAGGAACAGACCCTGAGAGACCAACTCCCGTGCGTGACAGCACAGCAAGGGTATATATCTGGGTGTTTGACACCCAAGCCTAGTCTCTTTACTGAGTGCAAGTTATGAGATCACAATACATACTTCATAAACTGTTCTAGCTGCATAATTAAAGTTCTCTCTTAATCTGGTGCCCATAAGCCTTCTTTTACCAGTGATTAGGAGGTAAGAGGAGATCTAGAGAAAGTAAAATAATCCAGGAGAGTCTGAATACAGACTCTGTTTCTAAAATGTGAGTGCCTCATAGGCCCAATTCCTCCATAGAGATATTTGCCTTTTAAAAGAGGAACTATGTTAGCTATAAATGTGTAGGAGATACTCGATTTCCATTTAATTGTTTTTATTTATGCATTTTTTTTTGAGTAAGAGTCTCACTCTGTCATCCAGGTTCGAGTGCATTGGCACTATCATGGCTCACCACAGCCTCAACCTCCTGGGCTCAGACAATCCTCCTACCTTAGCCTCCTGAGTAGCTGGAACTACAGGTGCTCATCATCATGTCTGGCTTATTTTTACTATTTTATTTTATTTTATAGAAGAGACCTCACTGTGTTGCCTAGGTTGGTCTCAAACTCCTGCGCTCAAGTGATCCTTCTTCCTTGGTCTCTCAAGGTCCTGGGATTACAGGCATAAAACACTGCACTTGGCCTCCATTCTCTTTAAAATTGATAAAAAAAAGAAGTTAGAAAGACCATCAGGGCCACTCTGGATGTGGATGTTGTGCAGTGAAAACACTGAATCCTGATTTCGGTAAGTATCTGCAAGACCGCAGGAGTGGCAGGGACTCAGAAATTCCCATCTAACGTGGTACTGGTATACACAACACCAACATTTTTAGATGATTCAGTTTCACTGATGAGTTGGTAGCTATAGCCTACTGAATATATTAAATGTGGACCCTGGCCTACTTTCAAAAATGCTTGAGATTATCGAGTAAACCTGGTACAAGGTAAAATGTTTCAAGATAAAATCAACTCTCTAGAGGAAGAAGAACTCAGGGATTTCAGGCCCTACATTAGCTCTGCTTTCTAGAAGCAAAGGTAAGCAAAGACATTGGTTTATAGAGGTCTCACTTTCTGACAACTCAGAACGTACACATTTATTTAGAGTTAATCAAAATAGTAAATTATTTCTTTTTCTAAAACAAAACTTGAGTAGGAATTTATTTTAAACCTAGGTGGACAACACACGATATAGATGCTGTTTAGAAATAGCAACCTTTCTTTTCTTTTTAGTCTTTGTTTTAAATTTGTTTTAAATTTTCATTATGTGGGCATATTGTGTAGTGGTGGAGGTTGGGTCTCAGGTGGTCCATTCTCCAGATAGTGAACACTGTACCACATAGGTAATTTCTGAGCCCTAACCCCCTTTTTCATCTCCCTTTTTATTGATGTCCCCAGTGTCTATTCTTTTCATCTTTGTGACCATTAGCTCCCTCATATGAGTGAACAGACAATTCTCAGAAGAAGACACACAAGTGGGCACCGCATATATGAAAAAGTGCTTAACATTACTAATCACCAGAGAAATGAAAATTAAGACCACAGTGAACTGTCACCTCCCACCAGTCAGATTGGCTATTATTAGAGAGTCAAAGAACAATAGATGCTGGCGGTCTTGTGGAGAAAAGGGAATGCTCAGCCACTGTTGGAGGGATTGTAAATGTGTTCAAGAGCTATGGAAAACAGTATGGAGACTTCTCAAAGAAAAGTATCCTTAATCAGACCTGTCTAGAGTATTTTCTTCTTTGCAGGCCTCCTTTTATCTGCTACCAAGACGGAGGTGAAACAATGTATCCAACTTGTTTTATCAAAGGTACCTAGACCCACTTAGCAGGAGGGGTCATGCTTTGACCCTCTACAAGGGCAGAAGGCAACACATGGTGAACGGATTTCAATCCTCAGGTGTCTCATGGGGACTCTGGGCAGTCACAGCTTTCCCTCCATTCCTGATGATGAGACCTTCAGCAAGTGTGGATACATTCTAAACTGTAGAAGAAAGAGAGAGTTATAAATCCTAGTTTGAGAAGACCTTGGGTATTTGGACTTTGTTGCTTTGTTTTTCTCGAGATCTTTGATTCACTTTTTGATATTTTAATACATACTCTTCCCAGGCTACTGGATTAGACATTGGCTAAAGAAAAAACGAGGTAGCCGGGCTCGGTGGCTCAGCCTGTAATCCCACGCCTTTGGGAGGCTGAGGTGAGTGAATTGCCTGAGCCCGCGGGTTCGAGACCCGCCTGGGCAGCGAGACTTCATCTCTACAATAAATCAAAAAATCAGCCGGGTGTGGTAGCGCATGCCTATAATTCTGGCTACTTGGAAGGCTGAGGCGGAAGGATCGCCGGAGCCCAGCAGGTTGAGGCTGCGGTGGTTGGGAGCGGCCACTGCACTCCAGTCTGGGCGACAGAGTGAGACTCCAACTCAAAAAAAACCAAAAACCAAAAAACAAAAACGAGGCAGACCAGTGAGACTAATCTCTGTATCTTGTAATGGTCCCCTTTGGAACTTTATGCTCTTACCTCAGAGGAATAGTACAGATCTCTTTTCCCAGCTTCTAGTCTGGAAATTGATGTGTCATGAATCCTTATAGGACTGGAAAGAGCTTGTGGCAGAACAGTCATTTCTGAACCCAGATTGGGTCTGGGGCCTGGCTCTGACAGAAAGCAGATGTTTTAGTTAACCGCTGCTCTGTAACACACTACCAGAAAGCTCAGTAGTATAAAACAATAGTTTATTATCATCTCTCATGGTGCTATGGAGTGAACTTTGGGCTCAGGGTCACATGCAGTTATAGTCAGACGAATGCTGAGACTGAACCATCTGAAGGTTCTGCACATCCAATATGGTGTCTTCACTTTCATGTCTGGTACCTTCTCTGGCACCATATCTGGCACCATGTCTTAACACTGGAACAGCTAAGATTGGTTGGTCATGTTTCTCTATCTGTGTAGCCCCTCTATTTGGCCAACTTGGGCTTATTCAAAGCAGGTGATCTCAGAATAGTCAGATCTGTATCGTGGTTGGCTTCCCCCAGAGTGAGAATTCTAAGAGACCCAGATGGGAGCTGCAAATCTTTTTATAATCTAATCTCTGAAGTCATGATACATCACTTCTACCACATTCTACTGGCCCAAAGTGAGTCATAGGGGTCAGCCCACATTCAAGGGGAGGGGATTTACATGAGGATATATGAATCCAGGAGGTGTGGTTCATGGAAGAGCAAAGATTTTTTGAGAATTTCAGATTAAATTGGGTTCTTGGCTTATGGTCAATACTCACAATGGTACTGAATAAATCTCCAAACTGAAAATAAGTGTTGTGAGCTCATTCTATGGTCACAAACCAAAAGCTGTCCCTGTAGAAAGGGCTCAGTGGCAAGAAAGGTTTGGTCTTTTATTGGAATTTATTATTTTAGAACTGAACAAGGCAACCATCTAAGGAGAGGATGCTGACAGAGGTTTACTGAAAAGCCTGCATGCATAAATAAACAAGTGAATAGTGCTTCCATAGCCCTACACCAGATAAATCTCTGTTCTCAGAGTCATTATTGATATTATTAATGCTATTAATATTAACAAAGCAAAGCAGGACAGAGAGAACTGGGGGATATTTCTATGACCTATGGTTCATTTGTGGCATCTATTCACGTCTTGCTGTAGAAGAGTTTGTTTATGAAATCAGCTTGTTGACACCTTGAATCACCCTCTGTGCTCTAAATGTGGGGGCTGCCAGACAGATGGGTTATGTGTGTGGCAGAGAGGAATGGGTAAAGTCAGAACTTTTAAGTGCTGCACCAGAGATTGTCTTCTCAATCCTCTAGAACCCACCGTCTTTTCTTCATAGATGTTCTCACTTCACCTTCCCCTTTACCATTTGAGTAATAATAACTGTAAGAGGAAAAACTATAAGTATAATAACAACAAAAATAGCAACAATAGAGAAAAAGAGAACAGAACCAGCCAAGCAGAATTCCAGGTGATAAGAAACATATCTAAAGAGAGAAGGACTCCAGACATTTACAGTTTTCAGGTTTAACCCTGATAAAACTTATGCCAAGAATATAATTTTAAAAATCAAAGAAACAACCTGGGATGGTCACAGGAGATCAGGCAGAATAAAGGTCAACTTTATAAATGTACCATGTATCCAGTCTCTTGGGACTATTATATTAGGAGACAAAAATAAAAGAAAGAGAATAAACAGTGTGGCAGAGAAGATAATCCAGGGTGAACAGGAGAAGGGAATATGAGGGAGAAGTTGAGCAAAATCTAGGAAGAGGTTGCTTTGGGGAAGAAAAGATAATCAATACCAGAAATGTTCCTTCTGCATTTAATGGTGAACATAAAACTGAATGTAAAGTTTACAATAGTGGTTTTTCTGAGAGACAGAAGTAGAGAGAAGAAGAAGGTGTCAGAAGGAGGAATCTTGGGATACATATCATAGTCACAGTGACACAGGGAGAGGGTTGAGGACAACTTATTCTCTTAAGGTGGCTTGAAAGCAAAAACCGTATACACTGGTTTCATCCTTACTGCTTTCCACACCAACAATGTTGCTGATAGGCTTGCAGTAAATATTCCTACCTGTAGAGAAATGTTTCACTATAAGAGATTCATTTCTGAAAATTCTCATTGAATTAAGATGTAACCAAGAAAATAAGGGGTAACGATTCATTGTGTGGCCCTGGAGTCCATTCCTGACTTTGTCACTTACAAGTGCTGGGACATGAACACGTTGCTTACCCTTGTTCACCTTCAGTTTCCTCATCTGTAAAAGGGGCCCAGCAGAAGAACATGCCCCCTCTGGTTACTGTGAGGATTAAATGGAAATGTGTGCAAAGTCTGAGCATCTTCAGCTACAACCTTAGCACATAGGAGCTGGTGTTATTATTACTCCCCTGTTATTAGTAGTGATAATACACTGCAACTGTCTCTCTTCTATTCTTTTAAGTCCCTCCCACACCTCAAGAATGTACTCTTTGACTGTAAAATCAAATGTATTTCTTTGCATGGTACACTGATGCTAATGAAAAACTTCTGGGAGGCCACAGATCAAAATGTTTTGGCAGGGATGCAGTGTTTACCAAGATATACTGGGTAAGCCACACAAAAACTTTCCATTTTTCTGCCTCTCAATTAGCTTTAATTCTTGACTTCACTGCTCCTGATTTTGGAGTGAAAGCATTTTCGATGGTCCACTGGGCTGCTGGATTAAGCTGTTCTTAAGTTACTTATATGCAGAAATAAACTTGTCTTCTTTCCTCTTATCCTTCCTGTACAATAGCACATTCCTACTAATTACATTATTCTTCGTGATTCTCCAGGGTCCTCTGGATAACAAGTAGAAGAAATGTTACAGGACATATGCTTTTACGCTTTATTGGCCAGTGTTATCCACGGGCCTGACACTGGAGCTGAACAAACACTCCAGACCTAAATGTGAAAACCCACTGATCATCAAGTGCATGAAGTCTGAATTTGATTAGAGTGCCATTTCCCTGCCCTCTCCCCTGTGCTCATAAAGAAAGGCACAGCTCTGAAACCCCAAAGAAATGCTGCTTGATTTAAGCCCTGTGAAATTCTAACCAAAAGGTAATAGAAAGGAGAAACCAAGCTTATCAAATTTTCTTTAGGAGCATTGGTCTGTTTCACCTGTGGTAATTGGCCGAGTTCAGGTCTGCACTCTGACAAGCTACAGGAAGTTGCCAGAAAGAATAAATAACCCAGTGCTTTGGAAAAACAACCTTTTATGCTTTCTGATATTGATTTAGATGAGGTCTAAGAAGAGTGTGGAAGTGCATGAGACGAGTAAGTGAATTGGGGTGACTTTTTGAGGAAGTAATAGCTATTGGTTAATTACTAGAGATGCTGTGGGGTTGTTAATTGGACGAAGGATTCTGTATAGGATACTGGTTGGTTTCTTTTACTGCAGTCTAACAGTGGAAGAAGACAAAGAGAGTATTACCTTCGTTCAGACACAGATAATTTAACCTATTTATTGAAGCATTTCGTTAGAAACAAAGGAGAAAAAAGAACTAAACCATTGCACAGGTGTCCTTTTAATTTAATCAGTCCAGTTGGTATTGTGACCAAAACTGCTTAGGCTGCAGGGACTTCTGCTAAAAGGGCACTGTGTGGAACCATCCTCTGGAAAGGTGTCAGGAAAGAGACTGTTTATGACATAAATAGGGAGATGAATGTTAAATAGCTTCCTCTGAAAATCTGATATTAAAAATAAGAAAAGTCATCAGAGCATTTCAGGTGTATTTGACAGTCACATACCAGTCCACACCACCTTTGCCAGGCCTGCTGTCCACACGCACAGACCGGCCCACTATGGCTCAATGGGTTTTGATGAAATTGAAAATTGGAGACAGAGTTGAGCATAATTTGATTCATAAAAAGGACCAAGAGATCAAAGTCCTTATATTGTTAGTGGCCAGGAGCAACTTGGCTCCTCTTGAGATTGGAACAGAGAGTAACTGTGAGGAAGACAACAGCATGAATGCGTCGTGGTGGTTTCACTCCCCATGAATTGCGAGCAAGACAGAAATTGGCACTGATGCTTGGACCTCCTCTATTAAAGGGCAAGTGGTTATTCTGAATCATCAACTCGGTTTTTTGTTCTTTTAATTTTATATGAAGTGCAAAGTACACTTCACATCAAGGCAAGAAAGAAATTCCAGAAATGAGTTTCGATTTAATGCTGTGAATATTTATTGAGCACTTACGTACCAGACACTGTTTCTGTATCTGAAAGTGTTGGTGGATAAGAGGTGAAAAGCAAAGATCAAGGGTAGACTGTCCCTTTCCTTTGGAAGGGAAAATCCAGGTTTTCAGATAACTCGTCCTCAGTGGTTCTATACCGGAGGCAGTCTTGGTTGCAGTCCTCATTTGAGAAGATCCACAGGTGAAGCTGTTTCTCTAGCTTCAAATTACTTTAAGCACAGCTGAAATGCCCTCTGACAGCATTTAGTTCTCAGTTGTGTTGTTTCCAATCTCAGTGAATATTAGGAGAAAACGATTTCCTTTTATTGCAAAAAACAGAACTGGGAGGAAGTGGGGGAAACAGAAAAACAGCAGGCATGTTGGTAGGAGTGCCAGGTTCTCTGGCTGTCCCAGGCTAAATCCTGGCAAGGTCTGGACTCCACAACCAGGAGATCTGGCTGTTGTCAGCTGCGGTGACACTATAGTTCCTTTGAGGACTGGGAGAACGTGCCCAGGATAACAAAGACACACATGTAAATAAGAAGCCTCTGGAGTTTGTAGGCTTTTGACAGTTCACCAGTGTCCATTTGTTAAATTCTGCGTTAGTGAAATAATAAGAGTAGTCTCTAATCTTTTGGTATGAACAAGAAGACCAACTGGGGGCCTGAGGAGTACATAATGACAAACTGGCAATAGTATTAACAATAAAACTTTTGGGAAATTGGCTTTTCTGGGACTTTCCCTGGCCCGATTCCCATCCCTAGACTTGGCTCCCTGGGTTCAGCAGGCATCCCAGTTTTCTCTCTCCTGGTGGCCACGTGGTTTATGAGCCCCTGTTTCTGGGTGAATTGGCCCATCTCTCTTCTGGTTCTCCCTGCAGCTTGCCCCAGAAGTTGTATACATCCCTCAGGAAAGCACTGGCCCCCTCACATCTTTGCTTCGGAGCCCTTTTAAGTTGAATGAGGATAATAGTCCTGCGTTGGGAGAATTCATCAATGTTTTAGCATCTTTAACACTGGAATCCAGGGAACACTAAGAATGGTGCCTGCACTTTATAAACTGTATAATTCATTTGACACTTAATACATAGTACTTTGTACCATTACTTGCCTGTCTGGAAATGATTTTATTTTTTTTCCTTATTATAAAAAGATAGAGTTGTTGAAAAATCTTAGAACACACCACACACACACACACACACACACACACACACACACACACAAATAATGAAGGATGAATTAGGAATCATTTGTAATTTAATTCCCTCGAGGAAACCACTGTCAGTATTTTTGCCTTTACTCTTTTGGATCTAACTTTATGTTGATACACGCATACTGTCATTTGTCAATAATTCAACTGTACATGCAAACTGTTTAGTAAACTCCTTTGTGTTTTCTATATCAACACATATAAATCTTAATTGTTTTTGGTGGCCTCACAGTATTCCATAATGTAGATGAACCGTAATTGACTCAAGCTATCCATTACTGGTGGGTATTTGGGTTATTTCATTATTTTAAAATACATCTGCTCTCATATAAACACAGCCCCAGTGCACATTCTTGCACATACATCTTATGCACTTGTAGCTTTTTTTCTTGGAAAAAAAACTACTGGGTGTAATTTCCAGATCAAATTGTTTAAGTCTTTTAAAGACTTGTGTATATTATAGCCTCCTAAAGCTGTACCAGTTAATTCTGCCAGTGGCGATATATGAATGCCCATTTATCCAACTGTCTCCACAATTCCATGAGTGTCCATTTCCCCATTCTGATGGAAACTAAGGTATTGACAAAATATTGATCTTTGCCAGTGAGTTTGTTGTTTTAGTTCACTTTCATTGATTACAAATGGTGTTGAAGATTTTTGTCAGTTATTTATTTATTGGTTTATTTGTTCCACTTGGTTTGGAGAATCTATTAAATGCCTAGAATGTGCCAAATATGTGCCAAGGTCTGGGTAAGCAACAGTGGCAAAAAAATATATAAAGTTTTGTCCTTCATGGGATTTATAGTTTGAGGGGAGACTATTAGTTTTCTAGGGCTGTAACCAACTATGGCAAACTGGCTGACTTAAAATAACAGAAATTTATTGTCTCAGTTCTGGAGGCTAGAAGTCTGAAATCAAGGTGTTGTTAGGGCTGTGCTCCCTCTGAAATACGTAGGGGAATCTTTCCTTTCCTATTTCTATCTTCTGTTGGTATTGCCAGCAATCTTTGGCATTCCTTGGCTTGTAATTCAGCATTCTGATCCTCTGTTTTTACATGACGTTCTCCCTGTGTCTCTGTCTTCATATAGATGTCTTCTTATAAGATAACCAGTTATACTCTCTTGAGACTCACCCTACTCTGGTATGACCCCATCTTAACTAATTACATCTATAATAGCCTTAATAAGGTCAACTTCTGAGGCACTGGGGGTCAGGATTTCAACATAGCTTTTTGAATGGACACAATTCAACCCATAACAGAGACTGAGGCAGTAATTAAGGAATCAGTTAAGTAAATAAATAAATCATGATGTCTGGAGTCATTGTCATGAAGTAGTGGTACATGGGGCTATGAGAGACAAAGGTTGAGGAGAGGGGAGGGTGTGGGGGAGAACCAACCAGCAGGGCTCTCAGCACAGCAAAAATGTCTGGAGGACCAGGAGGGGCAGTCTGAGGTCTGAGGACCAAGGTGACCAGACTGCAGAGAGCCAGGGCCGGGTATGTGAGGTGAGCCTGTACAGGGAGGCAAAGCCGGGAGTGTGGAGCATAAGCTTGAGCCTGAGAACCCATTACCCATTACAGAGTGTCGGCAGGGATGCAGTGTTTACCCAGATATACTGGTTGGAATGGTGCTTTTAAAATGTCACTGTGGCCAGGCTCGGTGGCTCAGCCTGTAATCCCGCGTCTTTGGGAGGCTGAGGTGAGTGGATTGCCTGAGCCCGCGGATTCGAGACCCGCCTGGACAGCGAGACCTCATCTCTACAATAAATCAAAAAAAAAAAAAAATCAGCCGGGTGTGGTAGCACACGCCTGTAGTTCCGGCTACTTGGAAGGCTGAGGTGGAAGGATTGCCGGAGCCCAGCGGGTCGAGGCTGCGGTGGCCGGGAGCGGCCACTGTACTCCAGTATGGGCGACAGAGTGAGACTCTAACTCAAAAAAAAAAAAAAAATGTCACTGTGGCCTCCCTATGAGAAATGCACTGGAGGGCTCTGAGTGGATTTCAGATCCAGTAGAAGTGGTTTCATGGTCGAGATGGTGGTTTGAATAAGGGTGGTCATTGTGGTGATGAGACAAGGGAACAGACCCAAGAGGGAAGAAAGAGGCAAGAGTTAGGATTTGCTGATAGGTGGGGTATGAAAGGTGAGGGGGAGGTGATGTCAAAGATCACCTCACGGTTTCCAGTGTGTGTAACAAGGTGGAAGGTAGAGCCCTCTCAGAGAGTTGGCGACCCTTGGAAGAGATCCAGGTTAGACATCTTAGCTTGAGATACCACTAGGATGCATGAACGGAAATCTTGAGCAGGCCACTGGATAGCTGGGTCCCATAGCTCAGAGGGAGCATGAGGTTGGGGATAAACCTCTGAGAGTTATCTGTATGGAACTGGTTACAGGGGCCTGGGTGGGGATGAAATGTGCTGGGGAGAAAGCAGAATTAGGAGCTCTTTTCATGGGCACATTTATACATTTTCCCTTAATTCTTTTGGGAGTTGCCAGTAACCATTTTTGCTTACCTCCTGTATTTTCTTTTTCATTGATTTATGAGAGCTCTTTATATGCCAACAAGTTTTTTGATAAATGTACTGAGGTTTTTTTTTTTTCTTAGTTTGCTGCTTGCTTTTGAATTTTATTCACAGAGTTGCTGTTATTTGGTCATTAGGAAAGTTTTAAATAATTACATAATTTTAGTTATCAATATGTTTCCTTATGTACAATATGTAAGCAGTCAAGTTCTTAAATCACACTACCTAGGGTTGAATCACTTCTCTGCCACTTACTGCCTGTGTGGTCTTGGGCAAGTTATTTAACTCATTTTTGTGTCAATTTCCTTACCTGTAATATGGGAATGAGTAGCACCTATCTCATTATAGACATTTAATAATCCGTAAAGAATTGAGAATAGCGTCAGGTACCGTAAATATATGTCAATAAGTATTAACAAATATTGTTGTAGTTGTTGAGAAAATCTGACAAAGAAAATTGCAAATAAAGTATGTTTGTAAGTTCAAGTTCAGAGAGAATTTTAGGAATAAGTAGAATAAACCATTTGGGGAAACCAAAGCTGCACAAAACACCAGGACCAAAAAAATACGAGGAGCATGGGAGAGTGAGGTCAGCTTCATACCATCGATAAGCAGCGATAGAAATTAAGCCTCTGTTACTTTGAACATTTTAATCACAGAAGGAAAATATGTGGTTTACACACTTGAAAGAAAACCAGCTAGCATTGTCTCTAGGGGAGAACGGTCTAGGCTTCGCAAAAGAATATCTGGGACATCACAATAGGCCCATATTATGATGAAACGGTAAAGCATACAAGGGTCTTAGACTGTCCAGGCCGGGTGGAGGTGGCCTCAAGGGGGACACTTCGAGGCCGAAGTGGAGTGGAGTGGAGACAAAAGCAAGAATGGGGCAGGGCTGTGTGAGCTTGGTTTTTAAAAAAAAGCAAGTCAAGCTAGTAGGTTGAGAGTTTCTGGGGTGCTGTCTAGTCAGTAATCCTCTTGCTAATTTTCTGCTCAATTGACAATGTACATCCAAAACTTGGGGCCAGACAAGGCAGAGGAATCATCTGGATGCATGGAGGTCTGGCTCAGAATGGAGAAGATTTAGACTCTTATATGCTAAGATTGTGTCCCTTACCTTTGCTATTATTTGATGACTCATGTCTGCCCAGAGTGGAAGACTGGTGGTCTACAATATTATTATTGTTATTATTTATATATAAACTGTCATTATAAATATTATTGTATTACTTTCTGTCTTTGATGTCATGCTTAGAAATACCTTCATGGTCTCAAGACTGAAAAAATATTCATCTCTGTTTTCATTTTTGCACTTTCATTGTTACACTGTTTTGCTTTAGAGTTTCCATGTTAGCAATTTTTACATGTATACTCCATCTCCCTGATTTCTTTTCTAACCCCCTGAGAAGTGTCCCTGTTACCCTGGGATCCAGCACACAGCCAATCCAACTGGACTTTCAGAAAGTGTCTCTGGATAATGAGGGTGATGTGTCATTGATTATAAAAGATTATTTTTGTCTTAGTGGTTTTGTGTTTGGCGAGGTCATTATTTTCAAATGGTGCTGGCTGTGATTAAAATAGCTGGATTAGGCTCTCTCAGTAAGTGGTCAGTGCCCGCCATAGCTGGGGGTGAGCTCAGGAGGACTGTTTGACGACAGGCCCATCAAATAATAAACACATCATCATGCCAGACCATAGGACAGAAGGTGTTCCTAGTCATTATCTCCCCACTTGTGGAGATGGCCCATCACCGTATCACTTTCTCAGAGAGGGCAGGGACTAGCAAATGATAAGGAACCATTGCTCTTTGCTTTGACCCTGTGTAGCTGGCTGGGTTGCACGTGAACTGTGAAGACTCCGTTTCCTCGTTGTCCACTTTCCTGGGCTTGGCTGCTCTGGGGGGAAGGAGAAGACTCAGAAAGAAGATAAAGGGACTCTTTGCGCTGAGGTCCTGAAAGGAGCTGGCTCTAAGGGTCACTGTGGGTCTTTATTTACCTAAACACAGGTATGGTCCTCTGGCTTCATCCTGGCCTTTGTTTTGTCCCACAGCCTCATGGAGGGAAAAAGAGAAAAAAAGAGAACTCAGAAGCAACCCAGGGGGGAGTTCACAGGTTCACCTTTTTGTTCTTCATTCTTTTTATTGCTTGACATAATCTGATTTATTTTTTGTGTCTGTTTCAAATATATCTTCTTGTATTAGCTTGTAAATTATACATGAACCATGGCCTCAACTACCGTTTTCATCACTTTATCCGCAGTGGGAAAAATTGTGTTTGGCACATAGTAGGTATTCACTAAAGACATGTTTTAATTAATACATAGATTAACAGATTCACGTTAAATTATTTTTTGACGGCACTAAGCATGTTTACTTAGCTAAAACCTTTAAAGAGTGCCAGAAGTCATCAAGACAGGTAGTGTTGATGTGACCATTCACACCCATGCAGCATCTGCATGCACTCAAAGAACACACTGGGGACCTGAGACTTAGAAGTGGTGGAGTTTGTAATCTCTGCACACCTCCCAAAACATCTGTTTATAGGGAAGTATGTTCATTGCCTGGACACATAACACATATTTTTAGGTAATTAATTTAAGTTCCAAGCACAATGGTTTTGTGTTTGTTTGTTTGAGTTGTGGGGTACATGTGAGGATTTACTATGTAAGTAAGTTGCGTGCAGATGAAGTTTGGGCTACTAGTTGACCTTCTTTCCCCATGATACCTAGTACCCCATGTGTTGTGGTGTATCCCCATCCCTCCTTCCTCGCTCCTCCTCTCCCTCCCCTAGCAGTGTCGAGTGTGCCAATCCCACCATTGTGCTCATGTGACCAGTGATCGCTTTTGAGTGAGAACATGCAGTATTCAGTTCTTTGTTTCTGTGATAGTTCACTTAGTATGATGGTCTCCAGCTATACATGTTGTTGTGAAGACCATGGTTTTATTCTTCTTTATGGCTGCATACTATTCCATTGCCAAGCACAATGTTTATACTAATCTAATCATGGCTCAATTTGGGATTAGCTTTCATGTTTCTGTATGTCATATGGCAGCAATTGCAATAACTGTCACCCAACATTTAAAGCGCTCACTCATTGAGAGGCGTCATCTCTGCCAGTGGATTCAGGTACTGGTGCCATGCGGAAAGGAGGGCTTCTCAGCTTTCTTCTTTTCCCATGAAAAGGCTTCCTATTATTTGTCCTTACTGATTCCATGAAGTTCTGGAGCTCAGTTAGAGCTTCTACTTCTGGGAAAGAAGGAAGAAGGGAGAGGAAGGAAGAAAATATTGAACTCTATTTATGTAAGGAATAATTATCATGTGCTTCTCAATACCAGAGACCGTGCTGGCTCAACGTGGAAGCCCAGGTGAACTGTCATTTATACAAGGGAGAAAGCTGGAAGGAGGATGTTAACATTAACTTTTAAGTATATGATGAGCTAGATGAGATGCCTGTGAGGGGATAATGAACAGCTTTCTTCATAGTCACTAAGAATAAGGCAACAAACAAAAAAATGAACAATCCCTCCCCAAACCTCAAACTAGTGACATTTGGGTTAGCAGTGACTGCAAACAGGACTGACGTAAGTGCAGGGGCCATATTTTCTGAACTAGAAATCGAGACACATGCTCTGACGCGTAATCTGACAGATGGATGGAATATTTTGGATTACGACTGTCCTAGAAAAATCTTGTACAGATGGCAGAGGTGTAGTACACAGTCAATGACATGTTGTGACTTGAGGGGCATAGAGGTAATACCATGTTTTTCTTCAAAATATCTTTCTCTGTGTTGCATATTCCACTATTAGAGATTGATTTCTGTGTCTTGTGGAGGCTTTCAGATATTCTAGCTTGCCTTATGCAAATGGAAATATTTCTGGTATGTAAGATCTTAAGCAATTTTCAAGATATAGCTTTTGTTGCGGGGGGCTGGTGTTCAGTTTTGAAAGAAAAGGTATGAAGGATTGGGAAACTTGCGGGAAAGAAGAGTGTTAGTAGGTAAAGGGAAATGTTCTGATATTTTGCTGAAATCTAGTTTCAACTACACAAATTTCCAGGTGGTGTCACAAATACCCAGGGAAGTTGTGAATATCTGCTTTGGAGATTTGAACGAAGAGAAGCCTGGCCGAGAGGCAGCCCTGCCTGGCCAGCCTGAGTCACTGAAGCTCAGATGCATTTAACTCCTGCCATCCTGCGTACATCCAGTTCTGTGAACCACCCAAGAAAACTCACCGTGGTATCATCTCAATAAAGCAAACTTGCAAAAAAAAGGCATAATCTTGTGAGGCAAAATTTTGGGTGAGCTCATGACAGAATATCTTGTTCATGTCCCATGCCTGTGATGATTTAATGGAACAACTATTATTTCTCACAGAAAAAAAGACTTTGAAAATGTCAAATTTGGAAATACTTTTTTCATGGATACACTGGGTGGAGAGCAGCTGAGCAATCGGAATGTTCCAATCCTTCGCCATCACACCTTGACCCTAGGCTTCTTGCTATGGGTAGCACTTAAGCAGACCTTGTGAACTGAGTTTTGCACCATCACCCATTTTGACTATATGTCAATCACTGTCAGAATGGATGTAACAAAGCAGAAAGTGGACAAATGGAAGAGTTGAAGATACACTGTACATAAACGTTGCGGATGCAAACTTCACTAGAAAGCAAGCTGCTTAAAGGAAAGGTTCTGGTCTTATTTCTTTGGTTTCCTGTCCCTTCTCCCAACGACAAAGTGATTTTAATATGGTGGGTCATTATGTCATTCATCAATGAATGACTCAGTTAGGCAGAAGACCTTTCTAATCAAGAAGTTTTCCTAATACCTTTCTCATGACTCAGTTTAGATTTTTTAATTTATTATTATTATTTTTTTGCTTCTACCTATACTTACACTTGGGCAGCATATGAAATAAAAAATCTCAGAGAAAGATCAGAAGAGGTGTTTTGTTTTTCCTCCAAAAAAATTGCTAAGAAGGAGAATGGTGGATGCTTCTTGATGCTCATAGCACCTGTATAACTTTTTTTGGTAGCTATCAATGGCTACTTAGTACAGTGCTGTGAATCTATGAAAGAGCATCCTGCCATAGGACTGTAGTTGGAGAAATAAAATGGAGTTTTCATTTTCTTTGCTCTAGATTGGGAGCAATTCGTGGATAGAGAATCTCTCTCTCTCTCTCTCTTCTGAGCACTCAACCCAGTGCCTGGCATATAGGTGCTCAATATTTATTTGTGAAATAATTAGGGGAATGAAATCTTCCCAGTGGTTAAAGCATGGGTTAAGCATTTCTTTGTTTAATTGTCTTGTGAAAAACTTTGAATAAACCGTAAGAAATCCCTGTTTTACATGCGTTTTACTTTTGGCACCTTTGAAAAACTGATTATGCTTTCATTTTAGGGGATGCTGATGCACAAGGCAATACAGAGGAATAACTAGAACATTCCATTGTTGAGCACACTTTCTTGCACATAGTAGAGGATAAATATACTTTGAGTTAATATATGTATATTATATGAGTATTAATATATATATGTACTTGCATATATATATATATATATATATATATATATACTTGTATGTATATATGTATATATGCATTCTCTCCCTTACCTGGAATTTTTAATACAATCTCTGAGAATTCAAGCTTGATAGAAGCAAAAGACAGTGTTTTTACTTTAAGTACTTGATACTGGGCTTTCAGAAATTGGCAACACATGTTTTTTAAATGATGGATTTTGGTTAGGCATGCTTTAGTTCAGATGATTTTTGTGAAAGAGATGAGATTTTGTGCACTTTCTCAGGAGCAGGGGAGATCTGTAGTGCAGGGGAATGTGGGCAGAAAGCCATTTGACGTGCATGGATTTCTTGGGAGCAGGTGTTGAAGAAGGCTTGTGACAGCTGAATGAAGCTACTGGTTTTCGGTGGAGAAGTCAGAGGAACGTGCACTCTGACTGTGCTTTCTAGCTCCTGTATGTCAGAGGAAGATCAAAAGGTCGTTGTACCAATTTTTCCTAATATAGAGAATAAGACTGGTAAATCACAAGTCTTCACGTAACGACTGTACAGTGGTGGTAGTCAGGAGTTGAGAATCTTTGAGCAACATTTCTGTTGATATGCAGGGAATAGGCTTGATCCTTGCAGTGGCCTCTTCATCATGAGGCAAAACCATACTGATTCTGTTTCTAAAACAAGAGCTGGAAAACAATGCTGACGCGGGTAAGTGAGTGCATGTGTGTAAGGGTGTATGTTTATCCTTGTCTCCTGAAAATGTATGGAATGATTTTTATGGTGTTAAGTTAATCCTTTCCATGGGAGATATAAATACCCTCCTACCTTGAGAGGAAATAGGTCACATACTGCAATGTACCAAGTGCCCAAGTGAAGGGAATTAAAGGTAAAATAAAAAAGAGGAGATAGACACACAGACATAGACTGAGTAATGGAAAAATGAAGCATTGGAGAGTTTATTAGGGTTCCCAAGAAAAACAGAACCATTATGATATATACATACATATATGTATATGCACACACACACACACACACACACACACACACACACACACACACACATATACACACACACACGGTATATATATCTCCACAATCGTGTGAGTCAATTCCTTAAAATAAATCGATCTCTCTTTCTCTCAATTTATTTTTAAAAAATTGGCTCTCCATGATTGTGTAGGCTGTCAAATCCAAAATTTGCAGGGTAGGCCAGAAGGCTGAAGACCCAGGGAAAGGTTGAGGTTACCTCTTGAGTCTGAAGGCAGTTCGTTGTCAGTCTTTCCTCTTTCTTTAGCATGTCAGTCTTTTTTCTATTAAGGCCCTTCATGTTCATATGAAGCCCACTCACATCATGGAGAGCAATCTCTTTTACTCAAAGTCGATTGATTTAAGTATTAATCTCATTTGAAAAATACCTTCACAGAAACATCTAGAATATTTGGGTGCAATGACCTAGCTAAGTTGACACATAAAGTGGATCATTGTAGTGTGTGTCTACATGTCGCTCAAGCAAGGTCTTCTTGGTAGTGGCAGTCATGACTGGACTTCACAGAATGGCTAGTGGGCATTTGTAACCCCTCTGAAACACACGAGGAAAAAGATTTTGAGATAATTCTGCCTCTTCCAGTGAAGGAACTGGAAATATTTAGCAAAACTGCAGACAGGCATGAATCAGATCAAGACCTAGGACAGCTGGGATATGGAATGGAGTGGCTTAAACATATATAAGCTCATGTTTGCAGTTATCTACTTAATTATGTTGTAATATATTGGATTTTTATAATTACTTTTGTTGTCTATATGTAATTTATTTTTCTAGACAATTTTACTTACAATGTAACCTAAAATGTGTATTAAGCTTCACATGATCGTCTATATATATTTTCATCTTCCTATTAAGAAGTCGAGAGAAGCCAGGCTCGGTGACTCAGCCTGTAATCCTGCACTTTGGGAGACTGAGGTGAGTGGATCACCTGAGCCCCCGAGTTCGAGACCCGCCTGGGCAACTTGGCAAGACCTCATCTCTATAATAAATAAAAAAATTAGCAGGGGGTGGTGTGTGCCACTGTAGTTCCAGCTATTTGGAAGGCTGAGGCAGAAGGATTGTGGGAGCCCAGCAGGTCGAGGCTGTGGTGGCCGGGAGTGGCCACTGCACTCCAGTCTCGGGGATGGAGTGAGACTCCAACTCAAAAAAAAAAAAAAAGAAGTCGAGAGAGAATGAGCTGTATCTACCAGCTAAATCAGTGGAAATTCCATCAGCTAATTTGGTCCTAAGCCCTTCTCATGCAAAATTAGGCAAACTTCCTAGTACAGTGGATTTTCCTTCTGCTGCTTACAGGTCTGTCAGTTAAATAATGCCACTATCACTTAAAGTCTTGGAGGCTCAGTTTTCCCATCTGTTAAATGGGGATCAGATGCATAATATATAGGGTTATTGAGATTATGATCATGTAAACGAAAGCATCTAGTAGAGTTTCTGGAAAAAAAAGTGCTAAAAAATTATTGCTTACCTTTCTTCTGGTTTGGGCCAAAATTGGAATATGAATATATGGCAGATCTTGTTAGCTGTCTACCCAATTCTCCTTCTTTCCTTTTTTCTTGCTAATAGAGCCTTGAATTGGTTCAGGCAAAATCCAGTTTAAAAAGCCTACATATCTTGGCCTCCGCTGTGGCTACAAGAGCCTCTTAACATGTTATGTTTAATATGACATGAGTGGAAGTCACTTACTTTGCTGATAAAGGTGTAGCCTCGTCTTCTTTTTTTACTTTCTTCTTCTCCCTACCTGGTTTGCAGATATGATGACTGGAGGCGTAGCAATTATTTTTTGACCATGAAGAAATGGACAAAGCGTTCGAATGTCTCAGCATAGGTACCTTTGCACCATTGACCCAATACCTATTTTATCAGAATGATTTTTACATGAGAAAAAAATAAGCCTCTATTTTGTTTAAGATACTATGTAATCAGGTTTTCTGTTACTAATAATCAATGCAATCCAACTTATACGAGGATTCAACCTAGTCAATATTAAATGTGTCTTTTAAAAAGTCAATATTAAATGCGTCTTTTAAAAAGGGTTCTGTTATGAATATTACTGACTACCCAAATAAGACTCCCCTGCAAAAATCTATTACTGGTGTCAGTAAGTTATGTCATGTGATCCACGCCCTGCTACTTTAGGTGGTTGCCAAAGTCTTGTGGGTTTCCTTGCTTTGCCCTTTCTTTTCTTTCTTTCAATTTTCACCTCCCTTAAATTTTTTTTTCACATCAACCCAGACAAAATTGCATCTCACTCTATTCTTGCATGGAAGAAGGAAAGATCAATAGTTGTCTGTTTTCATAAAAATAAATTTAAATATTTCCATAATATTTAATCTAGTTTTCTAAAAGCAGAATTCTGTATCTTCCATTTAAGGGACACTTAGAGGTTGTCTTTTGGGCACCAGGCATTATGCTCTAAAGTAGTGCTCTTGTTGGTTATTGGATTGCAGTGAGATGATTCAGACATTGAGATGAAGCGCTTAGAAACTTTCATAACAATTCAACCTGACTACGACACTCATTTTTATCGTTTTTTTACAAAAATATTCATCCATTATGGATTGTAAATTTGAAAACAAAGACATTTCTTCCTTTTTGTTTCTTAAAAAAATGTTTATTTTATTCTAAAGATATGGGGTACAAATCAAGATTAGGTAAGTAGGTAATGCATGTGCAGGTGAATTTTGTCCTCCAACTGGTCCTCAATTCCCCTGCTTTAGATTCAGGTACTGCTTTGTGTTGTTCTGTGCCCCTTCCTTCACATGGCAGTGTCCGGTGACTGCTGATTCTCCCCTTGTGCTTTTGTGATTAATATTCAGGTCCTACTTATGAGTGAGAACGTGTGGTATTTGGTTCTTTGTGATTCATTGCTAAGAATGCTTCACCAATTCTATCCAACTTGCTGAGAAGTCCATAATTTTGTCCTTCTTTATGGCTGTGTAATATTCCATCATGTATATTTACCACATTTTCTTTTTTTTTTTAATTAATCAGTATTTTTTATTATGACTTTGTGGGGTACAGTTAAGGGTTAGGTGTACAATTACTTTTCATTCAGGCACCCTGTTGACAAGAGGGGTTTCCCCATCCCCAGACAGATATTTGCTACTGTTAATCCCATCCCCCCCCCATAGTTTCCCAGTACCGTCAGTCACTTTCTTATAGTATTACTTTGGATGTTCAAGGTCCATTATATGAGTGAGAACATGTGATACTCGGATCTTTGTTTCTGTGGGAGGTCACTCAGTATTATAGATTCTTGTTCCATCCAGGTTGCTGCGAAATTCATGATTTTGTTCTTTTTTATGGCTGCGTAGTATTCCATCGTGTATATGTACCACATTTTTTAAATCCAGTCCTCTTTTGATGGGCAGCATGGTTGTTTACAGGTTCTTGCTATTGTACCACATTTTCTTTAGCCAGTCTAGGTTCGATGAGCATAAGGGTTGGTTCCACGTTTTTGCTACTGCGTATAGTGTGGCAATAAACATGGGTGTGCAGGTGTCTTTTTTTTGTAGAATGGTTTGTATTCCTCCAGGTATATTCCCAGGAAGGGAATTGTTGGATCATATGGAAGGTCTATTTCTAGTTCCTTTAGATATCGCCCTACTATTGTCTATAGAGATTGGACTAGTTTGCAGTCTCACCAACAGTGTACAAACATACCCCTTTCTCCTCACTCAGGCGAACATCTGCTGTTTTTCTGATTTTTTAAAAAATAAAGGCCATCTTTGCTGGGGTAAGGTGGCATCTTAGTGTGGTTTTGATCTGCATTTCTCTCGTGATTAGTGAGAAATTACGAGCAGCCAACAGATGCATGAAGAAAATGCTCATTTCATTTTTTTTAAAACCACTGTTCTGATGGGTAATTATCAGGTAGTATAAAATGTCACTATAGAGTTTACAATTATTTTCAAAATTAACCTTGTTTAATGTTAGTATTCCAGTGGTGCAGCAACAAACCTATGGAATATTCGGATAAAAGAGACTTTGTGTTTTTTAGTTCATGTACACACACACACACACACACACACACACACACACACACACACCTACTTTATGTGGTTAGGGACCAAAGTGAATACTCACTGGCACAATAGCTCCTTTTTTCCCCCTTAACTAAATGTGATTGCCCCTTTGCTTATATAAATTAATACTTCAATACACAGAATGTTAATGAATTATTCTCAGAAGTAGGACATAATAGTATCTATAACACATCAAGAGAAATTGAGAAATAGGACTATCTAAGATAATGAGAGGCAAGTGGGAATTTGGGGGAGAAGAGAATTTGACATATAGAAGTAATTATGATGAATTTTAAATTATTTGCTAAGTTTAGAAACATGAGATGTTTTTGTTAGCCAACTCTAGAATTTTTTAAAAAAGAGAATATCAAAATGTAGAGCAACAGCAGGTATTTTGTATTAAAAAACAACAACAACAACAAACAAAAAAACTTCAATCCTGTAAAGCCCTTGTGAAAATCTAGGACTGATCCTGGATGGATGCACAGGAGTTTGTTTTGCTGTTAGTTGATACAATCATTGTTCCAGGAAAAACTGTGAACCATGTCAGCCAAATGATACAGGATGTTTTGCCTTGCAACTCTTTGCCCAATACTTTCTTGTTTTCTTTAAAAAGAAAAGTATTTGTGTGCTGTTCACAAAGGCTTTAGGATGCAGCTTACCAATTTAGCTACTAACACAAAAAACCTTGACAATCATAATCTATTTTTTTATCCCTTTTCACCCAGACAAGTAAGCAGCCATCAATTATAGCCCTTCACATGAAATACAAATTTAGCACCACAGAAATGAAAACTAAAGCAATTTGTACCTTTACTATTCCAAGGGGAATCATTCTTGGTCTATTTACTATGAAATATTCCCTCTATCTTATACTCTTCTAAGTTATATCAATGTCATCAACCATAACTTGAATCACAATGAATAGATGATACCCTTGCATGACTGGAATCATGTCATCATTATTAGATGACCTAGTTAGCATATGTGGTTAAAAATGCCATTGCCTTTTTATTTATTGACTTATTTCAGAATGGCATAGGTTATATCAGGACTGGGCTTTGGATGTATTCTTATGAAATGGCATAGTGTTTGGTTTATTTGTTTAACTCATATCCACTAACCACACACACTGAGCCATCCACACTATTTTGAAATATTTCTTTACAAACCATATTTTTTTCCCTCTATGACTTTTATTGTCAATGTCCTTGGGAAAAAAATGTAAAACAAGAGCAAAAAAATGTGATAGCCTTGTTTCAAAAGCATTGGTAGACTTTAGGAGGAACCTGAAATCAGGAAACATGTCAGTGAGAGAAAAAGCTTTCTTCTCTGACCCCATGGGAGTCAAATGTGTGCACAGTGTGCTTGTTTTCATTGCGGTCTGTGTACCTTCCCAAGGGAAAGAATGGGTGAGTCAGCCCTCCTTGAGGTTTCCTGATAACATCACATGAAAGGTCAGAAATCTTGGCACTGTTTTTTGCCTTTGCTTACAAATAAGAATATATAAAGGAAGAAAGAATCACTTGCCTTAGAAAAGATGCGGGAATTTAACCTTATTTTGCTTTTCCTTGCATCTTCATTTGGCTTTCTATCATTACTCCTGCTGGTGCAGTTTTCCTAACCCTAATCTTCCCAGATTATTGCTCTCTTCTCTTCAGGGGGGACCAAAATGATCTACATAAGTCATTCTTTCAATTTTGGAAGAACTTGCTGCCTTTTTTTTGTCTTACAGTTTTTTTCCCTCTGGCTTTTTACTGTTTAGCTGTTTTTTTTTTTTTTTCTTTTCCCCCAAATCTTATTCAAGTCTCTTCTGCTCCTTAAGCATTCTTTGGAACTCACTCAGTGTTTATGGGTCTGTTAGCTTGCTTACTAAATTAGCCTAGATTATTTCCCAAGATTTAAAAGCAATTAGTGTAGATTACAATCAAGCAGCATGCCTAATCTTTGTCCTCTTGTAGATGGTCATTAAGGAATTTGGGCTTGTAAGGAAACTGAGGTTTTCTATATATAATATGATAAGATTAGAGATTCTACAACATGTTTCTTTTCTCATCTACTTGACAATCCTACTAGATTAATTGCATAACACCTAACTAGTGTTATAGTTGGAGTCTTACAAGAAAACATAACTATAAATTAGCTATAAACTGGTCATATTGGCTGAGCCATCATCATATGGTCTGGGCTTTCTTCAGACTCAAACTGTGGGTAGTAATAGACAGTGGGAATACATGAATGAGTAGCATTTCTAAAGGTAAGGAGACAATTCACCATTAGTTGCATTACTTACTTGCTGTATATTAAATTAAATGTCTACTTTTTATTTGTTATATAATTAGAAGAAAGTCCTACCCTCTGAACCATTACTCTCACTGTAATGCTCATTAGCTCATGATTAAGCCTTAATATAAAATGCCATGGGTTTCTTTTTCAGACTGAAAAACTTAGCTTGCTGAAACATGACTTTAACTTGATCAACAATAATCTGGATATACTAATTAATTCCTTCTTCTTTCTCATTTTAAGAAAAGTAGTTCCTCTTTTCTTAAAAAAAATAGCAGTATTTAGGAGTGTGGATGTGGTGCTTAATGCAAAATCAAAGTCAGATCTATTACTAAGAAAATCAGTAAACCTTGTTCCCAGCTGTTTGCCCTCTGACTAGTGAATTTTATCACAAATTTTCTTATATATGATAGTAGTTGAACCGGATTTGTGGTCTCTGTTCTTGAACATGTGGCATAGTGAGTTGTAAAGCTCTACAGAGCAATTCTCACTATCTTGTGCAGAAGGACTTGCATTTCTAAAGAGAACATACACCAGAAATAAAGGCCTGGATTACAGTTTTAATATCAAAGCAATATGTTTCAGTCGACTAAGCAGACCACTAACAATTTAGATAAAAGGATGTAATATAACAATTAATGAGCTATAAAAATCCCTCATTGAACATTAACCCTTTGGAGCACATATATGTGATCCATAAACATTTGTTTAGTTAGCATAAGAAAACTTCCAGGGCTGCATTCTGTTGTTATTTACATTTTCAATGAGCTGCTTATACTTACATAGGTGGAGAATGAAGAAGTCTGATTCTGCCTGGTTCAGTGGTTCACCCCTGTAATCCCAGCACTTTGGGAGGTGGAGATGAGAGGATCACATGAGCCCAGGAGTATAAGACCAGCTGGGCACCATGGCAAGCAAGACCTCATTTCTACAATAAATAAAAGAAAAATAACTGGGCACAGTAGTGCATGCCTGTGGTTTCAGCTACTTGGAAGGCTGGGGTGGAAGGATCCCCTGAGAGGCTGCGGTGGCTGTGAACATGCCCCTGGACTCCAGCCTGGGTGACAGAGTGAGACTCCTAACCCCCCCAAAAAAGTTTTGTTGTTGTTGTTTTTTTTTTTTAAAGATGTTTGATTCTAAACGTCATTACTCTGATTCTGAATGGTTCTTCGTGAGGAAAGTGGAATTGAGATAGAGTCTGGAATACAGAATGAGTCACTTTATCAACTAATAAATGTTTAGTAAATGGCTTATTTGGGTAAAGGCCTGTGTAAAGCATGGTGGCATATGGGAAAGAATCTAAGTCATGGCCCCATGACTCAGAAATTACCATAATAGAAGATAAAACTAGCAGTCGTAAAGCAGTTGAACAGTTAATGGTATAACTCCAATTGAAAGCACGAACTCAGAGTATAGAGAAAAGGATCATAGTCTGAACTAGTTGGGAAAGGCTTTGTCTGACAGATGGCCCTTGATCTGGACTTCAAGGAAAGATTAAATTTGGATTCAGGGAAACAAAACTATAAGCAAAGGCATAGTAAGGGAAATGAATATGGTGTGTTCAGGGATGTGGGAAGACCCAACTAGGCTGGAGTTGAAGAATCAAAGCAAATGAACACAGAATAAACGGACTTGCACCTTGACACTTGGGACTAGCTAAAAGAGTCATGGGTTGAATGCCAAACTCTGAATCTTTTTGCTGTTGCTCAGGAGGGGTTAATGGGCCAATGTGGCAAAATAGACTAGAAGACATGAGACAGAATAGTGGCACCCAGTTTCTATATCTTGAATGGAAGAGAATGCCAAGTTTGCAGAGAAAAAGATACATCATTTGGGCACACAAAACTGGACAATTAGTGAAATATGGAGGTTAATCTTGCACATCTCTCTTTTATCACTCTCTAGGCTTCTCCCACAGGTTGGGGGTTTTGCTCTGGCCCTGGCTGTATAAGTGTCTCTTTGTTTTATTTTGCTTCAATCTAGCTTCCACTTTACTTAGTCTCACACCCTGAAGGTTAGAGTCTCCGTGGCTCTGCCAACTATTTAGGACACATGAAATAAGGGTAACATCTGGCACACAGTGACCTTAGAGACAACATCACTTTTCTTTTTTGGTGAATATTTTTATATCCTTTGGTTAAATAAGACTTTTTTCAGAGACTTTAAGAATAATAGAAAAGTGTTGGTTCATGACAAAATTAAGAGGGAGACATAGAGATTTTCCAGATATTCCTTATCTTCACATATTCACAGCCTTGCCAATTATCAATATCTCCCACCAGAGTGGTACATTTATTACAATTTATGACCCTACATTGACATATTTCAACCACTTGAAGTCCACAATTTATACTGGATTCACTGTTGATGTTGTTTATTCCATGGATTTGGACAAATTTATAATGATATGTATCCATCATTATAGAATCATACAAGATTTTTTTCCTGCCTTAAAGATCCTCTATGGTTTGCCTATTCATAGTCCTTGGTGATCACTGATCTTTTTACTGTCTTCATAGCTTTGCCTTTTATAGAATGTCATACAGTTGGCATCATATAGTAGATAGTTTTATTTAGATTACATTCTTTCACGAAGCATTCAAGTTTCCTCCATGTCTTTCCTCTGTTTGGTAGCTTATTTTGTTTTAGAACTGAATAATATTCAATTGTTTGGATGTACCACAGTTTGTTTACCCATTCACTTACTGAAGGACGTTTTGGTTGTTTCTAAGGTTAGCAATTATGAATAAAGTTGCTATAAACATATGTGTGCAGGTTTTTGTGTGGACGTAAGTTTTCAACTCCTTTGGATAAACAAATGTTAAAGAGTGAAATTACTGGGTCATATGTTAAGAATATATTTAATTCTGTAAAAAAAACACACGAATGAACTGTCTTTCCAGTAGTTATACCATTTTTAATTCCTACCAGCAACAAGTGAGAGTTTCTGTTGCTCCACATCTTCATCAATATTTGGTATTGTCAGCTGTTTCTCATCATTGTTTTAATTTGCATTTCTCTGATGCGTAGGACATAGAGCATCTTTTTATATGCTTATTTGTCATCTGTAATATCATCTTTGTCAAGGGTCTGTTTAGGTCTTTGGCTTGTTTTTAAAATTGAGTTTTCTTATTGTTGAATTTTAAAAGTTTTTGTATATTTGAGATAACAGTCCTTTATCATGTATGATTTCTGCAAATGTTTTCACTAGTCTGTGGCTTGCTTTCTCATTCCCTGGACAGTGTTTTTCACAGAGCAGTTTTCTTTTTAAAGGCAGGATTTCTTGAGAGGACAGAAAAGCTCCCACAGTGGGAGGGGACTTGAAGGGATTGCCATGAAGTTTTGAATTTTAGTGAAGTCTAGCTTATCCATTCTTTTTTTTCATGGATTGTGCCTTTGGTGTTACACTAAAATGTTATCATTATACCCTAGGTCTTCCAGAATTTCTTCTATGTTATCTTTTAGGAGTTTTAGGTCTACGGCCCATTTTGAATTAATTTTTGTGAAGGGTATAAAGTCTGGATCTAGTTTCTTTTTTAAGTTTTTTTGCATGTTGTTGTTTGGATATACTAGTACCACTGTCAAATATCAGTTGATTATATTTATGTAGATCTATTTCTGGGCTCTCTATTCTATTCCATTGATCAATTTGTCGATTTCTTCCCCAATATCACACTACCCCAATTATTGCAGCAGTATAGGAAGTCTTTAAGTTGGGTAGTGTCAGTCCTCCAGCTTTGCTTTACTCCTTTAATATTGAGTTTGCTATTCTGAGTCTTTCCCATCTCCATATAAACTTTAGAATCAGATTGCTGATATCCACAAAGTACCTTGACATGATTTTGATTGAAATTGCATTGAGTATATAGATCAAATTGGGGAGAATTGGCTTCTTGACAATATTGAGTCTTCTTATCTATAAACATGGAACATGACTCAATTTATTTAGTTTTTTAATCTTGTTCATCAGAATTTTGCTTTCTCACATAGGTCTTTTACATATTTTGTTAGGTTTATACCTGCTTGTTTCATTTTGGGGGGTGCTAACATAAGTGGTATCATGTTTTAAATTTCTAATTCTATTTGTTCATTGCTGGCAGATAGAAAGGCAATTGACTTTTATATATTAACTTCAGATACTGAAACCTTACTATAATCTCCTAGTAGTTCCAGGAGTTTTTTGGTTGATTCTTTCAGATTTTCTACATAAATTATCTTGTCATTTGTGAACAGTTTTATTTCTTCCTTCCTAATCTGTATATATTTTATTTCCTTTTCTTGTTGTATTGCATTAGCTACTACTTCTAGTACAATGTTGAAAAGAACTACTGAGGAGTGATATCCTTGCCTTATTACTGATCTTAGTGAGAAAGCTTTGAGTTTTTCACCATTAAATATGATGTTAGTTGTAAGTGTTTTGTAGATATCCTTTTTCATTAAAAAAGTCTCTCTGTTCTTAGTTTACTGATAATTTTTTTGTGAATGGCTGTTGGATTTTGTCAAATGCTTCTTCTCTATTGATATTATCACATGATTTTTCTTTTTTTAGGCTATTAATATAATACATTATATTACTTGATTCTCAAATGTTAAACCAGGCTTGCATACTTGAGATAAATCCTACTTGGTCATGGCATATAATTATTTTATATATTGTTAAATTATATTTGCTAATAATATATGTCTTTTAGTATTCCTAAAATCAAATCAAACCTTCCCCCTAGATTTTTGTATAAAATTTATTCTTCAAAAATTTTTTTACTTAGTTTTAAAAAATTTGCTAGCATTTATTAAATAATATAATTTTCTTTTTGTTTTGGCTGACTAATTAAATTATTTAAATAATATTATTAAGGCAAAACTTTCTTATATAGGCCATTTAAACTCACAGAGATTAAAAAAATGTAGTTCTGTGCACATATATTTTATTCCCAGACTTAGATATAACTATACAAGGGTTTTTTTTTTTTTAAAGAAATTCTGTTTCCTTTTAAGTCACTAAATGTTAAGATGGGCATTTCCTATAATTAACTAGGATAATTTTTTTCTATTTTTTACAGTTGAAAAATCTATATGCAATTATATTTGATGCTTTTAAGTGAAGCCATTAATGTATTAGTATTGCATTTTACAAGGGTTTGTAATTAGTGCATGCTAAATGCAATATTATTTTTAAAACTATTGTATATTAATAAAGCTTATCATTTGGAAGATGCTGCAGATATAATTTTATCTTACTTAAGTGGCCTTCTCAAAAGCGTGATATGTACATGGTTCTATACAGAATTCTGATCAGTTTCTTTTCACTTAGATAAAACCTAGCCATTTCTGGAAGATACTTATTGCAGAAATTTTGTCAGTTTATTCTTTTAAAGATTCTGTTCATGTCATGTTACAAGTCATTGTTGACACCACAGCAGGTGAACATATAAACTACAAACTTTATCTATCATTTTAAGGCTCCTCACTAGATTTTCTAGCACAACTTATTAAAACTCCATCCTCTTAAAATTAAACATCATATATAAATATTACATGGGAAAAATCAATAAAACTTTAAATTTTGAAACTTTGCCTCTTCCGCCTTCAGTTGATCCCGTATGGCAAGATGTCTCCCAGTCCTGTCTCCTGTCATCATCTAAGCCTGAAGCCATCTGAGTTTTTTTATCCAGTTAGATAGATTTCTGTAGCACATGAGATAAAGGACCACTCTACACCCTCTTATGTTCTTCTCAGTGTAGACGGTACACTCTAGTCCTTTGGCAGCAATTCTAAGTATCATAGTTTAAATATGAATTTTAGCAAGTGACAGGCAAAAAAATGAATGCAAAAGTTAGTGTCATATTTCACACTAGTTGTTTTTGAAATCAAAACTAACATTCTTATTTGTTAGGCACACGGTAAGCATAATTCTTACCAAACACAATAAAGACCAATTTCCTTTTGTAGAAGATTGTTATAATAATATTCTCTAATGAGTTATGCCACCCTGTCCCTTTGTAATAAGATGCCGCTACTCCCACTGTCAAGAGGTAGAGTTTATCTCTTCACCCTGTTGCTTCTGGGCTGCTTTGCCCAATAGAATGTAGCAGAAGTGACAGTTGTATGAGTTCCAGAGCCTCATGATGTTTTAAAATTTGTCTTCATCTTCTTGGAACCCAAAGACCGTTGTGCTGTGTAGAACTCTGAAATGAAAGATTGTGTGATGAAAGAGTTCCAGTCTTCCCAGTCAATAGTCAACACTAAGTGCCAGACATGGGAGTGAGGCCACTTTGGAATTTCCAGTCCAGATTAGCTGCCACCGGCTGTAACTTCACAAATGAACCCTGCCAAGATCAGAGGAAGAGTCATCTCATAAACTCCCAAAATGATGGGAAATGACAAAACATTTGGGTATTAAATGACTAAGTGTTGAAGTTACAAAGACACCTGAAACAAATAAAATACTTCACTTTGTCATGTCAGAAACATCCTAAATCTGTAATTTATTCTAAAAAAAAACTCTCAAGTTTTTTTTTTTTCCAAACACTTTGTATTGACTTTTGCTACAACCATCTAGCCGCCTGGAGATCTTCAACATTTCATAAAGGATCCTGGAAGTTTAATCTGCCACAGAGACAATCCCAGTACTCTGCATTTCATTGTCAGGTCTTGGCTACACTGTGGAATGTGCTTTGATTGAGCTGCTTTTCATATCCAAGGTAACCCAAATTACTTCACAAAGGAATGTACTGGAGGGTAGTATCTCTGCAGGCCATAAAAGAACAATTATGTAATAGCTCATACACCACTTAGGATTTTAGAACTTGTCTTACTGAGAGGAAGTGTAAAGAAAAGAGAAAGTAATGAATGAGTATTAGACCACAAATACAGAGGGGAAGTAATATATTAATTACAACAGCACCCACATTTTCCATGTAATTCTTATACTTTTGTAATTTATTTTTTAATTGACATCAATGAAATGCTGGATGAGTCATAATTCCGTTCCAAAGTATCCGTAACTTGGATAATTATATATATTTCTTATTTTCAAGTAGTAGACAAATACAATTATATGTAATTTATTTTGAATTAGTTCATGCAATGTATTCTTTAATTTCTTTATTTTATAATGAAATTTGCCTACATTTGAAGTACCTTCTGTTTGACTCCACATTTATTGGTACCACAGAAATAATAATCTGAGTCATGCACACATATAATTCATATTGCAATAAAATCACAAAAATTTGATCAGTGGATTATACTGTCCCCCATTACCACCTTTTAAAATAAATTTCATGGCCGGGCACAGTGACTCAAACCTGCAATCTCAGCACTTTGGGAGGCCGAGGTAAGAGGATTGCCTGAGCCCATGGGTTTGAGAACAGCCTGAGTGACTTGGCGAGATCTCATCTATACAATAAATCAAAAAATTGGCTGGGTGTGGTAGTGTGTACCTGTAGTTCCAGCTACTTGGAAGGCTGAAGGGGAAGGATTGCCTGAGCCCAGCGGGTCGATGCTGGGGTGGCTATGAGCGTGCTACTGCACTCCAACCTGGGTGGTGGAATGAGACTCTGATTCAAAAAAATAAAATAAAATAAAATAAAATAAGGCAAAATTAGCTTCATACAAAATGTAGAAAAACAATAGCTTGTATAAAGTCTTTTTTTTTTTAAAGCAAAGATCTTTCTTTTTTTTTTTTTTTTTAGTTGGATTCTCACTCTGTCACCCAGACTGGAGTGCAGTGGCTGCCACTGCAGCCTCGACCTGCTGGGCTCCGGCGATGCTTCCACCTCAGCCTTCCAAATAGCTGGAATTACAGACGCGCGCTACTACGCCCAGCTAATTTTTGATTTATTGTAGAGATGAGGTCTCGCCAAGTTGCCCATGCAGGTCTCGAGCCTGCGGGCTCAGGCAATCCACTCACCTCGGCCTCCCAAAGCGCTGGGATTACAGGCTGAGCCATCGAGCCCGGCCTGTATAAAGTCATAGCAGAATTTAAGTGGAAAATTTTCCTAGTAAAAAGCGCTTTAGTTTCCCTCAGCTATGCCAGGAATCAAGGAAGGAAAAACTGTTTTACCTGATCTAGCCGTTTGTCACCTCTGGCACAAAGTTGTAGGTCTATGTTAGACTAACTGGGAGTAAAGTTGTCACTTTTCATGTCCAACTCATGCTTCCTCCTTGCTTTGTTTAAATATTACTCTTCTAATCAGGTATGGATTCCTTAATGTCAGTTTACCGTGCCTGTGCATGAAAAACTTAAGTTACCAGAGAGCTTTGTCATTAAGCTCCAACTAGGAAGTTTGGGAAATATCTGCATTGCAAAGCCCAGGGATTCAACATGTATCTTATGCTCTGCAGTAGGCAAATCTAAGACTTAGCATGTCAGATTGCCCAGTTTCTCACTCTCTCTCAAGAAATTATGTGCCACAGTCCTTAGATAATCTACACTCTACGCTTCCTCTTCAAGTGTTTCCTCAAAGTTTGCCATAGATTTTTAAAGTGCTCACAGTGAAGTGGAGGAGAGGTACTTAAAAATTGAAACTTTACCCCATATCGAATGAGAATAGTTTTCTTTTCTCTCAATTGTATTTCCTAGTTTAGTTTTGTGCATGGACACTTCCACCTATGAAAGTTTTCTTTAATTAAATATCTGTTTTCCGCAGTAGCCTCTGGAGACATGTCTCTCGTTTTGTGGAGACTCTGTAGAGTACAGCGTAGAGGACAATGAGCACATGAATCTCAGTACACTCTACTTATGGTAGAGTGTGTTAAGGCAGACTACAGAGATATATACAGATAACTAAGGGAACGGAGAAACGGAGCATCATGGAAGTATTGATGTCAAGGCATCAACAAGGGTTTACTAGGTGAAGAGGAAGGGGTGCAATTTTCCAAGTTGAGGGGTCCACACATAGTAAACCACAGCATGGGTTGTTTAGAAAATAGTGAGAAGTTTCTAGTGAGCTTTCAGGCTTAAGATTCTTGAGGGCACTGTTTGATGGGATATGGAGCTTTGAGGTAAATTAGACTAGATTGTGAAGGGACTTTTATGCTACAATGAGAAAGAAAAACTTAGTTTTAACTTTGTTGATGACCATACAACAATAATTTGACCCCTGAGTATTGTGGCGGTTGCAGTTTTTTCTAGGAAACTGTACTTCATTATGCACAAGACTCGGGTAATGAACATGCAATTCACTGACATAAAATTATTTATTGTTTAGTTATGTGAAATTATAAATGTAAGTATCCAAGAAATTGTCTTTTTAACAAACTGAAACCTGAATAGTTAGAATGATTATAGGATATACAGAAGCTTATTAAAAAGTTGTAACTAATAGATCTGGTGCTAATATTAATTAAGGGTAATTAAAGAATTCTCTTTATTGAAATGAATTGAGATAACCACCTGAATAATTGACACTCAGTACCCTCATTGACCTTAATTACCTGAGGTTTTTTGCCTTAATGATGTGATTAGTTGCCGCTAATTCCCCTTTTTGCTTCGCTGGAATACTACAACATCGTGACTAAATAAGTCACCAAAACGGAAATGAAGTTTTCTGCAAAGACGATCAAAAACAATTTCAAAGGGCACCTGACCGGCAAGGAAATATTAGTTATAGAATGAATTCCAAAGGAAAAATAGCACTTGATTTTTAATGTTGTCAACCTAAGATAAAATTATTCCTTATTTTAAGATAAATCAACTATTTTGACTGCTATTATATTGATGCAGGATTTTGTTACCCCATGCCAAATGAGGATAGCTTTCTTTTCTCTCAATTGTATTTCCTAGTATAATTTTGTGCATGGATATATTTACCTATGACCATTTTCTGTATTTAAACTTTTGTTTTCTGTGGTAGTCTGTAGAGACATGCCTCTTGTTTTCGTGAAGACTCTGTAGAGGACAATGATCACATGCTCTTAACTTGAATACTTGTATGCAAACAGAGCCATTTACAGCAAATATCAGATGTTGACAATTTACACCAAGAGACAGATTTTAAAAAGTTTGCACTTTAAAAGATTGGTTCTTAAGAATTACAGATAAAAAAGTAAAATATACCTCCATTTTTTTCTCCTTGGTACATCAAAGTTAAACATTAAGTCAGTATCATTTCAGCATGAGATAGTGGTTTCAGCATGTGGACATCAGTGGACAAATTAAAAAGTCAATGAGCTTACTTGGTAAGAAGTGATTCAGTCATAGATAGTAACTGTTTCCAAAAAATCTATTTGCCCCTAAGAATCTATAGGCATGTATGGGAGTATGTGAAATGATTGAGTTTTAGTTGTCCTTGGGGGTAGCAAATTTCAATGATAATTTCTATCATAAAAAAATTGTTATAGTAATATTACCCTGAAGTTCTCCAGGTTTACAGACAGCAGAGATTTAAGAAAAAGAACATTCTATTTTACTGATTCTACAAACCTTGCACCATGGATTTCCACGCCCCCCCATCCCCGCCACTGGCTGAAAATTCCTTGATTCAACTTATATTTCCTGCAGTTTCTGGGGGTTATATGGGGTGCCTGCTTGAGAAAAAGTTGTGTGGAAAACAACAATAAAACTGTTTATAAAGTTTCTTTGATATAGTGTACTCAGATTCTCTAGGGAAGTTTCACCCACAAATTAACACATAATGAGATCGTGCTATCTGCTACCTATGACACGCTTCAGAAAGAGCAAGTTATGTTTAGAAGCACAGAAGTTGGAAAACAGGTTTCGGCTCAAGTGCCAATCCCAATAGACTGTGAAGCCTCGTGTTGAGCCGATCAACAGAAAAAAATGGCACAACTCATTAGCATTGTCTTTCCTGCCAGCAGGTGCTGAGGAGGCCACAGTTATCTTCATTTGGCTCATTAGAACAGGCTCTTAAGGGATCATTTCAAAGTGAGGCTAGACATTCACATCATTTTGTCTTTTTTTCCAGCCTTCAAGGGCCGAGTTCTTCTACTTTACCTACATTGCCTAGAACAATTCTCTGAACTTGAAGATATGTGGCAAACACTCCTCTTATGACTTAGGTCCCCAAGTAGGAAGCAACATCTTTGCCATTGATTTGCCTTAAATGCCCCAGGTTCTACTGAGTGTTATTTGTAATATTACACTGAATCTTTTTATTTTAAAATTTCTATATTTTTATGACAGGGATGTTCAGTATAGTTATGTTTTCAAAGAAAGCATTTTCCCAAGCGTGAGCAATTATAATCACATTTGGTAGTCTTATCTTCTTAATGTGTTGTATATAAAAAGAAAGGTTTTATATTCATCTACAAAAACCTATAAAGCCATTAGTACCTTTTGGGAAATTTCTAATTAGCTAATTTGCTTTACCATTTCCCATCTAAAAAGCAGAAAATTAACATTTACTATTTTACTTGAGAGAAAGAAAAATACTGATCAAGAGGATACGGTATATCCTGTGTATTGATGGGGCAAGTGTGAGATTGTTTTCTAATGAGTAGTTCTAGAGCTGTACCCTTCTTCCAGGCAGGGCACCTATCAGAGCTGTTGACTCGCCAGCACTGGAGCAGCCACGCAATTTCTTGCTCAATTGATAGTGAGAACATCCAGGGGAGCTGCACTGTCAAATACAGTAGGCACTAGTCAAACGTGGTTATTAAAATTAAAATTAATTACAATGAAATTAAGTTTAAAATCCAGTTTCTCAGTCACAATAGCCACGTTTCAAGCACTCAGGAGACATAGGTGGTGTGTGGCTCCCCGTGTGGGACAGTGGAGAGCAGAGATAGAACATTTTCATCATTATAGAAAGTTGTATTGCTGGAAGTTCTGTTCTGAAGGCTTTCCTGTTGGTGAAAGACAGGGGTGGTTCCTCTCCTACACTGCTCCTTCACATAGTGAGACCATCTATAATGGCAGAGATGCAATCAAAAGGTAGCTTTTTTGTAATAGACTTAGCCTGCAGACTTACTTTTTTCCATTCTGCAGATTAAAATATTTACTTACAGAAATTGTCCCAATAGCCTTCTGTTTTTAAACCTAATTTTTACCGTACATTTATCTCACACTGTTATCTGTGTCTTATCAATATAAGTTAATGAACTTCTTTTATATTCTATATCTTTTTTCCTCCTCTGCATTGGTGCCAAATAGACATTAGTGGAATTGAACTATTTTTCTAACTGAAGAGTCTAAGTTCTAGAGTAGGATATTCTGGCAATGGTGGTTTCTTTTTCAAATGACAGTACTTTGGGGAATGTGCCAAATAGATTCACTTAAATATTTTTTGAAGGAGAAGGAATGGTTTAGGACATTGCTTAAAAGCCTCATTAGTGATAGAGAGAATACAAGGGGGCAAAACTATTTTAGGATTTCTGTATATTTCTAAATGACAGCAAATGCATATGTATGTTTACATACCTTCTGGACGATAAAGAAGTTTGGGGGAAATAATCCAATAAGATAGCCTGTATACTGTATTTGTAGCTTAAATTGAAAAATTTTAAAACTGTGAAGCTGGTAAAAGAAGCAAAGAATAGAGAAAGTTGTTTGAAGTGGTTGTGTGTGCACAAGCTCTTGTCCCACTGAGTAAAAAAGAAGAAAAAAGGTTACATTTATTAGGGATTGAAAAATATTTGTATTGTGGAGCAATTGTTTTCAACATTAGGGAAAAGTTATAAAAAAAGTTTTATTTGCAGTTTTTAATGGAATTATTGTTATTTCTGCCTCTTATAGTCAGTTCTGCCTTTGGATGGTCTTACACTCAAGGAGTGCACCCCAGACAAATGAGGAGTCTGGTCCCAGATAAATGAGGGTTCTGGGCCCTCACCAGTTTGCACATGAGGCTGGCCTCTCTTGCTGATACTGGGGTGCCACATTCAATATCTCTCTTGTCTGGAGACATTTGTGAGATCTACAGATTCACAGCAGCCAGGAAGTCAAAGGCTGGAAGGATGGTTGACTGATTCAGTGAATAAAGCCCTGGACATTACATTACCTCTGTCTTGGAGCATATGGAATCAGTCCTGTAGCTCTCAAAGGGACAGGAAAAGAAACTTCCACTGGCTTAGTTTGGCCTGCCTGTGTGTGCTGAACAAAAAACAAACTGAACAAAGACATCTAAATTTACAGCTCCAGTTAAAGAACTGAGAGGCTAATCCAGTATATAGAAAGCAACATTCAAATTGTGTTTTTTTGTACACTTTTGAATGTGTGCATATTCCAGAGCATAGGAAAATATTATTCAGATGTGTGTGTGTGTGTGTGTGCATGTATTCATTCATTCTAAAATAAATTGATTTCTGTAAAAATGATATGTATAAATAACATAGTTCTGTTTTTTCTTTAAAAAATAGATCTTTTTAACTTACACAAGGCTTGCAAATAAAAATCTACATTTGTTTTATGGCATCACTATATTATTACAAGGACATTGAATTTTCAGTACTCAGCTTGACCCCTTGAAAGTCAGCACATCCTATAACTGAAGTAGCAGATTTCTGGCACACTAGTATTTTCAGTACTTTGCTTTGCATCATGTTATTTAGAGACAAAAGACTACTTGGAGGTTGCTAATGAACCTAGGTAATTACGAAGTCTAGTTATTGGAGTTTTGAATTAAGGTTCAATAAATTAATTTAGTTTAGTAAGGGAAGAAAAATATACAGTAGTTACAAACAGGGACAGCCTAGATTCATACCTGGTCATGCCATTACTTGATTAGTGATGCTGATCAAGTTACTTAACCTCTCTCTCAGTTTCCTCATGAGTAAAATGGGGGTAATAATAGCACTCATCTGATAGAGTTGTTGAGAGTGTTAAATGGGTTAATACATGAAAAGTTCCAGAATAATACTAGGCACATAGTAGCACCATTTAGGTGTTGGCTATTATAATAATTGTTGGTTAAAATTTTTTATGTAAATATTTTATTATAAAAATATGGACATCTTTGTGATTTAAGTGGTAGATATTATTCCCAAAGACTTGCCCCATTTTTTTGCTTTCTAAGAGATAAGCACATCAAAATTTTTCCAAAGGTTTTTCACCAAGATAAAATAAGCCTATAATAATTATGATTAAAAATATGGCATATGATCACTTCAAATGTTTTTCCCCAACTTTATAATTTCTGGATATGATGTTATATTTCATTTGTGAATATATTTTTTGTTATATTTTATTTTATTATTATTTAATTATGTGTTTTAGTAACATTTAAAAAGCCTATCATATTCAATGTTCTAAAAGGTTAATTTTATTTAAAATGTTTTAAAAATATGAACCTTCCATGACACTTTTTTTGTGTATCTTTTAATCTAAAACTAAAAAAGTTTTATTTGTTTATTGTAGAATATCTGGGAAAATACGGGTAAGCCCAGAGAATCAAATGAAATTCACCCACAATACCAGTACCCCGAGGTAGATGTTTTTCAAACATCAATGTACTTACTTCCCGCCCTTTTCTCCATGAATGTGCATGTATCATATCCATAAAACCAAGGGCATTTGGGATCACACTACACTTACTTTCAGAGGTGAGAAGCAAGAATACCAAAAGATTATGAGTGAGTAGTCAGGGTCACACCGCCAGAGTTCAAATTCTGGCTCTACCATTTATTTACTAGTGATTTGAGCCCAAACACATCACTTATCCTTTCTTCCTCTCATTTTCCTCATCTATAAATGGGGATAATAAAGAAATCAAAGCAATGTTGTAAAGATTACTTAACATGCTTCAATAATAGCTTTTTATCATTTTTTCACAATATGTCAAGAAGGCCTATATTAATTGTACATATTTATGGAATTTAGAGTGATATTTCATGTGTAATGATCAAATCAGAGTAATTAACATATCTGTCACCTCAAACATTGATTGCTTCTTTGTGTTGTGAACATTCAAAATCCTCTCTGTATTTTTAAAAAATACAATAAATTATAGTTAACCATATTCACCCTACAGTGCTGCAAAACACCAACACTCATTCTCCCTATCCACCTATAATTTTTTTTACATGCTTTCACCTTTGATTTTATTTTATTTTGTTATAGAAATGTGGGATACAAGTAAGGATTAACTACACAAGTAGGCTCCATGCAGGTGAAGTTTGGGTCTTCAACTTGCCCTCACTTCTCTTGGTTTAGAATATTTTTTGTTATATTTTATTTTATTATTATTTAATTATGTGTTGTTACGTCGTGCCCCCATCCCTTTCTTCCTCCCCTGGCAGTGCCCAGTGACTGCCACTCCCTCCCTTGTGCTAATTTGACTGGGGTTCAGGGCACTTGTGAGTAAGAACATGTGGTATTCAGTTCTTTTTTCTGTGATAGATCACTCAGTATGATGGTCTCCAACTTCATCCAGTTTGTGGTAAAGTCCATAATTTTGTGCTTCGTTATGGCTGCATAATACTCCATTGTGTACATGTACCACGATTTCTTATCAGGCCCACTTTTGATGGACTGCAGGGCTGATTCCATGTGTTGGCTCTTGTGAATAGAACAGCTTTAAACATCTATGTGCAGCTGTCTTTTTGGTAGAATGGCTTATGTTCCTCTGGGTATATTCCTGGGAGGGGTATTCCTGGATGAATTGTATGGAAGGTCAATTTTCAGTTCTTTTAGGAATTGCCACAGTGCTTTCCGTAGAGGCTGAACTAGTCTGTACTCCACCAGTGTAGAGGCACTCCCTTTTCTCCACAACCTCTCCACACCATTGTGTTTTTGAATCATTGATGAGGGCCATCCTTACTGGAGTTAGGGGTATCTCATTATGGTTTTGATTTGCATTTCTCTGATGATTAGTGAGGTTGAGCCTTTTTTCATGTATCTATTGGTTGTTCGCAACTATAATTTTGTGTCTGCTAACCAACCCCAATACTTTACATCCCCTGATATCCACAATTCTATTATCTAAAAAAGATCTATTATTAAATAACCTTTGAAATGTAGGTTTTAAGAGAAATGTAGGTTTTTATGGTTATATTATGAATTATGTAACCATTTGTTTCAGTTAGTTTGGTTTTGACTCTAGGTAACAGAAAGTGGCCTTCTTTTTAATCTCACATTCTTTCTATTTCACATACCAAGAGGCCTGTCTTAGAGTGAATTAATCTGACAACTCAACAACAGCATCAAGGACCTACAGTCTTTCTATCTCCCTGCTCGTCTATTCTCAACATATGGAATTGTTCTATTAAGCAGGATGCTTTTATGGTTCCAAGACATTGGCCGGATTCCAGGCTTTGTATGTGAACACCTCAATGCTGGCAAGAAGAGAAGATCCCTTCATAAGAGCAAGGGAAACTCTGCTCAAGGCCAACTTGTCTACATATTTCATAGGCCAGAAACATGTCACATATACATTCCAAGTCACACAATGGAAATGCCATTATTCTGACAAACTTCACAAGTTCTAGTTAGGGAGGAATCATGTCCACTGAAGATCATGGCTGTCCACTCATGAATTACATCAGGGTTCTGTTAGCATGGAGGAAGGAACACCCAATACTGCCTGCCACATCATTGTCATAGTTTTGATCATTTTTGTTGGTTATGCCTTTTATGATAAATATTAGCATAATCTCATCCCTGAGCAAACTTATTTGTGCATATCTCAGGTCATGGTCTTAGTTTAAACTTCTAGAAATGAAATTCTTAGGTAAAAGTTTCTTTGGTGTAAGTCTCTTAATGTATGTTGTCAAGTTATACACACAAAAAATGTCATAGTAACAGTCTTCTCAGTATCTATGCATCGATTTTTCCATTTTCTTCTACTCCAGTTTTCACAGAGTATTACCATTTTACAGGTCTTTGCCATATGAACATTGGTATCTTTAATTTTACTTAACAATTTCTTGATTAGTACTATACCCCACTTACTCAAGACTTTACTTTTAATAGGCAGATTATAGCTTCTTTCAGATTTACTACATACATAACTATATGACACATTCATATTAATAGTTTCGATTTTTACTTTCCATTTTTTGATGTCTTTGAATGATTTCATTGTGTGCACTATGTTGGTCAGGACACCCAACACGATGATAAAAGTAATGATCCTAGACATTCTTGTCTTATTTCCCAACTTTTAGGAGAATGCTTTCAATATTTGATGTTTGCAAAGTTTTGCATTTTCTTTTATTTTTATTTATTTATATTTATTTATTTATTTATTTGAGTCGGAGTCTCACTCTGTCGCCCAGACTGGAGTGCAGTGGCCTCTCCCGGCCACCGCAGCCTCGACCTGCTGGGCTCCGGCAATCCTTCTGCCTCAGCCTTCCGAGTAGCTGGAATTACAGGCGCGCGATACCACGCCTGGCTGATTTTTGATTTATTGTAGAGATGAGGTCTCGCTGCCCAGGCGGGTCTCGAACCAGGGGGCGTTTTCTTTTAAATAAATATTATTATCAGGGGATTTTCTTCCTATTACAGTAAACACTTTCTAATGTTAAGAAGTGTTGAAGCTGCCAGGCTCGGTGGCTCAGCCTGTAATCCCGTGCCTTGGGAGGCCGAGGTGAGTGGATTGCCTGAGCTCACGGGTTCGAGACCCGTCCGGGCAACTTGGCGAGACCTCATGTCTACAATAAATAAAAAATTAGCAGGGAGTAGTAGCGCGCGCCTGTAGTTCCAGCTACTTGGAAGGTTGAGGCGGAAGAATCGCCGGAGCCCAGCAGGTCGAGGCTGCGGTGGTTGGGAGCAGCCACAGTCTGGGCGACAAAGTGAGACTCCAACTCAAAAAAAAAAAAAAAAAAAAAAAAAAGAAGTGTTGAAGCTTATTGAATGCCTTCTCTGCATTTGTTGAGATGACTTTATAGCTTTTCCCCTATAACTTATTAAAGTGGAAAATGAGATTTACAGATTTTTAAATGTTAAGTTATCCCAAAATTCTCTGGAATACAGTGTATTTTGATTATGATGAATTATCATTTTATATACTCCTGGATGCACATAAGATGTCCTCTGTGGTCTCCTCAAAGTATCTGGAAGACTAAAAAAGGCAGCTGGGAATTTCACCTTAAAAAGTAGAGCCAGAGCCATGCAGCTGGAAAAACACAGTTTGTTGCTGAGATTGTGACCCTATATTTATTCTGTGTGCTTAGGGATGTAGGCTGTAGAGCTAAGAAAACATTAAGACTGCGTTGCTCCCTTTTCATCTGAATGATACTTGCATTAACAAAATATTCTTCACAGTCATAGGATTTGGTTAGTTTTGTATAAGCTTGTTAACTGAAATAAATGTGGCAAAAAGCAGTTATTTTCTCAATACTGGCAAGAGTGCAAATTGGCTGGACTCTATGAGAACCCTAATTAAGGCAGACTGATCACCTGTGTTTAGAGTGGAAGGGTCATTCTCTCCTTTGTTTCAGATCTTCAATCAATACTTCAAAGACAATATGATATCGATAATGTAAAGGTGTCATAAAATGTAGGTACAATGATCCCTTAGAATAGTTAATTTGCTATAATTATTGCTTAAATAGATGACAGGCAGGTACTTCTTTTTAATAAAGAATATTGGAAAAAAGGGAAACGAATTTAAGTTTTTAAAAAAAGACATGTTATTGAAATATGAATGAAGATTTGAGATATAAATAAGCTATAATCAAGAAAGGAAGGAAATAAGGGGGGCACAATTAATAATCATTGAGTATCATTATGTTCTCAGAACTTTACTAGTGCTATGTCTGTTCATTCAAAAACTATGATGTGGCTAGTACTTTATAGATGAGGAAACTGAAATTCAGAGAAATTAAAAATCTTGCTGCAACTGTAGAGTTGATAAGGGACTGAACTGGGATTCAAATGAAGTAATCTTTAAAACCTGGGACACCTTTTCACTTTGCCATTCTGAAGAATATGAAAAGGGATAATTAAAAATTATGATCTTAAGCCATTAGTGAGAATATGCTTAATCCAAAATATCTTTACATTTGTGTACCTTCCAACTATACAGATACTTGCTCTTGTTTCACTTTTTAATAAAAATTAAAAAGAATCTTTCTAGTTTCATTTAGTATTCCCTTCTAAAGCAAGGTGGGATAAAAATGTAGGGATAGATAACTGCTTGGGAATAATTCAGTTATTATTCATGTTGTGCCTCTATTCATATCTTTGATTTTAAAAAATCGACTTGCTTTTCTAGTAGAAAAATGGACAAAGAAATTTAACACATGAAAAAGGACTTTGAAAAATACCTATTGCAAATTTAATCTCACTGGTAAATTAAGAACTGAGAATACGATATTTAAACATATAATTTCCAACTTATAAATTTTAAAATGTTGTTTAATATTATAATACTAATTTTGGCACAGACTTGAGGAATCCATACTTGGGTGGTTAAAAGAAAAAGTAATATAATGAAATTTTTTTCTTGGAAGACAGCTTGGTAATGTGTACCAAAAATATCCAGAATATACCTACAGCATGATCCCATGTACAGAGTACAGAATACAGAGTGGAGATAAAGAATGCACTCACTGATCTTTAGCAGAAAGGGCTTTATTACAGGGTATTAAGCAACTTTTACAATTGCTAGGGCAGTCAAAGAGACCAAGGTTGAGCCTCTAGAAAGGCTCCAAAAGATACCTGCAGAACTGGTCAACAAGGGCAAGTCACTGGCATTTGGTTAAACTGGGAACCTGCAGCTCTTGGTGCTAGTTCTAGAAGCTTGCCACATCTGCTACAACTGGCACTAAATAGGAAGCTTCAAACCCATTTTCTATCCCAAGTTCTAAATTCAAGATTCACAGAAGTGCGTTTAATAACAGATTAAACATTTTTAATTAGTTAATTAGCTTATCCATCATCTCAAACATCATTTCTTTGTGTTGGGAATATTCACTATTCTCCTTCTAGATGTTTGATACTGTATAACATGTTATTGTTATATGCAGTCATCCTACAGTACTACAGGAGACTAGAATATATCTTCCTATCTAACTGTAATTTTGTATCGATTCACAAGTTCCTCCTTTCTAGCTCTTTCTCCTTATCCAGAATTTAAATGACATCTGGAATTCTAGCTGAATTGGATTCTGGTGATGTAAATTATAGTTTTTTTCAATTTTTGCAGTTCAAGAAGGCATTCAGTAAAGAAATTGGAGTAGATACTGATGAGCTAACCCTCTATTTAAGCACATTCAGCAATTCTACTTCTAAAGAAATAATTATGAACATATAGCTCAAAGAGTGTTCATTGCAATATGGTTTATAATAGTGTAAAATTGGAAATAACTTAGATGACATAAAAGAATATTGATATTAGTTATAAAATATCATGAAACCATGGAAAATGAGCCTATAGGAGAAAATCTAAGCTACCTTGGCTTGGCAGTGAGTTTTTTTAGATACAACAAAAGGACAATTTGTAAAAGAAAAAAAAAGATAAATTGGACTTTATTAAAATTAAAAGCTTCTCTTCTGTGAAGCACAATGTTAAGAAAATAAAAAAACAAACCACAGAGTGAAGGAAAATACTCGCAAAGGACATATCTGATAAGGAACTTATATCCAAAATATACAAAGAATGATTAAAATTCAACTATAAGAAAAAAACAACCAAAATCTGAGCCATAGGTCTTAACAGACATCTCACCAAAGAAGATACACAGATGGTAAATAGGCATACAAAAAGTTGCTCCTCATCATATGTTATTAAGGAACTGCAAACTGAAACAGTAATGAGATATAACTACACACCTGTTAGAATGGCCAAAATCACAAACAGTGGATAATACCAAGTGTTGACAAGGATGTGAAGCAACCGGAACTCTTATTCATTGCTGGTGGCAATGCAAAGTGATACAGTCACTTTGGAAGACAAGTTTGGCAGTTTTTTACAAAGCTCAACAGTCTTACTATAGAATTCGTCAAACATTCTTCTAAATATTTACCTAAGTATGTTGAAAACTTATGTCTATGAAAACACCTGTACACAAATATTCACAGCAGCTGTATTCATAATTGCCCCAAATTGAAATTAACCTAGATGTCTAATAGATGAATGGATAAACAAACAAATCCATATTACTAAGTGAAGAAGCCAGTCTGAAAAGATGACATACTTTTAACTACGTGACATATGGAAAAGGCAAAACTATAGTACACCAGAAAGATGTAGGGGATGATGGAGAAACAGGTGAAGTGCAGGAGATTTTTAAGGCAGTGAAACTATTCTGTATGATCTTTAATGGTGAATATATGACATTATTCATTTGTCCAAATACGCAGAGCTGTACAACAAAGAGATAAAGAGTGTGAAGCTTAATGTAAACTATGGACATTACTTATTAATAATGTATCAACATTGGTTTATCAGTTGTAACAAATGTATCACAATGCAAGAAAACTGTGTGTGTAGGGAGAAAGGTTATAGAGGAGCTGTTTGTATTTTTCTGGACAACTTTTTTTACAAATTTAAAATTGCTCTAGAATGTCTATTCATTTTTTTATTTATGAGATTATGGAAGATTATTTAATGTTATGACATGTTCATAATACATCAAATGAATAAAGCAAATCACAAAATCTTATGGTCCTATTTTTCTTTGTAATACATGTTACATGTACTTGTGCACACAAACATGCACACTTATGCACATATGTATTTACTCATGGACAAAGACTTGATCATCTAACTCAAAAGGTCAACAGTCTCTGAGAAATAGAATGAAGTGCAATTTTTAAACTTATTAACCTCCAAAATTTTCCCATGAAACTTATATCACTGTAGGACAAGAAAAAATAGTTTTTAAAAAGCCTCTACCTAGGAATAGTAGGAGGTGCAAACTTCACTTGCATATACATTACTTATGTACCTAATCCTGGCTAGGCACCCCACATCTATATAGTAAAATAAAGTAAAAAAAAAAATCTTTTCCTAAATATGTAAAATATATATAGTAAAATAAAGTTTTAAAAAAGCTTTTTCCTAAATGTGTACTTTAAATAATTATTTTTAATTGACAAAGCATACTTGTAAATTCCAGAAATGGTGCAAACTTCCTTTCCTTAAGAAAAAAAGTGAACTTATTTAAAAGAATTTTGATCAGTTATCTTCTACAGAAGATGATTATTTTGTAATGCCCACTTGTAATTTTTGCATAGATGTTAGGCTGCAAGATCAAACTCACAAAGTCTGAAATTGAAGTCATCATTTTCTTGTCTATATCTGTTTCTCTTCTGGCACTTCTCACATTTCAAAATTATAGTGCTTCCCTCTCAATCCCCTGGAATCAAAATCACAGGCATCTTTCAAAATGTCTTCTTCAGTTTCCACATGAAAATTCTCTCCTGTCCCACCAGTATGTCCATCAAGCAATGCTAAGACCATTAGTTTTTTTTAATCAAAATGTCCTTCAAAAACCACCAATAACTGCATTGTCTTATGACAAAGATGCCCACCCTAGTCGGGTTTTTGAAGCTTTCCTTTGTTTGACTCAGTTTACCTACCTAGGTGTATCTTTTGGTAGGTCAAGTTTTTGCCCAGTGTGCCCTATACAAGACGACTTTTATTTTCTTCATAGTGTGTAAGTTGTTGTGTCTGAACCTTCATTCTATACCTCAAACTTGAAATCTTTCTTGTAACTCATTTCTTTATCCTTAGTGTCTGAGGTTATTGAAAATCTATTTTTCAGTCAGGCTCAGTGGCTCAGCCTGTAATCCCAGTGCTTTGGGAGGTTGAGGTGAGTGGATTGACTGAGCCCACGGGTTCGAGACCCACCTGGGCAACTTGGCGAGACCTCATCTCTACAATAAGTAAAAAATTAGCTGGGTGTGGTAGCATGCGCCTGTAGTTCCAGCTACTTGGAAGGCTGAGGCGGAAGGATCGCCGAGCCCAGCAGGTCGAGGCTGCGGTGGCCGGGAGCAGCCACTGCACTCTAGTCTGGGTGGCAGAGTGAGACTCCAACTCAAAAAAAAAAAAAAAAAGAAAAAAAAAGAAAAAAAGAAAATCTATTTTTCTTTCAAGTTCTTAGTGTTTCTTGAAAATTTTCCTGTTTTATTCTATTCACATAAGAATCCATCCAGCTCCTTTGTGCTCCCCTAAAACTGTGCTGGACTTTCATTATAACGCTTTGTATAATCTCTCTTGTGTCATGTGAGTGGTGTCCATATCCACTTTCCTCTATAGACCAAAATATCTTTCAGGATAGAGACTATGCTTTGTATCACCTAAAACACACAAAGTGCAGATCTTTGCACAATAAATGGCTGTTAAATTGAATTGATTTAAATTACATTAGAAGTTATTTGAAAGTGCTAGCAAAATGCCATTAATGGTGTCTGTGTAAGATGCTTTGAATTAAATGTGAGGACAAATACATTAATGCTAACATGCTCTCAAGCAAACACCACCAGCTCCGTGGTGATGATTATCAAACATCAGCTTTCCTGCACAAGACTTGTGATTGGAATGCCTGATTTTGTAAGTTCAGAACAAGTTCACTTTTCTTATTTGAATTGAGATCAGAAGATGGCATCATATAATCAATGTAAGAAAAAGTGTAATAGATACACAATTTGAGGGGAAGTGATCTGAGATCATTTTGTGTCTAAGAACGTATTTGCATTACTACAATGATAAGATGGTGAAGGAAGCAGAAGAAATATGTGATCCTTTTCTCTTCACCCCTCCTCTCCTACAAACCCAACTAACAAACAACTGATGATCCAGACTTTCCTTTTGTTAGAAATTAAATAATATTTCTCTAAAATAGCTGTGTGATCATTATTATACATAAGAACATGTAAAATATGGCTTGACATCCCTTCAAGAAAGAAACTAATACGTTAGTACTTCAAGGCCCTCTGTGAATTTGTGAAGCATTTTAGTAATAACTGATTTTTTAACTTATTAGTAATGTAATGGAACAAACATCAAGTGGAATTGCCTATAATGTATTTTTAAGAATCCACTATTATTTCCTGTTATAGAAACATGCATTCAAATATAAACCCAAGACGCTGTCCATGGTCCTTATGTGCACATAACACTTGGAGTGGCATTATCCTAGACATAAAAGAACCATAGAGGAAGCCTTCACTGTGCAGCAACTTCTTATTATCATTTATCGTTCCACTTGATTCAAAAAAGAATACTTTTGATTAATTTCTTATATATTCATTTGCATATAAAGTGATGACCTAGGCTATAAACCACTGACCCCCTTTTATACTAACAGCTTAATGCTGTATATATTGCAATCTAGTTTTATAAAGCTGAAAAGTAAGCTTTGTGTAATAGTAAAACAATGAAACAAATCATTAACTCCTCAGAAAATCATAATACCCTCGTAAGTGCCTGGAGGGGAGGGCGGTGTCTGGTGCTTGTTTTTGTCGAGCTTATGCATTCAAATGGATTCTGTTAGTCTGTTGTATACAGGGAGCCAACAGAGGAATTCGCAATAAAGAGCATTCACATACAATGAATATGCAACATGTGTTGACTTCTTTAGTCAAAAAACCCACTTCTTTTAAGATATGTTAAAAGACTAAAGTGTCCCAACTTATAGTTACAAATAAGTGATAGTAGTATTGTTTAAATCAATTTAGATGGTTGTTTTCACTCTCATTGTATCATGAATCCTGAAAAATTCAATACAGTGAGAAAACACATCAAGTAAATGAAATAATTTTAACAATTTTAAAGATAAAACTCAGGACTTAATTTGTTTTTCTGTGTTCAGTTATTTGGGGTGAGGTTGGACTGAGCAGGTGATATAGTGCAGTAAGCAAAAAAATTTACAGGCATGATCAGATCAGCTATAAGAGTGTTACTTTTAGTTTGAATTCCTTCCATTTATCATCTTTGTCACACCTGAAATACTATCCAAATTCAGTGTGTATTTTGTATGTGTGGTGATCTAACTTTATAGGGAAGAGTCTAGTGATCCTCATTTGCCATCAAGATGTAATGCTGGTGATTAAATTACAGATGACACACCACATCAATTCTTATTAGAGATGTGCAGCCAGTAAAATGTTTATATTTCAGTAGATGATTTCAGTCACCCCTCTCACCCATTTCTCATTATATTAAACTTGGTGATTATCAGTGGGTGCTTCAGACTACACTTGCTCGAGTTGCACATTTGGCACCTTATTAAGGCATGTTTTGATATATGTACATGCTAGTACTTCTTTAGGTGGTTGTAAATAGTAAATGACAAGATGCATATCAGAATGGTTTGTACATTTTAAAGTCTTATAAAAATAAGATGAGGCATTATGTTTATGCATTAGATATTTATTTAGCACCTGTTATTAACTGGGAATTCCGGTAGATACTGGAGTAGCTTAGTTAAAAAAAGTTTTGAAATACCTGTTCTCATGGGGCTTATATTCTAGTGAAGGGAGATGCATATTAAAGAAGAAAAATATATGACATTTCATGATGATAAGTCCTAAAGTGGAAAATAAAGATGAGAAGAGGTTAGAGAGTGACAGAGATGAGTATCAAGCATGGAAATTTAAAATAGGTAAGGGCTTATGAGATGGTGACTTTTGAACAACGGCTCAAAAGAGTCCAGGGAGGGATACCTTGGAGAAATCTGTTGCAAACAAAGGGTACAGCAAGTTCTAAGCCATGAGCTTGTGTGGAATGTTTGAGGAACACCAAAGAGATTAGAATGCCTGGAGCAGTATAAGTAAGGGGAAGATGAGTCAGGTAAGGTGGCACAAAGAGGGGATAATGTAGAGGCTTGTTAACCAGTAGACTTTGAATGACCACAAGACTGACTTTAGCCAATGGAATGTGTGCAGCGACATTGTTACTCTGAAGAGCTCATGTGTGCCTCGTCTTGGTCTTCTTCTCTTCTGTGACTGACAGTGCTACAGTTGGTGGTTCCTGCAATAACCTGGCTCTTGAGGTGTTTGAGGTAAAAATGTTATGAAACAGCGTTCATCTGACCTATAATAGACAAGTAATATGAATAAGAAATCTGCTATTTGAAGGCACTGGGATTTTGGCTTTGTTTGTTACTGTAGCATAATGGAGCTTCTTTTACTTTATACAGGAAATCACTGGAGGTTTTTGAGCAAGGAGTTATATAATCTGACTTCTGTAACACATGTGTTGTTATATCTTCTGTGTGGAAAAGAGTTCCCAGAGGGCAAGAGCAGATAGAGGAGACGGGAAGGAGGTTATTGCACGTACACAGGCAAGACTCAGACAAGGAAATAGCACGAGGGATAGGTAAACATGGAGGGATTGTAGGTATATTTTGAAGATGAGCGATTAGAATTTGCTGAGGCATGAATGTGAAGCATGAGAGAAAGAGGAGAGTTAAGAAGGACTCCAAAATTTTTGACTTGGACAACTGAAAGAATGGGGTTACTATTTACTGAAATGGCGATGCCTATAGAGGAAGTGAATTTTGGGTGGTAGGATTGGGAGTTTTATTTTGTACTTGTTAAGTTTGAAATATACATTAGCCATATAACTGAGGACATGAAGTAGATAGTTACATCTATAAGTCTGAAGTCCAGAGAAGAAGTCTAGACTGATTAAAAGTAATCTAGTAGATTAAGAGTAATTAGTAGAGAAGTTATTTAGTTATTTTCAATCTTTATTTTCAAATAACGTTATGAAGTTATTTTCAAATCTTTATTCACCTAACTCCAATATCTAGAGCCTCCATGAGTTTGTTTCTATTGACCCTCTTTTATTTCTCTATTTAAAAAATAATGTGGAATTTTCTTTTGGCATTTTTTTAGTAATTTGGGGTTGAATGCTAGATATTAAGTCAACAACAACAACATTAACATTGCAGAAGCTACAGATGTCAAATTCCTCCAGAAAGGATTCATTCCACTTTTGTCTAGGTCAATAGAGTTGTTGCTGATCAGGTTGGATTGTAAGCCTGGTAAAGCTCAGTCTAACGCTAATTCACCCCTTTTTATGGGCAGATCTTAAACTCCAATCTTTGTCTTGTGAATCTGTTGAAAGCTTCTCTTTGCTTTCAGGGGCTTTCTGCTCAAGTTTTGGGCACCTTACTACAATGAACACTAGAATTTGGAAAATGTCTCAAAAGGTCAACCAGCTAAGTCTCTTCTTGGTTCCCATTACCCTTATAAATGAACCACCTGTAGCTGTATCGGTTGAATTCTAGACTTTTTACTTGCTCGAAATTCACAAATGGGCCAAAGTAAAATGCATCAGAAAGTCAACTCACTTCTAGAAATTTCCAAGTTATCACTTTCAAGTTTTAGCACCTCCAGTTTTTGTTGCTTTAGGAAACTCTGAATTTCACTTGGTTTTCATAGTTGTTCTCAGTGGAAATGCTGGTCTTCTGCTATTCACTCCTTGCCATCCAGAAGTAGTAATGTTCAGATAATATTTAGAGTTATGGGAGTGGTTGAACTATCAAAGGGAGTGAGTGAAGTACAGAAGAGGATTGAATATTGAAGTCATGAGCATTCCAAAATTGAGAGTATATTCACAAATTCAAGGGAAAAAATAACATTCTGAATAGTATTGGGCTATATTTAAGAAGACCATATTTTATAATTTGTCCATTATTACTTTTGCTGTATATATGTAGCCTTGATCTCTTAACCCTTTTCTTTTTTTATTTTAAAGATATGGGGTACAATTCAAGATTAGGTATACAAGTAGTCATTATACAGGTAAAGTTTGGGCCTCCCTTTGATCCCCACTTTGCCTGATTTGAGATCAGGTACCCTTATTGCATTCCCCAACTCCCACCCCGGCAGTATCCTGCTACTGCCAATCCCTTTCTATTGTATTATGGTAAGTGTTCAGGGTCCCCTTATGAATGAGAACATGTGGTACTCTGATCTATCTGTGATAGATCACTGAGTATGATAGACTCTAAACCCTTTCAGGATGCTGCGAAGTCTGCATGTTTGTCCTTCTTTATGGTTGCATAATACCCCATTGTGTTTATATACCACATTTTTATTACCCAGTCCAGTTTTGATGGGCAGCATGGTTGTTTTCATGTTTTTGCGACTATGAACTGTGCTGCAATAAACATACCTTGCAGGTATTTTTTGGTAAAATGATTTGAGTTCCTCTGGGTATATTCACAGTAGGGGGATTACTGGGTCATATGGAAGGTCAATGTCTAGTTCTTTTAGAAATCACCACAGTTTTCCAAAGAGGTTGCACTGGTTTGCATTCCCACCAGCAGTGTAGAAGCATTCCTTTTTCTCCTCATCCTCACCAGAATCCATTGTTTTTTGTTTTATGAATTATGACCATTCTTACTGGAGTTAGGTGGTATCTCAATGTGGTTTTGATTTGCATTTCTCTGATAACTAGTAAAGCTGAGCACTTTTTCATGTGTCTATTGGTAGCCCATATATCTTTTGAGAAGTGTCTATTCATGTCTGTTGCCCACTTTTTAATGGAGCTGTTTGTTTTTTTCCTTTCAGCACATTTAATTTCCTTGTAGATACTGGAAGTTAAGGCCTTTGCCAGATACACAGTTGGCAAATTTTTTCTCCCACTCTGGGCTGTCTCCTCTCTCTCGATGGTTTCTTTTGCCACAGCCTGCATATTGTAAACAGACAGAAACTGGAAACATTTCCCTTAAAAACCGGAACAAGACAAGGCTGCCTACTCTCACCCCTCCTGTTCAACATTGTGTTGGAAATCCTAGCTAGAGAAATTAGACAAGAGAAGGAAATTAGGGGTATCCAAATAGGAAAAGGGGAAGTTAAGTTATCCCTCTTTGCTGATGATATGATTCTATACCTCAAAAACTCAAGAGAATCTGTCAAAAAACATGCTTTCACTGATAAAAACACTTTGGCAAAGTCTCACAGTATAAAATAAATGTTCAAAGACAGTTGCATTCTTATATACCAACAACAGGCAGGCTGAGAACTGAATAAAAAGCACAATCCCATTCACAATAGCCCCCACCTCCCCCAATTAAATACCCTGGGATCTTCCTAACCAGAGAAGTGAAAGATCTTTACAATGAGAACTACCAAACACTGCTCAAATAAATTCAAGAGGGCACAGACAAATGGAAAAATATTCCATGCTCATGAATAGGAAGAATAAACATTGTTAAGATGTTCATCCTACCAAAGGCAATCTACAGATTCAACGCAATACCCATTAAATTACCAACATCATTCTTCTCAGACCTGGAAATGACAATACAGAAATTCATATGGAAACACTTTTGCTAATTTTCAATATTCACACTTTCATACTTTTATTTCCAAGCAATTATCAGTTTGACTATGGGACCCCAACTGGCACAAATTCTTCTGGAATTTTTCTAATATTTTCTTTTTCTTCCCTAGATGAACTGAAAAAAGTTATTTATAGAAATAATTTTATTTATGAGTTAAAGGCAAAAATCCTTTCAGTATGAGTGAAATTTAAATATGAATAAAATTGTAGAGTTTTGCAGCAACTTGGATGGATTTAGAGTCTATCATACTCAGTGATCTATCACAGAAACAAAGAAGAGAGTACCACATTTTCTCACTCATAAGCACACCCTGAACATTTACCAAAATGCCATAAGACAGGGATTGGCAGTAGTGGGATACTGCCAGGGTGGGGGCGGAGAGGTGGAGGACACAACATCAATAATGGTACCTGATCGCAAACCAGGCAGAGTGGGGACAAAAGGGAGGCTCAAACTTTATTTGTATGATGTCCATTTGTATATCTAATCCTGAATTGTAACCTGCACCTTAAAAAAAAGGTTTGAGGAGTTGAGTTCAGGTAGTACTGAGCAAAGTCTGTCTTGCTGGAAAAAAAAAGTAGAAGCTCTTGAAACCAGGACTTTCAATGTTTTATGACTGTTGTTATTGATTAGTATCCTGGTAGGAATGAGATAGGATAGTGAAATTTCAATAAGAGTTTAATGAAGAGATAGTTTATCAGAAGGAGGGCAAAGAAATCACAAAGAATAGCGTCATACCCTTGAGCTAGAAACTCAGGCATAATTATCACCAGAAGCCTGAACGGGCAAAGAGAGGGAATAGTTACTAGGAACTGGAGACTAAGAGGCCCAGATGCAGACAGGAGGGTCACAGTGACCCCACAGTGAGGTTATCTCAAACTTTCCTCTGTTTTTTTGCCTGTGCTTCCCAATGGGAGCCAGAAAGTAAGGTAACCTATCAAATTCATTCTTATGGGTCAGCTTCTGGCAATACAGATCTGGGTATCCCTCCCTTTCTCTTACTCTCTCTTTTCCCAGAATTGACAAATGCCTGAACTTTTGTTGTGGTGCTTCCTAGACTACAGAAAATATAGCATGACTTTAGCATCCCTTGCACAACTTTGTGAGTTCGTTTAACAGAACTCTGACACCAAAATTGAGACCACTCCAAAGACACAAATTGGACTTAGCAACACATTTAATGACCCTGTCCTCAATACAAACTATTTCTTTTTAAAAGCATTCTTCACATTATTAAAATCTATCCTGCCATTTAGCATACATACACAAAAGAGAGTGGGTGTAGTTTGCTGAAAATATAAACATCATAAAATTAGATGATATAGACAGTTGGGAGTTTATTTCAATCTCGTTCACATTCATAGAAGATCAATCTAGAACCTTTGAAGCCAAATGCTTTTCTCATTTATTTTTGCAACATAAGTTTTTAGAAGCTTGGATGCATGTTTTAATCTCAACTCACCCTTCACATAAACTGATATTGCCATGTAATATCAATATCACTATAAATATCAATAGAGAAGTTCCAATGCCAAGGAACATGGGGACTGAGCTAGATAGCTCAGGGTAATGGGTTACTAGAATATCATGATTACATAATTTATTTTGTAAATAATACAAGAAACTGACTCAGGAAGCTGCCATGAGGTCTCATAATGACTCTTTTGTAGGTTCCTGACCTGAGTGGAAAAGTCTATAACTGAACTCACAGCCCTTGAAAAACCTGCTCTCCTTCCTCTGTCTTTATTTTTTTTTAATCCTCATCAAAGGCATCATAATTCTCCAGTGATCCAGAAACAAAACATTGAAATGATGTATTCATTCACTCATTTAATCAGTAATCACTTGTCAAGCATATACTGTACTGGAGGTAAAGACAAATGAGGTTGAGTATGTTTCATGAAAGAGCTCAGTCTGGAAGGCTTGATGAAAAGGTAAGTATCCTGAGTCTTATAATACATTTTTGCTCAGTGAGTTTTTGGCCATCCTGGAAGGATACCAAGACCCTGTGTGTGTATGTGTGTGAATGTGTGAGGGAGTATACTCCAGCGAAACTTTGCTCTGCTTTTTCAAACAAGGAGCATTCACTTTATCTCTCAAATATTTCTCGGAAATCATTCTCTCTTCTTTATTATGGCTGCAATAACCCTAGTTGAGGACTTACTGTCTTCTCTTTGGCTTATTGCAATAAGTCTCCTAAGCTCCAAATTCTCCCTCCAATGGCTCACTCTACCAATTATTGCCACATTATCTCCTTGGAAGGACATTACTTGCACCCCATCTAATACTTGACCTCCTCACCTGCTCCCTGCTATAAGCTTCACTCTTGAGTGCTTGTTTACTTTGATCCCTTTGGAATGCCTTTCCTTGTTCACCTGTATTTTCATCTTTGGAAATCTTGCCATTTCTTCAAAGATAGGTTGGTTGTAAATATTCTTTCCTCCAAGCTCTTATAAATGTTTGTATTTTTTTTCATAGTATTTATGATAGTCTTCTTTGTTTTATGTCTATTCTTCATCTCCCTCGCTAGATTGTAAGCTTTCAGAGGGCTTGGTCATGTCATGTATTTATTTTTCGGTGTTCCTTATATCAACTAGTTGGATATCTTTATATATCAGGGGGAACAGGGCTCAAATGTTTTTAAATCAAATTATACAAACATTCCATAAAGTATCAAAGCAGACTAGAGATAAACTCTAGCTTGATCTGGTTTTAACACATTCTGCTGCTAGGTGGAATGACACTGAAAAGGCATTAAACTTGTCTATTAGTTAAATTATGTGATTAAAGGTACATTTTTCTAAAAGCAGCAAAAGTTATACATTTATACACAAGTCAATATAGCAAAAACATTTAACAGCCTCATATATTTCCAGATGTGTGTCGTTTGTAGCCTAGGTACCACATGTTGAAACCAGACTATGGAAGCAAAAGATTCACTTAAAAAATTTATAATTTGATAGTTTCGTTTTCATGTGAAAAAGAATTCATGCACATCATATTTTGAAACACAAACACCCGAACTTAAAAACAATCCACTTCTTCCCCATGTAGAACTGTCAGAAAGAAGGAGCGATTCAGTAAACTGCATGTCACTATCAGCCATTGATAGCCAGTGATTTGTTCTGAATCCGAAGGCTAACCCAAACCTCATGCTGCTGTATGTCAGATACGATTGGTCCACAGTCAAAGTTTTACAGCTCAGACAGGGCACACTTTATCCTTCAGGCTGCTACTTAAGATAGCCACGACCCTGAGGAGAACCAGTCAACAAAACAGACAGACAAGAGGATGTGATTTGTATGCATCCCTGAGCCAGCTCACATCACCCCTGACCTACAGGTCAGGCTGCAAATGACAGCAGGGTGCATGCACCTGATCAGACAGAATATTCTCATTATAGATCCTGGGAAGAGAGAGAAACTCTTCTGTGTTTACCCATAGACCAGCTGCAATCTACCTAGGAAATGAGCAATAAATAAATAAATAAATAAATAAATAAATAAATAAATAAATAAATAAAAATACTGATTTGTTTCAAGAAGATGTGACCGATGTGTAAATACCTTTTAAATTTTAAATCAACCATTTTTTTCATGGTAAATTGAGTGAACATGAGATGATTATACAAAAGAAGTTTATTAAAGGGAAGAAACGGTCTGCTTAATCACAGATGAACCTTCCAAAGAAAAACTAACCTGAACTCAGTAACTCTTAATGAATTACAATAAGACAACTTTTCAAATACACCTAGCCATAATTATTTGTTTTAGAATAGATTTTGGTTAAGTGTAAATCTGAAATGATGTTGAAAGCTTACAGATGTGCTATCTTTTAAATTTCCATATGTTTAAAACAAATCTGAATTTTCAAAATGATCTGTATTGAAATGGAAATTACTATAGAGAAGGTAGACTAAATCACTGAGTAGTAACTCTTAACAATAAGGGAGAGGACCTCAGTCTTAAATTATTAAAATTAGCTTTGCCTGAAGACAGTAGAATAGAGAAGATGACCTCTGGGGGCCCCAGGAAGGCTCTAATTTCTAATAGCATATCCTAAATACATTAGAAATTTACCATAAAACTGTTCAACATATCATGGATGAAATTTCATTGTCCAAATTGTAATAATTATATATACAAAAAACACATTGTTACATAGTTGGCTTATAAAGTGGGTACTAATCCTATTTCTGAAATACTTGAAGAATAAAGGAGCTAATTTATATATGTATATATTACACCATAAATGATGCATTTAACTCCATACACATGAGAATACTGAGATGATGGATGAAACATGCAGATGGGATCCCTCAGGAAGCTTTAGTGCAATGCTAGTCAACAATATTTGACTGATGTCTCTTTAGCAACAAAAAGTGGAAACATTGAGTAATATAACTTTCCATCATATACAAGCATTATGTTCCTCCTAGACTGTATGTTGGCAACTTCACAATGTCTTATTTTTCTTTTCATTCTCAACATGTAGTACAATGCCTATTGGCTCTGAAAAAGACCTAGGCTTGAAGACATGCAAGTGGTCAACCAGTAAGCCCTAGCCTTGTTGTTTACTAAGGCCAAACAGGCGAAATTCTTTCTCTTTCTTTGATGTTCAGTTTAGCCTTTTAGGTTTCTTTCTATGCTGGGCTTGCCCTTTACATTTATATGAATAACATTTTGACATTAGTGTATTTTTTAAAGATATTGGACTCTGGAAAGTTCATGGAGGTAAGAGACATGCAAGTGGCAGCATGCACGCCAATCACGGGACCTTGGACAAATTACTGAAATGTTCTGAGTCTCATTTTTTAAAAATTTGAAATATATCAATAATTAGTCTAGTCTCATAAGATTCCAATAAGTTTTAAATGAAAAAGTATAGAAAATTATTTGTAAATTATAAAATGCTATTAAAATGAATTATCATCTTATTTTTCTCCCTTTGACGAGATATAGATATTAGGGTTTTATCAGCTAAGAAGTTTTATTTCAGTAATAAAAAAATTCTGCTACATGTTCTTCACACTGTTGCCTGATCTGATGTTAAACGACAGAAAATAGAATAAATAAAAAAATATGTTATTCTCTGCATAGGGTTGCCAAGTTTAGCAGACTCAAATACAAATACAGAACTAAATTTTAATTTCAGATAAACAGTATTTTTTAAAATGTAAGAATGTTCTATATAATATTTAAATTTAACTGGGTGTCATGTATTTTATCTGGCAATCCTACTTCAGTTTCAATAAACAAACTAAAGACTCGATTAACTGTAACCTCACTTACTTCTAAAACTGTCCTCTGACTCCTTTATTAAGTGACTTATTATTTTATCTTCATTTGAACTGTTTATATAGGAATCTTAATAAGCAATCTCAAAACATTTGGGGAAATGCAAGAATAAGACTAAGAGGTAAAAAAAAAATAGATTAATTTATTTGATAAATATTCCTAAGGCCCAAGCTAGGTGACAGGAACTGTACTCGGTAGTAGCATGCTTAGATCCACACTCACCATCTCATAACTGTCCTTTGTATTGCTAGGATTGGAAGTCTCCAAACTCTATGTTCCCAATGTCTTTGATATCTAACTTGCTATTGGGTGTTTGCCAATAGGATTCACTGTAGGTGATTGCAAGGTGAAAAGAAGGGGAAACTCTCCTTCCTCTCCATCAGTTTCAAGCAGCAGCAGTCATGGGCAATCAGGAGAGACTGCAGATAGCTATGGGCTTTAGCAATAACAGCACTAATTTCCGGTTCTTGGTTCATTGCACTGTGGCAACAATGTGATTCCAATAGCAGCAGCATAGAGGCCATGCCTCCGGGGAATTCAGTAATGAGGATGACCATAAGCCCATACTTAGTTGTTAGTTATCTCTCATATTCTTCTTGATCTTCCAGTTTTTCCAGTTAGTTTGTGATCCACTCCCTGAATTAAAGTCTCAATGTTCGAAATACCTGGAGTGGTTCCTGTTTTCTTGACTGGACATTGTCTATACAAAGGTTTCTTAGTGGAAAAGTCTGAGAACCTCTGCTGGAACATGGCTCTTTTACACCACAAAGAACTTTTAGTATGGGTATTTGGGGATGCATCTAAAATTACTGACAGGCTAAATGGAAATCAGCTCCGCATCAGAGGAGTTCTCAATTACATGGTAAGCAGAAAAGTAAACATTTATCGTCAAATTTTGTGACCTTAGCTACCCATGAATAATGGCTGATCAGACTGTTATTAGTAGTAATTCATGTAATATGAGAGAAGCAAAGTCAATAGACATTGTTAATAAAAAATAAAAATATTTTCCTTGAGATTCTATCAGGAGGAAAACTTATTGGCAGATAATCTACATTTCACATAATTATTTTGTTGAATTAAGTTTGTCTGGTTTACCTCTCTGCTCTTAGGTAGATAAAAGCTTTAACTAATGTAGGGTTTTCAAAAATGCCTTTTTGTTTAATCTTTGGAGTATTTTATTATCTTATAACCAAGACATTATATTGTATACCTAATTAAATTTTCTCTTTTTGAAATTCTCGTCTATTTGCTATCTTTTCCTTACTTGAGAAGAAGAATGCAATGGGACTTCTCCTAATACTCTGCATATTCCTGAGGATAATTAATCAGTAGCCCCCTCCCTCAGTATTTCCTTTTTTTCAGGTGAAGCCATCTCAGTTCCATTGACCTTTAGGCATGATTGTCGTTCCCATCAGGTTACATAGTTCTCTGAACTGAGTATAATCAGCGTGAGCTTGCCCATCTTTTAACTGCCACAATTAGAGCTGAGGTTTCTAAAATTTTGTTAAAGAATATCATCTAAGTTATTTAAAGGAAAAATGCTTGTTTTGCTTTCACAAGAATGAAAACATTTATATGGAAAATATTTGACTAAAATATGAATGGAGCTAGAAATTCATCAGGACTATTGATCTGATTTCATAAAATGCTTTCTAAATTCATAGCATAATGTACTACATGTTTCAAAATTATCTTAGTTCAATGCAACATATTTCCTTTTTTTCAAGAAAATATTCTGAACTAAGCCTATAAAGTCAAGTAAGTGAAGCACATTGAATAAAGAAACTTTATAAAAAATCTGGCTGAGATAAAGCCTGAACTGAAACCAATGGAAACAGATTGGCCACTGGTTTTTGTCATTTTCTTCTTAAATCACTGTAAACTTAAAATATTCAAATCTTAATGAACAAGCAAATAAAATCCCAAAGGAAAAAAAAAAGAAGCCTAGTGTTCATTCCTGCAAAGACATTTATTCAAGTATGTTGTAATACCTGGCTCAGAGTTACACACATAATAAATACTTAATGGAAGGCATATAATTAATTACTAAGTAATAGTAATAATAGTGCATTTAAAATAGTAGCTTATTTAAACATGATAGCAATAATAATGAATTTGAAATCTATTTGACAATTTCATAGTTCTTATAAAGAAAATTTGTGGGATAGAAAACCCAATATTGTTTATGATAAAGTACTCATCTATGCTTTATATTGAAGTAAAATTTTGTTCTAATATATAATATGATAATAGTTTGTGTCATAAAAAACTGCAGAATAATTAAATACATTTTGTTTTTACAGATCGATATATTGTGATACATATTTTACATGCGTATGCTAGAATAAGCAGAAAGAAAGCAAAATAGTTTAAAATATGGTTAAGACACAAAATAAAAATACATATATTTATACATAGAAAGAAGTTCTTAAATATTTAAGTCAATGGACATTTTCAAAAAACATCTTTAGCTAATAAATTTACATAAACTGCAATGTTCATCCCTTATGCAGAAGGTAATTAATGTATTTAATTTTTAAACTCTATTCAGATTATTGAATTTAAAAATTTTTAATGTTTATATAATCATGAAGGTTTTAATGTAATTTTTTCAGTGCTCGGTGAGGTATCAGTGATAATGATTTTAGATCAATATTAGGAAGTGTTTTATATCCAATAATAACTTTTATCCTGTTGGCTTGATATTGTTCACTTAATCTTCTGAGTGTATAACTTAGAAGTCATTGACCAATAATCTGGTAGAACTTGATTTTAAGAATTATTTTATTGAATTGAAAGCAAAAAACACAGATTAGAAATCATGGACATTACAGTACTGAGTTTTTTCTCTTCTTTTCTATTTATCCTCTTCTCCCCTCCTCTCTCTTTTCCTTTCCTCTCCACCCTCCCCCACTTTCCATTTATTGAATCCATTGATTAGGAAAATTTGATATCATGTATTCAACATCATTTATTAGCACCTACCATAAAATCATAAAATTACTCATAATACTGGATGAGAAAGGGAATTTAGGATTCAGAGGAAGTATGCATTGTGTTTTCCTTCTAGCTGCAAGATCTGTGGATTTATAATCCCTTCTTTCTTGGTGGGTGCTCATGTCTTGGAGAGTACCTGCATGGCCAGCTGGTCTTTCTTTACTAAATTGCAGGTGAATGTGTTAAATGAGAGATGGGGCAACCCTTTTTGGTCCCCTCCCACTGTGGGAGCTTTTTTGTCCTCTCAATAAATCCTGCTTTCTCAATAAATAAATAAATACATAAATAAATGAGAGATGAATCATCCAAAGATCAAACAGGCTAACATGCTCTGAACCCTTTCATAATCCAGGGTGGATTTTTAATTAACTGAAAGTAGTCTTTCAATTTTAATTAATAAAAAGATTTTTGAGTTATCTAAATAATTTAAGAAAACAGTTTAAACAATAGCAGCAATGACAGCAACTCTGTTTCCTAGGAATATTGCAGTGAATGAGTCAAGTGAAATATTTTATAGTGGCAGGTTGGGTGACAATAACTAGGACTCAATAAATAGCAGCAACATTTGTTGAGTTCCTGTTGAATGCACAGCCTTATTCTATATCTTCCAGAATTAAAGGAGAGAAAAAGAATGTGATGAGATTTGGATGCTAATGTCAAGGAGTTACTTCCAGCTCCTCCAAAATATATTTGCTTGTCCCTTATGAGTTTATTATCAAAAGGTCCCACCAACATTTTACAGAAGAGGTCTATATCTGATTCTTTTTTTGTACTGCTCATGTCCATTCTAATTACCTGGATACAGCAGGCAATTCAATGAATATTTGTTAATACAATACTGATAATACAAGTCAAATTTTGTTTGGAAGATTTCAATATTTTATAGGCTAAATTCTCAGACTCACCAATTTCAAACATGGAGAAATCTCGGGATAAGAATTATCTCTTTAGTGCAGTTTTTAAAAATGTGAAGAACATATTTCACATACTCCCATAATGAGAAAATTAACTAGAGGGATTTTTTTTTAATTAAGTTTTTGTTTGAGAAATGACTTTAAAGTTTTCAACAAGAAGATCTTACTTCCCATCCCCAGAAGTTACAATGCTAAAAAAAAGAAAAGGAAAATTTTAGTTTCTGCAACAAATTAATATTGAACTGGTCAATTTGAATTTTTACTCTTTGTATGAATGAATATTCTTATTGACTAATAATCTAGTGGAATTTGGTTTTAAGAATTATGTTATTGAACTGAAGGCAAAGGACACAGATTAGAAATCATGAGAGTTGCAGTATTGAAGCTTTTTTTTTCATTTTTAAAGTTCTCTTCTCTTCCCCCTCCTCTCTCTTTTTAAATAAAAAAAAATTAAATCATGAATAAGGTAAAGGATTAATTTTTGACTGTTTTAAAAGATTTTATTCTTTACTAGGAAATGATAAAATTCATAGATAAACCTATTATGTTCACCCATATGTGGCATGGTTCTTTCTTTCTTTAATGATCCATTGTAATAACCGAACAGTATCTGCCAAGTCAGAGAGCTTTTCTTCAAATGGCATCCTTCCTTCCTCCTCATCACCACACAACAAAACTACTAGGCATCAAACCTGACTCTTGGGAAGACACTGTAAACTCTATGAATTTCTGCCCAAGCAATAAAGGGTAAGACAATTAAGACAATTGTCAACAATTAAGACAAATAAAGGAAGATTAGAGTTACTTTCTGGCACAGTGACAGCTAGAGATGGTTTTTAATCTTTGTAAAAATGTGCTTTTGGGTTTAGGGTTTCATCACTTCTTTTCATTCATCTGAAATGAGTGAATACATATGTAAATAAACATCTACAAGAATTCTTATGTAAATAAAAAAATATAGCATTCAGAGAAAGAAAAGAGCAGTTGATAAGGGAAAGCCAGTGCTGTGGGACTTTGAGAACAAGGGAGGGAAGGATTTCTTTGTGCCACAACAAAACGTATGTAACCCTGCTCATAAAAGGAAGGAGACAGAAGGCTAGTTTTTGCTAAAAGCCAGGCTGCATGTAACTGACCCAGTGGAGGAAATCCTGGTTCTATCTCTTGGGCTTGTTAGCTGTGCAGCATGAATCCTATGTGCATGCAAGATACCTGTTTCTGTTGTGCTGACTTGGGGCTCTAATGGTGGGGTACATTTTTAAAACAAAAGGGGAACCAATACCGATCAGCAAAATCATATTTAAGGCAGTTTCTACCAAGTTCTATTATTGTTTAATAATAAAGACAAGCAAATAAACAAATCATGCCTTTATTAAAAAGTTGTTGTCTCTTTGTTGGTTGCTAACCAGAGGAGAATGTACTTCCTTCTGATCCTACTCGCTCAGATTAGTGTCCTACATGTACAATTCCAAGTTCCCCATGGAGATGGGGTTTTTAAAGTATGGACAAAACTGGCACCACTTGAGCAAAATATCAATCACCCTTTGAAGTTGGCAGTCTCTCAGCAAAATGTTTTTATGGAATGTTACCTTACTTTATGACAATTCACATCCTGGCAGAAGTCGTAATCATTTACATATGGTCTGTGAAAGGTCTGAAAACAATAAAGCCAATAATCTGAAAATTATTGATGCTTTTAAGGGTCAGAATAATAAAGATAGCTAATCACTATTTTGCAAGTTTTTACTAAGAATCTTAGAATGAAAATTGTGAAGATACTGTTGTCTTTTCATATTGTTGACTTGTCATTTGCTACACAGCAGTTGTTGGGTTTAAAATATGTGAGATAAGACACTTCTTTCAGTGGAAGTTAGGTACTTGATTGAAAATACGAGTCAAATGTTTTACATTAATCTTCCGTCCTTTCTCTAGTCATATGCTAGAAGATTTTTATAACCTGAAAGTCAAGTAAATTTGCATAAATACTACAGGTTTAAAAAAAAGCAACTTTATAGAATGGGAACCTTTCAGGAACTATTCTGATGCTTTATGTGTTTGCAGTTATTATTATTTTTTGACCACAGTTTGAAATAAAACAATTTAAACTGCTTTTAAATGGATTGAGTTTTATTTTTTTATTTAGACATACGATTCAAACATGACATGAAAACTGTAACTATTTATAAATTAATCAAAATTTTAATAAAAACTTTTATGCCTAGAAAGAGGTGCTTTAAACAGGGTGAAAATAACAACCAGGATTTTAAAAAACTCCCACGAGGGGCAAAAAAAAATAAGCAAGAACCAATTGTCACTCAATACACAAAAATAACCAAGGATTCAAAAGCAAGAATAAAGCTATTACAAGTAGCTTTATTTCAAAGGTAATTATTGCCAATATTTTTTAGAGTGAGGACAAAATCCTACAGTAACTTTCAGTATGAATCTCACTGATCCTTTAACAACTTTGATGTCTTCTCACTATAACTCAGTTAATAGAAACGGCATCTTGTTTTCTAAATATCACACCTGCAGTTGTCCACCCTTGGGAATCATTCAATTCATTGGTAAACACAACCCACATGCATCAAAAGTTTCCACTTCTTCCAGCTCTTTTTAGCACCAGAGTCCCTCCCCTCTCCCCAGGCTCCGTGCAGCTATCTAGGGAATCTTTCACTTTTTGTCCTTTCCTGACCCTTCTGGACCACATTTTCTCTTCTTATTCAGGCCATCTGCTCTCAAGGAAGGTAAAACTTCTGGTAGGAAAACAATCAGCCTCCTTCGTGATTAGTTGCTTTTATGAAATATCCTTTCAGCCACTGCCTATGAAAACATACATTTTGCAAATTACAATCCAGATTATGATATTCAGTCAAAAATAGTTTGTAATTGATACATTTCTGGCCAGGGCCTCCCCCCTTACCCTGCTAGTGGTACAATCTTCTTGTTCTTGACAGAAGTCTTTCTAAAGACCTGCTCAAGCCTCACTAAGCAGCTGTGAGTTAGGTCATTTTCCCAGGAGTTTTACATGTGGAAAACTGGGCATTAGTAAGGCCTCAAAAAGGACACCATCTGGCCCTAGTGAAAAAAAAGGATCATGACACTTCCTGTGGTACCAACAGACCCTGATGAACCAGAAAGGAATTCAGCCCTGGATTGTGATCCAATAGAGACCGGCGGCACAATCACCTCCGTGACAGCCAACTCCATTCATCTTAGCAGTTATCTCATAGCACAATGGACTTTTGTGCCATGCTGTTTACTGAAGGCGGAGTGAAATCCATTTTGATTTTTGTGTTTAGTCTCAGTGCCTGTCCTCTTTCCTGGAACACACACCATATCAGGAGAGAGTGAACTGCACTCAGAATAATTCTTTCAGTTTCCTTTCAAACTTCTCAGTTTTCCTCCCACTGTACATGAAGCATTAAGAAAAAAATGCTGGACTCTTCAGAGGCTTCAAAAAAGACCTTTTACTGACATGGAGAGCCTTCCCTTTCGCTCACTCTAAGTAAAAATTATTTTAAACTATTCAGATCAACAGGTTTTTAAAAATTATTTTTAAGAAAAAATGGAAATTTAAACAGATAAGAAATATTTCAGGAAGTGTTCTGTATCTACTGACTCCATAAGGTGTTACTATGTTGAAAGATCTTATTAAAAATCAACAGCAATATCATCAACAACAACAACAAAATCACATTTTCTTTTCCGAAAAGAAGAGCGCCTGACCAGAGCAACAGGAGAGCAGATGCTAATAACAGCTTACATTGTTTTCTAATTTTTTTTTTTTTTTTACCGTTTATAAAGTCTCTTCTTATTTCCTACTTCAGAATATGGAAATTGGGAGTCTGATTAATCCTTAATTCTTCATTTTAACTTTTCTCTTTGACCGAATATATTACAAAAACAAATAACAAAGGCACCTCTTAACTAACTCATTATCAGCAACTACATGGATGTGCTTTTTAAACATAAAATATTATTTTCAGTGGATGATTAGAAACCCTGAAAGCAGTCATTCCAGAAATGAACTGTTGCCATTTGGGATAAATAGGGATTTCCATCTGGGGCTTTTATACCATCACAAGGCACTACAAGGAAGAGATGGGTGTGAAGGGAAAGTATTTTCTTAGATCTGAGCACTCCCTTCTCAATTCTAACCAGATTCGTCTTCATTATCCACCTTCCATTTAAAAAAAATTCTTACAGTCCTAAGATACGAAACCTCGTTTTGTCTGCCACTGGGGCTTCATCCGTATACAGATCTGAATCCTCCCCCACTGTTGGAGCCTTCAATAGAAAGCCATATTGCCACACAAAGGGACCTTGGGGTTAAAGAAAATGGTTAATGCCCATCGTTTTTTCTATTCTCAGAATTTAGCTTGGGGAGGGATGTAGGGAGGCTGCCTGTCTTCCAAATAAATCTTCTCCTGCCTGGGTTTTGAAGAACTTAAAAAGCCAACACAGAATGAGTAGAATTTAATGAAGGAAAACATTTCTCTGACTCTGATTCCCTGATGGAAATGATCAGGCTCTATTGTGGGAAGACATAGCTGTTCCTCATTTATTAACATGTGTGTCCAAGGCCTAATTATAGGCGTTCTCTTTTAATGTAGAATTGTCACCATTGGTGTTATTCATAAAGTGCCCATTGTGAGAAGTTCAAAACCACAACCTTTATCTGTAGTCATCAGTGAATTTCTAAACTCTGTAACCACTGGCAGCACATTAAGACTACAAAGCCTAAGTTTTGTGTATCAGGCTCCCCATGTAATAATGAAAATGCTGGCAAGTAACAGCTTGATTAGGAATAAAGTGCGGTGGAAGGGGGGAGTTGCAGGGGTGGGGAGCTTAGGAGCAAAAGAGAGTGAGCGAGAGAGACAGACAGAGACAGAGTGAGAGAGAGGGAGAGAGAGAGAGAAGGAGAGAGAGAGAGACAGCAAGAGAGAGGGGAAGAGAGAAACAGAGAGAGAGAGAGAGAGAGAGAGAGAGAGAGAGAGAAGAGAGAGAGAGATTCTATTTTGAAAGATCTAAAACAGAGTATGAAACATCCAGCATTCCCTTGCTGAAGTGTTAGCACAATTATGCACACAGTAATGAGTTCCAGTGCTTAACAGAATGCTTCTAACAGCTTAAGTAAGAAAACTACCAAAGAAACTTTGAGGTAAGAGCCAGCAGTTAGAGCCACAGACATCAGTGCCTGGAGGCTGCCTGAGGAGAGCAGGAGATGCTGAGCCTTGAGGTTCAGGGGAGGCATGGGACACAGATACTTGGAAAACTGCCTTTGAGGTAGCAGAGGCAATCCCCTAAAACAGAGGGAAGAAAAAGGAGCAATCCCAACCAGGAGGAAGAAGAAGCCCAGGTTGACTCAGTGCTGTTGAACATAAAAGCTACTTTGCCACCAGAAAAGGATGTGAAAAATCCAGACTTACACAGGCATGTAAATATTTAGTAACTGGGGACACAGTCTCAGTCTCATTCTTTCTATAAGAACCACTAGTACCCACCCCTCACCCCTGTAAAAGTAAAGACCAGCTGAAAACCTGGCTGATCATAAAACAATTGATTTTACCTATTATCTCTTCTGACACTTTTCTTAGCATTGATTTTACATCATTAACATATTTGCGTCGTATTAAATGATTTTAAAGGACTAAAATGTTAATTAAACATATAAGTGATGTCTCAGTTGCTAGGAAGTCCAATGAGAGCACTGTTTTAACTTGGAGGCTTGTGCAGCTCCTCCCCCCATTCCACAGAAACTCTGTTTTGAGGCAACTGTTACCTAGGAAGAAAAGGACAAAACCAGAAACAATTTACTCCTTAAAGGATTTGAGAATGCTTATGCTGCAACCTCACAAAAGCAGCGTTATGTCCTTGAACATTCTAAAGATCATTGTTAATAGGATCAAATTTTTTGTGTTATTCAACTGGATCCTTCATAGACTGTAAGAACCCCATTTTAGCAGAGGGACAAGGTGGTGGTGGGGTGGGGGTGGGGGACAAGGGAAGGCCCACAAATTCCATGTGATCAGTTCAGCTGCAATAATCTCTTTTCTCCTTTTTGACGAAGCCACACATGAGAGCACTCTGGTGTCTTTCATCATTATTTGTCACCCTTTTGTGCAAAGCAACTTATATCCACAGCCATTCCAGCAATTAAAATGAAAAAGAACCAAACAGTATTCTCAATGAATACTCAGAGGCCAGTGCCACCAAGTGCCATCCAACCTATTGAATGTTGGGTATCTAATGCCATTAGAGCTCTAAAAGTATTCTATGAAAAACAAAAAACAAGACCAAAACCAAAGCAAGCAAACAAAAAAACAAATTGTTACATGCAGAATGTGGAGAATGATTTAAAAAGATAAAATCATTTAATGCCTTGGCATCAGCTAGATTGCCTGTAACAGACGTTCTCTTAGTGATCATGTGAAGAACTAAGCAACTGACAGGAATTCAAACTTACTTGAAAACGTGGAGAACTTTGAATTTTGGTAGACAAGCAGTCATAGGGTAAAGTCAATTCAACAAGAATAAGTCAATCTTGTTTCTGTTGAAATATCTTCTGAAAATAACAGCGAACATTTGTTAGACTGATTTTCATTAAATACTTCTCCAAAACTCTAATGTGTTACCACATTTCCAGGAAAAGCAGATTTTCATTCCTTTTTCCCTAAAAAGGCAAACTAAAAGAATGAAAAGATAAACTGACTTTCCCAAGACAGAGAGAATTAGGACTGAGGAATGATGGTCATTTGACATTGGTGTTAATTTAGGACCACATACCTTACAAAATTAAGGCCCAGCAAGTGGCTTTCTCATTCCATATATCACATATTTTTATGTGATTTCTGCCTAAAAACTTGAAGGTTAATAAAAGACCATTAATTTTTGAAACAATATATTTTTTTCTTCTATTCAGGGTGTAGGTTTTAGAAAATGCCATAAATAAATTTATCCAAAATATCAAGAATGCATTTTACTAGGCATTGAAATACAAATCACCTATACTTGTACATAGATCCTTGTCCTTCTTTATAATTTAATTGGAAAAAAAGATTTATGTTTCAAAAGATAATTAGCATTTAAGGTAACTTGCTGCTGTAATTCTGAGAAGGATAAAGAACTTAAGTAGAGAATGTCTTGAGATCTGAAGGTAGCGGAAGAGGACTTGAGTGAGCCTAGGGACAAAGTTATGTTTGAAATGGCAAAAAAAATTAAAACAAGGTAAGCACTTTATACACAGACATACTCGTGTGCACAGTGACATCTAGAAAGTGCTTCATACTCCTGTTGCAATTTTGATGCTGAGTAAACTTTTGGGGCTGATGCGGAGTGGATGGAGCTGGAATTCCAAATAGTGATTTTCAATTTTAAGTCAGAGCAGTGAAGCCATTGAGGGGTTGTCAGCAATAATGGACTGTCTTTGGTTGATTTTAACATAATCATAGAAAATGGTCAAGTGACTGAGGGTAGAGGTAAGGCATGTAGTGTAGTTCATTCAGTTTTGCCGGGGGAGAAGGTTAGAATTGCTAGTTTTCCCATTATGTGGGCAAAATGCCGGAACAGCTGTTTTCCGAAATATTCCTATCAATGACTTTTAGGACCACATGGCCCCAGTGTGTAGGGCCACAACTTGGAGTGCTTGAGGGTTGGCCAGGGTGTGGTCCAGACAATCAGTTGTGAGTAACACTCTTAGGATGCATTATGACTGTGAAGAAAGTAGCAGAGATCTCTCCTAAGCTGGGATTTGGTAGCAATTTCTTTATAACCCCATGGGAGTGGAAAGTTCTCAAACTGAAAGAGCAATGTCTTATAGTTAACATTCTTTCCTATAATCTCTTAAAGCATGCTATGTGAGAATTCATTGTCTTTTTCAGATCTCTTTAAAATAAATACATAATTTTTAATAAATAACAAAGAATCTATTAAGTTTCCCCAAAATGTATTTGTTTCTAAGAACAATAATAATAACAACAAAAAGAATTGAACTAAATTAAATAACCAGCCTGGGTTGGTTCAGGTTATTCTGCTACTAAATAATGCTTGAGTTTGTCTCTTTAAATGGCCATATTTCCTTGGTACAATTTTTGGCAAAATGTGACTGAAATTATCAGTAGGGAGTGGCTGGCAATTTGGCTTTAAATTTTGTAAACTTTCTTGAATGCTTAATTGTTTGCTAAGATGTCAGCTGCAAGATTAGAGGAGCTGGAAAAAAAAAAAGCCTGCATTCACATTGGCCCTATGTCTATTTTCAGTGTGAAAGGAACTGGCTGGAGAGTGTTGCAAACACTTGAAGCTATGCATTCTGCATTACAATGAAATGGTGCTGTATTACACAATGTCCAGGTTTTTTTTTTTAAAGGGCGTCATATCCAAACCCTTTGAATGCACAGCAAGAATAACAGATGACAAATATTAGGATGTGCTAAAAGTCAGAACAATTACCTTAAAATGGACTTATACCAGAGTGAATCCTTTCCCAATTTCTAGTTGGTAAATAATTGCACTGAAAACTATACAAGAGCTCTTTACAAAATACTGGGAGGAAGCTGAGTCAGAAATTTAAAAAAAAGACTGCTATCAGCTTTACATAAAAAACATAGTGTGTAGTGTATAACCACAGGTCAAATGTGTAGAGGTCTGGTGGTATTTAAGAATGTTTCATTTAACACAGTCTTCTATCTATGTGTGAGAAAGACAAATGCCGTGAGGTGAACACAGTTTGAGTTCCTTTTCTGTGTCTTCCAATTATTGTGAATATAAGACATACAGTTTTGTTGTACTACAGAAACTCCTGAAAATTATACTATTATTTTCTTTCTCAATAATTTTACTTTTCAAAGATCAATAAATATTATTTTAAAGGACAAATAAACGATACTTAGCAAAATCAAATAGCATTTTAGGCACATGTAACACTTGCATGGCAATTTTATGAGGCAATTTAAAATTTTTAATCATATTTAATCCTACTGAAGTAAACAGAGTTAGGACTTAAACACAAGCCTTTGGATCTAGTTCTTTCTCCATAGCTCCAAATAAACCACAAAAATATGTTTGCTATCTAACACATAGTTAAAGCAGGACATAGAGTTATTGAAGTTTATGTGAAGCAGATTTTCAATATTTGTGAGGTTCAGACTCCATTTTTCAATGTGTATTTTTTTTTTTCCAGTTTGAAATCTCTTTTCTTTTTTTCTGGACTTCCATAATACTTGTGACTTTTGATGATTGTTCTATTTTGCTGTTTTAGCTACTTTATTTTGGTGGTGGTTGGTGTCTTTTTTACCGCCTGGCACAAAGCCTAACATATAGTGAGTGCCCAATAAATGTGTGTAGGGTTAAGGAGTGAGGATATGTGTTTATATTTGGTCTCCTGATGAAGCTACTGGCTCCTGGAGGGTTGAGAAAGCATCCTGCACTTTTGTTGCCTTGCCTCTTGTGCTTTGTGACCTGCTACAACAGATTGTAAGGTGTAGTGACAATACACACTTGACTGTGAGGATGACTACTAGGGAGAGGAGAGACAGAGGAGAGGAAGGCAGGGAGGGAATATAAGAGAGGAGAGAGAAAAACAAAAAGAAAGGAAAAGTCAGAACAGAGAACTAAACTCAATTCCTGCTTCTCCCTCGAATCACCTCAAATTTTTCCCTGGTCTTCATCCAAAGGGAGACAGAAGGCATGAGGGGAGGGGAATTCAGAAAGCAGAAAAGTATAAATTATGGCTGTAATTGTGCTCAGCATTTCAAGTTTACTAAGTCATTTGCTAGCACGTGGATACCAAATACTTATAAACGGTTACTAGTGAGTGAATTTAGACCTTTATTTTGTATTCTAAAATTATTGAGAAATTGGAGTTTATTGGAAATTGCATAGAATTGTAAAGAAGTAATCCCTAAAACTTGGGAAATTAGAATTATTTTTTTACTAATGAGTAACTTAACAGGCTACAAACTCTCAAATCTGATACATTTTGGCAAAGAATGGGCCCTGTCATGAAACCTGAAAGAGGTCTGTGGCATTATTAATCTGCTACCCAGGCAACACTTTTTGGGCTGTAATGAATAGCCTCTAATTGGCTGAGATTGGCCCACATACCCAGGAGCTTTCACCAAATACCCTTTTTTCAAGACTTCACATCTTTCTTGTTTCTACCATATAGGAAAATTATCCTGCTCACATTATAGCGTGTTTTCACCAGGACTCCTGTACATAATTACTCCATTAAGATTTTTCAAAAAACCCTCATATATTTCTGGTTTTATTCATATAATCTAAACATGTGAATGAAAATAATAATTCTTGAATTAAAGATAAAAATTTGATAATAAAGATCATCTGTATTAAAAATGTAGATCACTGATTCTTAGAGCCTAGGTAACACAGTTACTAAAAACAAAACAAAACACAATAGTACTTTCTTTTTTGTAGTTAGCAAAACCAAGATGCGAGATTTTATTTCTATTTTTATTTATTTTATTTTATTTTTTTTGAGTTGGAGTCTCAGTCTGTCGCCCAGACTAGAGTGCAGTGGCCGCTCCCGGCCACCGCAGCCTCGACCTGCTGGGCTCCGGCGATCCTTCCGCCTCAGCCTTCCGAGTAGCTGGAACTATTTATTTATTGTAGAGATGAGGTCTCACCAAGTTGCCCAGGCGGGTCTTGAACCCACGGGCTCAGGCAATCCACTCACTTCAGCCTCCCAAAGCGTGGGATTACAGGCTGAGCCACCGAGCCCGGCTGAGATTTTATTTTTTATGTGTTTGATAATTGAACCAAGGGTCATGGAGGGGACCCCTGGATTCATCTAATTGGCGATGTTAGCAACACCCTTTGTGCCAGGACGATGGCTTCCCCAGTTTCCTGACTCAGGATCCTCAGCAATGTTGAGTGCGTTTCGAAAGACAGGCCCCAGGGTGAGGTGGGTGAGTATAAAAGTAGAAAACACAGCAAAGGGTTGAGGAGAACTACTGATTCCCAGCCTTCCCCACATCCTGCAGGCATCCACTGAGGTCTCATCAGCTCAGCAGTTCCTCTTCTGCACCCTTGTCCAACACCTGGGGAGGGGGGGCGTCTCTTGAATATCTCCCATTGTTGTATTATTTGGTTGTTTATTAATTTGGGGATGACTTCATAGAAAATGTCTGAAAGTTTAAGAAAATCTGTAGATGAATAGATAGCATATTTGTAACATGCCTAGAGGCATTTTGCTAGGGATCTTTGGTAAAGAAAACATGACTTCATACTATAACGTCCTCCCCCCTCCTCCCTCTAATGTAAATAAAATTAAAATTCACTGACTTGGCCATGAAAATAGCCCTCTCTGTGTGAGGGCTTCCTCTACCCCAGAACCAAGGCTCTGTTGTCAACCCAGAACCCCAAACCTGAGATGGCTTGTTAGAGGATATCATTGATTCTGAGACAAAGATGGGACTGCCTCAGAAGCCATGGCAGGAAGCAGAGATGCTTGTGAGGGAATGGAATATGAGACACACAAGAGAAAAATCAAAGGAATATAGGAAAGAAAGGTAGGAGAAGGAAAGGACTAGGTGAGTGATGGTGGGAGAAAGTATCTGAGCAAAGGCTGGGTCATGTGGCATCTGATACTGGAAAGGGTTTTGCATATAGATGAGTCACAGATGATCGTCCTGGACAGAAACGGAAAAAGACAAAAGGATTTTCTTTTGGAATAGGGCAAGGCGACCGTAATATATATGTATAAAGTAACAGTTGGATAAATGAATATTTCAGTCAACTTCAGTATGATTAAACATGTACTCTTGTGATCCAGCGCCTGTTTGAAAAGAGTTTTAAGCTTCCTGAAGGGTCTGGTAGCTGGATTCTAAGTATCAGAACTCTGGGATGGTATAACTTTGTAAGTCCAGAACTCACCACATCATTGCTGAAAATTTTGAAAATACTGTTTAATCTTTGCAAATAAGCGTTTGCAGTTCAGCTAGTGAGGAAGTAAAATAAGCAGACTTTATGTCTACATGTGACGGGGGAGGGTGGGATATTGAGATGGGCAGTGGGGAACAGATTGTGGGATAGAAAAGGGAAAAACATCATGGAATAAATTCTCGGAATCAGAAGTTCATAGAGAAAGAAGATGCCTATAACAAAACTTAGTGTCGTGTGCACTTCATGACAAGACTGCAAAGGTGCTAAGTAGCTGTGCACCTGGCAGCCCACTGTAGGCCTGTCTGTTATTTTTCTTGCTCCCAAAATGTCACATCACTTATACTATTTTTTAATTCTTTGTCATTGGACAGATAATTGGCATAGAAAAGCGAGAACAGAAATTTTCTCAGAACATTCTGGTTATGATTTACAAGTCTCTGATTTTTTTCCTGTCACAGAGAAAAGTACCTGAGGACAGGAGCTGGAAAATACTTAACTGGTATCAAAATTTTTTTCTTTGTATTGAAAGCTGCAGCATTCAATCATCTCCAAGAATATTCCAGACCTAAACTGGCATAACATTTAAGGTTGCCTCCAACTAAGTATGATATTTGGGATGTTACCAATAGAGCAATCAAAATTCACATTTCTAAATCAGCCAAATTCTCATGCTTTGGGATTTTGTTATAGATTCAAAATATGACAACTATTTTCCATTTAAATTATATTTATTATGTTATTTTTTAATTAAAAGTAACACACTTCAGTTGCAACATGTTGAAACAGCACCAAGGAATATAACAAAAAATTTATCACCTCTCCTTCTATTACCATTTCAGTGAGGCCAACCTTATAAGTGTTTGGATGTGCATCTTTCTTCTTGCTCATATCAGCATGTACAAACAACTCTATGCATATACATTTTTTGCTTTCTATAAAAATTATGCCATATTGTACACATGTCTCTGAAACTTTGTTTCATTTTAACCTAATAGTAATATATAATGAATATCCCTATGTTTAGGTGGGGCCCCAACTCGTTCTTTTTATAACATATGCATAATAATATTCTGCACCATGGAGGAAGCATCTATTCAACCATTCCCCAATTAAAGGGCATTTACACTTTATATAATTTTTTTCAGGTGTCATGGGAACTTCTTGAAATATTTTATAATATTTGTTACCACTTCATATTAGAATACTTAAATCAGCCAATGCTAGCATACATGTGAGACAAGGCTGAAAATTAGGACAGCCTCAATAGTTGCTACTCTAGGGGCATATGGAGAGGGACGTTGGTTTGGATGTTTCTGTGTAATGAGAAGTTTCATCCTAAAAATACACAGGTTGGCATTATTGAAATAGGATTTTCAGAGACTCAGAAAACTCACTGGCAAAAACAAGCAAGCAAGCAGAAGCTTATATTTTTATGATGCCTTCTTTTAAGAAAGGTCAAGTGCTTTGCAGTAGTCCTAATTGTCACGAGCCAGAAATGAAGTTACCTGTGTATTAAAGAAGATTGGCGTGAAGAAGAGGAAACCAAGTGTTGTTATACCAAATGTAGAACAGGTATACGTTGGTTAAAGAGTACTCAATATTCTAAACTGAATAGAGGCACAGAACTGAGGAGCAGTAATCCACATTCACAAAGGACTCTGCTTTACAAAAGGATTTACCACCGGGTTGCTGCAGCAGCCTGCGCATAGTGAAATGCCCCAGGACCAGCGCTTTCTTAGGAGGTGTCTATGGCCTCAGGAACAAGTCCAGATTAACCCACTCTACATCTCAGCATCCACCACCAACCATGCACATTCAAAATGAACAGACAGTAACACTGACTCACCACTCCCTTGGCACATCCAAGAGTTCCTGCAAATAGAAAGCTGTGCATTTAAAATATAATCAACTTAGAAGAAAAAAGATGTAGGGTAAGGTGAGGTCCATCTTTATTCTACATCATGGACTTGTTAGAATAAAAGAAAATTCCCCTCAAAAGGGGGAATTCAGATGTGGCAACCCAGAGGAATAAAATTAATAGTAGCCAGTAATCAGTTGAATAGCCTAGGCTGGTCAACTCACATTTTCAATCTTGTCTTTAGGCTAAATTGAGAGTTTTATTTTCACCAATTTCCCCCTTCATTTTTGTTTCCCAATTCTTGATAAATGGGAGTGGGTGGCTACTTCTATAATCCTCCTTTTTGTGTAATGATGAAACAACGTGACAGTCCTGTATTTGAGATGGGGTCCAGGCTGTCCATGTGGCCCAAAATAAGTAATGGTGGCTTGGATGATTCTACATTTTGTATCTCTAACATGGGATGGAACAAAGAAGGGAAAAAAAATCTGAGATCTACTCTGGGGCTCTGCTGCTTTCCCTGTTGCTCTTTGTCTCCAGAGTCACTAAAAGCTTAAGGCTGGCTGGGTGCAGGTGCCATTGTAGAAGGAGCAGAGAACCAGGGCCATTCCCACTTGCTACTTTATAGCCTTTCTGGTCTTCTCTGCAGTCACAAACTCAAAGATGCTGCATCTACTTCGAGCCTATTTGATGATGCTGACTCCAGTGCAATGCTATTCCACAGCACTCAGCCTGTCCCTCACTCCTAGAAAGGAAGCACAGCAGATATTTCTTCTGCTTTCTCCCTGCCCCCATTCCATGCCTGGCACAATGAAGTCACATAGTAGTTGCTCATTACATTCTTGATGAACAGGTGAGTGACTTTTCTTTCTCCTTTGCTTTTGGCGTCTTTTATTCCTGGAAACACTGGCATTTCTGTATATGAACCAAGCATAATTGGACAAAGCATTTTTGTCAAATTGTCCAGGCATTTTGCTTCTACTGTCTCTCTAGTTAACATTTCCTCTCCTTCTCTAAACCTGCATTCCAGATGTCTTTTTATTGTTTACTGACTGTGCCTGGAGCATCCCTGAGGCCTTTGCTCTGCCTCAGCCTGGGACTACTTCTGTATCTCTTCCTTTTGTCCAGATCACTGATTGTTGAATGCTTATGGATTGGAGCCAGTCCTCACTAAAATTTTTTGAAGAAACTGCTAGGGGAAGGAGGGGCATACCTTATCAACAAGGGTACCTGCATGATCAATGTTTATATACCTAACCCTGAAATGTACCACACATCTTTATAATAAAATTAAATAAATTTTTCGAAGCAAAATGAGGAAACACACACACACACACACACACACACACACACACACACACACCAAGATAATTTATTTCTCATAAGGTTAAATTCATTCAGTTTAAATAATTATACTTTAATTTTTTTAACAGTTATCTTCAGTGTTAAAATATATCTTTCTAAATATAAAATGATGGCTATTCCAGGTAGAATTATTTTTGGTTTGAATGGCATTACTTGGAAAATTTAAGACCTGGGAACATTCTGTAAGTCTGTATTTTAAAAAGTTGTTCTGTAAAATCTTACTGTCTGGAAATTCCCTTTCCTAAATCTACTGCCTCCTTTACAGTGCAACTTACAGTCCAGTTCATCTGTCTGGTAGGAGAAGACTGCCTCTTCACAACCATTTTCTTCTGCTTTCCTCTTGCTTTTGCTATCTTTATTACTCATTCATTCAAAGTGCATGTCAAAAACTTACTATAAGACAGATATTGAGCTGGGAACTGTGTGTAAGCATGGTAGTTAAAAGAAGTGATATCTACCTTCATGGAACTTACAGTTTACTAAAGGAATATAATTACAAAATATTAAGCACGTAAGTTACAACTGAGAAATTGTTTGGGGTATTTCCCAATTTGGGAAGATGCTTTGAAGGGGAAAAAATGTGTTATTGCATGAAAGAATGTAATAGGTGAGGATATAAGATAACAAGACAGTTTCCTTAGGGTACTGCCTAAAAGAGAGGAGTGACAATTTATATAACTGATTGGGAGACAGTATCAACTGATCTGCGTTGATATTGAAGAGAATTGTGAAACTAAATAAATTCACATGGATAAAGTATATGTTATTTAGAAGGAATCCAAGAAATGAGTAGGCTATAGTAAGAACTGGTGGTAGAGAGGGCAGTGAGTGCTGTGGGTGTGTTCCAGACCGAAGGAACAGCGTTTGCAACAGCGTTGCCTGGAGATGAGATAGCTTGGCGTGGAGTAAATACCTTTGATCATGACAATTCATTGCCTGTTGATACTTCTCAAATCAATTCCTTGCATTATTGTATATGAAGATTTAGTGGTAAATGAGATCAATGCAACGGGCTTAATTACATGAAGACACCAAGGGTTGACTAGTTGTTGAAGAACAGGACATGGTGACCAATTTGCTCCAGCAGATGACATCTGTTTTGCTGCTGAATCATGTGGAAACTGTTTGATGGCTATAGAGTTGATGAATTGCTACTTTAACATTTTTGATATTTCACATGGACTTGTGTACAGTGTTTAGAACAACAGGTTACATTGCTCGTCCTCTACCAATTGCAAGGTGTTAATTCTATAGTGGTAACAGGAAAAGATAGTTGCTAAGGCTAGACCACCTCAGAAGTAGCCTACATTATTTCTAGTGGGTCCCCCAAAGAGTTTTCTTTTAAAGAGAGAAAGCTGCTAAAAAAAATTGTGTAGAGAGACACATTAGATAGGGAGAAAAGAGAATGAAGATTCAAACTAAACATTAAAGTTATTCCAAATGAAGAAACAAACAACCGGTAAACCAAGCTGTTTTCATTACAGTAGATTTATAATATGTTTTAATAGCTGGTAAAACAGATTAGATCACTCTCTTATTTATCAAAATTTCCCTGGTTCTTCTTTCATAAAACCATGGCAACATTTAAAATTAAGTACTTTAATTTCTAGTTAGCAGCATTTTAAATAATTCTGGAGTTTCTTTTCTTTTTCTTTTTTAATTCTAAAACTGTTTTTCATAAAGACCTATCCTATATATAAACTTACTATGTAAAAAATATTTATTTAGACTCATTAAATGGACAGACTTAATATTCATTAAATATACATTATACAAATAGGTTAACACTTTTGGTTATTGCCTGCATTGTAAAAGAAGAACTTTAAAAATCAGTTAAATGCACTGACCTGAAAACATTGACATTTTTACTTTCATATTTTAAAGTACAGGAAATACAGTTCTGCATAGAGCAGAAACACAGAGGAGACCAAAAATGGCTATCTAGCAGAAAGAGTCTGAGAAATATTTTGACAGGGAGTACACATGACCTGCAATTGTCACACTTCACAGTATCCTTTTGTGGTAGGTAACTTCTATTAAATAGAATAATAAAAGTTTTGAACTGGTTTCTTTAAAATTGAGCTCATTTTTGGTGAGAAACAATGCCCCTTTCTCCATTTCTATGCAATTTACACACTCCAATCTTCTGGAAGAAGCCAGTTTAAACTGGCAACTTTGGAGCTGTAATAAACTTTACAGATATGTTCAGTGAATCGGAACCTCAAATTTATCCCTAAATAGTTTCAAAGTGCATCATAGATTTTTCATCTACTTTTTTTTTCAGATAATGTGGCAACATAAGTCATTAGATAGACTTCAACTGTTTGATTTCTGAAATCATTTTAGCCTCATTTTATCTGGTCTACCAGGATAAGATCCTTTTGTATTAATTATGACCAATACTTAAAATAATTATGGTTTACCCAAAAGGCTGTATAAAAGGGGCTTCCTTCTGATCTACCATTTTCCTGAATATCTTTTAGACAGAGTGAAGACTTCTTTCTTGGCACACTGATTACTAGCTGCTACTTTCAATGTCTAAAAGAGATAGGATTATCCATAGACAAAGTTCCATGGTACTTTCTTGAGGACACTTGGTCTCTCAGTGACCCTTTTACCTGATATGTGCACACCCTAGGAACAATCAGTGTGAGTAATTTTATCTTCACATATGAAGAGCATGCTTCAGCATGCTTCTATTTTAATATATACATGTGTGCACGTGTTCGTATGCTCCCACATGCACACAATTTATTACACATCATGTTGAATTATTTCAAGGTTGGGGTATTGATTGAAACTGTACACACATTCGGAAGAGCATATTTCACACAGGATCAGCTCAAGATGACTAAAAAAGCTGTTTGTTTGCTTTTTTTTTTCCTTTAGTTTTTGCATAGTGCATTCACTCTCTTTTTAATTGGATCACTAGGGGGTTATTAACATTGCTCTAGTTGAGGAAATGGAAACCCAGTAGCCTAAAAAAGTCAAGGCACTTACTAAATTACCTAATTCCTAATTAATTGATTACTAGTGAAATTATTTTTCACTAGTAAAAGCATTTTCTCTGTTTCTCTTCCTATAGGGCATGTGGATATACATGTTCATGTGTATATGTGTGCATGTGTGTGTTCATGTGGCTCTGCATGAGACAAGGTTTCACAAATTGCTAGCCAGGATGCTTGGACAATTATTTTACTTTCTCTACCCTTCAGACTATTTCTAGAGCATCCGAATCTCTATTTTCTTCATAGAGACTCTGTTGCTCTATCACATCAGACTTTGCACAGAAAGTTGTCTTGACATGAAGTTAATGAAGAGTTAAAGTAAGAATTTTGGATTATCACTGGGCAAAATCACAGATCTTTAGTCCATCAATTTAACCACATCCCTTCCTTTCACTGAAGAAAGTAAATACATGACACTTTTTTTTTGAGTTGGTGTCTCACTCTGTCGCCCAGACTGGAGTGCAGTGGCCGCTCCTGGCCACCGCAGCCTCGACCTGATGGGCTCCCACAATCCTTCCGCCTCAGCCTTCCAAGTAGCTGGAACTACAGGTGCGCGCTACCACGCCCGGCTAATTTTTTCATTTATTGTAGAGATGAGGTCTCACCAAGTTGCCCAGGCGGGTCTCGAACCCGCGGGCCCAGGCAATCTACTCACCTCGCCTCCCAAGGCGCAGGATTACAGGCTGAGCCACCGAGCCCGACCACATAAGACTTTAAATACCAATAATACAAGAAGGTATAGCCTGAGTGTCTGCCTCCTCTTTTTTTTTTTTTTTTGAGTTGGAGTCTCACTCTGTCAACCAGACTGGAGTGCAGTGGCCACTCCCGGCCACCGCAGCCTCGACCTGCTGGGCTCTGGCAATCCTTCCGCCTCAGCCTTCCAAGTAGCCAGAATTACAGGCATGCGCTACCATGCCCAGCTGCTTTTTTGATTTATTGTAGAGATGAGGTCTCACTGCCCAGGCGGGTCTCGAACCCGCGGGCTCAGGCAATCCACTCACCTCAGCCTCCCAAAGGCGCGGGATTACAGGCTGAGCCACCGAGCCCGGCTCTGCCTCCTCTTAAAGAATCCTTTTTATAATGTATCTGAGATAAAAGAAATTGATCTGAAGTGTGGCACTTTGCTTTTACTTTATTTTTTCCTTTCTTTCTGGGCCTGCCTTGGGCCTTTTAGGATCCTATCCTCCCTCCAAACGTTACACTGGTATTAGCAGAGGGGTAACATTGGGAAGTCCATATTTATTTTTCTTTCTTTAAAATTCCCTGCTATACTACCAGAACAAAGTTAGTGTCATTAATGGGAAGGGAGAAAGGGGAGAGGGAGAGGGGGAGGAAGAGGGAGAGAGAGAGAGAGAGAGAGAATCAGCAAGACAAGTCAGATTCCTTCCATCTTGTGTAAGGGAAAACATGTCCTTTGTTTTTCCTGGGGTTTAGATGTCTTTTTAGCTTAAACCATATACACAGATATACATCAACATAAATACACACACTCAAACACGTCACAAAGTTATTGAGCACATGAATTATGGCTAGTTCAAAGTGAGATATGCCATAGTATAAAACACACTTAAGATTTTAAACATCTAGTATGAAAAAAGCAAAAATCTCTATTTTTTTACTTTGATTGTATGTTGAGATATTTTGAATCTATTGGGCTAAATAAAATGTTACTAAAATTAATTTCTTCTATTTCTTTTTACTTTTTTAATGTGGCATCTAGAAAATTTAAGTTTACATATATGGTTTGCATTTTATTTCTACTGTACTATGCTTGTCTAGAGCTATATTATAGAACAGAATACTTTTCCTAACAACAATATAATTGGGAATGATTTCTACTGTTCAACTTTCTACAAAGTAGTTTAAGTTACCTTTTTCTCATTCTCCTGCTTTTATACCTTTTCAAAAATGTACCTCAGGATATGTTTTGAATTTATAACTTTATCTTTACTTTGGATGAGATTAAATTTTTAGGTAGCCACACCTTCTACTCCCAACTAGCTCCTATAAACAGAGGAGTAGGTGCATAATTTATTTTTCTCTGTTACCCAGCCAATCTTTAAATGCTGGATGAGATGGGGGTAAGGTGAATTGTTGGAATTTTATTAAGTCATCACTATTTGTTTTGTGCCAGCTTCTTCTCAGAACTTAGCTCAACTTGTCTCAAACACATAAAAAAAGTTTCTATTTTTAGGGATGAAAAAACTGAGGACAGCAGAGGTTAAGTGACTTGTCCAAAGCCAGAGGGTGAGGGAGTGTTGGAATTGCAGTATTAATGCCAAAGTCTCCATTCTTCACTGTGCTAAGCACCGTCAAGGCAGAAGAAATGCATTACACGTTTGACCTTATGGTCATAATATGAAGATCAATTAATAACTATTAATTTCCATGTGTACTGTGTACCATATGAATGATGATGCATTTGGCATATTGATCAATAGGGGGAAAACTGATTCCTGAAACCAGCAAAATAAGGATGCAAAATGGGAAAGGACTCTTTTTGTTCAAAAGTAATAAGTATGAAAAAATTCATACATAATTTGAAACAACAATGATTTTATAAACAATGAAATCAATTAAAAATCTTCAAAGTAAAAAAATACCATTATGTTTATTAGCTTGCTTTTGAAGTCAACCTTTCTTAACTTCTTGAAATTATTGACTTAGTTGAATCTTTCCTAAGACACTAGATCAGGCTTTCATCCAAATTTGTGCTTGTTCTATTTTCTAATATGAAAATTGTCTAATTTATGAATATGTATGGCATAAATATTTGGTAAACCCTTGGTAAACATCTACCTTATTCTGGAGCTTTGAGTTATGTGTTGGGAAGACAAATATGAATATGATGTGGTCCCTAACATTTTTAAGATTCAAAATGTGGTGAGAGTCAGGAAGGAATATAGGAACAAATCATTGTGGCAAATGGCAAATGCTGCGGTGAGCAGAGGCCCACTGGACCATAGATTGGAAATTTGGTAGGCAGAATTCCAAGATGGCTTCCAAGATTCCCACCTTCTACTGAACACTACACCCTGTATAAGCCTTTCCTGTTGAGTATGGACAGAACCAGTAAATATGATGGGCTAGTACTCTTATGAATAGGTTGCCATTCAGTGGAATTTTAAGTCAACCAAAGGGGAGATTAACCAGGTACACCTGACCTAATCAAACTTTAAGGATTGGGCCCTTCCTGAAGTAAAAAATGTTAAAATATAAGAGGGTCTATGGAAAAGACTATATAACAAGGACCTGAGAATAGTTTTTAGAAGCTGACAGCAAGTCCTGGCTGCCAGCTAACAAAGTAACAAGGACCACAGTCCAACAACTGCAAGGAAATGAATTCTGCCTATAAGCTGAGGGAGCTTGGAAATGGATCTTACCCAAATTGAAACTTCAGATGAAGACAGAACCAGTTGACATCTTGATTTCTAGCCTTGTGATACTCTTGAGCAGAGGACCGAGTCATGCCGTGGTTGGACTTCTAATCTACAGAACTGTATGTATTAAATGATATTATTTTAAGCTGTTAAGTTTGTGGTGATTTGTTATGCAGCCGATACATTTTACAAGCCAGTATAGAAAGTCAGTTGGGTTCAGGAATGACTTCGCAGGAAGAAGGAATAGCTGAGCTGTGTCTTGCTGAATGAGTAGGAGTGAAGCAACAAAGACGTGAGTTGCAAAGTAAGACCTAGAGCAAAGCATCTACCTTGACTAACACATCTAATTACCTGGGAGAATTAGGTATAACTGGTGCGTTAGTCCCTCCTCTTAAGATTCTGTATAATTTGTCTTCATTGCATCCTAGACATCACAAGTTTTAAAATCTGCTTAGGTGATTCTAACCTGCAGACAAGTTAAAAACCCTGCTTTAGACAGAGTGAGAAAGAATGGGGACTGCGAGAAGATGAGGGTGGTGGGGGTGGAATGGGGAGCTGATTAAAAATAAAACTAGAGACAAGATAGTGAGCTTTTATTTTTTTAAATCGAATTCCTGGTGGCTCATGCCTGTAATCCCAGCACGTTGGAAGGCCAAAGCAGAAGGATTGCTTGAGGTCAGGAATTCAAGACAAGCCTAGGCAACATAGTGAGACCTCATCTCTACCAAAAAATCCCCCAAATCCAAAAAGTTAGCTGAGAATGGTGGTACATGCCTGTGGTCCCAGCTACTCAGAAGGCAGAAGTAGTAGGATGGCCATGAGTCTAGGAAATTGAGACTGAGGTGAGCCATGATTGTGCCACTGCACTCTAGCCTGGGTGGCAGACTGAGATTCCAACTCGAAAGAAAGAAAGAAAGAAAGAAAGAAAGAAAGAAAGAAAGAAAGAAAGAAAGAAAGAAAGAAAGAAAGAAAGAAAGAAAGAAAGAAAGAAAGAAAGAAGGAAAGAAGGAAAGAAGGAAAGAAAGAAGGAAAGAAAGAAGGAAAGAAAGAAAGAAAGAAAGAAAATGACAACTCAAAGACTTTATTGATAAAATCTTTGAATAGAAATGTACTCATTAAAAACTGATAGATGTGTGGTATGGAAGAGAATGAAAGAGCAAGAACTCTGTATAGGCTAAGAATGTAATAGTAATTGTAATAGTTACATTTTAAGTCTATTTCACAGCATTGAATACATTAGGTGTTCAATAAATTTTTTTAATGAATGAAAATTATTGGAGATACTCAGGAGAGAAGTTGTGGATGTATCATTTTTAGACCAGAAAAGCTACCTATCTACCTTGTAATCTGGATGGTCATACCTATGATTTTCTTTCTTTGAAGGTTCAGAACTTTTTCCAAAGGTGAATCATATTTCTATTGCTTGCCTCATTGCTGTCATCTAGAATGGGAGATGATCCTTCATTTTTATTACTACAAGCTTGATATGGCTAATAGTGCCAATACAAAAGAAAAGAAAAGTAGACCTTGAGTTGCTTTAATAACTGTATAATGTCCAGCTCAAAAGACCTTCCTATGGTAAGATGGGTGAATGAGATCAGAATGAATAAAGGATATTTAGGAGGTAAGAATATTTGAGCAAATTATGCCCAGAGTCCTTGTGTGCCAGGTTAGTTGAATGAACTACATTCTTTTCCATTGATTAAATGCTCACTCGGTGCCCAGGGCTGAGAAATGTGTTCTACATTCATTATGATACAGCACTTCATTTAATCTTCACCAAACCCATTGAGGTAGAGGTTAATATTTCCATTCTACAAAAGGAGTTAAAAAATAAAAAAAAATAATTTTTAAGTAATATAACCAGGATTTAAAATGAGTTCTGTTGGACTCCAAAACTGGGCCTTTGACCATGATGTTTGGAGTAGTTCTGTTTGGTAAAGATAATATTAAAGACTAGAGAAATTTTCTAATGTTGAAAAACCAGATCTAATTTTTAGATTTACTACAGCAAAGATTTTTGTTTTTAACTGTCTTACAGATTTCTATTTCATGTAAAGTAATGATGTAAAAATCAGTTTTCAGGTTACTGAGTTAATATTTGGCAAAGTTTTTGAACAAACATATAAAAAAGAGATTCAAGATGTGAATCATTTGAAAATAGTCAATTTTATAACTCAGAGAGCTGTCATTCTAATATAGTATATAAATATACCTGCATAAATGACTTCTTAAATACAAAGGATTATCAGATATATCTATTAAACAACTTTGCTATATACATAATTAGCAATGATTTTTAGATATATTCTCTTTGATATTTAGACTAACAGTTTCCATACTTCATTATATAAAATGGGAAAAATAATCTAAAAAATGCTTTTGTCTCTCTGATTATTCTTTCCAATTTAAACTTCCCAATGTGCAAGAATCTTACCTTTTCATGTGATGAGTGTCTTTAACTCTGTGTATAGTGTGTAGCAATATCCTATAAAATAGTGAAATAACTGAATTCATTGCCTAAAAATGTAGGTCATTTTATGTGTTTATGCCATTCATGGTGTAGCTGTAATAGTTGTGGTATACCTTATGGTTATTATTTCACCTTCACCTTTTCAATGTATTTGCAGTCTTATTTTTAGTTTGGATTTTGCCACAAACATTTTTCTGTTTAATTCACCAAGAGCTGTGAAATTTTGTTTTAAAATGTCACATGTGAATTGTGTAGAGGTGACTGGCAGAATATGATATTAATAGGTTATTGACTTGTTAGGTCTTAAAAAGCCAAAGGGAACATCTCTTGCAGGCCCTGCAGTGCACTGGAGGTTTGTTTCATTGATTGGTCTGTTTAACCCATCATCTCCAGGCATTTAAACAATGATATACGCTTGACAAACCTAATATTTCATTTTCTATCTGGGGACCATGGAACAGAAATTAAAGGAAAGAAAGACAAATGGACAGATACACAAGCAGAAAATGATGATAAATGTGAGAGAGAAGGAAGAGACAAATACAACATAGACAAAAACTTGGATCTGTAAAATCTGGAATCGGTAAATGTACAACCTAACAGCACACATAATTCCCAGGAGAAGGGTAGACGAAAGGAGGTAACATTTCTATTGTGAGTAAAACTCAGATTTAGATACAGAATGACCAGCAAACCAAATGAGGTATCAAATATGTAGTGGTTATTTTTGAATGAGAGAGAGTGAGAGAGAGAGAAATAGAAAGGGAGAGAAAGGAGAGAGAGGAGACAGTCTTCAAAGTGTTTTGAATATTTCTTTTAAGAGCAAATCTAAACACTTTATTTTACCTGTCTTTGCTTTTTAAACCTTGAAGGTGGTGTCCTGACATGGTAAGTGCCTTTTTAAAAACTTAGGTTTTTCTTTTGCCACCAATTAGAAAAGGGGATATTTTGTAACAACCTGCCTCAGGTTCCTTAAATCTTATTCTGCTGTGATAGAGAATGGAACAAATAAAAAAAAGTATGTAGAAGGGAATAGTCCCTCTAAGACTGGTTTTCCGTGAGGCTTGGTCTGATTAAAATTCTATTCTTAATATACTGTGTCCCTGGAAACAGAACAGTTACCCCCTGCTGTGTCTCAGGAACATAAGATGAGGAGAATCTATCAGGATAACTGACAACACATTCAAGTCTCTTTATCTTCTGGCAAAGGCAGGATACTGAGGAATAAAAAAAAAAAATTCAAGGATCAAGTGAGCCACGTTTCTATTGACATGCTTTAGTATCTTAAGGTTTCTGTGATAGTCGACTTTTTAGATTTTCATGTGTGTGTCCTATAAAAAATAATCTAGATTTAATCTGCTTCTGTTAACAATGGCGGTTACAAAGTAACAGTATTTAAATGCTGAAAGTATGCCAATTCTTTCTGTGCCCTTTAAGAACTCTGGGGATACCATTGTATTAACAAATAGTTGCTTCCTGCTTCTGTATGTGTTAGGTGTAGGACAGAGGGTCAGAGTGGCAAGAGAGAATTATCAGAAAAAAGTTCTTGGCTCAGGAAGTAGGGAACTGAACTGAGCTATTTAAGTAGGAATCATACCGTGTATGCAGACTTTTCATACTCTTCTAGGTAGGAGGCAGGAAAGATAAGAATCTTGTGGGAATGGAAGATCTTGGGAAGGGTCCCAAGGCACTGGGGAGGAAGAAAAACACGATCCTAACTGGAAGAGATGCATTGAAGTACAGGGAGTTTGGAACTATTGTGAACTCTGGCAGCATCGCCTGAAAGGCATTGAGGTTCAGCTGTGCCTCCAGTCCCTGAGTCAAGTACCTGCTCTTCCAACCCTGGGAAGGTCATTGCACATTCCCCTCAACTTTCTTCATCTGTGGAGGTAGACATCAAAACGTGTCCTCAATATATATTAATAACTATTATTGTTTTAGAAACAAATCATTTTTAAGGTAGAGACATATAATGTGGTACAGAATGATTAACTGACTTCAGAATTCTAAAGCTTAGAGTAAGGACATAAAACACATGTTTTTAAGGCTGTAACTAGCCAGAAAACTTGGAAGCTTTCTGTTCTCTGTTCTATCCCTTCCTTTAATTATTAATGTTATTTTTTTCTTAATCAACTCTTAATTCATTTGACATGTTTTATATGAACATATATAGTCTTAAAGTCATTATTCTCTTTTAAGATAAATAAAATAATAATGCTTTATCCACTTAACTGTTCTAGGATTCTACATCATAGCCCATCTAATCTGTGTAAAAAGTCACCAAAATGCTTTATTAACTAAATGAAAAAATTAGGCAAATGTGTTTGACTTCATTTACTTGTAGAAAATAAATTGAGATCTACAAACAATCAACTGTTCATCCATCCATCCATCCATCCATCCAAAATATTTACTAAGTTCTGTGTCAAGTATAAATATTTGAACATTCAAACCCAGAAGATCAATTAGAAGATGTACTTTTAAGTTGAGGTCAAATGACAAAAAATAAAAATTATGTCTTTAGATAAATGCTTAAGTAGAGGAATTGAAATGATAAAGTTTCTCCCAGTGATTTATGATGGAAAAATTAGTCACTTTTATTTATTCAAATTCCATCGGACAAATATATTATAAATTTAACTTCAATGTGCAAATAAGATATGTGTAGGCTTTAGTAGAATATCAGATCAGTTCTCATTAGGTGACAACAGTGTTAAATAACTATAATAATATTGGAATACAAACTTTGATGTCTGGATCTAAGTAGTAAAATCATTGGTATTGAAGATAGAAATAAGGAAGATATTAAGCCATAAGCTTCACCTGGCATATTTCATTAGCGTCTGAACAAAATTCTTCATTGGAATTTGCAACACTGCTTGTAGTTCATCTTATTACTTTTACAGGGGACAAACAGCCATGTAATTACAGTGTATTTTCAGTATTACACGCTTATTTGTAGCCTGAAGATTAGATACCAATTGGATGTTATTATTTATTGGTAAGTATAATTACCACAAAACTTGTTCTCTGTATCTAAGAGTTCACATTTCAATTCTGCAACAACTATACAACTATACAATTATTTTTCAGTTAGCTTATATCTATATTATTATTTAATAATTATATTCATATGAGATATAATAAGATAGTTTTTAAATCACTGTTAAAAAAGGGATCAGCTATATATAAGAAGTACACAGTAAATATTTTATATTATGGCACTTTCTATTTTTATACTCATTTCCAATGCCAGTTATCCTGACAATACATCTGGCTTCTTGGGGACATATATGATATGTCTTCAATAATTTGAAATTTATAATAATAATAATATAATAATAAGCTGCAATATGTTTGTATAACAGCACTTTTTTTTCAAAGTGCTTTCACAAAAATTAAACTCCACACTATTCGAAGTAGTTAGCCAGGAAAGAGAACCTATTTTAACCAGAAAGGGAATTTGGGATACAGAGGAGTTGTGTTCAGAATCCCAGAAACAAAGTTGGTATCTCATGAGTCATAAATATTATCTTTTCCACTAGCTATATGTAGTGGAAGTTGAACAGTGTCATGATTATAATTTAAAAATTTTCTCTGAAGGAGTCATTCATTCATTCACTCATTCACACTGTGACTTGAGAAAAGGTGTGTAATGAGGCTAACTCAGGACAAAACTGGCTTTGCTGGGGAAGCTGTGAACGAGTCATCCAGCGGTCGACACATCAGTCAGAAGGCGGAGTACCAGAGAACAGGGATTGGGTGGCACTAGAAAGATATTTCTGGAGTCAATGCAAGGAAGCATGTGCTATACTAGATGATCTGTCAATCTCTCAGTACCAGTGGTGGGTTGGTAAATATTTAACAAACAGATCTCCGGGGGAATCAAAGCCCCAATTTGTAGCATTTGCTGATTTTCATGGTGTAAATTATCCTACCAGGGTTGATTTCAAGCTACCAACGTGATGGCCCTGATGGTGGGGTTGGGAAGAGACATGCAGTAGTGCACCATAATACATTATTTCCATAATACACGTGCAATAGAGGTATATAGCCTCAAAGCATAGATTGTAGTAAAATATAAACATTTTAAGTGGTGATTAGTTTTGAGTATTAATTATTTTTGCTTTATCTAACAATTATAAGTTCATGTAATTTTATTTTGAACAATGGCTTTGTTTGCCAATTAGCTTGCAAAATAACTGGAAATCAAAAGTCCAGCACATCATTGCTGTGGATCTTCACTTTCCAAAATGTAGAAAGAGCCAGTTGCTTGGGCCCCATGTTAGTTCACTAGGGTTGCCATAACAAAGAACCATGTGAACTGGGTGACGTAAATGACAGAAATTCATTGTCTCAGAGTTCTGGAGGTTAAAATTCCAAAGTCAAGGTATCAGTAGGGTTGGCTATTTGTAAGGCTGTGAGGAAGAGTCTACTCCATGCTTCCCTTCCAGTGTCTGGTGGTTTGCTAGCAGTCTTGGGTGTTCTTTGTCTTGCCCATGCATTACCTTGATCTCTGCCTTCATGTTTACATTCTCCCCATGTTCATGTCTGATTCTCTGTTCAAATTTCTCCTTTTTATAAGGACACAACTGTATTAAATTAGATCCCATCCTAACACCCTCATCTGAGCTAATTGCATCTACAATGATCAATTTTCACATACGGTCACATTCTGAGGTACCGGGATACTGGGGTACTGCCCCCACCAAAATTCATATGTCATACACTTGCACCTCTCTGACTTATACGGCACGTGGTCCAAATGTCTGTTAGAGGCAGTGTGACCTTATTGTTAAGTACACAGACTGTTCTGAATTCAGAGTTGGGTTTGAATTATTGCTTCACTCCTTTCCTGGTTAAGCCACATAGCCTGCATGGCTTCTATTTCCCTATCTATAAAATGTGGGAAATACAATTTAACTTTCAGGTTGTTTTGAGGATTAAATGAGAGAATGAATGTCAAGATCATAGCATAATGACTGGTACAAACCAATGTTGACCAACACAGGTGTATGTGGTGTGCATGTAGTCTCCAAGGCTTGATGTGTCTGTAGTTTGCCACTAGGTGCTTAACTCCTAGAAGCCAAGGACTGTATGACATTTATCTTTATCTACCAGGCACACGGCTGCTACTGTTGGTTGAGAGAAAGTATTGGTTGAAGGAAACTACACACTTTTTAACGGTAACATTTTATGTTTATTACTGATGATAAAAATCTCATTTTATGACTCATAGCTATCTCTTATTATATTTCAGCCTAAAAAAGACATGTATCATTTAAAGTTGACCTGAGAGTTGAAATACTTCAACTGTCTCTTCATCATTATATTAACCTAGCATCCAAAATATGACATAACTTTATACCATATTTTAATTAAACTTTTCATTTTGAGATAATTGTAGAGTCACATGAAGTTGTAAGAAGTAACACAAAGAGATCCTGTAATATCTTGCAAAAATCCCAAAATATCTTGACCAGATACATTAACATAACTAAGATACCGAACAGTTTCATCACTATAAAAATCCCTCATATAGCCTTATGGATATCCCATTATTCCCACCAAATTTAGTTTAATAATAGCTCACCATTTTACATTCCTACAAGCAATGTATGAGAGCGAGGTTCCTTACATCCCCTTCAACATTTGGTATTATCATTATTTTTTATTTTAGCTTTTTTTTTAACTAACAATGGTTAATGACTAAACAACTTTTGATGGACTTTTTTGACTTTCATCAAAATGTCTCTTTATGTCTTTATGTCTTTGCCCATTTTCTGATTGGAATGTTTGTTTTATTGCTGTTGAGTTTTAAGGGTTCTTTATATATTCTAGCTACTAGGCCTTTTTTGAATATGCAGTTTACAAATACTTTCTGTAAACTGTAGTTTATTTTTTCATATTCTCAACATGTCTTAGGTAGAGCAAAATTCTTAATTTTGTTGAAGTTCAATTTATCAATTTCTCCTTTTTGTGCTTATCTAGTTTAATAACTATTTGCCTTGTCTTTATCTTAAATATTTTCTCTTATTTTTTTTTTTTTTTTTGAGTTGGAGTTTCACTCTGTCACCCAGACTGGAGTGCAGTGGCCGCTCCCGGACACCGCAGCCTCAACCTGCTGGGCTCTGGTGACCTTCCGCCTCAGCCTTCCAAGTAGCCGGAACTACAGGCGCGCGCTACCATGCCCGGCTGATTTTTTGATTTATTGTAGAGATGAGGTCTCGCTGCCCAGGCGGGTCTCGAACCCGCGGGCTCAGGCAATCCACACCTCAGCCTCCCAAAGGTGCGGGATTACAGGCTGAGCCACCGAGCCTGGCTTCCCCTATGTTTTTTAATAGAAGCTTTATAGATGTTTTGCACTTAAGTTCATGAATCTTTTAGAGTTAATTTTTGTATAAAGATGTAAGACTTACTTTGAAATTTCTTTTTTTGCCTGTGGATATTCAATTGTTTCACCATTCTTTCTTGAAAAGTCTATCTTCCCTCTATTGATTTGTACTTGAATCTTTGTCAAAAATTAGTTGGGTATATTTGAGGTGGTCTGTTTCTGGGTTATCTTTAATGTATATGTGTATTCCTCTGTCAGAATTCCACAGTCTTGATTACTGCAGCAATATAATGAGTCTTGAAATTGCATAAACTGATTCTCCCTATTTTAATTTTTTCAAATTCTTTTTGGTTTTTCTAGTTCTTCCACCCTTTCGTGTATGTATTAAGAATAATGTTATCTATATCTATAAAATATCTTACTAGAATTTTTATAGGGATTTTTATAGGGATTGCATTTGTACTCAAAAATGTATACAATTGAGGACGATTGACATCTTTATGAAGCCTTCAAATCCATGAACATGCTATGCTTCTCTATTTATTTAGATTTTCTTTGCTGTCTTTCATCAGTGTTTTATAGTTTTTAGCCTACAAATCTTGGACTTTTTTTTAGATTTACACTTAAATAGCCCACTTTTTTGAGTAATTAAAAATGACATTGTATTTTAAATTTAATTTTTTTACAAATTATAGCATATAAAAATACAATTGATTTTTATATGTTTGTCTAGTACCTTGCATCTTGTGGTCTTATTGGACTAATTTATTAATTATATAAGTTTTTTTTGGTAGATTTCTTGGATTTTATACTTAGACATTCTTGCAATCTAAAAAGAAAGAGAGTTGTATTTTGTCCTTTTAAAAGTCTGTATGCCTCTTATTTCACTGTCTTGCCTTGTTACACTGGCTAGAATTTGGGACCAGAATTTCAAGACTCACCACATGGTTTCTATTAATGCCATCAGATGAGTCTCAGTACAATCTGGTTAGGGTAAAAGTCTAGATTTCTCATTTAACCTTTGTTACTGAGAGCAGGGGGCGATGCCACAGTTTTCTTTGAGGTGTTTGTCTGGAGTAGAGCAGTTATTGTCTAAAAGTTTTCTATATTACAAGGCTGCCCTTTTCTTGGTCCTTTGGTTAGAGAAATAAGATGAAGGGTCTTTTTTTTTTTTTTTGTAGCTTTTTCTACATGCATGTGTGGACATTTTTCAGGCTGCAGACTTCTCTAACATTTAATCTGGGACATATGAGGCAAAATGAAAACCTAGTGACCTGCCACCATCTTGTTCCTCAGTCCTGAGACCACTAACAGGTCTACCTTTTCCTCTCCACCATTCAGAGTTTTCTTATGCTTACTTTATGCATAATTTCCAAAGTTTTAAATTATGCTTAGCAAGGACAATAGAGAAAATTGTCGACTTTATTTTCTTGGAAATAGTAGCCCAGTCTCACAGTTTAAAGAATAATATGCCACTTTAGGAGGCTGAGGCAAGAGGATTGTCTGAGTCCAGGTATTAGTGACCAGCCTGGACAACTTGGTGAGACCGTGTCTCTACAATTAATAAAAAATTAGTGGGGCATGGTGGCATGTGCCTGTAGTTCCAGCTACTTGGAAAGCTGAGGCGGAAGAACCACCTGAGCCCAGCAGGCCAAGGCTGCTCTGGCCATGAGCATGCCACTGCACTCCAGCCTGGGAGACAGAGACTCTGACTCAAAAAAAAAAAATAAAATAAATAAAATAAAATAATGTGCAATAGATACATTTAAAAAGTTTTAAAAAATGTTTGTACAATTTTTATAAATAGATCATCTTTATTCTGACAAGTGTAATTTTTATACAAGTTTCAGAATTTTTCATTCTAAAGGTACACATGGACATAAAGATCAAGATAATGTACACTGGGGACTCCAAGAGGAGTGTTGAAAAATTACTTATTGGATACAATATTCAATATTTGGATGATGGATAGGTACAGGAAGTCTGATTCCCACTATGATGCAATATAACCACATAACAAACAGACACATGTATCCCCTGAATCTAAAATAAAAGTGATATGTATATAGATTTTATGATTTTAAATTTTTTTCTTGTTCTCATTCAGTTGGAATTGTCTCTCTCTATATAAAACAATTCTACTTGTGTGTGAGGACAAGGAAAAACTTCCATGTATATCTATTTAAATCAAAAAATCAGCCGGGCGTGGTAGCACATGCCTGTAGTTCCGGCTACTTGGAAGGCTGAGGTGGAAGAATCGCTGGAGCCCAGCAGGTTGAGGCTGCGGTGGCCAGAAGCAGCCACTGCACTCCAGTCTGGGTGACAGAGTGAGACTTCAACTCAAAAAAAAAAAAAAAAAAAGAAAGTCAAGGTGATAGTGACAACGTGCAATACAAATTTTTTAATGCAGATATAGAAAAATACAAATATAGAAAATATCCAATAGCTAATGCCTAAAGCAGTCTAAAAAGAAGAAACATTCTTTACTTGCAAAAACTTTGTTTCTTTTAATTAAAAGAGAAAAAAATAACTACCAAGATTATCAATGACAGTAAGGAAGACTTCGAAGTTTCTATAGTACAATGGAAGAAATGGTTAGTTAACAGCATGCAGCATTTTATCAACTAACAAGCACTCGTATAATACATATACAGTTCATTTTTTGTGGAAGTATATGCAAATCACTGTGAGAGTGATGGTCTGGATTTCCTCCACACATTTCAAATCTAACTTCTTTAGAGATACAGAAGCAGCACTCGGGATGAGACAACTGGGTTTGAATGGCAAGTTCTGCTTTATATTAGCTTTGCAGCCTCAAGATAGTTCTTCAATATTTCTTTATTTGTAAATCGAGATGGTGTGAGTTGTGAGGATTGATTGAGAACATATACATACGACTCCTAAACAGTTTCCAGCATATGGCAGCTACTCTACAAATGGTAGGTCCTCTGCTTTAACAGGATTAGAGATGTCTGTTAATTCAGGATGAATTGCATCTGAACGTCCTAGGTGTGTGTCTTTGTAATCTCTGTCATTCTGAGAAGATACCAAAGAAGAGTGCTTTTAAAAACTTGGAAACAGACGTTTAGCCTGCATGGAAAAACCACAAGCCTGAATCTCACTCTTTAAGAAAAATTGCATTGATTATCTACTCAGAGAAGACAGAAAGGGAAGCAAAGTTCTGGTGGGTATGTGTTGAGTAGGCCACATGGAAAACTTCAAAACAAACAACAGTAATTCTGTTCCGACTCCCTTTTAAAACAATAGTAGCCAGGCTCAGTGGCTCAGTCTGTAATCCTAGCACTTTGGGAGGCTGAGGTGAGAGGATTGACTGAGCCTGCGGGTTCGAGACCCGCCTGGGCAACTTGGCAAGACCTCATCTATACAATAAAAAAAAAAAAAATTAGCCGGGCGTGGTAGCGCGCGCCTGTAGTTCCAGCTACTTGGAAGGCTGAGGTGGAAGGATTGCTGGAGCCCAGCAGGTCGAAGCTGTGGTGGCCGGGAGCAGCCACTGCACTCCAGTCTGGGCGACAGAGTGAGACTCCAACTCAAAAAATAAAATAAAATAAAATAAAACAATAGTAAAAATTCTTTACATTTGTATACTGCTTTACAGTTGACAAAGAGCTTTCACATATATTATCTCCTTTAAAAGAGACTGGAAGGCGCCTTTCCTCCCTGATTGATGTTTATGAATGTACTACTTTCCCCTGGGCTACAGTCATCAATAGTCAATGAGAAGAAAGGCTGGCGTTTTTGGAAATGCTTTGCTGCCAGGTAACTGCATTAACTCTGCTATTGTTGAATAGAGCCATGTATTAACTGTGCCACGGGATATCATCCATATCAACTAATGAATATTTGAATCCTTGTTTCTTATGGAGCAGTGTTTGAGACCCATTCCTCTCTGCTTGTCTAGTGCTCTCCCTGAGGATCTATATCCTCAATGAAGTTCTGTCTGATGGCTCTAGACATTTCAGAAAAAATCTACATGAAGGATACTTTACTAAGTCCTAAAGGAAAAAAAAAAAATGAAGAAAGTATGTAAACAGGTATCCTGCCACATGGAACAAGGATTATACTGTTCTGAGGACAGAAATTGATCCTATTTGTTGATGCCATGGGAGGTCTATTTTGCTTTCATGTAAAGAAGCATAATAAGTCCTATAATAAGAGTTATGGTATGCTAATAAAATCTCTGTGGAAATATTTAACACACGTCTGGGATGGGACAGATCTCTTAGAAGGGCTTCCCACAGTGTTTGGGAATCTGGGGCAAAGAATTTTTATAGACTTTTCTGATCCTAAGTTCTCTGCTTCTGAGATTTCTATTTGTTCTTTGTTTCATGCTATAGGAAATCATTCTTTAAATTCTCTGTATTTCTCATGATGTCGGACAGTGTTTACTACGTGTTGACAAAAAACTGAGGCAAAAAACAAAAACCACATTAGGCTTTCTAGAAAAATTCATAGGAGCAAGGTTTAATAAAACTGTTGGATCAGCATCCTGAGGCAGGATATCTCAGTGATGCATTGTTTTAGGGTTATGTAGGATTTCTTCAATCTTTTCTACCATTTCTAGTCTCCATAAATAATGACACTTTTGACATTTTTTTTGCCAAAAGTTCCAAAGCTTCATCCTGAGTTCCTAAATTCAAAAGGCTAGTTTCAACCAGATGCTTTAATACTTCAAAGTGAGGTCAGCCAACTCCCTATCTGAGGATAGGGGATTCTCTCTGCAACTGATTCTTGTTCACTCTTTAGTGTCTGACATTTGTGATAGCCTCCCTTCAAGAATTAGTTTCAGAATAGGTCATATTTCTTTTGGTTGCAAATGGCAGTAACCCAATTTCAAATAACTAACAGTCAAAAAAGAATTGGTTAACTTGCTACTGGGAAGTTCTAAGAGGTGGAACAGAACCCAGTTCCAAGTAGTTACATATTGTATCTTGATTATAAACTAGTTGTTTAGAAACAATGTAGGTAGAGGAATTATCTACCAAGAGTGAAATCTGGTCCAGCATAGTGGCTCATGCCTATAATCCCAGCACTTTGGGAGGCTAAGGCAGGAGAATTGCTTCAGTCCCGGAGTTTGCCCAACCTGGGCAATATAGCAGGATTCCATCTCTACAAAAAAATAAAAAATAAAAATAAAAAGATTAACTGGAGAAAAGGGAATGCTTCTATACTCTCTGTGGGAATGTAAGCTAGTTCAACCTTTGTAGAAAGCAGTGTAGCATTTTCTCAAAGCACTGAAAATTGAGCTTCCATACTATCCAGCAATCCCACTTCTGGGAATATACCCATAGGAACATAAATCAATATATGAAAAAGACACCTGCACACGCATATTTATTGCAGCACTATTCACAATAGCCAAACATGGAATCAACCCAGATGCTCATTGGAAGTGGACTGGATAAAGAAAATGTGGTACATATATATGCAAGATGGAATATTATGCAGTCATAAATAAGAACAAAATCATGGCCTATGCAGCAACATGGATACAGCTGGAGACCATTTTACTAAGTGAACTATTACAGAACTGAATATTGCATGTTCTCATTCATAAGTGGATCCTGATCACTGGTCACATGAACACAAAGGTGGAGTTAGCAGATGCTGGGCACTGGTAGGGGAAGGAGGGAGCACATGGCAACACACTGGGTACCTGGTTTACTATCAGGGAGAAAGAAGTCCAGGTAGAAACCCAAACTTCACCTGCATGCAGCTTACTTGTGTAGTAAATCTTTACTTGTACCCTATAGTTCTAAAATAAAATAAGATAAAATAAGTGAAAAATAAAATAAAATATTCTTTACAATAATAATAGTAACAACAAAAATAAAAGAACATTCAAAGAAAAGTAACTGAGGTGGTGGTGGTGGTGGTGGTGCACACCTGTAGTCCCAGCTACTCAGGAGGTTGAGGTAGAAGAATCTCCTGAGCCCTGGAGATTGAGGCTGTAGTGAGCCATGATTATGCAACTCTACTGCAGTCTGGGTCACAGGGTGAGACCTCAAAGCAAAAAAAAAAAAAAAAAAAACAGTAAAACCAGCTACAGCATGGTTTATTTTTTTATTTTTATTTTTATTTTTTTTTTTGAGTCGGAGTCTCACTCTGTCGCCCCGACTGGGGTGCAGTGGCCGCTCCCGGCCACCGCAGCCTCGACCCGCTGGGCTCCGGTGATCCTTCCGCCTCAGCCTTCCAAGGAGCCGGAATTACAGGCATGTGCTACCACGCCCGGCTGCTCTTTTGATTTATTGTAGAGATGAGGTCTCATTGCCCAGGTGGGTCTCGAACCCACGGGCTCAAGCAATCCACTCACCTCAGCCTCCCAAAGGCGCGGGATGACAGGCTGAGCCACCGAGACCGGCCAGCCTGGTTTAAAGATTCAAAGATTATGGGTTCCAGAATAAGATAGTGTGTCATTCAAATCTGTGTTCTGCCCTTTTTCAGTATAGTGCAGACTGGCAGAAATTACTTAAACTTCAAGAAATTACTTAAACTTCATTGTCTCCATTGTAAAAATGAAATAAAATTATTTTTTGTCAGCATTATTGTGAGACTAAAAGATGATGTGTATAGAGGCTCAATGAACAACTGTTACCCTTGGCATTATAACAAAAGGCTCTTTGCTAATTACAAAGGATGCAAGAGAGAACTATCTAGAAGGAAAGAAGGAAGCCTGAGCAGATCAGTTCATACCAAATAGTGAGGTTAACTTTAGAGGTGGGTACAGGTGCTATGGGAATACCTGGAAGGCCACGCAGGAAGCAGAGCCACCATATTAACTCCAGAAATCATATGCACGTCATAGTCTGTAGAACGAAGGGCACACATAGTTGCCATTCATGTAACGTATTGGTTGAATGATATGAAATTGCTGATATTCAACCATTTTTGATATGCAAAAATAAAACGTCAATGTGCCCCCTAGAACTGAGTCACATGGAATCCCTGCATGGGGAGGAGGGAAGAATCAGAGACTTCCTGGCAGTTATGTCTGAGGCGAGCCATGGGAGATGAAGAGGAATGAATCATCATGGCAGTGAAGAAGTGGGAGAAGACATAACCAGCGGGGGTGGACAGATGCTAAGAACGGAGGCTTGACGTAGCATTCTGAGGGGCAACCGCAGAAATTCAGTGTCTCTGAGTGGAGATGGAGGCAAGATGAGAGAGGACCTAAAGCTGGAGAGGTGGGCAAGGTGGATTACTTACACACTGCAGAGACGACGGTCTTTTTTTTTTTTTGAGTCGGAGTCTCACTCAGTTGCCCAGACTGGAGTGCAATGGCCGCTCCCGGCCACCGCAGCCTCGCCTGCTGGTCTCCGGCGATCCTTCCGCCTCAGCCTTCCGAGTGACTGGAATTACAGGCATGCGCTACCACGCCCGGCTGATTTTTTGATTTATTGTAGAGATGAGGTCTCGCTGCCCAGGCGGGTCTCGAACCCGTGGCTCAGGCGATTCACTCACCTCAGCCTCCCAAAGGCGCGGGATTATAGGCTGAGCCACTGAGCCCGACTTGAGACTACGGTCTTGAAGCATAATTACAAAGCGGTCACTGCAGTAGACACTAATTCTAGAATCCCAAACAATCCTGTTGGTAATGAAATTAGATATTTCCTCCATCATGGCCTTCTCCAACTTTCCAGTCTACATCAGGTCTGCCCTCCAGTCTCTTTCATGGCACTTTATTCTTTTTCTTCATAGCATGGGCTATATTTGGAGATTATAGAGTGTATTTATGTGCATGTTTATTTGTTTAATATCTATCCCCCTTAGTAGATGATAAACTGCAGGAGGACCGGGGCCTGTTTAAAATCGCCTATTCAGTGCTTAGCACAGTGCCTGAAACTAAGTAGGGGGCTCAATAAATATTGGTTGAAGCAATGTGTGAGCAGCAAATATGAGTTTTGTGAAGTCTGCTAATTCCCACACCAATTTCTCCCTGCTGGAAATACTCTAGGGAAGTCCATTGCAGAAGACTGTAGAGAACAATCTCTATCACTTGTCCCATTTACCTAATTCACATGAAAGAGTGCCCTTCTGCACAAGTACCAGCTGTGTGGGGAATATGGCCTCCTTCCCTGCTGACTCCTGGGTGCTTTGGACGCAGCTTGTGTGATACCAGGTGACAAGTCAGCATTGGCTACGTGTCAAAACAGAGAGATTTGAAGAGACATGTTGCATATTTTTCTTAACACACTAACGCAAGGCCTCTTAGCCAGAGATGAAGAGGCTTGAGTGTTGAGGATAACAGATGAAGAAAGTATCTTTTTAAATTTTTACTAAACTCAAGGCAGTTTGTCAGGGAGAGTCATCTGAGAGGCATGTTTGTTGCAAGGATGTGCAATTCAATTTGGCAAGCATTTGGTTATTGTAAGAACTTGAATTAGATCTTGTAGGACATCATTAGCCACCAAAGGGAGTAGCGATATCCTTGTTGTGTGGTTCTGGCCTACCAGTATTAAGTATCTCCTTGCTATATAAGAGTAACCAGTTTTTCACCATAAAACTGTAGGACAGATTTCCTCTTGTACACAGTTTTAAAAATTATGTTCAAATGACTTTAATAGGAAAGGGGAAACAGGCTTGATAGAGATAAAACACATGACAATTCCTACTCTGAAATGACCACCTTGCTGTGACCAGAACCTGATCTCCTAAATTCTTTTTTGATGTATATAAACTATCAACTTGCATAATGTATCAATTGCATTTTTCTACCCTTAAATGTAAAAATCCACTTTCAATAAAGAAAACACTTAACATATGAAACATTAAATATGAGATGAAGTGAAAGATAAAACACTTTTTGAGAAATAATATTCATTCAAATAAAAATACTTCTGAAGGCCTGGTGTTGGTGCATGCCCTGATTCTTTTAGGCTTAATCCTTGAATATTTATAATATCTCTTTTTTCCCCCCAAAAGCAAAGTCAGATTATTGTGTTGGGTATTTAAAATAAAACATTTGTTATTAGTTTTAAAATCAACAAATATCCATATTGAACAGAGTTTAGAGGAAAACCTTATATTGCTGCTTTTAAGAGGCATCATATATACGTTTCTTTTCAGAAGACTCTTCAGTAGAGTTTCAGTAATTAGCTTAGGCTCTTATAGAGTTAGGTTCAGTTTTATGCTATCTGGAGCTATAACAGTGAAAAATGAACTGGATTTGGAGATGCACATTTGCGAAACTATTTAAAACAATGATCATATGTGCCTAACTAGGTCAATGGGGAGAGAATCATTGCCAGTGCTCAACCAAACTGGAAACCCAGGGGGGAGACTCTACCAGTGCAAACCCTACCTGGGGCCAGTGTCTATTGTGAGATTTAAATATTGTAGGGAAAATTGCTTTATCAGGTAGCCATTAGTACTAGATGTGACTTTAGTCATCTACAAGAAGTGATGTGGCTCCTTAAGTGGTAAGCTGAACAGTTGGTAGCGGTTTGGACACCCAAAGAAGAAAGTCCACTAAACAAAACTTTAAAAAGCAGACACTTTTCTCTAGGCATTCTCAGATCATATCCTCATTCACAGAGCTGGAATGATCCATCACTTTCCTGGAGACTGAATGAGAAAAGAGCAAAACATCGTGTACCATGGCTTATTTGGGGATGAATAAGAAGCCCCAAGTCACCACATGCATCTCATTATGAGGTTAACCAGTTAGCCCACTCTTTACTTGTATTGCGGTTAATTACAATGTGCCTTTCAACACAATGCAGGGAATGTTTTAATTTTCTCTTCTGAAAAGCTGCTCCTTTACAAAAATTAACCCTTTCTGTTAAGAGGGAAAGATGCTAAAACTATAGACTTGGGCTTCTAACAGAAGGATATTAAAGAATCTGCGATTTCTGCTTTATAGGAATTTTAAAAAAAGGAAAAATGTAACTGGGAGGTTCTTAGTTTCACGCTTTTTGAACGCCGCTGAGCAGTTCTACTGTGATAGAGACCATCCTTCCTCAGCAACAGTTATAACCTTATAACCTAAGGAGAGAAACACAACAAGCCAGGGCTGCTATGCAGACAAGCGGGATGGTGAGGGGCACTTGGGAGGGACAGCAATTAACTCTCCCTCAACTGTAGAGAACCAGGTTTCTCTTGATCTCACAGTAGACTTCATCCAGTAGCCAGGATCCTTTACAGTGAGTGAAACGGAGAGTAATGCTGTAGTACCAAAGAGGAGACCCGCCCTGGTCTGGCGTTCATAGTGAGAGAACTTTCATAATGAGGCCTGTGGATAAAGGACTGAGATCCTTTACAGCAGAGGGAAGTGCAAATAGGGTGCGTCTGAGTTGATCTCGTGGAGCCACTTCACCTCTGAACAGGTTGGAGTTTTCAAGCCCCTTGAAGTTTTAAAAAGGCACTGATTTCAGCGTGAAATGTTTGCTGCACTGTGCTCAGCTGGAATGAAACGAAGGGGAGGAAAAGTAGCTTCTTTCTTGCATTCAGAAAGCAGAGGCCAATTGAATGGATTCTACTCAAACTGATTGCGTTTGTAGTTTTTGAAAGGGGGAAAAAAAAGCTAAGAAGTTTAAATCCTATTCACTAAGTTCACAAAAACAAAACCCGGACACAGAAGGACTCTGAGAAGTGCACACATCCTTACAAGAGATGGACAATTTAAAACAACCTTCATTAAATAAGTCCCTTTCAAACTGGCTTCTTAGGATAATTCAGTGGCTCATATTTCTTTGCCTTATTTTAAGGGCGTTTTTCACGGTGGGCTAGTTTAAATCAACTGCTCTGCATGATTTTGTAAGTTTAGAAGGACTTCTTGACTCACTGAGTTATAAAACAAAATTTTTTTCCTATTTCTTTTTTAAAGAATAGCATATATGTCTGTGCTGCCCTGCCACTTGCCAATTACTACTGAGCAATCTAACATGGAACCCAACAATGGTGCTGAAAAGTGAAATCTGGTTGGTTTTGATTTATTTGCTCATCCTGCTCATCTGCCATCTCCACCTGGTCAAGATGCACAGAACATTGATAGGAGGTCTTACTGGTCTGTCTTCCACTTATCCTTTGCTTATGCAAAATATTGTGCATTTATCCATCTGTTTAATTCATACAATGCTTTAAAGCTCATTCAGCTACCTGAGTCTCCTTTACATCTGTCTACTTTAGCATCTTTGGTTTGGTCTGAGGCCTCCAGAGGTCAGGAAATTGGATATTACCTCACTTTATACAGGACCTGGGAGAGCACCATGCTTAACAAAAGCTTTTAGATATTGATGACAGTGATAAGTGCATGCCATCCCACTGCACATAAGGAACCTTGTAAAGAGTGGGTCAGATGTAAAAGATATTGTATGCTGGAATTTGCATTTAAGGTGATGCACTGGCTAGTTCAGAACACCAAGATACCTACCTGTTCAGTGCCTAGGTACAGGACTACTTTTAGTAAGTGACCTGAAAGAGTCTCCCATTTTCTCTTATTTTTTAAATAAACTAGACACTAAATGGCACTCCATATCTGTCAATTAATTAGAAGTTTACATTTTAAAATTTCATTTGTAGTCAATTGTTCATGATGTATAAGTTTGCAGAGGTGATGATTTTCTGTCTTTATTTTCATTTTATGGATTAGGATAATTGCTTTCAGGAAACCAAAGCTGGAAATGCCCCATGCCAGAATCACCCTGAAAACTAAGATTAGATGTGAGATCACTAGCTCACATCTAATCTTACACATTCTATGAGCCCTACACCACTAGTTAGATTATTGAGTAGCATTCATGATGCTTGGTTGCTTTCATTTTCTACTCTCATCATTCTTACATTTTTAAAAAATAATGGTGTTATCTATGTATTTTCTTAGGCACAGGCCATGAGTCAGCTTAAAGGAAAGATCATAGCCCTCCATAAACAGCAGTGTATGTGCTGTGGTAGCATATATGCTTCAGAAAACATCGTTTTGGTAAATAATTAATAACTGGCTATCAGAGTTGTTGCAATACTCATACTACTGAAAGATGAGCAATGTAGGAATACAAGGGGTACATGCCAGGTCCCTAAATGAACCAAAATGGCTTTCTTTTTCGAATTTGTGACAGTTGATTCCTCATATACAAAGGAGTACCCAATAAAAACCAGAATTATATTTTGCAGGATGGTCCCCTTGTAGTACACTTGAAATTTGTTCTTCCAGATCAAACGGTCAACTCAAGTTTTGAGAAGGTTGCATCATGATTTGCGGACAAATCACTCATGTTGTGCTGAATGTTTGGCAGTTTTTGACTAAAAAGAGCAGGGCTCTGTGCCCCGCTTTCCCTATTCACTCGATCTTGTCCTGAGTGACCTTTATTTTGCTTGTTTCCTCAGATGAAAAATGTCATCACAGGGAAATGTTTTGCTGATGTGGAAGAGATGAAACAAAAAAACAGCAGAAGCATTAAAAGGCATCGAAATCGACAAGTTCCAAACCATTTTGAGTGGTGGAAAAAGTATCTCGATAGGTGTATTGCCTCAAATGGAGAGTATTTTGAAGGTGACTGAATTTTAAACATGTAAGAACAAATCCACAATTGTTTTAGAAATAAATCCTGGAAGTTTTGGGTCCCCTCATATGCATGTGTGTATGTGTATGTGTCTATCTGTAGATTGCCTTACCAAAATACCTGCCTGTAACCCTTATTTGTTCTCAGTAAGTACAAGTTAGCTGTGCTCCCTTCAAGAAAAATGGCGGAGTTTGTCTTATGGGCTTCTGCTTTCTCTGTCCTTTCCCTTTTCTGGTGATTACTCTTACCCCTAAGCACTGTATTTGCTCCAGTGAATTTATACTTTTGGGTTAAAGTTATGTAACAATAGTAAAATCTTTGATAGTAAACATTTTACCATGACTAGATGCTTTGTTTGTCATTTTTTTCTGGTGGCAGATCAACTCTTTCTCCTACTCCTGCCACAGTTAAAGGGAGTTTAAGCATCACTAAGCAGCACTGAGTTGTGTTTTTCTGGGTGGAAATGGAAATGGGGAGTGGAAACTACATGTTTGACCTTGACGATAAGTTAGATTTAACTTTTTAGATAAAACAGGCATGTACTGGTTGAAGGGGGTTCAATTATTTGGGACTCTCTAAGATTTCCATTGACTCTGCTGGCTCCCCTCACCCCAAGGAAAGATGATACTAGGTTGGCTCCACAGAGCTGCTAGAGGGTAAGAATTTGGCAAGCTTCTCCTTATCTTTCTATGAATTATGGATTTCTTTTGGCTGGCTTAGGAAGCCAGCTCTATGTTATGGGATTTCTTGATGAACACAAGAAAAAAGAGGGTAGCTGTGGTCTTAGTAGGGAAGACAGTAAGAAAATTCCCATGCCAAACTGTCTTTCAAGCCAACCAGATTAAAAATAATTGATCAAATAATGATAAATATACAGGAAGTTCTGTGCATAATGGTCAAAATGGATGTAAAAAAATTACTTTAACCTCAGTGGCATTAGCCCAAGAAATTTGAAAGAATTGAAAAGGACTTGTCTAGAGAAATAGTAGCTGACACTTGATTGGAGATGATAAAATCCTATAGGGGGATTCCCACTAATAATGAAATAAAATAAAAAGAAAAGTCTTTTTCAATAACAGTCTCTGTCCCTAGTGAATGACTATGTACTTTAAAACATTAAATTTATCTTTATGTTCTTGAGATTTTGGTGTAGGGCTGACTCAAGTTAACTAATTTATCTCACTGGATGTTTTCCAACATAAAAACGCTTCACAATGAGGCTCTTTTTCATCTATCCTATATACAGGGCATGCCAAAAAAAAGTATACACATTTTAAGAGTGACATTCACTCAAAAGATGGTGTTAATCAAATGAATGCTAGTGTCACCATTCAACAGGCAGGACAGTCAAAGAAAATGGCAGAAGCATGACTGAGTGAACGTTGTACGACATATTGCTACTATAATTTAATTCAACTTCAAAAGGTAATACATAGATAACATCTCTTAAAATGTGTATGCATTTTTTGGCACCCCTGATATATCTATATCTATATCTGTATCTGTATCTATATCTATATCTATCTCTCTATACACATATATGTATATGTATAAATACAATTATATATGTGTATACAACATACATATAATTATTGTTATTTTTTAATGACTTTTTTAAAAGCAGTTTTAAGATCACAGTAAATATTAGCAGAAGGTACAGAGATTTGCCATATACCTCCTGGTCCTATATGTGCATAGCTTCCCCTCTTAGCAACATCTACTGTCAGTTTGGTACATTTGTTACAGTTGATGAAACTACACTGACATACCATTATCATCCAGAGTTCACAGAATGATACATTCAGGTTCATTCTTGTTGTATATTCTACAGATTTGGACAAATATAAATGACATGCAGTCATCATGATCAAATCATATAGGGTATTTTCACTGCCCTAAAATCCTCTGTGCTTTGCTTCTTTATCCTTCCTTCCTTCCTCCCTAACTATATGACTATCTCCATAGTTTTACCTTTTCTAGAATGTTGTATAGTTGGAATTGTATAGGAATGTAGTCATTTCAGATTGACTTCTTTCAACTAGTAGTAAGATGTATTTAACTTTCCACTACATCTTTTCATAGTTGTATTAAAACATATTTATTCATTCATTTACTGAAAGACATCTTGTTTTTTCAAGTTTTGGCAAGTATAAATAAAGCTGCTATAAACATCTGTGTGCAGGTTTTTGTGTGGATTAAGTTTTCAACTCCTCAGGGCAATAAAAATACTAAGGAATGTAATTGTTGGATCATACAGTAAGAATATGTTTAGCTTTGTAAGAAACTGCCAAACTATCTTTCAAAATAACTGTACCATTTTGTACTCACACCATCAGTGAGTGAGAGTTCCTGTTGTTCCACATCTTTGTCAGCAGTTGATGTTGTCAGTGTTCTGAATTTTGGTCATTCAGATAAGTATGCAGTGGCATCTCATTGTTGTTTTAATTTGCATTTCCCTAATGGCATATAATGCTGAGTATTTTTTCATATGCATAAGCCATCTTTGGTGAAATGTTTATTAAGGTTTTTGGCGCAACTTTTACTGGGTTGTTTGTGTTCTTATCGTTGTGTTTTAAGAATTCTTTGTACACTTTGGAAAATAGTTTTTCTTTTTTTAAAATCTGGTATAACATTTAGAAAAAATTTTCCAGCCCATGGCTTGTATTTTTATTCTGAGTCTTTTACACCAAAGAATTTTTAAAAGTTTAATGAAGCACAGCTTATTAATTCTTTGTTTCATGGATTATGACTTTGGTGTAGTCACCAAAGTTAAAAAATAATCACTAAACTCAGAGTTATCTAAATTTTCTCATATGTTATCTTCTAGGATTTTTGGTTTTGCATTTTATATTTAGGTCTGTAATTCATTTTGAATTAATGTGTGTGAAGTGTGTAAGATTTGTGTCTAAATTCTTTTTTTTTTTGCATGTGGATTTCTAGTTGTTATAACATCATTTTCTGAAAAGACTGTCTTTTCTTTATTGTTTTACCTTTGTTCTTTTGTCACAGATCAGTTGACTCTATTTATATGAGTCTAGTTCTGGGCTCCCAATTCTGTTTTTTGATCTATTTGTGTATTCTTTCATCAATACCACACTGTCTTGGTTACTGTAGTTGTATGGTAAGTCTTGAAGGTGGGTAGTGTCAGTCCTCCAACTTTGTTCTTCTCCTTCAATATTATGTTGTCTACTCTTCATCTTTTAATATAATATTTTTATTTTTAACAAGGTGACATATACACCTAGTTGAAATATATCTTCTACATTTAAATATCTTTCTCACAGAATTTTCCCCAATATTTAATAAAAAGAACAATACATTAAAAAAACCCCTCTTACTTGCATTGTTGCAATAGCCTCCTAATTGGTCTCCCTGTTTTTAAAGTTATGCACCTACACTCTACTTTCAGCAAAATAGCCTTAGTAATCCTTTTAAAACTTTAGTCAGGTAATGCCTTTGGTTAAATCCATGGAGATCAGAGCAAAGTCTTTCAATGACCTACAAGACCCTGAATAACTGGCTACCACGATCTCCCTGATCTTAGCACACACCTTTTGCTTCCCTCGCTCTGGTCCAACACAATGGCTCCTAGCTTTTACTGGTTCTCAAACAAACTGCTGTGCGTTACCTTATAGACTTTGCATGTCCCTTCTGGCTCTAACATTCCATCCCTAGAGATTGTCATGGCTGTTGTTTTGTTTGTTTTGTTTCGTTTGTTTGTTTTAACTCCTCTAATTCATTGTTCAAATATCGCCTTTTAAATGAGCTCTTCCATGACGGCCTTGCTTAAAACTGAAATTTGACCTGTCCCTCTGCCCCAGTCTTCCTTCCATTGCTCTGGTTTTCCTGTTTTCTCTATGGCGCTTATCACTATGTTACTGTGTAATTTACTTCTTTATTATGTTTCTCGTTTACTCCGCCTCTCCCCATTCCTCCTCCAACAAGTTATACAGGGTCTTTTTGGTCTGTTTTGTTCATTAGTATATCTGACAGTCTAGTGCCTGGAACATAGATACTTAATAAATATTTATTGAATGAATATCATACATACCAATTTCTCTTTGGTAAAGGAAAAAAAAATGAACAGTGACGGTGAAAGCGTGTATCATATTCCAGAAATTTTAGTATGGAATACTCAACATGGACACATGTCATATTTAAGGAATTGAACTTCAAGGAGTAAAACAACAATTCTTTAGACATATAGGTAGCTATAGCGGGTCACCTACTATGGCTTAAAAAACAGCCAGATATCAGATTTCTTCACTGCAAAATTCAATGCCAGATACGAGGAGCTATTGGGGGGGGTGAGGGGGAAACAAGCTAAGATGTCAATAGAGAAAAAGGCAACAGGCAGATATTCTTAAACATGAAAGAACTCATGGAATATGGCACTCTTGAGTCCTTGAAAAAATGCTTGACAATGAATTCTAGCTAATTAAGAGATAAATCAAAGTAAAGAATTCGGGAATTGAGAAACTGTGATAAAAAGGACTGATGGTGTTTGAATCCATTTAAATATAGAATTAAGACTAAACAACTGAGGGAATTATTGCTATAGAACAAATGTGAGTATTATTAATTAAAACAATGTAAAATTAGTAGTATAAAGATAATTGGAAAGTGTGAGGAAGGAAGATATTCTCATATTTCTAAGAAGGAGTCTACCGATACAGACTAATATTGAAATATATAATAAAATAGTAATAACTCCAACTCTTACTGTTTTTCATATCCCCCCACACTACCTTTTCAAGCGTTGGGAGTTCTAAATCTTATAATGATAAGCCACTTATTTGAAAATTCAATTCCTTTAGTTTTGTTTCCGTTTCTCTTTTTACTAATAAAGTAAATTTAATACTCTTATTAAAATAGTATCTACATAGAATCCTATTTTAGCAAAAGCAATGGGATCAATCTATCAGTTATCTCTCTCTCTCTCTCTCTCTCTCTCTCTCTCTCTCTAGTTACTATTTCTATCCTTATCTGCTTATAGCAGTACAAGATCTGAAATTGTGTTAACCTAATGTTGGGGCAGTAATTTTTGGATGATGGAATCTGGAAGTGGATTTTTATTTACTTCTTTGTACATTTCTGCATTGTTTAGCTACTTTTTAAATGAGCACCATCATTATTTAAAACAAAAACAATTGAAGAAAAATTTTAAATTCACTATTTCCCCTCCTCCAAAAAAAAAAAAAAAGGAGAAAAAAAAGAACCTGAAAGAAAATAAGTCTACATACTAATAGTAATTAATATTATGTGACGTAATATGGATATTTGTGTCTTCCATTTTTATATCTTTTTTTAAAATATATGTTATAAAATGTAGCACCCTGTCCTGATCTTTTTCTCATGGCTTCATTCCAGAGAGCCAACAACTTGCAAACCTTTCATATGCTTCTCCTGATATTTATTTACATATGTTCATATTATTTTCTTGATTTTTGACAATGTCTATTTCCCCCCCATTTTTTCAGTGGAGAATTTAGCCTCTTACATTTTCTCTCCTTCATCTCTATCACACAATTTTCTCCATCTCCTCTAATATAGTTATATTGCATTGTTTTTGTTAAATAAAAACTCAGTGTTTACATTATAATGACAACATATATGTATACTTCTGGAGCAATAAAGTGCTCTGATTTCTTTTCCTCCTCATTTGACCTTTTGTTATTCCTGGAGTTAATAATAGCTTCATTTAACAATTTTCTTTAATTTTTTACATACCTATCTTCATCTCCCCCAGTGTTTTAATAGATCAATCAAATGCCTATCATACAATTCTTCCAAAATGCTCAAGTGTATTATCTGTCAGTTACAGCTCTGCATTTTTCTATCTTTTTTTTGCTTGTTTATCCTCAGTCATCCAATTTCTTGTTCCAAACTGGACTGTTGGCTCTTTGAAAATTCCCTTCACTGGTCTCCTGTATCACATCCCTCTTTCTTGGATCCTGTAACTCCCTTTCTTAAAGATATCCTTAATTTTCATGGAGTAATTAATTCAGTCCCTTCTAGAGAAAGAGTAAAAGTTTTGAGAGTTGCAGACTTGAAATCACCTTTATTCTGCCCTCATATCTGTTTAGTTTTTGTACTAGGCATAAAATTCAGAGGGTAGTGTTCCACTGTCTTCTAGCTTCCAATGGTGATATTGAAAGTCAGATGTAAGTCAGATGACTGATCTTTTAAAAATGAGCTGTCCTACCTCTTCAGAAGACTTTAGGACCCTCTCTTTATCTCCATTGTTTTAAAATTATATGATGATGTGTCCTGGAGTGGGTCCTTTGTAATTCAGAGATCTGGCATAAAGCAGGCCCTATTACTACTGATGTTCATGCCCTTGTCTTGGGGAAATTTCCTTGTATTTCTCCTCTATTTCATCTTTTCTATCTAGAACTCATAGTTTCCAGCATTGGAATTCCTGAGTTGATTGTCAAAATGTTTTCTTTATCTTCATGCTTCTATTGCACAGCTCTCTTTTTGTTTGTGTGTATGTTTATTCTCTGCAGGATGTTCTCAACTTTATCTTCAATTAATTCCACTGAATCTCTTTATTTTTTGAGTTGGAGTCTCAATTTGTCGCCCAGACTGGAGTGCAGTGTCTGCTCCCGGCCACTGCAGCCTCGACCTGCTGGGCTCTGGTGATCCTTCCGCCTCAGCCTTCCAAGTAGCTGGAACTACAAGCGTGTGCTACCACGTCCGGCTGATTTTTGATTTATTGTAGAGATGAAGTCTCGCCAAGTTGCCCAGGTGGATCTTGACCCCACAGGCTCAGACAATTCACTCACCTCAGCCTCCCAGGGCGCGGGATTACAGGCTGAGCCACCGAGCCCGGCTCTCCACTGAATTTCTAATCTCTTCCTCCAAATATTTAATTTTCAAGATCACTTTTATATCCTTTGATTTTTCCTATAAAATAACATTCTATTTTAATTTCATTAATGAATGTTTTAAAAAAAATGTTGATTATAGTTTTTTTTTTTGAAAGCAGGATTTATTGAGAGGACAGAAAAGCTCCCACAGTGGGAGGGGACCTGAAGGGGTTACTTTGATTATAGATTCTGATGTATTCTTTCTTATTATGATATTGCCTCTGATTCTTTTGAATTCCTATTTTCTATTTGTGTTTGGCCCCTTCATTTTATTTTGGAAGATATCTCAACTATTTGGTGATTGTTGACTTTCTTAAATACTTAAAACCAAGGCTGAAAAACTGATAAGACTCTGGATGTGTGAGTGACTCATTTTCTTTAATATCAAGCATTTAGATGATGAATATTTTTTTAATGTGGAAACCACAAATATGAGTATCTATAGTCATTTTTTCTCAGACTCTGCTTCTCCAGATAAAATTATTCTAATTCCTGTATAGATAACTTTATACTTGGTTGCTAATAGAATAACAGAAAAGAAGGGGACTGAGGGCATTACTTCACGACATGAGTACTTCTGTCTATGCTGTTTGTTGTATAATGTTTTGTCCTCCCTTTCCACTGTCCCTGGTATTTCAGAATTTACACCATCTCAGATACATTTGCTCTAGAATATATATACTTCTAGTATCCCATAAGGTAATGGAGGAATCTGGTTGGTCAGGAGCCCTGAAATCTCTATGTTCTTTATACAAGTCTCAATCTATCCCCTTATCTTCACTTTTTCTCAGTATTTGGTACCTCTAAGTCCTCAGATTTTCTGGGTAAAATGTAGTAAAATATTCTTGCTTCTCATAGACATTTTCCTCCTTAGCTCCAGGTTCCTTAGCTTTCCCTACTTAGCTGGTTCATTTTCCACTCTTTCCTGGGCTTTTCCTCTTTGTAACGTTGCTGCCTTCTAGTCCCCTGCTATTCTCCGATCATTTCTCTTACTCTTGTGCTCAGTGTTTATTCCTGTTCTATCATTTTCTATCATTTTATGAGTGTTTCAGATAGTGGACAAAACCACTGTATACAATGAGATGGACAATGGGTGAACTAATTTAAAAATGGTTTACTCACCTTCTATTATATTTGAGAAGCCTTAAAACTAAAGCACAGTTACAATAAGATGGAAAAAAGTTAAAAAATTATATCCCAAAGTAAAAAGGAAGAAGAAAAACCAAACTTAAAGATAATCTAATTGAATAAAAGCTGTAGAAATTGACCAAACAACTTGGCTCCAAGTTATTAGTAGCTCATGTAAAGAGAAAAACATCATCACCATCTTCACAACTTCTCACTGTTCAAAGGAAAAAAGAACACTTTGTCACTAGGAGGTAAAGCATTCTGACCCTGAACTTTGAGAGTAATTTGTTTATATCCAATCCGTTCATTATTTTATTGGTAGAATGATCTTTTGTTCCTGCAAATCTGATTATTGCATTTTTTTGCTTAAAATCCTTCTATGGCTTTCTTTGTCTCAGACGTGAAGTCTAAGCAGCATGTGCTCTCTGCATATTCCCATGCCCACCTCTCTAGACTAGTCTCGCTACTTGCCTCATGTGCGATCACATTAGACTCTTGCAGTGTCTGAGTAAGTCATGCTCACCCTTTTCTCCAGGCCTTTGAACGTCCTTTCCTCCTCTCAGCCTATCCACCTGCCTAAGTCTTTGTCCTTCAAGGCTCACTCCAACTTCTCTTCCTCTGAAGTCTTCCCTGGCTCTGACTTCTAGATTGAACTGAGTGCTGCCTTGGCTGCTCCCTTTCCTCTTGTGCATATTTTATCATAAAACATACTTTATCACACTATCAAGACTGTTGTTTTCTCCTATGTCTCTCCTTATCTCTTCCCTTAGTCTCAAAACCATTTAAGTGTGAGGACTGTTTGTTCATCTTAGGGTTTGCATTATCTCTGGCACTTTTTCTCCTGGCACATAGGAGGCATTTAATAAATACATTTGAGAAATGATTAATAAGTGAGACTTAGGTACGTAGCTTTCTCCAGTCTTGCTACATGAATAAAGCTTGGAAGATCTTCAGGGTTCACCAGTCACGAAGAAACTATCTCAAATATCAGCTGCCTTACACAGAGCTCAGAGAACGGGCAAATAGCAGAAAATTGCAGGCTGAGGTTACTAGTGAGATCCTGAAAGGAAGGTATTCTGCATTGTTGGCTGAAAGTGGAGCCATATGTGCAGAATGCCAGCTGATGTTTCAGTGTGGGAATCTGGGCCTTCCTGGACCCTGTGCCTGCTTGAGGGTCATGCTGTTCATGTCTGCACAATCGCCCCTTGCTCTTCACTCCTTCTGGAAGACTCCTCCTTCTGCTCGCCATGCCTACAGCCACTTATGCTAGCAACACTTGATGTCCCACTGTCTGTTCTTAGGTCCTTTAATTCTCTCCTTCGAGCAAACAGCTGTTTACATCTTTCATATTTCATTCATATATTTTTAATTTGAGTGAGATCTCACTTTGTTACCCAGGCTGGAGTGCAGTGGCATGATCATGGCTCACTGCAGCCTCTATGTCTTGGACTCAGGCGATCCTTCTGCCTCAGTCTCCCGAGTAGCAGGGCTACAGGCACATACCACCATGCCCTGCTAATTTGTTTTATTTTTGTAGGGATGAGGTCTTACTGCTTCACCTAAGAGGGTTTTGAACTCCTGGTCTTAAGCAATCCTCCCACCTCGGCCTCCCAAAGTGGGATTACATGCATAAGCCACTATGTCCCGCCTGATTCAGATATTTTTATAAAGAAATAAAATATTTCAGATGTAGCAGAGGCTCCGTTTGAGGCTGTCCCACATCCCATGTCCCTTTCTCCTTCTTCATACCCAGGGGTCCTTTCAAAACGATTGTAATACTTTTACAGATCGACAAGGCAGCAGGGAAGCAGATCAAGGAAAAGTTTTTGTTCAATAGCACAAGGCTGAGGGACCTAGGTGACTATCACTAAACCACCACTAGTTAAGATAGAGCAGATTTATGAGCAGGAGTTTCCACCTTAGGCCTGTCATATTTTTTCACCTTTATGTTAGTTAATTGCAGAGTAACATAAATTAACTTTGGAACACAAGCAAAAATGGGAACTTTATTTATGAATTTCTTGGATTTCTTTACCTCAAGCCAAACAACTAAATTGCTACTTAGCATAAATTATTTATGGGCCCTGGCTCAATACCATCCAGCACCAGCCCCCGGAGGTATGGGAGATATAAAAGATTTAAAGCATCGCTGCGACAGTGTTCGGGCCGCCACGGAGCTGTGTTTCTTTCCAGAAGGGTCCACTTTATTTTGTTGTAAATAAATAGAGGCTGGATTTCCAGGGAGGGAAGTTAGCTTCCAGCAGGACGGTGGTGGTGTTTTGCATATGTTAATTACACAACCCTTTTATGACAGATAGACACAGTGTTTGCACAGCTATTTCTCAAAAGACCCATAGACCAAAATGGATCTTTTCATTTCCTGGCGCAGAGTAGTTTCTCTCATTTGATCACACTTCAAAATCTGAAGTTATCAAAGCCTGCCATCGCAACTAGTCAATAAAAAAAATAGCCCTAGCCATATAATTCTAGCAGGAACAAATGCACATCTTCTGAAATCTTTAAAATTCAAACTCAACAACGCCTCACTGACACCTGTGACAAATCCACTGTCACTTCCTAGGTTGTCTTTCCATAGCTCTAACCTCATCATGTCATCCTTTGCTCCAAAATACTCTTACATACCTTGTTTCTCAGACACAGTCTGTTTCTAAGACAAGGTCGTTGCCTTCTCTTTCTTTAGGTCAGGCATATTTCACTTGGCTCAAACAGTGCTCAAAATCAGAGTACTTTACATAAAAGTGTACATTTCTGACTTTTTCTCCAACTTCCAAATTTGGAAGGCCTGGCAATCCTAGCCTGTCATTTCTACCAGGAGCTGTTGACATAAGCTGAGTTAGTTCCTGTGTCTTCTCTACTCTCCAGTTTGCTGCAGACCCTACTACTCGATAGCACACACCCAGTCATTGTCACCCAGTTAGAATACCTTCTAGCACACGAAGGCGTTTCCATTTTTAACCTCTGACTCAAGCCATGCCTTGGCTGATAATTGATAACTTTGATGTTTACCTTGGGTAACATTACATATAATAAATTACTCAATCCAAAATAAAAGAAGATCTTGGCAAGCTATAACAAAAAGCTCAAAGGTATGACTATGACTTTTTAGAATGCAAGTATACAAATGTATTTCCACTTAAGCACAGATTAGGCAGATTGACTTAGTTTGGGTGACAGAGTGAGACTCCAACTCAAAAAAAAAAAAAAAAAAAAGAAAATCATGTTGTGTGTAACCACATTCTTCAAACAACAGAACATGTCTCTATATAATTTATTTTTCTAAATACTTGCTATGATCTTTGAGATACCACTTTGATTTATGTATTTGTTCAACCTAAAACCAGTCAGGATATGGGTTCTGTCAGACATTCCAAGCACAGGCAGGCCTTGGGACTCTTCTGCCTGATCTGCATTGTGCTCATCCTCACTGGACTTGGCTCTGCTAGTGTTCCCTTTATCCTCCCAAGCGTTGTCATCTGGATTCTCTTCTGGGATCTTGAATTTGAGTCGTTGTTCTCCTTAAACTTGTTCAGTGATTTCCTCCGAAACTGTAGATCAGAATCAGATGTTACGTGCCACCCACAAAGACTGTGACCAGATCAGTGAGGAAAGCTTACCTCTGCTCTCCTGCTCACCCTTCCATTGTAAAGGGAATTTGAAGCAGGGCAGAGAAGAATGATTGGAAACTTTGGAATCAGATAGGGCCACACTCCAAATTTTACACTGCCTGTATTAGACCTGCCTTAGTTTCAGTTTCCTTCTCTGCAAAATGGGGAAAATATAATTGCGAATGCGTGTTTTAAAGACATTCAGTGAATTATCCCTGTGGATCAGTGTCATGTGCAATAAATCCTCTTGCTCCATTCCCGTTTTAGATCTTGATTTTTGTTTGTTTGTTTGTTTGTTCTGGTCTTCATTTGCTGATAAAAAAGACAGAAAGTTCTTTACCTTTTCATCTTTCTGCCGCTACTGTGGTGGATTGTATGTGCCTGAAAATGCTTTGACTTTGTTGTGTCTTAGCTCCACCCCAGAACCTGTTACATGCTAGGGAAAACAGAAGCAGCTTCTACAGAGCTGGGTTGCAGCAAAGTCTGGGTTCAGGCCAGAGGAGAGATTGTCCCTCTCAGGAACACAGAGAGGAGCCCTTCCTGTGAGGGCTGGGAGAGCTGTTCTCCCATCTCCTTTATCTCTCACCCCGAGGAAAGGAGAGTAAGACTCCACAGGAGTGATCATTCCAAAACTCCCTGTATTGCATATTTTAATAACCAAATTGTATGTGTGGATATTATAATAGATAATCTGAATGTTATATGCATCCTACATAAAGGGTTGCTTGTCTCTATCTCACATGCATTTAGAAAGCTCATTTTAATATTTAATGCTCCTAACAGTCATCTAAAGCTCAAAAGGTAAAAGGAAAATACCATATAGAATATCCAGAGTCTAAAAAATGTTGCTAGTAATCTAGAATTTGATTCTTTCTCCTCTCACATCCTAAATACCCCAACCTTCATTATCCTAACTTCTAGAAACAATAACCATAGCATAAGTCATTTCTTCCTTTATAGCTCTAGAAAGTTTTGGGAAGATACAAGAAATATCCACACTCTTACAGCCCAGTATTCATAAACAACTTTTAAAATTCTACCTTTTATGTTCTTTCCTTCAATTTGCATTGCTAATTTTAAAATTTCTAAATCTTAATGTATTAGGCAACACATAGCTTAGCCAGTCAGTCTAGTGACTTCTGGGACTAGGGTATGTCAATTTGTGATGGCACCAGGGGGCTGCTATCTAGAGCAGGTGGTGTGCTGGGCAATTCTCTGGCAAACTTGCTAAATCCACTGGGACAGCTCTAGGCCAGGCTGTTCACTTGAGTATTGAATGATTCCTCGGCAAAATGAATAGAAGCCCTTTAGCAGAAATATGGGTGCTCAGGTCATTTATTTTTTTATTTAAGATTTAAATGTCAGCCAATACTAGGAGTTTTTTTCCTGTTTTTATCGTAATGTGTGTTTCAGTGTCTTTTGTATGTATAAACATGTGTGCATGTATGTGTGTAGATTTTGTCCTGCTGGGTGATTGGGTATTCTTTCTTGGTCTACTTTTCTGTTGTGTGTCTGTGTCATGTGTGAAAGAAAATCTTTTGCTGAGATGCAGGAGAAAGCAAGAGGAGGAGGAGAGAAAGACAGAGAGAGAGAGAGAGAGAGAGAGAGAGAGAGAGAGAGAGAAACAGCACTTTTCTCTCCATTTAATGAAAAATTAACCCTTAGAGATAATCAGAAATGCCAAAACATTGGCTGAATTCTTCAAGCTCACAGTATAGAATGAGTCTGAATTCCTTCAGCTTCTGCTAAAAGATTGCCTTTCCTTTGCCGAGAATCATGTTGAGGCTGTTATAATTGGTCTGAACTCAATTTTAGTGGGGGGCTGTGGGCAGGCTGGTGAAAAAGAACATGGTGAAGTGAGGACTTAAAAATGCATGCTTTTCTGCTACAAAAGCAATTGCAAAAGCCCCATTCTCCCTCTCTCTCCCAACCTGGACTCAAAATGTATGAACTTTACATTTAAACTTTGAATGTGCCTAGCACACAGTATGGAAAGCTCTCCTGGGTAATTTGGGGGAGATATATGTATTAAAAATGAAGTTATAAAAAACTGAAAATTGCTTTTGAGCATCCATGGTGGTAAAAGCCATATATTGCTATTTTCCTTGCTATTTTCATATGGATTTTTTTTTCTTTGCATGAGAGCCAAGTCGCCATGCCATTTAGCTTCTGAGAAGAGGTAAACCATGCCTTCTGTGTGCAGTTATTTTATTTTTGTATGCGTATGCCAGCTCCTAATATAATTTGTGCTCTAACTTCCATTTTTCTTCTTTTTAATTAAAGAGCAAAAAAATTAAAAAATAAAAGTTTTTAAGTGCCTTTAGCAGGTGCTAGTATTTTAAAACATACACATAATGAAAACTAATTGTGATTCCCAATTTCAAGTGAAACCAATCCTACTGCACAGTTTTGGAATTCAAATTTTTGGGGTGGACGAACCCCTTTTCCTTCTAGCTTTCTCTTAGGTGCAACAGGACCTATGCCTTCTCATTCCTCAGTTTTGTTCTTTATTTTTGATCAAATGTACTCTTGCATGCAGTCTTCATATTGAGAGGTACCCCTCAAACACGACCCTTCTCTTCATCCCCAGACACACTCCCCTCTCCTCATCCTACACTTTTGTTCACACCAGGACAGGCATGTGCCTGGATATCCCCATCAGAGGGCAAAAGTAGGTTTTAGAGGGAGGCTTGGAAGACCTGCTTTTCTGGTAGCTGGGTAAGCATTCCTTTCAAGGGCTACTTCTCCCCACCTATGTGTATTTATGAGTGTTTCTTTTTATTTTTTCCCCCAGAGTCTATTAAAAAGAAAAGAAGACAAAATAAAACAATAACAAAAACAGCGCAGAAAGTCAGAAAAAAAGAAATGTAAGTTACATTTTCTATCTATCTTGTATACTTTCGACTTCAGACTTTTCTGACATTACCTTTGTATATAAGATCTCTAAGATAAATGGATCAACTGGCAAGTAATATGCACTTTCATAATTATCTGAATCCTTCTTTCTCCTTTTCCTAGGAAGGGAAGCTAAAGTAACAAGATATCAGGAACAGCAGTATAGGTCCTCAGCAGCCTAACCTTACCTTCTGAATGGAGACTAGAAGTGGGAAGCGGGTCAGGGGAGGGAGTAAAGCTAGTGGTTTCTCTGTGTGAGGAAAAATTGGAGGCAAGTGGAAAAAGAGTTGCTGTGAGATAGAGGCAATGTGGAATGGAAGGAAGAGCACTGGATTTAGAGTCAAATAAAACAAAAACAAAAACCAGGGTCTTCAGTTTTTGCTTTACTATTTACTGGTGACATAATCTTGGGTCATGTGGTCTTTCTGTATTCTGTGTTCTCTTCCTAACTCCTCTGGGATAGGTTTCTCTTCTAACAGAGGCTGCTGCTGTTTCCAGAATAGGCTGAGGTCTAATATACTAAGGAACTCAACTATGCCCACAAGGACTATTCCTTGAGGTCCTAATTCATCCAAACCACTGTTGCTCCTTTTCAGAGAGGCCCGAGTCCTCCCAAGCATTATGATTTGCTTGACTAATCCTGTTGGAAACGTTGGGGCCAGGTAATTCCACCCTGCCTCTCCTTACAGCGTTGATAACCCTCATCACTGCCGTTTGGCCATCTGTCCAATTGCAAAAACTGTCACTCCCCAGAGGCCAGGCTTCCTTTCTAGTAGAGCCTTGACTCATTTTTGGTTTGGGAGGAAATGTCTATGTCCTCCTCATTCTCCAGAATTGCTTCTAGGTTATTACACATCTACCCTTGGGCAAAAGCAACCCAAATATTTGAGGCTTCATGCCTCTCCTCTTTGTGGTCACTAAAACCACCCAGTTGATAACATCCAAGAAATCTCCTGGCCATGACTCTTCACTCATCGATGACTTTGGAGCCTGGTTCATTCCCTTCCCCTCCAGTTCTGACCTGATTGTGGCAACTTGGTGCTGTGAGGACATGCTGGAATGCTAGACTATGTGTTTCTTCACTTCCTTAATTGTAGTGTCCTTTTTCTCCTCGCGAGTTCAACTACTCATGTCTCCTTGCTGCCCCTAACTCTTCCGGGAACTACTCCACTATGAACTCTTGAATTTATCACTCTAGCAAAAACTTCTTTACCTTCTGTTACTTCCAATCTACTTTCCCATCAACTCTTATAATCACTTGCACTTGGCATACTGAGTGTCTGCAATGGGACTGGAAACTAGGTAAAGGAGAAGTGGGATTTTCCTTCAATCCTAAAAATGATTGACAGTGTTTTATAAAGTCAGGGAAATGTATTTGTTGGTATTGGGGGGTGGGAAACGGAAGTAGATTTGCATTTTGTTTATCAAATGACTTCCTATTAAAAATTCAGACAACAGCTCTGAGGCAGGACTCAGCATCTGACTCATTTTTTTTTTCTGAACAACCTAATGAAGAAAATACATTTTGATCTAACACATTTTATAAGAAATTTATTTGTGGTAAGTTAGAATGTATTGTTCCAGTTTCTCCTCAATCCTTCAAATTGCACACACATGATACGACTAAGTACCAACACACAACTTGTCCTTCCTCCCTCCCTCTCTTCTTCCCTCCCTCTCTCCCTCCTTCCTTCCTTCCCTCACTTGTTAATTTAACAGATATTTATCAAATGATTACAAGGCACCCAGTACTATACCGGGTTGATCTATGTCCAGTGAATATCATAGATAAATTCTTGACTTTCCCTGTTAACTAGTTTATTGTTCACAAACTCAATGAAGCAATGAAGGAAACTGCTACCCTGGATGTAATTCTTACTAATAATAAAGCATTTGGTGGAAGGAACTGTGGGATAAAATGACCATGTTATTATCTTAAAGTCTACAAAGCCATGGCAGGAATGATCAGACACATGCTCTTGAGATTTGAAAAGCAAATTTCTGTTCCTGTTTGGAGAGAAGAGATGTGACCTCAGACTTGAGACCCTGACAGGTAAGATTCTAAAAAGGATGAGTATGGGGAGAGGGAATTAAGAAAAGTGGTTCTGATGGTAACATTGCACATGGCCTTGACTGAGATGAAAAAAAGGAGCACCTCATGGTTCCTGAGGAACACAAATGAGATGTTAGACAGAGATGTGAACATATCCAAAGATGAACACACAAAAATGCAGCCTCATTAGAGAAAAGCCCCTTGGAGAAAATGTCTAGTATATTTTAATATGCTTAATAAGAACAACAACAAAAAATAATTAGTTCACTATTTGCGAGTGGTGGTACCAGTCTAACTTAATATCATCATAAAAGAAAAGCTGTTTCAACATATTGTGCCTTTTTATTCTCTGTTGGGAAACACGAGCTTCAAAGTGGAGAGAGAGGAAGTGCTTTAGGAGGAAGTGCAGCCATCTGAGCGTGAAGATGGGAGATCACCCAACTGTTCACATGAGCAACTCTCTGAGCCAAGAGCAAAGGAATTACAGAACTCATGAAGAACTTTCAAATGAAACTCTCTGGGAAAATGAGTGGTGTAGCGAGGTGCCAGAACATTCAAGATGAACATAGAAAATTCTGAATTTTAAAGATTAGCAGGGGTTACATTGTAGAAACTGCAGATCACTGAGGATTTATGGTAATCTTTGTATAATTCTAAGGAATTTAGTTGAAAAGTAGTCATCAAAAGCAAAAGCGAGAACATAAACATATCACTCAGCTCATATCCAGGGACCAGCAATCCTGAGGTTTGCTTGTTGAAGGAACTGGCAGTGTCTAAGCCTGTTCAAGGTGACTAATAACTTTTAAGTGAGAGAGGAATTAGCTTTTTCTGACATAACACACTTTGAAAGTGCTTGCTTTTTAGTTAAAAGAATTCCCAGGAATCACCCAAAAGCACTGCTCCAGCTGAACTCCCTTATGTTATATAAGAGGAAACTGAAGTAACTTGCTAACCCTCATGGACTTGGCCAGACAGTCCGAAACTCACAAAGGAGGTATTCTAATAATTATTTTTTTAAGAAAAACATTAAATTTGTTAGAATCCCTCTTTTGTTCCAGTTTGCTAACATACCCCCTTACCTTGGGGAGTCATGAGTTCCCCCATCAATAGTTGTAAAAAATATGGAGGGTAGCTAATTGTCAGGGGTTGATGGAGTGAGGAATCTTGTGTAGATTAAGTGTTAGACTACAATTGTTTCAATTCATCAATCGCTGTATTTGGGATTTTTGGGGAAAGTGACAGAGAATCAAAACCACTTTTATTATAATATCATTAAAAGTAAGTGAGTTAAAGGTATGAGGTCCTGGACAGTGGCTGACAGGGAGAGCCCAGCTCTTCTCTAGAGAGTCAACTTTTGGGTTTTTATTTCCAGATTTCCTATACAGAAATGTCCTGGGTGAACCTTGTGACTGTCATACATTAAAATGTAAGAAGCAAGTCCTGGCTCATTAGAGTTGCTAATAGCCTGGATCTGGTACCTTGTCAGTTTTCCAGCTTGATGCTCTTTTTCCCTCCCTGTTTCTGGAATTTTCAGTTCTTAATCTCTCGTGTGGAGATTAATTTCTATGGATTTAGGATTTCTTCCTAAAGATCCCACAATTAATTGATACATTCTCTTGTATCTATGGATCCTCTCTTCCCTCCTTTTCTCTGATTGACATTTTATTTTTGGATTCCATATGCTTCTGGCTGTTCTGAGAAACACCTCAGCGGGACCAGCTAGACTTGAAGGCCACATATCTAGGATGGTCAAGGGTCCTTCTTTAACTCTGATGGAAACACTATGATTACTTCTTGGAATTTAAAGTTTGCCACAAGTAGCACATTCCAAACACTTGCAGCCAAATGTGGAAAAATCTGGAATTAGGAGGAGCACAAGGTTACTAGTAGAAAGCCAATGGTGAGAGCTGAATAGAAAGGTCGTGCTTGCTGGAAGGTCAGGTGGAGATAGAGGAAGGCCACACTCGAAAGTAGATTTTAAATTAGTTCATTAAATAATCCTTGAGCACCCAAAGATAATTTCTTTGTCTCCCAAGAGGTAGACTGAGTGGACTTTACAGTCCCTTTAAACCTAGCAGATAAGTCTATGAGGATCCGGATTTTTTAGCTTCATGTGCTTCCTTGAGTTCTGCTTTGGTTAACTCCATCAGGGGGTGATTGAACTATTGCTGGTTCAAGAAGTCTAAATGCGTCCCAAAGTCATACTTTTAGGGATCTTTGTTCATGATACTGTTTACTTATTTATTTGCTTCCTCATGCAGGTCTCGTTATTCATAAATTATTATACAGAATAGGATTGGCAGACTGTGGTAGACAGGCCAAATCAGGCTGGAGCAGCCTATTATTGACCTGATAATGATTATTACATTTTTAAAGGCTTGTAACAAGAAGAATATGTGACAGAGACCATAAAACAAAGAAAAGATAAAAACAAAGAAAAACAAAGAATGCATCAAGGAGACTATTTGTGACTTTTTACAGAAAGATTTGCTGATCTCTGATGTAGAATTTATTCAGCATAAAGCAATTCTTTAAGAGAAAAGAGTTTTGTTTTACTTTATAGTTGATAAAATTTTGTTGCTTTTTTTGAACCTATATTTGTCAGTATTACATTCATTTTCCATTTTTCCTCATGAAGAAATTATGAATATTTCTACTTATTTCTGAAATTGAAATAATCAGGTAATGTAAGATGCAGTATAGATGCAATCTATTAACCTGCTAGTATGGTCATTTTAACTGGCTGAGCACTTTAATTATGCCATATTTATCCATTCATATAACATTCATTCATTCATCCATTCATTCAACACATACTTAGTGACTGACTACCTACCACATTCTTGACCCTGGGATGAAGAAGGCAAACAGAAAATCTAGAGGAAGTCAAAGAAAAAAGCAGAGTAAACCAACATGGAGCCAGAAAATTAAATCAACAATTATAATAGGTGGTGAACATAATATGATAGATAAGGAAGCAAAGGAGGGGTACCTCTCTGGAGGGTTGAAAGTTTAGATTGAATTGAAACAAATTTAATTTAAAGTCAAGGTCAAAGTCACACTGCAAAGAGACACTGATTTGTTGGGGAGTTCAAGAGAGAGTTCTGGGCCAGAGGAAAATATTTTGGAATTTCTTTCATATAGGTGTGATAATTGTCTACTTTTGAGAGTTCAATCTATGTGTGTGAATTCCTATGCAAATTTTAACATTTATTTAACTCAAACCTGCACCTTGCTTTGATTTTCAAGATTACCAGAGTGTTATTAGCATGTCCACAAAATAATATATTTTCTCCCATATCGGTAATTAATTATAAACTCCTCAAAGACAGGGGCTCTACTTTTTGATTCTTGGGCCCTTGGTGCCAATTGAATGACTGGCATAAAATGAGAACTGAATAAATGTCCATTGAATCAATAAATGAATGAACCAGGCAGAGATACCAAAGCATAATTATGATCCATTGTAATAATGGTATTAGCAAAGTGCTCTGGAACGCAGAGGGGTGGAGACTGCTAGGGTAAGTCTGGGAAGGCATCATGATTCAGTTCTTTAGAGATGAAGACTTTGTCACATATGGTAGAGGGGAATAGACCCTCCAGGAATTGGGAAATATGCACAATGGTTAGTAGGAATACAATGATAGTCCAAAAGTGTAATGTGACTAAAGAGTTTGGTGCAAGGAGGCATGTATGTGTGAGAAGAGGGCAGGAGACTGTAGTGAGACTGGTCTAGGGCTTTTGGCATCTTTGGTATCTGGAGTAGCAGTCCCGAATAAAATAAAGGTTGAACGGGGCAGAAGACTTGTTGTCTTCTCTAATGAACAATGAGGCATTTGCCTTGTTCACAGTGGTCTAAACTAGGCTAGGTTAATCTGAGGCACAAAGTGGCATTTGTCTGGAGGAGCTCTGGTTGGTATTTGTAATGTGTTAAAAGAGCTTAAATAAATTCCAGTGATTGTAGGCAGGTGGAAAAGCCCTAATACAGAAGAGATGAAAGTTAAGTGTCCTGAACAGGAGCTCAGGAGATGCAGGTTCTATTGATCTTATTCCCAGCTCTTAAGCCTCTAGCTGTAAAACCTCAGGCAAATGCTTCCTTGTCCTGGATATTAACTCCCCTAGGGATTCCTGTTAATCAACTTTGTTTCCCTAGCTTCAGCACTGAGCCTGGCTCATAGTGAAGCTCGATAAATGATTGTTAAAAAGAATAAGTCTTTGTCTCTCTTATAAAACGAGGTGGTTAAATTAAAAAAAGACAATCCACGAGAAATATTCGAGTCTTGACATCTTATGACTTCATGGTCTTAATTTCTAATTTGTAGTAGCATGGACCATCCCATAATAAAATGGAGACATTATATTGTGTGTTACTTAACTATTTACAAAACACTTTCTCATATTTTTTAATCTCAGTAAAATCTAATAACCCTGAAAGTGAGGTTTAATTGCTCACATTTTAAGGAAGAAATGGAAGTTAAAGACAGGAGCTAATAAAGTCGCAGAGCTTGGATTTAAATCCAAATCATCTGATTGCAAATCGAGTGCCTTTTCCACCCACCACATGTCTTTTCTCACAATTTTGAGACCCACATTTTTCTTGTCTGTGTCACATCTCTCTTTAGTGCATCTGCACCTCTTTCCTCTGTAATATGACATTGCAATGTAGCCCGATATGGAATTTTAGATGAGAGAATGCAGCTTATCTGAGGAATCTGCGATAGACCCGACATACATAGCAATAAAAATAATAATGACATTTTGAAAACCTCATCTTTCAATTTCAATTATCAGCTGTGACAGTGACGACACATTGGTAAGGGTGTAACTTTCTCTCTCAAAGAGCAGGGAGGGTCCATTGCATAGAATCACTTGCAAAGCTAACCAGACACATCCATTCTGCTTTCCACAGTGCCTGCCTTGAGTTTCTTGAGGAAGTCTAGTCATTACACTGAGATCAGCTTTACTGACATGAGACATTAGGTAAGTCGAATGTAAATGAATCCAAATTCTGAGAGAACACAGGAAAGCCCAGTTTTAAACATTCTATCAAAAGTTCTTTGGATAAAGGCTCAATTACATTAAATTAAGCAGCCGACTAGCAAGGTTAAAAGAGTTAGTAGACAAATACAATGTGCTCTTTTACAATAGCTCCAAGAACTATAGGTCAGCTTCTACTTCTGTTGGGAAAATAACATGAGGAGGACATTTGTAAAGGGCCTATCATTGTCTTGATAAGTTGATACTGAAACTGGTAATCAGTGAAATTGGAGGCATCCTATTTCCTGTTTGAATAGAAGTGAGGCAGAGACACAAAGAGAAAGTCCATCTCAATTTGTCCTAGTATTTCCTGATTCAGATCTCTCAAGCTAGTATCTCTTACTTAGTCATACCTCAGGTGTAGCTTCCAGGGAAAGTCAATGATACAGTACACGATAAGAAGTAATTATAGGAGATTGGATTAGCTGATTTTTTCCTTTATAAAAGTAGGCACACACAATAGAAGTTCTTATTGTATAAACAAATGCAAAATCTTTAAGTGGATTCCTGACATATCTTTTTGAGAATAGTGAAATTTTGGTTATAATGCAGTGCAATATTTTCCATTTATTAAGCCTACAGGTACTCTGCTATGTAGGAGTTTCTGGAAGGCAATGTTGTGTTCAGTTTAGTGTGAAATCCTTGGTTTTGCACAGGAGAGAAGAGTGTTATCCTTTACTGTTTGAGGTGTCTGAATGTGTATATACTCAGATAACAAAGGCATTTTGGTCCATGGCTAACTGGACACGTTTTAGTTAGGGATGAGTTACAGTTGTCTTTCCCTTTGCTATTTCTGATGACTCTCTCTAGTGAACAAGTATTTCTGTGGTTAGGACTGGGAATTCAGCACCGACACCACTGCTGCAATTAATTGTCTCCTCTTTACACCACAAGCCACTATTGTCTGTGTTCTACTGAGTAAAGGCCATACCCTGCCATTAATTCTTCCCCTACAGTTTCTACTTATTGCAAAGGGAGTGCTGCTCCCAAATTAATGGCAGAGAATGTCCCCAGGTACTTGGAGGTTTGCAAGTTGTGGTTCTCAAAGCCATGAATTAGGCAGCCAGGATATATGGCCACAAGTAACATTCGAAGGCATTTTAACCCTCTGTCTTCCAAAGTTATGGTCAAAGATGCCCCAGTGCAGTTATCATTTATTTTCTGCTTGAAATTTCTTCTTTCCTATAACTTTGTGCTCTGAATTTGATATTGCACTATTATGTTTCTCTGAGGATGTGCTGTATATACTGTTGAATAGTTATGAATATCATTGTGCAGCCTCTGATCAGACAATCATTTCTTTCTCGCCTGCAGGGCCTCACATCCTACATAGCTAGTCAGGTACTGGGTGCTCCTCTCTGTCTGTCCCAGTCTATCCGCAGCGCATTTGTTCTGCATTATGTTGTGAGCCCAAGATACTCACCCAGTGCCCCAGAGTCTTTGGGTAAAAGCAATTCTAAAACAAATGATGATTTCTGTTACTTATGAGGTTATCACATCACTTTTACTTGTATTTTTTTTTTATCTTTACAGTTATCTTGAAGGTGGACTGGTCAAGTATGATCACCTATTTTCCATGGGTTGGTATAAGTAATATATTCTCTTGACCATCAGGACAACTCCTCATCTGATGACTGTTTTATTTCTTAGGGATTAAAGTCCAACTCTACCACTCAACGGCAATGTAATCAAAATAACTTTCTGGTTTAAATAGCTGGAAAAATGTTCTTCCTTTATTTATCTCTTATTCAAATTAGGTTTAGTTTCATTGGAGAATAATTTTCTAGTAAGTAGAAATCCTTGTGAAAATTCTTACAGCTGATGGCAAAACAATTGGTTTTGTGTTCAAAATTTAAGAAATCTTTTTATGTAATTAGCAGTGATTTGGAGTTTCTTTTTGTTCTGGTCATTAAGCCAATGTTTTTATTTGGTTGTCTTTTTTTCTTCTAATTAAGTCTGTAGTTTCCTTATGATCTACATTTGGTGAGAACTGTTATCAAAATATTTTTGTGTTTATTCATTTAAAATAACAGTAATAAAATCATACATGTTAACACAATTACTATAGTTAGTGAATAATACTTATATTTTAAAGAATGAAAATCAGTGTGAAAAGTGACATTGTTTTACTTTTTTCTTTTTTGAAATCTCTTTAATGTCTGGCTTAACAGAAAATAATCAAGTTCCTAGGCCTATTTCTTGATTTAATTTGCTGTGATATGTTTTTTATTTGCCTGCTATTCAGTAATGTGGGTGCACCAGATTTTATTTAACCATTATTTGATTGATAACACTTACTTTGTTTCTAGTTTCATGTTTTTGTTTTGTTGTTATCATGTGTGTATATATATATATAAAATAAATATATATATATTGTATATATATATTTAAAGTATCGGATAAAAACTTTTTTTGAATTTACTCATACTTATTAAGAACCTAACATAAATCAGATCTTTCCATATATGTTACCCTATTTTACTCCAAAGGCTAGCCCCAGACAGTTTGAGTTATTTATTCTCATTTACGTTTTTACGTACTAAACTGCAGACTAGGGAGGCAGAGACAGGATTGCTGATTTCTCCCTTTGCTCTCTACATCTGGCAGACAGGGCTCTAGTTAGGCATGTCCAAGGCCCTGTCTACTTATGGGATGCAGCTGCTTTTCTAAACCATGGAGTTCTGTCTCTCATGGGAGGCCATTGTCTACAGGCTCCATGCCCACCTAAGACCTGAATGCCTTCCCCTTAACTCCCAGGAGCAAGCTATACAGGGCTGCGCCATCATGTTATAGAGACTGAGAAATTGTTCCTTCCTTTAATCCTAAGTCCACAGGGGGCTCTGTTCCATGAATTTGTGATGGTATATTTTCTCCTGGTCTTAGGCTCAGAATATACTGACTATTGTTGAGAAATTCAAAACTAGTCTGTGCTATATAAAAATCAAAATGATTTTCCTGTGAGGTTGGCAAGGGAGTCAGCATTTCCCTTTCATGGATGATGAAATCAGCTCATAGAAACATTAAGTAAAATGCTCAAGATCACACAAGTAGTATACACCATCCGCACGAGAAAGCAGGTATGAGGAATCAAAAGCACCACTCGTGTTCCTGGGGCCATTCCTTTTATCTGCCTTGGCTTTTGTGGAGTGAAGCATGTTACTGAAAATAGACTTTCATGTTCGGAGAGGTCTTAAAATGCAGATTTGATGAACACTCTACTTTCATACTATTTGGAACTGTTCTGGAATTCTTCCAACTGAAACTTTTATTTGCATCATTTTTATATTGCGTATACCCTTCAAATAGGATATTACACCATTAACAAGAGATACATATATAATCAAACTATTAAAATAGGGCCCTGTCTACTTATGGGATGTTCACTTATTAAAATAGGTATTAAAAACCCACAAAAATATCCAAATAAAAGGACAAGGAAAATTTTTCTTCCTATTCACCAGCCTTTCTTTCTTTCTTTTTGAATAATTCAGTTGAAGAGCTATTATGTGAAGTTGACCAAGATAGGTATTCATGAGGGGTTAGGAGCTGAGAGGGCAGTGGCAGAAGAAGCCTGGTCTGAGCTGTCAGTCTGTGTGGACTAACAAAGGACGTCCTGGGAGTGGATGATGGCAGTGGCTCCGAGTGAGGTGTTAGAACCTCACACAAGAGAGAGTAGAGGAGAGGAATACATGTAATAAGGATAATACTTTAGTTAATATAATAAAGATAACACAAATTAGTTTTCTTATTACTGGAGGACGGTGCTCAATATATGAAGAGGGGAAAACTAGCATAAACTTTGTGATGTTTGGGTGAGCTCATATCTATGTGAGTCTGGGAACAATGACACTCCAATGACATGGAACACCTGGAATGACCAAATCATGATTTCTTAAATACAGTTCTCCACTCACAGGAGTCAAGTCTTCTTGGAAATATAGTCGATTTTACAGTTGGGTCTGGGCAAATCAAAGTTAACCCTGGAACATCTTGCTGTTGAGATGAGAAAAGAAGGGACTTTACCATGAAGAAATCTGGCTAACTTCACTTTAATCAAATAATCAAAGTTAACATCACAAATAATGGAACAACTCAAAATCATGAACCATCTGATAAAAATGAAAAAAAAAAAGACACACAGAGAGAATATTGCTTGTCTTCTATAACATTTCTGCCAAAAAAAAAAAAAAACAAATAAACAAGAAGCTGAATGCAATAATAAAGAAATATCAGACAAACTCAGACTGGGAGACATAGAAACTGGCCTATATTTTTCAAAAGTGTCAAGGTCAGGCAAGTCAAAGAAAAATGAGAAACTGTTTGAGACTGAAGGAGACTAAAGAGACAACAACAAATGTAATGCATAATTTTGGACATCCGTTTGTCACTAATGACACTATGGGAACAACTGGTGAAACTTGAGTGAAATCTGTGGATTTTGTGATGATAATGTATCAATGTAATTTCCTGATTATGATGTTTTTATTGAGGTTATGGAGGATAATGCCTTTGTAGGAATTACAAACTAAAATATTCAGGGGTGGGGGGGTAATCATGTTGGTAAACTCACTTTCAAATGGCTCAGAGAGAAATGTTTATTTTTTTGTATCGTACTTGCAAACTTTTTATGGTTTAAAAATGTGAATAACTATTTATAAATAATTATGTGGTTGTAAACATTTAGATAAAGAATGTATAGAGGACTGGTTGTAGTACATAAATATTAAGTCAATTTCATGACTTTTAAAATACATGTCAAACCCACATATATCCAGTTAATAATAAAAGCTTTCCTTTATTGAACACCTATTATGTTTCAGGCACTCTGCCTTAATTATCCTCAGTCCTAAATAGAACCCACAAGACAGATATAATATGTCTCTTCTTTAAAGAGAGGAAGTTGAAGGTCAGAGCACTTACGTGATGTGTCTAAGCACACAGATAGCATCTGAGAGAATTGGGATTCAGTTCCCAGTCTGACTGGGTCTAAAACCTGTCTACTTTCCACCATATCTGTGGTCTCTATAATCAGTTCTACTTTACGTGCTCAAGGGAAATTAATCCTTAATCAGATCCCTAAAGTAAAGCTCAGTCTCTAAAGTTTTTAGGAGTGAATTATTGCTCTTGGTTGTCAGTACTTGAACTCTAGAAATAAGATGCTGCATGGACCTAAGCTACTTCTTGTTTTCAAATTAGCTTTTCTAATTCACCAAGGCATTTTAAGACAGCTTAGCACATGTAACCTCACAGGTATCCTCGAGTTCTGAAAGTGTTATTATCCTACCTATTGGTTGAAAATCCATTCTAGGTTCTTGACAGATCTAGAGGCATATGATTCATGGTGAGTTGTGTGTCAGTCCTAACTCAGAAAATTACACTATCCTGGGAATTGTGAGGAACTTGTGTGTCAGAGGATCTGTGTTCAAGTCATTCTGGAGCTTAGACCATTATCCTACCCTTGGCATTATGCGGACAGACAACACCTTGGATTTGAACTTAGTTGGATTCCGATTTTAGTGCTCATCTGTACCTAAGTGATGATATATGCTACATGTGTATTGTCCTCACCTCATTAAAAAAATAATAAAGGAAAGGAAAGACAGCAGAAAGGAAATTTGAGATGGCTGACTCTGGTTCTAGCCCTATGTTCTTTACATTCCCTGGCTCTTTGTTTATTAAATAAATAAGGGCTGATAATATTACTTAATGCTTATGGTAGTGTTTAGATTTCGATGCTGTATTACATACAAAGTAGGTTTAGCGATGTCTGGCTCACAGGAGAGTCATTTGCATATTTGCTATCATCACTATTAATATATTAAATGAATTGATACATAGTTGCTCTTCCATAAATAACAGTTTTTCTTCCATTTCCTAAAATATTAGAATAACTATACACAATTTTTATTAACCTTCACTTTAAGGGATCAGTATGATCAGAGATATATCTAACCATATTGCTGTAGAGAAGATTGGAAGCCACACTAGACTTTTGCCTTTGCCTTTAAAATGCTACCAGTGGTGATGCAATGTACTGTTGTTATACTGGCGAGTTGATCTTGCAAGCTATATTCGACATATGAATAACTTTTATCTTGTTATACTGTTTCTGTACAAATAATATGTATCCTTCAGGATAAGAAATCATCCATGTGGAATAAATAGCATTTTCTCTGTGTAGGTATACAATTATCTGAAATGTAAGGATTGACAAATGTGTGGCTGATTGAAACTTTTGTAGTAATTTGAGAGTTTGACACATTTTTGAGATGGTGTTGTTATTCTCCATTTTCTTTATTTTCTTTTTTATTTGAATGGTTGAACATATTCTATGAAAGAGCGATTTGAATTCATGGTTAATCATAGCCTTATGAAATTTTGTTGCTCTGTGGAAACATTAGTTATCTTCTAATCCAGGTATCAACAAAAAAATGATCTGCAACCCCATACCAGTCTACCACCTATTTTGTGTTTAGCCTGTGAGCTCAGAATAATTTTTACATAAAAGCAAAGAATAATATGCAGCAGAAATCATATATGGTCTGCAAAATACTTACTGTCTGGCCCTTTACTGAAAAAATGCCTGACCTAATCCAAATCTCTTATTTAAAAAAAAATTGAAAAATTGAGACCAAGGGAAGTCATATGATTTTATTTAGGGGAACTCAGCTCATTGGAGACAGATCTGCAGCTTGTACAAACTTTCTTGATGCTCAGCTTTATACTCTAGCAACAACATCCTACTTTCTCAGCCATTTGCCTCCCTAGGGTCTTTTACCTAGCTAATAATATTTGCATTTAAAAAGATGACGCTAATGTTTTAAGTTTATGAGGCATCTCCTCTCTGAAGAGCCTAAAGGCCTTTCACCTAGGTTAAGCCAATTCTGCCCGTGTAGGAATTGCTTCTAAATGGTTTACTGGATTACCAAGTGGTAATTTAGGTCAATCAGTTATTACATATTATCTATATTAATAATGTCTTTAAAAAGTAAGAAGTAAGCATAGTTAGCCTGTTTATAAGAAGCAATAAGATGCTTAATGAAAGAACCACGTTATATCTTTAACCTCTCAGTTGAATTACCAAAATCCCAGACTAATGGTTTTAGATCTTCCATGTTATCTTACACGTGTGAGCCTTGGTAGATAATGGTAGAGGTAGTGGTGTTGGTGTTTTAAAGTCTGTTTGGAATATACGTAAAACTCCTGCTAAATTTTCATAAAATTATAATTTTGAACTTAAACTAGATATTTGGACATCACTTGATGACATATTTGGGAAATCACATACTCCATGTGAATTCCCCAAGTTTGTCAATCAATTCCTCCCCCCCAAAATATCTTTGTGAGTAGAAATGAATTTTTGGTCCACTTTTTCCTAAGATGTTTGGAATAAGCATACTTCAGGAAAGAATGCCTAGTAACTTAAGATTTGTCTTTTTAACTTTGACCTGTTTTAACTTTCTACCAAAATATTAAAGATTAATTTACCATCCAAAATTAATGATTTCTATAAATTTACAAGATAATTGCTGTTATTTAGCTTGTACTGCCCAGTATGTTTCCTATCCAATGTGCTCACTCTCAGTCCAGTTTTTTTTTTATATAAAATCCATTTCATTAATTAAAAAAATAAGCCAGGAGCTATTCTTTAAGTCAAAACTTCAAACTAGATCTTTTGTCAGCATTCTAGCTGCTTTCATCAGCACTCATTCTTTGCAAGTGCTAAGAATAAGACTGTGGGTGTAATTGGGTGGCATGCATTTGATTCTAACTGAATGGAAACCCCTGTACTGAATTAGCAGACAGGTGAATTTCCTGGAGTGTCTTTTTAGGTGTTTCCATTATAAACATTTCTCAGATCCGCTGATGTTTGATAAGGAGCTCTTTAACCACATGGATTATAACACATTGCCTAAAGAACTGAAAAACATATGCAAATTTAAGCACGTAAAAATGCTTTTTGAATCTGATATATGTTTTAAATGAGGGGTTTGAATTGAGACAAAAATTCTATGTATGTTTATTTATAGAAATATCCTTATGTTTGTAACATATAGAATTGATAATATGTTTTTGTGTGTGTGATTTCAGAACATCTATAGCTGAACACATTAAAGTGCTATCTTAGAGATATCTAATATGTGCGTTTTTTCTCCTCATTCCCCAATTTAACAGGGAAAAGAAGCCATAGGTACAGCTTTCTAAACTGTAGTAAAAAATTCACTAAGCTGCATTACACCAGACACGGTATGTGCCAACGTATACTGCTCAAAAATTACAGTCAATATTATTTAGACATACATGTTATGAGGCTGCAAAGGGCATGATGAGTACCAGAGAAAATTACTACATATGTAATTGAGCAAATTGCTGGATATATTACATGTCTTGGTCATACCTAAGTTAGGAAGCTATTTAGAGTCTGCTGCTTCAGCCACAGACTGTTTATTCCTCACATAATGCTAATCACAGTGATTGTGCCTGTCTCTGTTATGTCTGGCAAAACAATGTGTAAGAAGTCAGCTCTGGCCGGGACAGCCAGTTGAACACACATGGTAGAAATAAAAAATTCATTTAGCTAGGTTGCCTTTTTCAGGCCCTTTATCAAGGTTCCTAAATTGTTGGAACTAAAATTAAAATTCCAGTGCCTGGGTATCTTTTGGTATTTGTCAATTTTAGTTTGATATTTGGAAAAATTAAAAGAAACTATTATTTTCTTTATTATATGTACTTTTTATTATTTCTTTATTATATGCACTTTTATATAAGTACATTTTTTAAAAAATTCTTTTTTCCTTTTTCCATCATAATTTTTACTTATTTTTACTCCCCAGAAAGATAGAATACTCCTTAAGGAGCTACAGTCTCCCTGCAGACCCAATTGGCATAATATAAACATGATTCCCTCGAAGGCTTGCCCCAAAGGCTTGTCCCAGAGAGGAAAGTGTGGATCATAAGAGCAGTTACAGGATTTGTTATAGTAGGAACCACATGTCTAACTAGCCTAACTAGCATTCTAGACTTGTGTACTTGCTCCAGAATAATCTTTCATTCATACCTCTCTCTTCGACAGTAGTCCCATTTAAGGAATAATGTCTTATGAGTTAAGAGTGACTTCATATTGATGTGGAAATTTCGTTAGATCTAAGCCCATTTTATAGCAACAAAAGCCAAAGCAAAACATTTCATCTATTGAAGTCATGCAGTCAGACACTGTGTGGGGAAAGCTACAACTCACCATCAGAGACCTAAAATACTTCTTTTGGGTGTTGCTGTTACATGAAGGTGTTCCACTCTGAAGATGAAAGTTATATCCACTCAGAATTGAATGCTTAACTGTATTTCTTTAAGAGTACAATTTGCAGCCAACTGAGTATTTTAGAAATAAATAACAACCCGAGTCAAAATTGGTCTTAAGCCTTTAAGAATTGTATCATGATTCTCATTTGATTGACAGTACCAGAATTTATTAGCATAATATTGAAGATCTACATAGTTTTCATGTTATTAGAGTACTTATGATATAGAGCATACCACATTTCCAAATTGTTCTCATCAAGTGTTACTTTAATTCCAGACATATAAGTTTTTTTTTGTACCAATAAGAACATTTAAATTTTAACGTCTCTATAATTTTGATAGTTCCATACATTTATTGCCACAATGTAAACAGTCTACTGTAGAATGGTTACCTAGGTCTTCCCATTGATTTCCTATCCAGTATGATACTGTGATTATATATTACTTGGTGTTTCTCTTTATTATTCCCCAGATATTAGCTGTGCTATTTTAAAGCATTTAATTCTATGGTGTGAACCTCAATCCCATTGCAGAGCACTTACCTATGTGTCACATTGTCACAATTCACTCTCTAGTGTAAGTTTGGGGGGGGGTACTTGCTTTTATTTAAGAAAATAACTGCATGCTGAATTCATCATACATTGGAAAAATAGGTCCTTATTCATTCAATGAGCAGATCAGGTAGATTTCTATCAGATGTAGCACCCTGCTGGCCAAAGCTCTGTGCAAACCACTATCTATCATAAAATGATAAGAGAGTAACTGTGAACTTCTTTTCTAACCAACAAAATTCAGAAGTGGCACATTGTAACTCAGTTTGCAATATTTTTTCCCAATATTTTCTTAAAGCTTCATGTATGGAAAGTGTCTTTGTTTTCACTCCATTTCGCATTTTACCAAGAAAAAGTGACAAAATAGTACTTATCATCTTCCTTCAAAACATATGGCATGTGCCCACGGAATATTAAATGATCTTTTACAATGACAACAAATGTTGCGATATTTCATCTGAAACTCTCAGAATGTAAGGTTTCTCAAAGTAGGCAGGAAAAGCAAGAAGATGGTTCAGGGGGATTGGTGTGCTGGTAGAGGTGGTGATGAAAACATATGCTACTTCAAATCTGAAAGAGCACCGTGTATGCATGCATGTACAAGTGGGAGTGGTAGAAAATATATTATTTATTTGGACTTAAAGATCTTAAGCAAGATCCTGTAGCTGATTTTGCATCCTCTGGTTTGAAAGAGATAAGAAATTAAGTGTATATGATCAGGTTGTCTTTAATTTTTTTTCTGTTAGCTCTCACCGTAAGCAGAACAATGTTCCAATGATCCCAGGTTACTGAGAAGAGGGTTTCCCACTTTTGTCTCTTACCCTCTCAAACTTCTGTCCAAGGAAGAAGAAGTCTCTTCTTTGATCTGTAAGGCAGATTGTGAAAAGAATCCGGGCAAGTATAACCTGGTTTTGCTTTCTTGTCTCTCTCAAATCCACCTGCTATAGCATTCAGTGAGTATGTTTTGCTCTGCTCTTGTCTCCACAGAATGAACACACCTTCTTGGGTCCAGACCTTCTTTTGGAAGCAGTTCTGCAGATCCATCCCTCTAATTCCTCACTTCCAGGGCTCTGTGGTGTTTTCTACTCTAGTTGGTCTGGTAAAAATATCATCTTAGTAGACCCAAGCTCTTTCTTCAGTGAATGGTCCCAAGGTCTAGACTGTTGCTGGTGGTAGGGTTGCAAGTAGCAGAACACCTTGTTTTTGCCACAGGTTAGGCCATATTTTCTCCTACATTTTTTTTTTCTTTTTGCCGAAATTAAAGCTAACATTTCAATTTCTATCTAACTACACATATTTGGAGTCCATCTCTTAGTTGGCTTAGAACTCAGAGGAAATGCTCATTACTATTTACCCTTCTTCAATACTCCAACATTCACATAAGGGTCAAATGGTATTTGATATTCATATTCATCTACACATTGAACCCTGAGCTAATAGTTACTGCTAATAACAGATCCTTGAGAATAAGTTACAAAACTCTTTCCATATTCATATTTATTCAGAGGCAAAAAAATACCAAATACAATTGTTTTAGAAAATTTCAGATTTAAGTATACTTTAAAATTATAGTCTATCATCTCTTACTTCCCTACTCTTCCATTAAAAAGTATCAATTGGGAGGTTTAGAACGCCTAGGGTAAGAAAAAGAAAATTTTGTGTTATATCAGTAATAACATTATCAATAATGTTATCAGATTGATAATAACATGTTATATAATTATATTAACAACATATTATATCTATAATTATATATTATATTTATAATTATGTCATATTAATAATATTTTAATAATAGTTAAAATATATACATACATTTAATATTAATCATTTATAATTATATAATTATATAATTCTAATTATATCATATTAATAATATTATTTTAATATTAATGAATTTTAATAAAGTTTCTGTGGAAATTAGTATTCCACAGAAAAATCAGGCATCTTTGGTGCAGGCATGGCTTCTACTTTGAACTGACTACTTTTCACACTTCAACATTAACAGATTCAATATTTGTATTGCTAAGCAAATTACTTCAAAACAAAAATATATTCTTTTGTTCACCAAATATATACTGAAAAATGGCCATATACTGGGTATTGTTCTAGGCTCTAGGATCACATCAGCAAAAATATAAACTAAAATCCAGGGATTCTATTCCCAAGGAAACTCACATTCTAGTAGTAGAAAGAGATAGTAGAAAATAAGCAAAACTGAAGCGGCAAGATGGCGACAGGGCAACCTGGACTGTGAAGTCTGCTGCAAAGGAGATCTGCAGTGGGTCTCTGACTCTCGTCCCAGGGGCTGCAGACCCCAACATCGCAACCTGCTCTTCATATGGAGCTCGGCCGTTGCCACCACTGGGGCATCGCAATGGACTGGACAGTCACTGCGGCACAAATGGCCCTACCGCTGCCGCCCTCTCCCCCCCACCGCCACAGCTGCAACCTCTGTGCTGGCCATAGCACATCACACCACCCGGGCCGGAGGCAATTCACTTCAGTCCTTCAAGCCCCTTCAGGGAAGATCTGCTGGGATCACTGCCACCTCTCCAGCAACCGAGAAGTCCTGCCCACCATAAGTCTCCTGTTGTCTGCCCTGAGGCAGGCAGCCATCTTGTTCCTGTCCGGCCCCACCCCCTCTGTGGCGAGCAACTGAGATAGCACTACCTGCTGGCGATTCAAGGTAACAACACAGAAACGGGAGAAACAAGCTTGATAAAGCCATAGATCAGAGTGGTGAATGGAGGGTAATCTGACTGTCCTTCACAGCAGACCAGGGGCAACTGACCCTAACTGCAAACTAATTTACCAGCTTGAAAAGAAAACTAGAAATCACACCTGAAAGGATATTGGACTTACATGAAATGTCTCAGAGTGTGCTTCATTGATTCTATTAATTTAATGACTTAATTCTACTCCTACTGTATTGTTCCTTTTTTTCTTTTTTCCTCTTCCTTTTCTTCTCTTTTCTTCTCTCTGTAAACCATACCTTTGTATAGAGGAACAGCACACTATAAGGTGGTTGGTTAGCTTGTATGTTAGCATCACTATACGTTTTATTTTTATTTTTTATTTTTTGTATGAGAGTTGGTTCGTCTGTAGCTGTGGTCTATTGTTTTTATCTGTTTCAGCATAGGCCTCTCTATTTGTTGGCACACTCGTTTGTTTCCCCACTTACTCCTCTATCCCTCCACTCCCCTCTTCAACCCACTATCTGCTCCATTCTCTCCCCCTCTGCTAACCACATTTTATTTCAGGGAATGAACCTACAGCCCCACTGCACGGACAGATTCCAAGGCAGTGGGAAGTGGGTTCCATATTATCCACACACATGTCAGTGAATACCAGGACCTGCAGATAGATTTTGAATCACATCTCCCCCCTTAAGTAAATCTCAAAAATGCAAAAAGGACCACCCCCAACCTACAGTGCAACTCTAGAATTGAACAAAATAAGAGGGCATACATAAAGAATAGGAGATTGAACAAACAGAAGTAAAACCAATCCCTTTACCCTCGAATAACAGAATTAAAGAAGACGGTGATGTGGAGGGAAGGAAAAAGTAGGGAGGGGAAAAAACCACACAAATGAAGAAAAACCAAAAGAAGAATATAGGTCTCACACAGACCCCTGGGAAATCAGACACTGAGAAAACAGATTCTGGAACACAAACAATGAAGAGCCCCCAGAATGACTGGGTACATGCAACAAACCCAGACATCAATTCATTAATGGACAGAATTTAAAAAATTGAGGAGAGACAAGAGGAAAATAGGAAGGAGCTGATGTCAGAAATGACAGCAGTAAAGAATACTGTGTTGGAAATGAACAACAGACAAATAACCATGGAAAGCAGAATCAGCCAAGCAGAAGAAAGAATCTCAGAGCTCTAAGACCAAAACACAGAACTAACCCAAACTGTCAAAAGCATAGAAAAGAAGTTCAAAAAGACAGAACAAAACCTGCAAGAGATGAATGATCACTTCAAGAGACCAAACCTAAGAGTAATTGGGCTTCCTGAGGTAGAGAGAGAAACAGAAGCCACACTGGAACAAACATTTCATGAATTCATTCAAGAAAACTTCCCTCATCTCATCAAGGATGAAAAAATTCAAACACAAGAGATTTAGAGAACCCCTGCAAGACAACAAATGAGAGGACCAACTCCCAGACACATAATAATTTGCCTAAACAAAGTAGCTATAAAAGAAAAAATCCTAAAGGCAGCAAGAGAAAAAGGCCAGACTACCTACCAGGGAAAATCAATTAGAATAGCAGCAGATTTATCCACAGAAACCCTTCAGGCCAGGAGAGCCTGGAGCCCTATCTTCAAAGTTCTAAAAGAGAAATAATTTCAACCAAGAATAACCTACCCAGCCAAACTAAGCTTCATTAGTGAGGGAGAATTGAAATCTTTTCCAGATATCCAATCCCTAAGAACCTACGCTGCCACCAGACCACCTCTACAAGAAACACTTAAGAAAGTACTGAACACAGAAAAAAAAAGAAAAAAGAACAACAGCATTCTTCATAAGAGCATAGGCAAAAGATTAAAAACACACATGAACCAATTCCAAAACCCAAAGAAAGACAACAAACAAACAGGAACAACTCTGTAAGAACCTTATGACAGGGATCAACTCTTGCATTTCAATTATTAGCCTAAATGTGAATGGACTAAATGCACCACTGAAAATACATAGAATGGCAAAATGGATAAAATATCAGCAGGCAACAATCTATTGCCTTCAAGAGACTCACCTCACTGGAAAGAACACCCACAGATTCAAAGTAAGAGGATGGGAAACAAACTTTCAGGCGAACAGAATACAGAAGAAAGGAGGAGTAGCGATCTTAATTTCAGACAAAATACCCTTCAAGCTATTAAAAATCAAAAAAGATACAGAAGGCCACTACATAATGATAAAAGGCTCAATCTATCAACAAGAAATATCTATCCTAAACATATATGCACCCAACATAGGTGTGCCAACTTTCATAAAGCAACTTCTTGGAAAACTAAAGAAAAATATTGACTCTAACACTATCATAACTGGGGACTTTAATACCCCACTCACAACCCTAGACAGATCATCAGGACAAAAAATCAGCAAGGAGATCAGGAACCTCAATGTGACTTTGGACCAAATGGACTTAATTGATACCTACAGAACACTCCATCCAAAGACCACAGAATACACATTCTACTCATCACCACATGGAACATATTCTAAGATCGACCACATACTTGGCCATAAATCAAGCATAAGCAAATTTAAAAGGACCGAAATTCTACTATGCACCTTCTCAGACCACAGTGGAATAAAATAAACATTGACACCAACAAAGTCCCCCCAAAACCCACAAAGACATGGACACTAAACAGCATGATGCTAAACAACTCTTGGGTCAATGATGAAATCAAAACAGAGATCAAAAGATACCTGGAAACAAATGAAAATGAAGAAACATCTTACCAAAATCTCTGGGACACCTTAAAAGCTGTAATAAGAGGGGAATTTATATCCCTACAAACACACATGAAGAAAATGGAAGGAACAGAAATTCACAACCTAACAAGCCACCTAAAGAAGCTGGAAAAGCAAGACCACAAAAACCCTAATTTCAGCAGAAGAATCCAGATCACCAAAATAAAAGCCCAGATCCAGGACATAGAAGACAAAAAGATAAGACAAAAAAATCAATGAAAGAAAAAGCTGGTTCTTCGAAAGGATAAACAAGATCGATGGTCCCCTAGCTAGACTGACCAAGAAAAAATGAGAAAAAATACCAAAAAAGCACAATCAGAAACACAAAAGATGAAGTCACATCTGACTCTGAAGAAATATTTTGTATTTCTTCAGAGTCATTAGAGACTACTACGTACACTTGTATGGAAACAAACTTGAAAACCTTAAGGAAATGGAAGACTTTCTGACATCACACAACCTACCTAGGTTGGAACAAGAAGAAATTGAGACCCTAAATAGACCAATAACAATCAAGGAAATCAACTACGTAATAAGAAAACTTCCTACAAAAAAAAGCCCTGATCCAGATGACTTCCCAGCAGAATTCTACAAGACATTTAAGGAGGAGCTGATACCAATCCTACTGAAGGTATTCCAGGCGATTGAAAAAGATGGAACTCCCCCCCAAATCATTTTACGAAGCCAACATCACATTGATACCCAAGCCAGGTAAAGATCCAACAAAGAAAGAGAACTACAGGTCAATATCTTTGATGAACATAGATACTAAAATTCTCAACAAGATCCTAGCAAACTGGATTCAGCAATCCATCTCAAAAATCATCCACCATGACCAAGTAGGTTTCATTTCTGGGATGCAAGGCTGGTTCAACATTCGCAAAACCATAAATGTAATTAAATACATCAACAGATGTCAAAACAAAAACCACATGATCATATCATTAGATGCAGAAAAAACTTTTGATAAAATCCAACACCGCTTCTTGATAAAAACCCTTGAACATCTAGGCATACAGGGAACATACCTCAAAATAGTAAAAGCCATCTACGAGAAACCCACAGCCAGCATACTCCTAAATGGACAAAAATTGAAACCAATTTTCCTGAAAACTGGAACTAGACAAGGATGCCCACTCTCACCCCTCCTGTTCAACATAGTATTGGAAGTCCTGGCTAGAGCAATCAGAGAAGAGAAGGCAATCAGAGGTATCCAAATAGGAAAAGAGGAAGTCAAGTTATCCCTCTTTGCAGATGATATGATTGTGTACCTTGAAAACCGAAGAGCATCTGTCAAAAGTCTCCTTACATTGATAAAGGCCTTTGGCAAAGTCTCAGCATACAAAATAAATTTACAAAAGACAATCGCATTTCTCTACACCAATAATAAACAAACAGAAACCCAAATAAAAAACACAATTCCATTCACAATAGTCACAAAAAAAATGAAATACCTTGGCATCTTCCTAACCAGAGACATGAAAGACCTTTACAATGAAAATTACAAAACACTGTTCAAAGAAATCAAAGCTGACACGAACAAGTGGAAAAATATCCCATGCTCATGGATTGGAAGAATCAGCATTGTGAAGATGTCCATCTTACCTAAGGCAATCTACAGATTCAATGCAATACCCATTAAATTACCAACAACATTCTTCTCAGACCTAGAAAAAACAACACAGGAATTCATATGGAAACACAAACGTCCAAGAATGGCCAGAACAATCCTCAGCAAAAAAAACAAAGCAGGTGGTATCACATTACCAGACTTCAAACTTTACTATAAAGCTATGATCATCAAAACAGCTTAGTATTGGTACAGGAACAGGCATATAGATCAATGGAATATAATTGAGATCCCAGAAGCAAAACCTTAATTTCTCAACCAACTCATCTTCGACAAAGCCCCCACCATCTACCACTGGGGAGAGGAGTACCTATTCAGTAAATGGTGCTGGGAAAACTGGCTGACCACATGCAAAAGATTGAAATAGGACCCCTATCTATCCCCATGCACAAAGGTTAACTCCAAATGGATCAGAGACCTAAATGTAAAACCTCAAACCATAAGAACCTTAGAAAATGAAGGAAATACCCTCATGGAAATTGAAACTGGCATCCAATTTCTGAACAAAACCCAAAACCACAGGTCATAAGAGAGAAGATAGACAAGTGGGACCTTATTAAACTGACAAGCTTCTGCAAAGCCAAAGAAACCATCAAGAGAGCAGGGAGACAGCCTACAGACTGGGAAAAAGTATTTGCCAACTCTAGGTCTGACAAAGGCTTAATATCCTGGATAGACAAGGAACTGAAATGTACCGAAAAGAAAAAAAACAAACAACCCCATTATAAAATAGGCAAAAGATATGAACAGACACTCCACAAAAGAAGACATCCGAGCAGCCAACAAACACATGAAGAAATGCTCAACCTCACTAATCATCAGGGAAATGCAAATCAAAACCACACTGAGATACCACCTAACTCCAGTCAGAATGGCAATTATCAGCAACTCAAAAAATAACAGCTGCTGGAGAGGGCGTGGCGAAAAGGGAACACTTCTACACTGTTGGTGGGAGTGTAAACTAGTGCAACCTCTGTGGAAAGCAGTGTGGCGATTCCTAAACGCTCTAAAAATCGACCTTCCATATGACCCCGCAATCCCCCTGCTGGGAATATACCCTGAAGAACTCAAATCACTCTATGTTTATCGCAGCGTTGTTCACAATAGCAAGAACCTGGAAACAACCATGCTGCCCATCAAAAGAGGACTGGATTAAAAAAATGTGGTACATATACATGATGGAATACTACGCAGCCATAAAAAAGAACAAAATCATGAGTTTCCCAGCAACCTGGATGGAACTAGAGTCTATAATACTGAGTGACCTCTCACAGAAACAAAGATCTGAGTATCACATGTTCTCACTCATATAATGAACCTTGAACATCAAATGTAATACTATAAGAAAATGACTGACGGTACTGGGAAACTATGGGGGGGTGGAGGGGGATCGGATTACCAGTAGCAAAGATCTGTCTGGGGATGGGGAAACACCTCTTATCAACAGGGTACCTGAATGAAATGTAATTGTACACCTAACCCTTAACTGTACCCCACAAAACCATAATAAAAAATATTGATTAATAAAAAAAAGAAAATAAGCAAAAGTAATAACTATTAACATTATTTTAGAAGGTGATAAATATTAGGGAAATCAGTACAGCTGAGCAAGAATGATTGGGTGAGAGCTGTAGTTTAAGCAGGTTGGTCAGAAAGTATTTGAGCAAAGACTTGAAAGCGGTGAGGAAGCAAGGCTTGTAGATATCAGCGAGAAAGAGCACTCCAAGCAGATGGCATAGCCATTGCCAAGACCCTGAAAAAGAACTGTGTGTGTAGGTGTTTAAGGAACCAGGAGGCCACTGTGGCTAAGGGGGGAAAGGATGAAGGCAGCGAGAAAGAAAAGAAGAGAGGCAGGGAAGAGTGATAGAAAATGTGATCAGAAAGAAAGAGCAAGTTATGTCTTGTAGGCAAGATGAGAATTTGAATTTTTCTCTGATAGAAATAAAAAGTCATTGGAAAATTTGAGAGAAGGATAACACCTGACATTGTCTAATAGGATTGTTCTGACTGTTATGTTGAGAATAGACTTTTGAGAGACAAGAGTTCAAAAAGATAGATTCATTAGAAGGTTATTGTTATTGTGGAGGTGACTAGATCACATGCCAGCAGTGGAGGTGGAGAAGTGGTTGGATTCATGCTATGCATTGAAAACTGAGCCAAAGCGGTCTGCTGATGTAAAGTGTGAGATAACAAGATGGATGAAGGATGGCTGCTGGGTTTTGGCCTAACTAGAAGGATGGATTTTGTATTTGCTGAGATGGGTAGAGTGGTGGGCAAAACGTAGTGGGAGGAATAAAATCAGCAATATAGTTTTAGACCTCTTAAATTAGAAATGTTCGTTAGAAACCTAGGAGAAGATGATGAGTATGCTGTTGGGGGATCGTCTAGGATAGAGACATAAATTTGGAAGTTGTCAACACAGAGATGGTATTTAAAGCTCGACTTCCTTGATGGAACTCTCTCAAGACCTGGAAAAAAGGAGACTTTCCAAAGTCCTTTGAAAGGTGAAATTTTCTTTTAAGACAACTTTGAGATTCCATAAAGGCTAACATATTGAAAGGGGACCATTGATGAACATTTTCCTGCTGAAGTGATATTTAAAAGATCGCCCACAGCATCATATGTATTCTCACCTCTACAGGTAAAATGGGGCAGATTCAGATAATCCAGAGTTGATTTAGAGAATTCAGAGTCAAGCAGGCACCAGTTCCCATCATCTTTGCTGCTTGTGACTATGTCCTAGACTGGCTTGCAGACAAAATCAGAGGTCTTGCAGCTTCTGTGGTCAGAGGACAAAAATGACTATTCATCCTAATAGCCACACCTGCTCAATTTCTATAACTCACTCATTTATGGTACAAAAGTGGTTATTCGATGCTATGCCACAGGCCTGAAAGAGTTAATTTATTCCTCCAAAGAGTCCAATGTAGTCCTAAGGAGTTTCCACATTGGGAGAACCTGGCTCAAAATAACAAACTACACAAGACTTTCTGAGTCAGAAACCTATTTAAAGAAGAGAGCGCTGAACAGTAGCTCCAAAAAATGCTGGTAGCTCTGTTGCATTTGAACATACTACAAAGGAAAGGGTGAAATAAATATCTTTAGATTACAAGGCAGGATGGATGCAGAAAAGGGAAAACTACCAGGTCTGCCTTTAGACTGTGTGGTCAGGTCCTTGTGACAAAACTCAAATGATGATAATTGAATGACACTATTTCTAACACGGTCCACCATGAACTTCCCTGTGATTTACCTCCGGGTACAGAGTCATGTAACATCTCTGCTCCTGAGAGAGTGGACATGATCAGAAGCCTCAGAAATACCGCATGAGTTTTCAGTGACCATCGAAAGAGAATACTAATCTTTTAAAAATGCGTAAAAAAGGCCGGGCTCGGTGGCTCAGCCTGTAATCCCGCGCTTTGGGAGGCTGAGGTGAGTGGATTGCCTGAGCCCGCGGGTTCGAGACTGGTCTGGGCAGCGAGACCTCATCTCTACAATAAATCAAAAAATCAGTCGGGCGTGGTAGTGCACGCCTGTAATTCCAGCTACTCAGAAGGCTGAGGCGGAAGGATCGCGGAGCCCAGCAGGTCAAGGCTGCGGTGGCCAGGAGCAGCCGCTGCACTCCAGTCTGGGCGACAGAGTGAGACTCCAGCTCAAAATAAATAAATAAATAAATTAATTAATTTTAAAAAAATGCGTAAAAAAATTTTGCCAAATCTAAACTTAACAATTTTTCTGAAAGGAATTGTTTCTAAAACAGTCATAATAATGTTTCCTGTTACAGTAGCTGCCCTCTTTGACAGAGATTTGAGAATGCCAAACAGAGAGTTGACTATCAAACACATGCTTTAGCACCTGGCCTTGGTGGAGGGTCAAAGACCAGTAGCTGGAAAGATGAGTGGTAACACTGTGCAGGGTGAGGAAAGAGACCTAATCCATGCTTGTGGGAGTGTCCTTGGCTTTCCTCCCACTATAATGCAAACGCAGACACTGTGATGTGTTTCTGGTCCCTATTCTGCTCTGCATCTCCTCCATGTGGGGGATTTGATCTGAACTCGGTGGGAAAACTGAGGTCTTGGTTGGTGGGAACCAAAAGAATACCACCGGGCAGGAGTCCTGGCAACAGATTGCCCCTTCCTGTTGAGTTTTCAGCCACACACATGTGCACTATTTGAGTGCATATCACTGGTGAGCTGGGGATCTGTTCCTTTAGAAAGCACAATCTGGAAACAACTTTTCTCATTTGCATAGAGTAGAGGGAATACTAATTAAATATGTAAATCTGCTAGATAGCCATCTAACTTCACAGGCAGTGCTTTCACCAGGTAGGGGAACAGAGGGAGGAAGGAAGGTGACTGAGTCAGGAGATCATCTTAGTTTCCTTCCTTCCAGTTCATAGAACTCTGGCTTGAAGAGAATTTAGACAGTGATTTTTTAGTTGACTTGCTTTCCTATTTAAAATGTTTTAGTTAGTGGGCTGGGTGCAGTGGCTAATGCCTGTAATCCTAGCACTTTTGGAAGCCGAGACAGGAGGATTGTTTGAACCCAGGAGTTACAGAACAGCCTAGGCAAAATAGCAAGACCTTGTTTCTACAAAAAATAAAAAAAAAAGAAAATTAGATAGGTGTGGTGGTACATGCCTGTAGTCCCAGCACAAGAGGATAGGAGTGGAAGGATCATCTGAACCCAGGAAGTTGAGACTTCAGTGAGTTGTGATTCTAGCCTGAGCGACAATGGATAGATAGAGGATAGATAGATAATAGATAGATAGATAGATAGAGATAAAATGGTTTAGTGTACAGGTGGGTACCCTTGTGTTTTGGGGTCTCTTGCTAAAGTTTAAGGAAACGGTTTCTATTGTCCACAAAATTCCGTTTTCCAAACAAATAACCTGTTGGGTAAGAACAGAAGACAACAGCTTTACATCCCTGTTTCTGACATACTGCACCAATGCCTGGATGTGTTTGATTAAATTTGCCTTAATGGGTCACAAAGGTGCCTCTCAGGTTCTCTGGGGTAACATTAGAAATAGAGCAGCCTTCGGAAACTGCCACCAAGTGAATAAAGAGTTGATCTGATTTTTTTTAAAAGCACTCATTTGCTCTCAGCAGACCTCACATGTTTGTTAAATTGGGAAAGCTCAGCAGGTGGTGTGTCTGAAATCTTTTTTTCTTCTTCTTCTTTTTCTTTTGCACTTGATACTTGAAACTGACACAAAGACAACTGAAGCTGCTTGGTCAAATTTCCTGTCTCAAAACACAGCATTGCTTCTGTTGAAGTTAGCCGGTGTGATGCAGGGTAATTGCTCTCTAAGTAGTCCTGTTTCCTCTCCATGAAGGAGATTTTAGTTAAAAAGCTCTGTGGTCTGTGCCTCTAGCTACTGAAAAACTCTCACCTACTTGTAGTACAAGAGGGAACTGCTCCAAGGAAAACATGAAGTATTCTTCTAATTAAAGATTGAATGCATGTTATTTGCACTTGTCTCTCTGTAGAAAGAGAATACACACTCGCCTTCCCACAATGAGTATTTACTCACATTCTATCTGCATCTTCCTTCATCTGTGGGAGCCCAGCCCTAGGTCATCTTCAGTGCTTGTCACACGGATCAGCTGACATCCTCCCATTCTATTTCACAGCCAGCTTTTGGCTGGCTGGATACTCTGAACCCCCTAGTTGACGCTACTTGGCTCTCCTAGTTTATAGATCTTCTTGCTTTCCATGGGTCCTTTGCTTTCTGCTTCCCTGCAACCTGTTAATTCCCTTCAGCTGTATTTATCTGCTTCTGTTTACCCATGCTGTTCCCAGGCAAAGCCATCTACAGCTCTCAGTGCAGTTCAGATCTTAGAGATGCGATGACGGGCCTCCATGCTTTGGTCTGGGTTTTTTTCTCATATTCAAACTAAAATGAAACCCATCCTTCTCCAAGGAATCTTGGATAATACAACAACAGCTCCTCTGACTTATTGAATCTTGTCTCACTAGCTCAATCTCCGAAGCCCACTGCATGCCAAAGCTTTGCTTTGTCTCCTGTTTTCTGCCTGAATCCCAGAGGTTCCCTGCCAGTGCACTTCTCACAATAGCTGCTCTGGGTGACCAGGAGAGACTTGAGGGTAGTGATTATACCTCCTGTTTTTCTCTCTAGGACCCAGATCAATGCTGGCAAAAAGTGGTTTTTGAGTAGATGAAGACATTGAATATCCTTCTTTGTGCCTTAAATACTTATTTAGAGGATCTGGGCAGGGGGAGGAGATGGGGCTGAACCTAGGGGTCCTATGACAAGACTGGGCACTACACACGAGAGAAGTGACCTGTAACCCCACTCACTCTTGCCTCAGTCTTCTCTCGTTCACCTTCTGTTCTGTCACATACTGTCCTGGGTTGTCACTGAGGCTGGAGTCAGAGATTAGAAAGGAAGAAGGAGAAAGGCAGGGATATCTTAAAAGAGAAAGAAGGGGGAGAGGATTTCCTCAGGTAGTCATTTAGGGTGTGTGGAAGATGGGCTTCCGTAAATCAGGAGCTCCTTGCTTATAGAATGTTTACATGTGGGAGGTCTTAATTCTACCAGATGTAAGCCACAGCTCATTGCTGGGGTCCTCCCCCTCACTCCTTCCTCACAAAGCTCTGCTCTGTGTGAGATTATCTCCACCTTTCTGGTCCTGTGTTCCCTCCAGACAAAGGCCCACAATTACCCTAAGCTAGGCTAGATCTGGGATATACACAACCTTTGACAACTATCTCCTTTGGGGAGATTTCAGTATTCTCCAAGTATTAACATTCTTAGCCTTTCTGAGCCTGGGAACTTTCCTAATCCAACTCAGGCCAATGGGTGGTCCCTACTAGCCCCTCCCCTTGGGGCTCACTGGGTTTCAGCAAATCTCACCCTTAAGTGAAGTCTGTAGGGTGGAACTAGAAGAAAGGACAATGCAATTCCACTATTTCCTTCTCTCATTTGGACTTTTCCTAGGACAGAGACAGAACTCATCGTTTACTAAGACTTGAGGTCTTTTGGGCCTTGTGTTTCAAATTGATGCACTGGAAGTATTTACTTAAAAAGGGGGAAAAGAATCCTACTTAACATTATATGCTTCAGCATTGCAAGAACTCATTTCATGTTTATAATTGTTAAATTTAAAAAAATTGAATGAACCTTTCAAAGTGAGTAATTTTTTATTTGAATTCTACATCCTTATGTATTATGTAACAATTAGTAATGATGTGATGGATAATTTTCTTTGGAACAGTTCCTGATTCCATTACTCAACTACTCGATCGACCAGTAATTATGAATCATATCTTTAATTAGCTGCTGCTCTTCAGAAACATATGAAAGCCAAGGGCATAAAGTAATTGGCATAAAAGTTTTCCTAATTAATTTATCTGTCCGTGTAAGTAACCAGGGCTAGAGTCTGGGGATCATTTATAACTCCGGGAAGGCCAGCCCTAAAACTCACTGTCGAAGGAGATTTATATTTGTGAATTATAAAAAGACAACAAGCCACAAAATTGCATTATCCCCCAACTCTAACAATACAGCCCATAATGTGCTGTTCAGAGATGAGCAAAAAGTTCCTATTGATCCAATTCATTTTCATCATATCCTCCAGTGAATCTTTCAAATCTCTCTTGCCTTTTCCTCATTCAACATTGTAGCAGTAATCAAGCACATTAAGCAATTCATTAAACAACAGCCCCGCTGACCACAGGGAGTACTGCAGCTAACATTCATTAGGCAGCCAATAACTTTATTTAAGTAGCAAAGGGCTTGGGAGTAAAAACCAACTCCTTTGTCTCTCTGTACAGAAATGAACGTTTCAGCAACGATCAAGGCACACACCCTCTGGCCCATAAGGTACTTTCCAAGGAGGATCAATCTCTGCATAAAGCAAAATTAGGGTAGAGTTAAAGTGTCCTGATGATATTCTCTCCTTCCAAAAAGGTAGTCAAAGACTTAGATCACTGCAGAGCCTAGCTATGAAAGATTTATGCCTAGTGTAGAAATGAGATGTTCAAATATTGATATTTGGTGCCAGATTTTCAGATCAGACTTTAAAAATGCTAAATGGCATGAGAGCTAGCACGGTTGTGTGGCTTCAGAGAACCTTGGCTGGCTTTGTGTGGTTAATAAAAGTGATGGATGCATTTTCTGTCTTGATAGCAGGAAAGGAACTGAAATAACAAAAAACAAGCAGCGCGGATTGTTTCTTCAAACTATAATTAGAGGCATCCCAGAAAAGTGGTGCTCGTCCTCCTGAGGTCCTGGGGAGAAGGTAAAAGAAGAGGTGACTGAAAAAGTAGCATCAAGACTGTGATTTTTCAGAGAAAGGCTCCCGTCCAGTGCCCTTGGGCTCTTGCATGACTCACCTTTCTCTCTTTTCTTTAGCTGGTGAACTTTTTCTTTATGGTACAACTTAAGAACATTGTTATGTAGGTTAAGTCTTCATCAATAACACCAGCAGTGGTTAAAAAAAAACTGTTTTCAGAAAGAATTATTTTTTTCCTTGAGGGGACCAAAGGAAATCCCTTTTCACAAGTCAATATTTTATTGCCTGAAGAATTTCTAGAGGAAATATATAGAAGAGTTTCATTTCTAAGGCTTTCTCTCTTTCACCTTTATATAGTGAGCTATGTGTCAGGATTAACCCTCATTTGATACATTTTCCTCTTAATTCATGAAATACTCTCTTCTTCAAACCTTTTGTCTCATGGGAAAGGTATTGGCATCACTCTTTCTAGCCTATATCTATTGATTAAGCCACTGACATTATGCCATCAGAAAATAAAACTAAATTGTCTTAGTTTTAGATCTTTCTCAGTAATACAGCTAATAAAAGAAGGTTGCATAAGAGAGTTAATGTGTATTTCCCTCCTTTTTCCTGCCATATTGAAAATCTGGGTTTAAAATAGGTTTCATTTCTTTGCTTGTGTCATTTCTGAGACTGTTCTTTGAGCTTCTGGGAAGGTGGATTATATATGGTACATGAAGCAGAGCAAGACCTTGGGATTAGTGCAGAGGGAAGAGAGATCTTGGAGATGGAAGTTTGGAGCTGAGTGAGAATAAACCATTAGAGTGATGCTTCTAGTAAACAATAAAGACTTAACATGATCACCTTTACAGAAAGTGCTTTAAAAAAATTCACTACTGCCTCGTGAATTAACAACTAAGTCAATTTGGTATTCTCAAAACATTCACTTTGTACACATTAGGAAACTATTAGAGTTCTACTTTTTGGGCGTAATTGCCATAAATAGAATTTTGTATTTCAAAATAGAGCAAGTTTTTGTGTCTCCTCTGTTGTATCATCACTGCTACTACATTCAGACTCTGACTGAGAGTAACAAGAAGGAAAAGAAATGATAGTGTAGCAAAGGCAATATTATATTGCTGAGGATACAGAAAGTAGAGTGAAATGTGGTTTTGCCTGAGATTTAAATCCCTTTTCACCAGGAACTGATGTGATTGAATCCATTTTTAATACCAATATGTTTGAATAGTTATATTCTTTCTCTGGGTAATTCCATGATGTTATGTTAGTTTCTTGCCTTAATGTTTAGAAATATCACAAATAATCATTCAGGAGTTCTGCTTAATAAAAATGTATAGGGATGGTCAAAAGTTCTTGCAAAAAGAAATATTTTTAAAGAGTTAGGCTTTGGTGACATTTGGCCTTTATACTACTTAATAATAGAAAAAGTTAACATTGTCTGAATGCATAATAAGCATGATATATTCCAGGCACTGTAATAACAACTTTGCATGTACTATTTCATTTAATTCTTTCAATTACAGAGTGAGGTAAATACTATTATTTTTTTCTGTTTTATAATTTATAAATCTGGGGATTTGAGGAATTGTATGACTTGTCCAAGTAGTAACTGGAGCTGGCTAATATTAGCTTGAAAGAGTCAATTATGCTTATCTCTTCTCAGCTTCCATGTTTAGCCACTTCATAGTGGTAACTAGCACTGGTCATGGTAGGAGCATTTACACCATGGAAATGGGCAAATGCTACTAAACAGAACCTCTCACACCCTAAAAGGCTGAAGCTAAACATTTACCAGCACACTGCAGCTAAAAACTTGCAGGTGATAAATGAGAAGGCTAGAATTTTAAACTGGGTTTGCTTGATTTTAGAGCCTATGTTTTTTAGTGGTATATTAACTAAACTGCCTCATTGAATTATCACTCACTTCATGACATTTATTGAACACTTTTTCCTTCCTACAGAGTACTAGATTTGATGCTTTAGAGCTAATTCTTAAAAACTCTGTGTTTATTTGGAGGGACCAAACACAAAACTTGAAATACATCTAAAGATATCCATCCAGTTGTATGCTCTTGCCTTCAACCAGGTCATTTGGGAGAACAGAGTGTATCTAACAGTCCTTGATTTTCCAGCCATGGGTTCAGAGAAAGAGATGAGGTGGTTATTTTTTTGAATTCTCTCCCTAGATGTTGACAGGCTAGGCACATTACAGAGAAAAACGTAACTTGATTTACTGCAGCAGGAAATAATAAAAACTAAAACAGGTACAGGCATAGATTAGACATCTCCTAAGTGCAATGATAGGTACCAGCCATTGCAGGGGTAATAAAAAGGATAAGAAGAAACTTAAGTTTAAAAAAATTTTTTTTATTTTAAAGATGTGGGGTACAATTCAGGGTTAGGTATACAAATGTTCATTATGTAGGTACCCTTGTTGATGAGGTGTGCCCTTCCTTCCCCTGGCAGTTTCCTTCAACTGCCAATCCCCCCCCGGTAGTTTCCCACTAAACTTAAGTTTTTATTTTGTGGATGCATTATAAGTATTGTAGCTATGTTTAAAGGTATCTTTTGTGTTGTAAATATTGTAGATTGTAGTTAATATTTAACAGTATCTTTTGAAGATATTGATACTGAAATATTTACAGATGAAGGAATATTACAGATGAAAGAATAGAATCTCTGAAATTTTAGAATAGTTTGGGGGTAGGAGAAGCTGGGGATAGGTGCGAGTAAGATTAAAGATTAACCATAAAGTGAAAATTTCTGTGGTAGCTAACCACTGAATATGCATGTGCATAAGGATGGGAACAACAGATACCATGGATTCTTAAAGTGAGGAGGAATTGAGGAAGGTAAGGGTTGAAAAATCCCCCATTGGGTACCATGTCCACCACCTGGGTGATGGGCTCAAAAGAAGCCCAGATCTCACCATCACACAATATGCTCATAGTCAGCCTTGCACATGTACCCTTTGAATTTAAAAAATAATAATAATTAAAAACAAAACAGACAAAAAAGAAAATTTCTGAGAATGGGTAATGGGTATGGGGAAGTTCATTTCACTGTTCTCTCTTTGTATTAGTTTGAAATGTTCTATATAAAAAGCAAGACGAACATACAAATAAACAATAAACTAACCATTAAACTACAATGGTGTAATCTGGTGCTGTTAAGACCAAAGTATGCTAACTCCATGCCTATCTAAGTTTACAGATATAAAATATAGTAACAGATTCTCAATGGAAACTAAATTTGAAAAGGTTAATCTTGACAAACAATATCCTAGAGTAAGCAACAACAAATAAAGCAGTAATTAATATAAGACTAAGAAAGGAAACATCAAGATATTAGGTAGTTACTTATGTCCAATGAATGAACTTTATGTATCAAGCATTCTAACAAACATGACTTTTTTTTTATTCTTCCAGAAACCAGTCAGGATTGTTACATTGGCTTTATCAATTTAATTCTGCAAATTTTGTGAGCTTCCTCACAAAAAAGGAAGTTGGTGAATTAGATACACGAACACAGCTTTTTCTAAACATTGAGTGTTTATACAACATTTTCTGTAGCTTTCTAACGAAATCCACTGCATTAGTACATGCATAATCACTATTTGTCATTCAAACATACATCTTTTAAAATGATGAGATTTTAATAGTACTGACCAGGAACAACATTTAATAATAAAACTTTTAGGTCAACTTTTAAAGTAAACCCTTAGATAAGTTTGAAGTCTTTCTTCCTAATAATTATCTTTCATTATTGATGAATCTTCACTTTCCTCTTCTGTGCAGTCCTTGATAGAATTCCTTTTTAAATTCTCCAGTTTCATCTTAACTTGGAGCTAAAATGCTCCCTGGACTTTGACAGCCCTGTATTTGAGGTGAGCTAGGGGTTAAAAGCCCAATCTCTCTTCTCTCAGCTTTGGCATTGACTTGTCTTGGTCTCAGTCACATACAGTCACCCCGCTTAGATTGCTAAAACTCATTAAAAGAAGGTCTTAATTTTCAGCCTTCAATCAGCTAAAGAGGTTTGTGATGCATGTCCAGTTCTTTTGCCTTGCATTTCTCCATGTGACCAACAAAACTCTTCCACTTCAGAGCATGGATCTGGTGGCAGTGATGCCACAATTTCAGAGAAATACGAGGGAGGACCCCCAAAATATCCCAGAATTGTTTTTTGGAGGGTGGGTCCCGTGTAGTACAGTCTTCCCTCACTAGGTAACTGTTCTAGGAACCCTTTGTCATCAGTATACCAGTTAATGTTGTTGTGAGAGGCTGTGCTTAGCGTCAATGAATTTTGGGGGAGAGATTTAATGTGTTTGTCCATTTTATGATGGGTGATTTAGGAGTGCACCTGCCCATACCCTGTTGAGTGTTCAGCAGTTTTTGATCAAAAACAGCATGGAGCCCCATGTCCCACCTTCCTATTCACCTGATTTTGCCTCGAGTGACTTATTTTTTGTTTCCCCTGATGAAAAAAAGACCTCAAAGGAAAACATTTTGCTGGTGTGGAAGAAGTGAAACAAGAAATGGCAGAAGCAATGAAAGGCATCAAAATCGACAAGTTAAAAAACTGTTTTGAGCAATGGGAAAACCATCTAAATAGTTGTATTCTATCAATCAGAAAGTACTTTGAAGGTGACTGAAGTTTAAACATGTAGGAATAAATACACAATTTTTTTTTTTTTTTTGAGTTGGAGTCTCACTCTGTCGCCCAGACTGGAGTGCAGTGGCTGCTCCTGGCCACTGCAGCCTTGACCTGTTGGGCTCCGGTGATCCTTCTGCCTCAGCCTTCCAAGTAGCCAGAATTACAGGCATGTGCTACCACGCCTGGCTGATTTTTTGATTTATTGTAGAGATGAGGTCTCGCTGCCCAGGTGGGTCTCGAACCCGTGGGCTCAGGCAATCCACTCGCCTCAGCCTCCCAAAGGTGTGGGATTACAGGCTGAGCCACCGAGCCCGGCTACAATTTTTTAATAAATAAATTCCGTTTTCTGGGGGTCTTCCCTCATTTTTTTCTACCTCTTTTTTTTCTTTTTGAAAGCATTTGTTCCAACTTTTCTCCCTGAAACTCTCAAGAAAAAAAAATCATAAGTTTGTAAACATGATTATTTTCCTTTAAGAGCCACCATTTATTTGGTACCTTTTCTGGGTTAGATAATCTGCTGATGCTTTAGCTATATTAATATGCAGTATTCAGTTATAATGTCTGCTTATAATAGAAGGAACTAGGGATTAGAGAGTCAAGAATGAAAGAATGAAGAATTTGTCCAACCACAATACAGATGTAGTAAATACTGGAGGCGGAATTTGAATCAGTGTCTCCTGACTCTGGAAGCCTGGACTAGCTCCTGATGTTTCATGGATTATTTAATTGTTTCCAAATTGATTCCTCTTAGCAACAGTTTTCAGCTCTGTCCTTGCTTAGTCAGTATGAATTACATTGGAAAAGCAAATTCATTTAAAATGAATTAGAAAAAATTAGCTTTCTTCATAGGGATCATTATTTTATAGTAGTCTTCAAAAAGCAACTTTCTCTCACCATGGCACTCATTTAATTATCGGCACTGTAGCTTAATATTTGTTGAGCTATTCTGCTTCAAACTAGGCAATAAAACATGATCCTACAGCACACTGTCTGTCTTCAAGATGTTTATAGGAGCATGCAAATATGACATAGTCTTCCTTCGTCCCGATGTTAACTTTATCAGATTTAGCTTTCAATTTTCATTTCTGCTTTGCGATTTAAGAAAATCATTAAAGACAAAGGGAATGCCAGTGTAGGGAGGCAAGTTTCCTCAATCGTCCTTCCTGGACCAGTGAGGTTGTCTGCACTGAGAAGAATGGGAGAAGCAATGGCCTCTGTAGATGATAGGGAGTGAACAGAGAGTTGGAGAGTGGATATATTTGCAGAAAACCGAGGGTTCAAAAAGCAGGGGGAGCAGTCTAACTGGTTCAAGAGCTTCAGAAATTAGACTTCACAAGTCAGATGGCTTCGGGGTAGAACAAAGCAGTCAAAGAGAAAATTTAAACCAAGAACTTGTCAAAGAAAGTTAACTTTTATAGTGATTTAAAAATTTGCTTGGGCAACAGAATAAAAATAGGGAAGTACATTTGAGAATAGGTATTGAAGGATAGACGGTTAGAAATCCAATTACAGAAATATCTTCATTGGGAAGTGAGATTTCAGTAGAATTTGTGTCTTTCAGAGCCACTTTTACAAGAAAGTAGCATTTGGAGATCACATGACTGTTGATGAGTGATACATGTGTGCAATCATATATGGTGGTGGTGATTCTAAGACTCAGTGGAAGGACATAGTGAAGAGCTACGAGGAAGACTGGAATTCAGTATGTGAGCAACTAAGTTGGACAGAACAAAGAAAGTTCTCAGCCTTTATGTGGAAGAGAAGAGGAGATGTAGCACTGAGCAGAAAGAAAGCGGTGAATATTGAAAGGCAAATCTGGAAGATAGGAGGGCAAACCATCAAAAATAAAGCATCTCAGTTTGGTTTATAGCTTCCTTTGTGTTAAGATGGACTTTCTTTCTGTAGTGCTTTATGAGTGGCTGATATGCTAACATTTTTGTCGCGTTCTAGAGAATATAAAATGCTTTGTGTTCCTTCTTTCAATGAGATTTGAGATTAAAAACTAATCAAACTGTCCAAGTAGTACAACTATGGGGATTTTTTTTATTAGTGATAGTGAGAAAATATGATTAAAAAAACATCTGGAATAAAACATGTTCTACTGATTAGATATATTCCCCTGACTGCCATATGCACAGAAATACATGAATTACATGTGTATATAAAGCTGTGAATATATCTTGGCATATCTCCTGAATGAGATGCCAAGTTTTATCTATCTATCTATATATACACACATATAGATACACATATACATACTGCATACAGAGCTGTATTAGATGGTGCTAGATGTTTGTTTAGTCCATTAGACACTAACAAGCTATTGAACAAGTAAAATCAGAAGGCAGTGCCAATTGAACCTTATGTGCTTGCTATGGTGAATGTGCAGCCCTGCCTCAAGGCAGGGAGATAGACTCCAGCTTAGTACCAAGCTGTGCACCCTGTGGCACTCAATACATATTTGTTAACCGATTGACTGACTAAATGACCTCTCACTGCTCCTTTCAGCCCATCTGATGCATGGCCAGGGTGAGTTTTAATGTCAGAGAATCTCCAAACAGATAGTAGAGAGGGACTATATACATGTGTGTGGGTGATGAGATATAAAGAGATAAAAGTGTTATCTATAAGCCCTCATCTCTAATTGCTAATACTGAATTATGTAAAACCCAGACCACTTTCTTTTTAATTACTTGAAGACCTTTGTTATAAAAAGATGGTCTGTATAACACAGCCTTGTGGCCAAGGAATTGAGAATAGTATTATCATGTTCAGGCAAGCAATGGTATTTCTCTATTGTTCCTAAGAATCACATTTGAGCCAAAGGTACACAGTTCTCAAATCAATCAAGTGAAGGTAGGAATTCAACTTTATGTGTTATTTCCAAAAGAAACTCAGTAAGACTTTTTCTTGAGATCCAAGAGAATATGTTGTACTTTTTTCTTCTCTTTTTCATTTTGAGTCTTTTTATTGGTTCTAAGACTATTCAGAGATATCTAATATTTTTCAAATCCAGTCATTTTATTTCCTCTTGCCACCATATTTTTCTCATTTTTAATTAGTCCATTGATTTTTAAGTGCTACAAATACCTTAGAAGAAAACTTTCAATAACATCCTTCTATGAAGCTATTCTTTTTGTGTGTCATTTATGTTCTCTATTTGCATTGTTTTATTTCTAAAGTAATTTCCATAAGGTACTACTAAAAATAACAGCATCTGGCTTTCTGATCCTTGTTTAATATCTGATGAGGGTTATTCTTGACTGAAATTGTGTGTTTCCTTTCCAGATATCATAAGTAATTTTAAAATTTTTAATCAGGGTTTATTTTGCTATTGAGGTACCATTTATTCATAAATATTATTGGGGCATGGGTGGGGAGTTTTGAAAATTATTCAACTGATCTTAATCTATTACTACCCACTCTGAAGGTGTAATCACAAAATTTCAAGTGTTTCATGAATGATTTGGAATCAATACAACTTCAATAAATATTTTCCTGCATATGCTTTCTGCTACTTTTTAAAAGTAGGAACATGCTTATAGTTAACTGATATGTATTTTGTTATAGTCACACATATAATATATTCTAAAATAGATATATGTTGATCTAAAATACTGAATGATCATATTTAATATGAGATTGAGTAGCAAGAACCTATAACATATTACAAAATATTTATCTGTAAGTGCCCTAAGAACTTTGATGCTGCCTTTACTTTATATCTTTCAGGTAAGTTGTTAGGTTTTTTTGATTATATCTTCTGTCTTGAACACCAATAAACTATTGGCTCTTTAGGAAAGACTGAAATTTTAAGAGCCAAAAGTGATGTTCATATAGAGATTTTTTTTTTTTTTAATTCAAAGAGTATGCTACTTGTCAAGGTCCTCTAAGTCTTACTCAGTTACACTTGAAGTTTAAACATTTTCTTATGGTTTATCTACATATGAATGTTTGGAAGATTAATTTATTAACAAGACTATGTAGCTTATAAATTAGCCAGAGTTTTTCTATAAAAGAAACAGTAAAAATGATTAATCTGGATTTATTTTAAACAGAGTCTACTTGAATAGTTATCATTATTCACTTTTCTGGAGAGAGGAAGTGAGGTTCAGATGTTGAGGCAGAATATTAGATTCTCAAAGCTGGAAATACATTGAAGTTCATGGAAGCTAATCATGTGATCAGAGAGGAACCCAGACTTCAAGTTTTCAACTTGTCTGCATCTCCATTCAAAACAAAAGGGGGACTCATGTATTTTCATTATTTAAAACTGAGTTGGAAGGAACAATCATCTGAAAAAAATTTTGGATATAATATGTCACTGAATACAAAGTTGTTTTATAATGGAAATTTTAAATGTCTTTATTTCAAATTACTTTACCCCCTTTAAACACCTGATTTCAGAACTGTCTGAAGATTGAATTCTGCCACCCTCGGCTGAAGGTAAAATTAGCTTGGGCTCTGGGAGTTTTTCATAATCTGGGGACTGGTTCAAAGCATAAAAGGCACCGGAAACCTTATAAGGTGATAATTGGCCCACATAAGATTTACCATGTCTCTATGAGGAAACATTTCAGAAGGAATATTTTCTACCTGTTCATGGGACTATTCCACATATTTTGGAGTTATACTCATGTGGAACTTACATAAAAGGATTTTGATGACAGCTATAAAATTAGTTGGACAGTCTAGTCATAGCTCTATAGATAAAAAAGTCAATAATTTAATTTTAGCACTTCTTTCAAGGTGATAGTTAAAGCTATAAGATAGTTTTTTAAAAAACATACTGATCAGTAAATACAGGAAACAATGTTTTATAAATAAGATCAGAGAACAAAATTGTGAGAGATGTTTGGGTCTGGATGATATAACTCAGTGATCCTTTATGAATTTAAAACTCCTCTTTTCCATTACTTTGCTAGTATGGTAGAATCATAGAGAATGTATGTTTCTTCACACACGGCTTTTGTTTCTTCTAGCCAGTTCTAGATAAGCCTCCAATACTTTTTTCCAAACCTTATGCATACCCTAGTTCCTACACCAAACCCCATTGACTGAAACTATATGAAATCCTTGGCCTCAAACCAGAGACGGCCTAAATGCAGGAAAGTAAGGATAAATTAAAGTGACAGGGTCTCAGCAGTGGAAATTAGTGCAACTCTTCTAATTGCATGTCTAGCCTGAATGATGGGATACTTAATTCTTACACATCCCAGACAATTGCTTTATACTAACATGAGCTCTGGGAAAAAGGCAGATTCCACAGACATATGGAGCAGTAGATGGAGTGGAAAAATAAATCAGAGGCTCTAGCCACTCTGGAAAAAAAATGTTTTATCTACATTGTTAATAAAGGTGTTGCCACTGTTAAGCGACATTGATATTGTACTTTTGGTTCATTCTTTCTGTAAAAACTGAACATAAATAATTAAATGACAAAGATCTAACCTGCCTGTATTAACTCTTGTGCCACAAAACATCAACAAAAGCCCGATGGGTAAAGGCAACATTCCTTTTGTAAAAATCAAGGACACAAGCCTAAATATGAATCCCAAGGGACAAATGGATTAGGAACAACAGCATCCTCTTCTCCTGCTACTACAAGGAGTGCTAATAAAAGCCTTCAAAACTAGCATGGGTTCTTATATCTATTTAACCTTTTGCCCCAAGAAGCAAAGAGCATCTGGTTAAGTGGAGAGTAAAAGCAGAGCAACTTTTCATTATCAGAGCTCACAGGCAGAGTGTGGGGAGGCTGGAGCTGCCAAGCCTGGGTTAAATGCTTGTTGCCTTCACTGCCTGAGGCCATCTAGCGTGTTTAGAAATGATTAAGTACTGCAGCCTAGAAAGGACCTGTCCTGAGCGTTCATCTCTGACTTCCAGCAGAAAGGAGAGGCTGGCAATGACAGAGGCAGATGGATGAGTCTCATTAGTATGGCGAGGCAGCGAACCAGACTGCCTTCACAGAGCTGTCCAAAAAGAGGGAGCAAATTAAAATAGGATCTGGGAAAACCAATGAGCAAGCGTTTTAACTCTCTGCTACCTGGTTTCTGAGGCTGGGAGGCTCTATAGACAGCTTGGCTACCTCTGAAACGCTGCTGCACCATGAAATGAGAGAATAGCTTTGCAGACTCCCAGTTACAGTCTGTCGTCTTTTCTGCATTCTTTAAAAAACGGTTTTTGCATTTCCTACAGCTGAGCAATGCAGACGATTTAATTCTTAAGCAGTGTTACTGCCACTAAGCAGAGCAGGGTGGAAGGGTGACAGAGAGAGACTTCCGTCTACAGAGAATGTGGGAGGCCTTACATTTTGCAGTGTACTCGGCCCACTTGGAGGTGCTCCATGAGACTGAAAGGCCTGATCTGGAGTCAGGATTTCACATGAAAGGGCTGAGGCCCCTCTGGAGAAGTGGCGGCTTTATTTCCAAGTTCATTACCTTTTGCAAGGAAGGAACCTCAGTTGTGTTGAGGGCTGCCTGACCATGGAAATTTGGAAAGTTAGCAAACACCAGCCTGAGAGAGATGTCCCAGGGAAGTGTGGCACTCATAAAATTCTGTGATGTTCTCTCTGTGAGGCTTTTACATTAGGGGGTCTTTGAAGAACCTAGGGCCAAGTAAAACCTATTGTGAGTTTTCCGAAACGCTATCAAACTAAAAGCGGTGGGTAATTCATTGAACAATAGACTAGATCTGATGAAAACCTCCTGGTCTTCCCTTCTTAAGACCCTTTGCTTGCTCACATTTTAGGCTTAGGCAGGAGAAATAATGGCACAGTGCTCTGGGGCATCCCTTAAAGTTTCAGAAAAAGTTGGTAGAGATTATCTAGTTGTTTATTCATTCATTCAGCAAACATTTATTATGTCCTTCAGATGATATGAGGCCCAAGGACCCAAAGGGTACAACAAATTCCCTGCCTTCCTTCAGAGATCTAAGTCTATAAGAGAAGATAGGGAAGCAGAATAACCGCATGAAAAGTCTCTAGAAGAGGATCACATGGTGCCAGAAGCTGCTGATTGATATATAGAATCTGCCATCAAGGCACTCATGACCAGGGTGAGAGTTAGACGTGGGAGAATCAATTTCAGACGAAGGCAGAATTTTTTAAAAAAACGACTGGCAACTAGATGTACAAGAACCCTGTTGTGAGAATCCCAATGCAGGAGCAATTAATTCTGCCTGGGTGGAGAGCAAAAGACTTCCCAGTGTAGTTGGCATTTATGTAGTGCTTTGCAGGGTACACGGAGGGCATATTCCTTAAATAAAGACAATTTATAAATAAATAAGGGTTTTTGTTCAAAAGAAACTTCTACATCACTTTTCAAATATATTTTTGCTTGGTCAAGTTTGTGTCAACGTTAGAACTTACTTCATCTTAACTTATACTAGTTGATCTTTTGCCAAAAAAATGAAGACTCTCTGAAGCTCCATGAGGGATTATGAGGAATAAACTGCGGCCGAGGAGATGAGGCTGGAGTCGGCTGCACAGTTTTTCAAAGCTGGCTGGATTGTGTGCGCCTCGCTCTATAGCTTACAGAAGCTTAATTTGGAATATGATGTTACTTTCCCTCCAAATAAACACCTTTCATTTATTTTCTAATTACAAAAAGCAAAATAAATAAATAAATAAATAACTACATCAACAACAACAAAACAGAATATTTGGGATTTTATTCAGCCTTTGGAAGAGGGAGGGAACCTCTAAAAGTAATAAACTTCACATAACAGAATCAGAAAAATTTACAGATTGTGCATTTTTTTCCCCTAGGGAAAATAATCATTTTCACAAATTTAAACTCAAACTAAATAAGTTGCAGACCTAAAAAAAATTCCACAATGGAACTTGCTCCAAATTTATAGAAGTCTAAGCTAGTGTAAGATCTACATGGACAGCAAAATTGTTTTTGGACAACACTCATTATTCTGTAACTTGCCAACTAAACCCAATTCCTCAATTGTAAATTCTGTAGCTCCACAGTTAAACTTTACCTGAAGTTACCACTTGCAAAGAAGCAAAGAGTAAGCATTCTGATGACAATATAGCTAACATCTAAAACAAGAATTTAGTGGCAAATAAGAAAGCATTGTGGGGAACAGGGAATTCTGAGGTCCTGTGAAGAAAGATGTAAAAAAACTTTATATGATTCCTTATATCACTATTGCTATTCAGATAGATTTTCCTTATATACATCTGTAACTCCTGTTGACCTCAGTGCCTGAGAGGCTGAGCCAATTGACTTTGTATTTCAGAGTTGCTTCTTATCCCACACAACATAAGCAGAAACCATTTCTCATATTTATTCTTACGTAAAATGTACATGGATAAATCATTTAACTAAATGTAAGGTGTCAGAAAATGGTTCATACAAAGAAAATAATATTATGTGGTATAAACTCCCATTAAGTTGTAATGTGGCTGACATTGATTGAAGGCGATTAAGTTCTAAGACTTTTTTCCTCATGACATTTGTTCAAATAAATAAAGGTAACAGGAGGGGAAAGTTGATGCTTTTTTCTTATTTTGCATATAAATTTTACCTGTGTGATTTTTTTAGCCACCTTTATTCACAGTGCAGTATTACTGAGTATGTTAAGTGAATCCTGGGTAGCAATGATAACTGTCAGTGAAGCAAGGTCATAATTGACCTTTATCACTGAAAAAAGGTTGGCTACCTAAAGATAAACTTTCCTGTTGAATTTGGAATGTAAAGAGGAGGGTTGAGGCCATGAAAGGAGCACATCTGAATAGAAACCTATGAATATTTCATGTCTGTTAAGAGGTTGGAAACTTAGTATGACATTACCCTGACCCTTGTCCTAAAATACTTTCAAAAGAATATTCTGATCGGCAGCAGTCAGTGTCAGCAGAGAAAGAAATTCTTACTTAGTAGGAAAATTGAACTATGGTATAAAAATGTCTGCACTTAAAGCTGTTCTAAATGAACTAAACTACACAACTGTGTTCTGGAAAGGTGAAGCTGACCAACTTACTTATTGAAGCGACTTTTCCACTATATTATTTTCTTCCAGATTTGGAGTCCTGGCAACCTGATGGCTGCTCTGTTCCAGAGTTCTGACAAACAAACTGAGAAGAGGCACGTCTACTCAGAACTTCACACAGAGTATTAATAAATACTCGGTGAACATTTGTCTGGTGAATTGCATGTGTATTCCTTCCTATCCCAAAATACCTAGGCTCTGTTAAGTCAGAAATTATTTAGTCAATAAAAAGTGATTTATTAAGAAATAGGTGTCAAATGCCATGTTAATCCCTTTGAACATTTCAAATAATAATAACAATAAAATCAGTATCAATAGAGCACTTAGTATCTACCAGGCATGCCATTAAGTTCCTCAACTGTATTATCTTATTTAAGAAAAACCAAGGCACACAGAACCTGAGATATTTTTTCTGAGATCACAGAATTTGTAGCTGATTGAAACTAGAGGGGCTGATATTTTTATCCCTATAGTCTAGTAGAGAAGGTCATCTTAGCAAGCAAAAACAAAAACAAAAACAAAAACATCAAGAAAATAAAGTACTTGTGTGGCAGGGATCATATACTTTCCAATAGAAAATTAGAAAAATAAGAAATGTATAATTTGGACCAGTCTATGAATAATTTAGAAAACAGTAACCTATATAGAAGAAAGGAAGAACAGAAGTATCTGGGGCAGAGTGCAGCAATGAGCAATGGTGTCTTCAGTGTGAGGCAAAACAAGACGAGAATTTGCTCAATTAATAGTGCTAAACAGCTGCCAGGCATATAACTTGTATAATCTGAGTTTCCTTATATTCATAGCACCCTTAAGAAGACTATGTGTGTGCCTGGGGTGATCTTGGCAGCCTTACATTAAACATTTCCCCTGAAACCATATAAGACTGTACCTGAAACGTTTATTTCAATCTAGAAATTTTATTTCAACCTACCCTAGCCTCCTGGTGCTGTGGCTTGGCATCCGCTCAGGGTTTGACACTTTCTGGGCACTAGACACATATGCTCCTCTGAGTATTGGTTTCTGGGGGACTCCTTGTCTTCATTTGAAGCCTAGAAAGTCAGGAAGAGTGAAGTATGGAGACAAGTGGGTTGAGGGAGGAGACTGCTGACATCAGAGTCTAGGAACTATTTGGATCAACAAAATAAATAGATAAAGCAACCATAACAAGCTTCTAATCAAGAACCTCATTTGAAAGGTAGACATTTATGCTTGGTTCACAGTCGAGTGAGGGTGCTTTTTTCGACTGAAACTCTAACCAAGAAATTCATCTAATAAAAACTGTGGAGGCATAACAATGAAGGAAGCATATCCACTAGAGGATGAAGAGAGCCTTTGGTGTCTATAGACAGTGTAAAAATGCCTTTAGGGTTATAAGTGTAAAATTGAACTCTTTCCGGAAACCCATAAACCTACTCTGGGCTGAAATTCTCCAGTAAGGCATAAAAAAACAGCAGTTGTGTATACTTCTGGTTATAAGCTAACAGGTGTCTGGAAATGAAGAATCGAGTCACATTTCTGTGATAGAGTGCACCAGAATTTCAGAGCCAATAATTTTTCTTTGACAAAAAAATGACTCTGTTTTTTCACTATTGGTTTATCATAAAACAGAACTTGACCTGCAAGTTAATAAAGAAAGCATGTTTACTAATTAGGCTTTATTCTCGTTGTCCCATGTTAATTGCAAAATATCCATCTATCTCATTTATGAATATGTTAATTTGTGTCAGAGAGGCACAAGTTTTGAGTATGCACACTCTCCCTTTAATTAGATCAAAAGAAGGTCCATCGCAGCTTTACAAGACGGATTCTAATTTTTAATCGGTAAAATAAGTTTGGCTCCTAAAAAGCTTCTTCTTCTGACAGTTGGAAAACACTAATTAACAGACATAACTGTATTAATTGCATTATATCACTGCATTCTTATCAGCTAGCTTATGTTGTCTGCTTGCTAATGCAAACAGTTGTGGCTGTGGTGGAGTCACCTCATAAACGTCTTTCTAATGCTAACTAGCAATCAATGCATGTAAAATTTCTAATGTTTCTTTAGGGAATTCTACATAATAGATGTAGTCTCTCTTTTGAGTTATGTCCTGCTATTTAGTATAATTAGTCCTTAAGGCTGCACCTATCATATGATCAGCATCCTGAGAGATAAAGTACACACTTTATTTAAGAACAAAGAATGATAATAGTTTATTTGAGGTATCCTTCTACAGTAGGTTAAATGGAAATCTGTAACCTACTGAATAATTTAATTTAACAATTAAAAATTTGTGCCTTTAAAAGAATCCATTATAAAACGTTAACAGGGAGGGGATTTCTGGGAATGACTCTGTGTTGTTGGCCCTAGTGTCTGTCAATTGTCTTTTATCACAAAACCTGGATAGCTGTGACTATTCTTGTCACTCAGGTGCTTCCCATGCTCTGCCTTTATTCTGCTTCCAAAGCTTACCTCAGACACTGAGGGGATAAAGCCTCATTGACTACATAGCCCTGTTCTTGAACCTATGAGGAAGATATGTCACCATGTGTTGATTTTGAAAATATTTCCGTGAACAGAGAGATCTTTGCTTCTTCCTTCTAGGTGTGCTGCTGAAATTGACTACTCTTCTCACACAGGTGACTGAAGATGTTTTGAGAGGATCTGGTCCACATTCTACTTGTGCTCTGGAGGTAAGTTTCATTGTTTCCTGAGGAACATGTCTGCCTTAGAACTTTTTGGTTAAGTCTGATGATAGGGCGTTAATATGTCTTTCCTACTATAAAAGAGTATTCTCAGTGAAAATATGCAGATTAAATTAGTCATAATGAGTAGCCAATGACTGTGATACTAAATATAGAGAAAATAAGAATCATGCAGGGGCTAACAAGACCTTGAAAGTGGTTGCACTGAAGTCACACCCAGGGGAGGCTATTAGGACCTCCTTTTGGATCCTTTAAATCTACACACAATCAAAATCCTCCAGTGCATGTAGAGACTAGTTCTGCAGATTTGCTGGGCACTAAGTGGCTTCACTTGTGTATGTCCAGTGCATTTTTCTGCAAATTTGTACTACATTCCAAAAAGCATATGAGTTCACAATAGAGAGGGAGGCAAAACTGACATTTATAAAAATACCACCCTTGCACTTCAGAGGTACCCACGACCGCAGGCACACACACACCATGAACTAATTGTATAATGCAAAAATGTCACTGTTTCTAGAGTAGGCATCTTTTTACATAAACTCATTTATCATCGAGTAGTATGGTAATTTCAAGGTAAATTTTCCACTTGGTCTTTTCCCTTGTGTTTCTACTGCTTCCACCTCCCCTTCTCACCCACTCCTCCCAACAAGAAAAAACAAAAATAACCAATAAAAATTGGTGGAGGAAGCTGGGAAAGACAATTAAATTGAATGGAGAAGTCCAGGACTAGGTGAAAAGGACAGCTGAAGAGATTCTGACAAGGAGGTTTCATTATCACCGGTTGTTTCCTTGTAGGCATTCATTAAAACGTCAGCTATTTGAAGGTATACCAATACCTTCCTCTGCTGATTCCACATGGGAATTTCTCCACAGCCCACTGAGTGAAAGAAGCCTACATTTAGGTATTTGGACTCTGCAGGCTTCCCATTTGCATCTGACTGCTTGTCCAAGACACCTAGTGCTCTTTGTAGCAGAACATTACTAATAAATGGTTCTATATCCTGCTCCTGGAAGCACTGGATATGAAGAACAAGATGTTTACCTTGAACTCTAGCATACATCTCTAAATTCTCACACTGTACAAAGGTGCCAGGATTTTCCTGTAGTTGCAATATTTGCCTGTGAAAAGTTACATTCACTCGACTTTATGTACACTTTTCTGAGGAAAAAGTGGCTCCATGGCCAAGTATGCAACCAAAATGGAAGCAAGTTCCTATTAGAATTTTAGCGTTAAATTTACTTTTAAACAACATTTTCCAAAAAGAATCTTTCATTTGCAGATTGACTAGCTTTATTCCTTAGTCAGTGGCCCATATAACTGAATACTTTTCATATATTAGACATCTGTTTTCAGAGATAGTCATTCTGAATTAAACCCAAACTGATTTTCATTCTTTATGACTTTTTAAAAATGTATACACAAACTTTTGTGTTTGGTTTTATCCTACATTAAATAAATGTTTAAAGTCATCCATTATGTGCCAGAACTTTCTCTAATGCAAAGATAAACACTACATTTGTTTTTGGCAAACAGTTAAAAAAAATTAATAAAGTAGAAATAAAAGCCTTGCAAAGGGTACAGCACCCTGAACCTTGTGAGGAATGGATTGCCCAGAACTGATTAATTATCTACTCAGATATCTCACAAGTTATTCTCAAACTGAGTGCTTTTTAACAAGCAGCGCACACTTCTTCATCTGTCATTCCAAGGCCACAATGATGAGATGTACTAGTCTTAGTGTGCCTTCCTTCTCTCTTTTAGTTTCCCTTTATTGAAAAGGCAAGGTGATTGAGTGAGATCCACCCCGGGATATTTGGGCATCTACCAGGTGGCTCTAATGGCAGGCTGCAATTTTTTTTTTTATCAGTGGAAAAGCACAGGAAATGATGCTAACCTCTGCTCCCGCCAGTTCTGATGATATTTGCTCATACCACCAGTCCCTCAAAGATTGGTCCATACCAGCCATCAAAGACCAATTGTCAGAACCTCCATTCAGAATCCCTGTGTAGTTGCCCGATGCCTCCTGCCCTGCAGAATACACTCTGATTTCTACCTATTTCATGTGACTTAGAGTTTAATTGCTCTCACAACTTAGAAATCCAACTTAATTATTTTCAGTTTCAACCACTTCTTTCTCTCCAATTTTTTTTTGCAGGGTTCTCTCTCATAGAATCTATTGCTGAATCTCATAGTCTTTTATTTCCATTTCCCTCTTGTTTATATCTTTCCTCCTATAAACAATGAGTTAAACAGAACTTCTCACTTATTAATTCTTCATATATATTAATTCCTCATTTATTATATATTAGAATATATCTATTTTCTAATCTCTAAAAAAATCTTTAGCAATCTTTAGCCTATCTTCCTATTGAGCAATTAATAATTAAAAAATTTTCAAGATAACAACTAACTTTTCTTTTACATATAAGACATAATACGATTCTTCCCTTTTGGATTTAGGAGACAGGATTCATCATTCTGATGTAGAGAGAACAGGAGATTTGGAACCATTTAAATCTGAGTTTGAATTCTGTCCTACTCACTGCCATTTGGTAGGCATATGATTCAGGGTCTTCAGTTTCTCATCTGTAAAATAGAGATACTAACAGCTGCTTCAAAGACAAGTATGTATTGAATTTTAAAATTATGAAAAGCATTTGAGTGTGATAGTGAACTCTCAATTAAATACAGTACCTATCTTCACCTTTTTTTACTACTGTATTTTTTTCAGAAGAAAATACCAGGTAAATCCCACACAGCTTGAGGTCATACTGGAAGAGATTCCAGTATATTAGAACCACACACTTGTGCACCTACACAGGCCATCTTTGCCTGAGCATAAGGAGAGGGGTGAGCACACCATGAATGACACAGAGATTGACCTTGGCTTCTCTGCCTATAGGGCACCCAGCAGGCCTACTCCAACTTGACACTACTGGAAAATGAGATCGCTTCACAGAAGACTTAAAAGGGACCCAGGGAGAGGAAACACAGCCTTCGTTCCCTCGAGAAAACCCCAAAGTAACTGTAAGAATTTTAATTCCAGAGTTATAACAAAACAGAACACCTGGATCAATTCACAAAGTCCATCTGCTTATAAATTTCTGTTAAAGAGGTCAGTCCAGTTATGTACAATATATATGATTGAAGTGGAAATGTCTATGTGTTGTTTATTTATTTATTCAGCAAATGTAACATTTATAGAGGACTTATTTCAGTGTCAGCCACTGCCAAAGTATAACAGTTAGTAAAAATAAACATGGTCCCTTCTGTCACTGAGTTTATGGTTTACTAGAGAGAAAGACAGTCAAATAATCCCACAAATAAAGGCAAATTTACAATACTAATAAAAGCATAGATGAGAGGCACATGGTATACTATGAAGCTTGTAGTAAGGAGTTTTTTTTTTAACTAATTGGGGAACAGATGAAGAGTGGGTGGTCAGAAAGGCTTCTCTGAGAATTTTAGGTCGAATAAGAGCTGCCTTTGCAAAGAAGGGAGGAATAAGCAGAGGTAAGGCCCAATGGCAGAAGGGGCAGGGTAAGCGCCAGGATTCATCTGGAAAGCCAAGTTTTTCAGGTCATCATAGGCCATTTGTGCATCAGAGGCACAACATTACAGGGAGGTGGGTGAAGGTATTGATTCTAAAGCCTGGGATCTGGGTTCAAATCTTATCCTACTTCTTTCTAACTGTGTGACATTGGATCTATTACTCAACATTTTTTGAATCTCTGTATATTCAACTTTATAATGGGGTTGATTATAGTACCCATCCCATGAAACTTTCATGCAGATTAAATGAATTGATAAATGTCTTTAGGACAATGTCTGGCACATAGCAATCTCTATGTGTTAGCCATTATTATTATTTTGTCATTTGTCTTATAAGCAATGGAAATCTACTTGTTTTGTGGTTGCCTGGTGGAAAGCAAGATCAGTCTCCCACCTCAAATTGATTCGAATGTCAAGACAAATGATGCCACACATGTACCAACTAAGGGAGTATCAAAACCTTGATTAAATACATAATGAGGTTTTCTGGGGATAGCAGGGAAGCACTCCAAAATGACTTGAGTGAAAGAAGAAATGACTGACTTTGGTTTTAATCATGGTTATAGAGGGTTTCTTACCCACTAGACCAGGACTGTGTGGTTTGAACTTCAGCGTTAAGGGAAGACGTGCTCTGGCTCTCTTATCAACTCCCCAGATGTGGGGAGGAAAGGTAATATTTGAAAGCTGTCAGTCCAACATCAAAAGTGGAGTCAGGCTCTGTTTCACCACCAAAGTATTTTAAGAAAGGAGATGATTTGCTCATGACCATCAATCTGCATGCAAGCATTTTCCCCATTTTATTAATGTTACTTATCTTTCATCCTTTCTTCAAAAAGATGGATTTTTAGTTCCCAGACAACAGAGGGGTGCTATTGGTTTGCCAAAACATTGTGTCAACTGGATTGTGGGTGTGTTTATCCACATTTAGTTCCGGGACATTTTATTTGATTAAAGAGAGTTAGAGGAGCACCATATATCCTGTTAGAGATAAAGTTTCTAATAGATCTTTACAATATGCCCAATATTGACTGAAGCTACTCTCTGGTATTTTTTTAATTCTTTGATCATTTTTACATTTGTATTTGATCATATTTCAGAATGCCTCAAAATAATCAGTACGGTTTAAGCAACAATGGTGTAATTTTTATATTTTTAGTTAATGTTCTCTATAAGCTTAAATTAGGCTAAATTTATTAAACTCAGCAGAGGAGAGGGCATAAGATGAATGTTTCACATATCTCTTTAGCTCAGTTATTATGGGATCATTTTGTGTCTTTTTTCTATGGTAGAATGGGTTATGCTGGCCTGTAAAACAAACTAAGCAAATTGATGTTTTCTCTACTATACTTTTACTTGAACATTGAATTAACTCACTCCAAGCAATGAATCTTTTCTTTGACTCAACCCAAATGTTTGATTACAATTCTGGATAGCATATGCCGTGAATGAATCAAGGCTCATTTTAACTTTTAATAGTTGTGTTGAACCAAATTCCTTATCTCACCTTGCTCTAAATCTTTTCTTCTTCTGATTTCCTCAGTAAACATTAATGTTTCACTCACCAAACTCACGGTCAATTAGATGTGGAAAAATCAGTCAATTTCTCACTTTTTCCCTTTCTGTTCAAACTATTGCCAAATCTCATCAACTGATTTTTTATGTTTAATTTACATTTTTAATCAAAGTAATGTATGCACATGGTTAAAAATCAAATGGCTATAGGAGAATTTGTAAAAACAAACAAACAAAAAAAAAACCCACAGCCCCTTGCCCTATTTGGGGCTTGTTTTTGCTTCCCTTCCCTCCCTCCCCCCCACCCACCCTTCCTTTCTTTTTGTTTTATCATTGATAACATTTATAACTTTAACAATATTCTTGTGCCATTATTTCTTAATTTTTCAACTTTATATTTTGTCTGTTGACCTCCTTGGATGATATCTGAGGTTGTATCACTCGTACTGTCCCCTTCTCCCTCTCTTTCCCCAACCTAGTTACAATACTAGCTTTGGCGCCTTCACTGATTGACTCTTGAACCTCAATTACCCTGCTTAGACCTCCACCTTGGTTTCATCAAACATTGCCAGTAGTACTTGACCCTCATATTAAGAGATAAGAACACTAGTACTCACACCATTCCTATCCCCTCTTTCTCCTTCTGCAGCCTCATCTCTGCTAGCAATGTCATTATTTTGATTTTGTGAAAGTGAATAATTTTGACATTCTCTTCTTTTGTAACAGATGATTTTTCATAACTTATCAGTTAATTATAAAATGGAAACAAATTAACACCATTCACATTGTTATGACTTCATAGATATTGTATACTTGCAGAGCAAAATTCCGTTTGTTCTTCTCTTGCACCATTTGCCATGTTTTTTCTTTCTGTCTCTTTCCTAACAACTCTATTGTGCCTCTTTTGCAGCACCTCTTGCACTATCGGTGCAATAGTCTCCAACTAGTCATGATCTCCAGTCTTTTCCTGTTCAAACTGAACTCACAGTGGTGCAAGATGAATCTTCCTAAATCATAATTTCATTTAGAGCATGGCTATTTTCAAAATACTTCAGTGTTTGGCTGAAATCTCTTTCAAAATGGGTAACTTGACTTTCAAACTCTTACAAATTGTGTCTCTATGCTCAGGCTTCCATTTCTGTATTCCTCCACTGTTCCTTGTAAACGTCTTGTCCCATTCAGCTTTTATAATTTTGTTCATATTGCAGCCTTGTGCTGGATATCTGCTTCCATCCTATACAGGATAGAAGTCTACTTATAGGCTCAGAACAAATGTCTTCTTCATTTTCAAGGTCACCTGACATGGTAATCTTCTTGTAACACAAACCTTGTCTTGCACATCTTTTTTTTTTGTATTTTGTATTTATTTTGTATTTTTTTTTGGTACCCTATGTACAGTGTGTCTATGTAGACTTGTATTTTTTTAATTCCCACAATATTCAGCATACTAGGCATTAATCATACTCACATAACTAAAAAATTATTTAATTAAATAAACTTTTAAATTTTCTGCAATGATAAGAACATTGCATTGCCCAGTTTTTTTGAATGCCTTTATATTTTGATAGATTCCACGGTAAAGAAGTACTATCTATAGATCTAAAAGATAATATGGCTGATGAAAAATTTTTATCATTAAAATGTGATTAATTTAATTATATCTTTGTCCTGCTATTGATTTTAGAAAGATGTAGCAATTCAGAATATATACACTACAATTGCTGCTTCCCTGTTCAATGTCTTTATACATGGATGGCTAGTAAATAGCTTCAAAAGCCAGCATTTTGGTACTTTATTTTCCTTTCAGTGTCTTGGTGTCTCAGATGAAGGCTGTCTAAGATTGCATTTTATTCATAGATATAAGCATAATGACCCTCTCTGCTCTCAGAAATATGCTCTCTACCTGTGACAGTTCATCTGTGAGTGGATATCACTAGCATGAACCAGTTGGAGCTACACAGCCCCAGCTCTTTTTGTAGAAAAATGGGATCCTGAACCATTTCTGCCATGAGCTTTCCTTTCTTTCTTTTGTATAAATGCAGGCAACTTTGCAAACCCTTATAAATCCTGGGAAACTTATTTTCAGAAAGTATTCTTCCGTAGAATTTTATTCTTTTCCAGATACATGTTTTTATTTCACCTTCCTAAGAACCTACAAACATAACATAAGTGGGGTATTATTTATAACTATTGTATAAAACCAGAAGTTGGTCAAGACAATAACTAATTTACCAGCATTTTCATGGGTAGATAGTAAAAATAAAACCCAGATCTCCTGGCAACTAATAGTGCTTTTTCATGATGCTGTGGAATCTACCATTTTATATCTCCTCAGATTTACATCCGGCTACCACGTTTGATTTAATAATGAAAAAAATTCTATGATGCTAAGAAAAAAATTATTCAGTTTAGTGTCTGTGTGTATCATCTATCTGTCATAGAGAAGACATGTTTCATTTTTTTTGACTCTTCACTTTTATATGTATAGTACTCTCCTCTACAACATATATTCTTATATGGAATATTGTACACTTGCAGAGCAAAATACTGAGCTGTAGAGACTATTGTGGTACTTTGACAGCAAATTCCTTTTTGATACATGACTAACTCTGATTTCCACAGATTTCTAGTTGTACCTCTGACTCACTACATATCTTGATCAGGTTACTTTGGAATCATTTTCCTCCTCTGTAAAATGGGGATAACAATATTTACTTACATTACGTGACTGTGCAGATTAAATGAGTTAATATAAAGCATTTTGGTAGAGACAAGTGTTGCATAAGATTTTCCCATTTGTATTTATCAGAGTTCTACAGAAAAACAGGACAGATATGTCTATATTTTTTTATTTATATAGATACAGATATAGATGTAATTTTAGAGGCAAATATGGATAGATGTAAAGAAAGAGATTTACCAAGAGGGATTGGCTCATGTGATTATGGAGGTTGAGAAGTCCCACAATCTGCTGTCTGCAAGCTGGAGACCCAGGAAAGCTGGGCCCAAGCCCAAAGGTCTAAGAATCAGGAATGCTGACTGTGAGGACAGGAGGAGATAGATATCACAGATCAAGCACAGAACAAATTAACCCTTACTTCTCCTCTTTGTCCAATTGAGACCTTGAACAGACTGGATGATGCTCGCCCACGTTGGTGATAGTGATTTTCTTATTCTTACTTTTAACTGGTTCAAATGCTAATCTCAGCAGTGCTCGGTGGCTCAGCCTGTAATCCCGCGCCTTTGGGAGGCTGAGGTGAGTGGATTCTCTGAGACTGTGGGTTCGAGACCCACCTGGGCTACTTGGCGAGACCTCATCTCTACAATAAATCAAAAAATCAGCCGGGCGTGGTAGCGCTCGCCTATAGTTCCAGCTACTTGGAAGGCTGAGACAGAAGGATCGCTGGAGCCCAGCAGGTCGAGGCTGCAGTGACCGGGAGTGGCCACGGCACTCCAGTCTGGGTGACAGAGTGAGACTCCAACTCAAACAAACAAACAAACAAAAACAAATGCTAATCTCTCCTTGAAACACCCTCACAGATACTTCCAGAAGTCATTTTTTATCACCTATCTGGGCTTCCAGTCAAGTTGACACATAATATGAATTAACACGAAGTTATTATGATTATGATGATTATTATCTGAAAGTTCAGGAGAAAGTAAGAATAGACAACTGTCATGATAAAGATAGCAGCATAGCAAAAATGGTTGTGTTTTTTATGTTAATTCATTCATCTGTTCATGGCGATTATCATTTTAGTTTCTCTGCTTATTATCATTTGTACCATCTTAAATGTCATGTTATAGTTCTGGCATGTTGTCATAGATTGAACCCATGAAGTTTCGTGGCCACCAGCCTCAAGAAGCTGAGAGTGAAGTGTCTTCTCAGTCATTTACACACATAACTAGGGAATTTAAACAGCCAGCTCTCATCTGTGCCCTCCATGTGCCTTATTTCATTTCCATTTTTGATTTCTGCCTCTCAGGTCTTCCCACCTCCTTATTCTCTGATCACAAGCTGATTTTTCTGAAACAATCAAGCACTGGGCCTGTGCCCATGTAGTCAGTGGCAGAAGTTGAGAGATGCAGCAGAGATTATGGAAGAGGAGAAAGTTGTTATTCCTCACATTGGTTTTTACATATTAATGATCTCTTTCCTGGGGAAGAAGTGCTAACCTGTTAAAATTTCCATCTTAAAATTCATAATGAAGAAAAATTATCTATCCCAGAGAGAGTGTTTAGAGCACACCAAACTGAAGCTATGGTTAGGACTTATAAGTACTCAAAAAACTCTTAAGCTGTCAAAGACCTGGTTACCTTGTTTTACCTTAATGAAGGAAAATAATAGAAAAAAAAGCCTACCATAATGAAAAAGAAGATGTATAATTTCATTTTTGCCCCTTGAGGTCACTTTTGCACTTCTGAGTAATGAAAAGAAGAATTATTTTTTAACTAATTTCTTCTCAGTCTGCACCTAAGAATTAGCCATTGAAGTCATCTTTCTATAGTGCCATTCCATAGAGTTGAGAGTGAAGTGTCTTCTCAGTCATTTACACACATAACTGGGGAGTTTAAGCAGCCAGACCACAATGTACCAGGTAGCTGGATCTACCTCCTTCTTGTGTCCTGTCAGTTCTGGGACAAGCTTCAGGAGAAGGCCAGGCAAGCCATGTTTGTACTTAGGCGTAGAGGAGCTTGGCTCCCTCTCACAGAGCATTAAACAAAAGATTAAAATAACTCTTTCTTGGCTTTTAAGCTTCTTGTTGCTCTAGAAAGAGAAGATTCCTTGAAAATTCACCTGTAAGTGACAGTCTTGTTCAGATTTTATCCCAAGGCTTTTTACTCTTCGTATAGTTGTGGTAGCTAGAGTTCTAAGATGGCCCTCAAAAGTTTCTGCCCCTGGTGTCTACACATCCCTTCCCAGTTATCCAGTCAAATACTACTCTAGATCTTCTGTCAAGAGATTTTGTAGATATAATTCAGGTCTCAAATTACTTGCTGTCTCTCTCTCTTTTTTTTTCAGAGACAGGGTCACTCTGTAACCACAGTGGTATGATTATAGCTCACTGCAGCCACCACACAATTTTTATTTTTTGTAGAGATGGGGTCTTGCTGTGTTGTCCAAGCTGTTCTCAAACTCCTGACCTCAAGTGATCCTCCTGCCTCAGCCTCCCAAGTTCTGGGATTTCAGGTATGAGCCACCACACACAGCCATATATTACTTGCTTTTAAGAAAGAGAGATTATCCTGAGTGGGCCCAACCTAATCAGGTAAGATCCTGAAAGGGACAGGACTTTTCCTAAAAAAAGAGATTTGAAGTGTGAGAGGGATTTGGTGCAAAGAAGATTCTTTGTTTTTGGATTTGAAGATGAAAGGGTCACATGAAAAGAAATAGGGGCAGCCTCTAGGAGCCAAGTTTGGCCTCTGGTGGAAAGCCAGCAAAGAAACAGAGACCTCCATCCTACAGCCACAAGGAACTGAATTCTTCAACAATGACATGAGTTTGGAAGAGGATTGTAAGCCCCAGAGGAGAAAGGCTAATGCCTTAATTTAAGCTTTGTGAAACTCAGAGCAGAAAATCAAGTCATACCATGCTCAGACATCAACAGACAGAAACAATAAGTTTATAAATAGGTGTTAAAAGTGCTAACTTTGTGGTCCTTTGTTATTTAGCAATCCAAAAACGAATACTATGAGTGCAGCACAGCATGGAATATTGTCATTAAATCACCTTTCAGTACAATCTGGGAGGTATGTTTGTTTGTTCTATCACAAACTAAAGGACTAAGCTCCCTCTCTCTCCTCCTGAAATAACCCCACTAGGTAAGTGACTAGAGAAGTGACTAGTCCAGACCTGATGAATAAGAAGGGAGAAATCTTTATCTTCTCTTATTCTTTCTGGCCTTATAGGACATGAAAAGAAGAGTACACACTGTGAACTCAAATGTTCTTTAGAGAGTGCAAGGCAATGTTTTTAGGTATTTCAGATAACTTTCTTTGTGTTTTGTGTGTGTAAGTCCTTACAGCCTCATCTGAAAACTCCCTTAATGTGTTCATAGTTGAGTAAGTCCATATCTGAGAATGCTGTATAGGAAATAGAAAGGTTGCCCTCTGCTTGTTTCCCAGATTTTCTGGGGAGTAGCTTATTTTGGCTTTTTGACAAGTTCCCAGATGTTTTCCACAGTCTACATGTTTAAATCTTCCCCTTTCTCTGTAAATAATCCTTGTCAATAGAGTGTATTTTTTATAGGTTACTGAATCACCGCTGCTAAACTCAAGGTATTAATGAAGAAGTCAGAGCTGTCCCTGTAGGGCTGTAAGGAAGAGCTTAGAGTGTCTGGTGAGAGCCCGGCCACTTCGCTGCAGCAATCATTGAACACAGTTTATTGGATCGAGTCCCATTATCCAGGTCGAGTCCTGACACTTGTCAGGCTCCCCTGTTTACTCTATGTGAACACAGAGAAGTCTTGAAGCCACATTTTGAGTGTGAGTTGGTTATACCGATATAGGAAACGTACACTCGACTCTTGTTAAGGGAAAGGCAAGAGGCATTCTCCATATTACTGAAGACATATGATGCTTATGTAATCAATTTACTTTGGACTGAAGTCCAAACAGTCAAGGATAATTAACATCTTGCATATGATGCTAAACTACTCTGTCTCACATTGCTACTTGAGTAACTACTTCATTATACATAGGTACCGGTCATTTAAAACCTTTAACACTGTTTGAGTTGGCGTCTTAGAGTAGGTGATTTATGCATAAGAATAGTGCATTTTGAGGTGTATTGTTTTAAGAAAAGAGAGTCCTGTAGGCTTCTCTAAGATTATACAAACTGGGGACAGCTAAACCAAGGCCCCTCCTCTCACTGGTGAGCCAAATAAGCACTGGGGCTGAGCAATTAGTGCAACACAAAGGCAGTCATGACCGTATCAGAGCAAACCTCCATTGTTTCATTGCACCCTGCAGGCTTGACAAGCTTTCTCAAGGGTTGCAGCAACTGTGATTTGGAAAGTAAACAATTTATATGTCACATGACTGGATTCTTCCTTTAGGCATCCAGATGCCTACCATGTTCTCCAGATCTCAACCTCAGCCTCCAGGCTGCTGAGACTCCTGGGACTGGTCCTCGTGTGTGTCAGGAGTAAGGTAGGGAATAAGAATAGACATCTTGGTATTTTACCAAAGCACTGTATTTTCAGAGCTGAGACCTAAAGGACATGGGTGGGAGGGAATGTGATGGAGGCTACTGAAGGTGACAGTAGGAGGAAAGTCCTAGCCATTGGTTTTAGATTTGAAGTAGTCCAGGAGAATTTGATCTGGAAAATATAAGAAGGAGGCTCAGACTGCCTCCTTGTGTTCTGGAGTCTTTTGTCTCCTGAATAAGATAGTGAGATGCGACTCTCCAACTTGGACAAGTCCCAGAAAGCCACCCACAGCAGTGCTAGTGCCCTGTACATGGACACAGGTACTTTTCTGTGCCTAAAGGTACTTTTTTCTTGGGCTACCTACTTGAGATCCAAGTATTTTTATCCATCCTTATATGTCATATACATAAAAGCATATAGCAACATAACCCTCAAGAACAAAACAATATAGTGAAGTGTAAGATTTATCTTCTGCCTGTTATCAAGGAGAATTCCCTTAAATAAGTGAACAACTTAGGCAGAAGAACATATCCAAATATTAAAAATAAAATCCTGATTCTTCCTTGTAGGATATCCTGCTCAACCACAAATTTATCATAATTATTTCAGATGGAACAAACATGTATACTTAATTCTCTTATGTCTTCAGTGATCTAGTTTTATATTTGGCTAGTCAAGATTAGAAACAAAAAAGCCTTTGGAGCATGCTTTCTGGAGACATAATGTATCTCTTGAGTGATGGCCATAGGAATATACGGGATCCATGCAGTTATCTGATTGATGACCTGCCACTCATGCATCATGATCTTTAGAAAGTTGGACAATCATTTTCTAGATTGGTGCTGGTCATTGAATAGGATGCTGGGAGTATTTCAGGCCGTTACACAGTGCAGGAGGATGTGTGTCTATGGGTGACATTTCATGAAAATTTGTTCAAGCATGGAAGTAAGTGACTTCAGAGTTTTGTTTTTAAGTTTAGCCTGTCTCTGGGAGAAATGTGCTATATTTCCACAGCAGTATATATTTCGTTTGGCATCATATTTTAAATAACAATTGAAAGAATTTAAAATTCATATTTGAAATTATTTTCTATAATAGCCATTTAGCAATCCATATTCATATTTAATTTTTAAGCAGCTCTACATTTTATATTTCTTCATCTTTTATTTCTTCTCCAATAAACTTATAACAAGAGACTTATAATAATTTGCTGAAAAGAGAAAATACTTCAAAATTGCTTTACCTTTATTAATTAAATCCAAAATATACACTAACTTATTGCATCCAATGAGATTTACTCCGGTTAATTCCTTGTCAGGAGACAGCTTGGGTTATGACAAGGCTTTAGTAGGTGCCTTGTTTGTGCTGTATTTTAGCTGAGCCAGACATATATGGCACTGACCCAGACTGTATAGCCGAATACTTAATTCCACATACTTGTGAGTCAGAACTATTTCTGCGGAATGCTGCTTGCATTATTTTCTGGCTCGGCGATCTTTGTGATTTTCTCTAAGCCTCAGCTTCTTCATCTATAACACGGGCATTCTATTTCATAATGTCCTTGTTGTGAGGATGACAGGAGATAATGTCTATGAAGTCCTTAGCAGGATACCCAGCACATTGTAAGTCCTCAAAAATGGCCATGATTAATAGTAGTAGTGTCACCATTACTAGCTTCTGCCAGAGGCATGCAGTCATTCTCTTAAAGGCTATAGATAAACTTTTTGTCTCATGCCCTGTATCTATCTGTCCCTGCTGGAGTCTGCATGATGATGACATGCATGGAATAATTTGTCCACTTCTTCACCAGTACTTCAAAAGTTATTTAAACTCTCTTAACCAGAGAGGTGAGGAAACTGGCAAGGTGGGTTGAGTTGCCTTCCCGTAATTTGGGTGCTTCCTAACAATACTGCAAGTGAAGGCAAAGAGGGATGAAGAAGCGTGGAGGTCGGTCCAAGGACCAGACTCAATTTCTAGTGCCTCCTTTCCTTCTCCCTTACTACTCCTTTCAAATCCTTGTTTCAAGAGGTCTTTGGCACAGTCCTATAGCAGACAGTTAAGTAATGGTTGTTGGCCCACAGTCATGACCAGACTGCATTGCAGCTGCAGCTACCAAATTCCCATCTTCAATTCCCTACCAGCTACAACCTCTCTGGGACCAGAAAACCAAGCAGTCTTTGTCAAACCTTGTTCTGTAGAAAGAAAGCTCTGGTCAAATAAGTGTGGGAGATAATGTGTATGCTATCACTCTCTAAAAAAATAAAAATGCACATAAGCATTCTAAAGGCTCTAGACTTGTACTAAAGGATCTTGATTAGACAAGTACTTCATCAAACGTATTTGACCAAAGATCACCGACTCATTCCCAGAACACTTGAACAGAATATCCCAGTCTTTGTGAGACTCTGGAATAGTGTTTTGGTCTGCCATTGTGGGAAACATCACTCTGTATTGAACATTTTACTTTCTTGCCTGAAAAAAGAGACCTTGGTTAGCCAAACATGGAAATTTTAGGTGACATAACCTATTAGTCAAAATTTTTCTACTCAACTATATGGATTCTCTTTGTGAGCAAAGCCTACACATATATTACTGATATTACATTGCTTTTTAATTGGGCTAATTTCATAGATTTATCCTCCATTTCTGCCAAGATTCACTTACTGCTGGGTCAGGAAAAGAACAGGCATAGCACACACTGCAGCTATGAGTAGTTTCCATACATGCTAATGGATGTTTACATTTGTTGCATACAGTCATGAACATTGTAATTAAACATAAACAGAAGCAATTCTGATCACAGCTCTGACTACAATTTGCATTCAAAAATTATGAAGCAAAATGTAATGATATATTTCTACCAAAACAAAACAAAGAGACAAATAAACAAGCTGTCTTCACAAATAGATATGTTGGGCCTTCCTCTTGAAAAAAATATCTGATCAAATGAAAGTTGCAGTCTCTCCTCTATAGCAGTGATTGGCATGTTGGACTCAGCTAACTGTCATGGAAGGATATTATGGAAGAAATACAGAAAATTAGGTTGCTTCATGGATATTTAGTTTTACTCTTCTGAGGCTCTACAAATGAAATGATTACCCATAATGTTGTAATTTTAGCTTCGTAAATGTTATAATTGAACAACTGTAATCTTTTTTTCTTATCTTTCTCTTTGTACACATATGTGCTATGCATCATCTTTGCATCGAATCTGTCTTCTAAATTAGAAAAGCTTCTGAAAATTTTCAAGAGTTCTTTTCATTTTAATTGGTATTTTTGAAAGTCAGAATCAGGCACTTCGGTAAAAGAATATTTTTGTCTCTGTGTAAAAACATTGGTATGTTTTATGGCAATGATGCTTACCAGTTAGTTTATAGGTCTCAGATAAGTTTTGTTAAATTATTCTTTCAAATCCCTTTAAGTGCTAAAGAAATAACTAATTAATACATTAGCATCTGGAGAGCAAGACCATAACTTTTATAACTCATTTCCAGTGCATTTTAAAGTTAAAAAGTTTGAATCAGTTCTGAGTTGAACTCAGATAGAATTCTTAGATGTTAATGTACTGGTCCTTAATCCTTATATCTCATCATCTCAGCTTCTTGGTCTGCAAAATAGAAGACCACGATTCCTTTTTTGTCATATTTTATGAGAATGTGTAAGCAATTAGTCAAGTAGTATTTAATGCAGTTTGGATTTATAGAAGAAAATACAAGTTTATTTGGATTAAGTAATAGGTTCTTTTCCTTCCTAGAATGTGAACAATGAGTAATACTATTAGAATTTGGCGTTAGATAGTAAGAATCAGTGATCATGATAACACTGGGCTAAGTTTCTGGAGAGCATTAGGAAAGGAATGTTTTAAAGCTCTCATTGACATGCATGTAGATAGTTTATAGTTGCTCTCAGCTCTCCTGTGGCTCTGTCTTCAGGGGGTGCTGGGATCACCTCCGTCCTGACCAGCGGTCAAAGCATTGTGTCTGAGTGGTTTCCTGTCAACACTTTGGCAGTTCTGATAACATCAATACTATAAAAACCCTAAAATCATCAGTATAAATTGGTTTATTCATAAATGAAAGACTTAGATTACTTATTACTTTCCATATCATAAAAAATTGTCATAACTATAACAAATAATAGTGATAATAGTTATAGATATGGATATTAAAGGGAAGATGTCTTATGTATTCAGAAATAAATAATAATAATAATAACAATAACACACAACCCTGAAGCCTTAAGGCTAAAAGATTATTGTTATAATAACACTACAAAAACTGACTTTGAAAAATAGTTTTTGGAAATAAAAATAAACACAGAATAAAATGATTCTGTGAAAGAACACTGTTTGAAATAATAAGTTCATTTCCTCTCTATAGTTCTATTTGAAAAATGTGCAACTTTCTGAAGCAGAATGACAGCAAATAATACAGAAGAATGATCTGGCTGTGTTACATATTTGGGTGTGAAAGTGAACTCCTTTGAAGTCATAAATACACTCTGGAGTTTTAGTTAAAGTTTAGATTTCCTAAAAGTTCTGCTACAACTAGACTTTTAAAGCCATCCAAAACAAAATCTGTAATTTATTTTCCTATTACCTTTTTATGAGGTCTTAGAGCCACCATAACTTCTTTTGTGCTTTGAGATTTACAGGTTAGGTCCTGTAAAAGGGCACTTGTGTGACCCTTTAGACCAGTGCTGTATATCTTGCCTTTCCATTTCTAGCCCACCAAAATTAATGAAGGCATCTTTATGTGACGATGTCCTTATAATGCTCAAATGACCGGAGTGCAAGAGGTTAAATAATTTTACTGCCACTGTTCCCGAATTCCGACACTATAATCAAGTGAATTGACATAGAAGATAGTGTCGGCAAAGCTCACAGTCCCTTGTGCCAGATTTCAAATGGGAACTAAAATATTGATAGAATTCCACTTGGGATATTATCAACAGTGTGGTATCTTTACTTTGAATTTTATTCGTGTTTGTGGTATTATTCAAAAATCGAATGCACCACACTGCTGCTGTCACTCAGAATGCCCTTGTTGTTTGACTAAGGGAGACTCAGCTTCAGGGCACTGTGCTATTCAGCAGAACATGGTGCCAGGAAGGGCAGCTTTGCCTGCCTGGGAGAAATATCCTCTTTTATAAATAGTCCTACGTCGCCAGTGCCTTTTAGACTTCTTAAAGCATTTTTAGCTAAAAATACACCACCATTCACAACAGAAATTTTGTTCTATCCCCATCTTTTATTTTTTTCTTTCTAATTTGCTACATAATAGAAACAGCATTTTATGCCCCAACATTCTTTTCTTTTAATATTCTATATTATATAACTGCTGTTTTCTTTTTTTTGCTTAAAGACTCTTTTAAACTACAGTAACAATATTTGGACTTCAACATAAAATATCACCCTATTTCAAGATAATAATAACTCTAAGATTAAATATATAAATATATATATATATATACACACACACATATATTTTTTTTAAAAAGAGAAAAGCAAGAAACCCCAACCAAGCTACCCCAAACCGTCCAGTTTCGGCCAAGCTGCCAAATCCTATTACAGATTCAATCCTATTAAAACGTTCCCAGGTTTAAGCCTGCTTTGGAGTTTTTCATAGGAGTGCATGACCCCTACCCAAACCCCTACATGTGTGGTCAGGGACCTCAGGATAATCGTAAACTGCCTGGACTCCCATTAATCTCGCACAGTCAGATATTAGTGCTTGTAAATCAGCACCTAAACAAGAACAATAGTTAAAGCCATCAATAGCCTTTTAATGAGGCAGATCAAAAACAAATGAAAGCAGCAGGACACTCGGATTTGCCAAGGAGGAGAAGGAGAAGGCCATAAGCTTTGTCTGATTTCTTATATATTAAAAAAAAGTAGATGGATTTAGTCCAGGTTCTGTCTTCTAACTACTGCATCTACTGTTTAAAAAATGTATAAAACAAGATTATTTCCAGGAATTTTCTTTGTTCCGGGCATAACAGCTGTCACTTTCTTTTCTTTCTCTCCCTTCCTCTTTATAGTTCCACACAAACATATATCGACATATGTACATTAATGTACACATGTTTAAAAGAGGAGGCCATTGCAAATAATAACTGCTTGTAGACACATTAGGCAATGATCAGTTACACTTTGTCAAGAATTTTAATTACTTATCTGCATCCTTGCAGGCATTTTTATGTGCTTTTGAAATTCCCACAGATGTTTTTGTCCATTAGAAAAGGGGGGGTTATATCTTGTTTTGTAATTCCTTGTTTTAAAGAAGGAGAAATATAAAGCAAGATAGGATTTATTATCTAGCACGCATGTGCAGCAGCATTATAATGGTTGCCAAGCAACCTAAAGGAACCATATCATAGTAAAGAGGGGGGCAAATGAATGAACAGATGCATGGGATTAGATATAGGAGGGGAAGAGAAGAGGCTGTCCTGAAATGAGCTCACCTTGGCACATTACTTTTTGGTTGTGATTTTCTCTTATTTGGGTATATTTATCTTAAACAGCTCCTTTTGATTTTGTGTGAGATTTTTATTTCTGCTTACCTTTTAAATTTACTGTTTGACTAAAAGTCTCAAAAAGATGAGGTGTGAAATGTTGGTAAAATTCTTGTTCTTTTAGCAACATTCTTTTAGGACAATATTTTAAGAAGCCGAAAGGTACAGAAATAAACCTTCTCATACATTTTCTCTAACATCACTCAGTGCAAACACACACATTCAAAGATGATAATTCTTCGGTGGTGTTATCAAAACATATGTTCACTTCAAATTGGAAGCTTACTAAGCCACTTTCATTGTCATATTAAAACCTTACTATATATATAATATTCTGAATATACATAATTTACATGCACGTGCATATATACATACACAAGATATATACATATTACAAGGAGCCTATAGATAAAAAATAGGCTGTTTGTTTCCAGATTACAGATGTCTAAAGTGAACGCTACACTTCTCTTCAAAGGGAGAAAGACAGATGCATATCGTACCCCTAAAAGAAACCGTTGAAGCCGGGCTCGGTGGCTCAGCCTGTAATCCTGCGCTTTGGGAGGCTGAGGTGAGTGGATTGCCTGAGCCCGCGGGTTTGAGACACTCCTGGGCAACTTGGCGAGACCTCATCTCTACAATAAATCAAAAAATCAGCCGGGCATGGTAGAGCGCACCTGTAGTTCCAGCCACTTGGAAGGCTGTGGCAGAAGGATTGCCGGAGCCCAGCGGGTCGAGGCTGCGGTGGCCGGGAGTGGCCACTGCACTCCAGTCTGGGCAACAGAGTGAGACTCCAACTCAAAAAAAAAAAAAAAGAAAAAGAAACCGTTGACTTAATGAGATCTATTTTTACACAATAGCATACAACCAAGTTTGTACATTTGTAGTATGAAAACTTGTAATTCCATGCATTAATAGAAAATATTGCTAGATAATTCAATCATGCAGTGAAGGTAATCCTCAATGTTAAATTCTGGAAGGCAGCCTGGCCTCAGCACATCCTAGAAGCCCAGTTCAGTTTCAGCCTTCAAATGGGAAAAGCTATAAACGATTTTCAAGTTCCTTTGAATTATTTAACAAACAAGACAAACCATACATTAATAAATGCTTAAAATGTGACTACCAAGTAGAAGACATTCAACTGGGAAATGCCCATCATGATAACTTCCGAAAATGCGAGGTATGAAGTGGTTGGTGTCTCAGAACTAGCCCTCGAAAGAGGATGAAAAGTCTAATAGACTCAGCAGATGTGAGAAGGCGGAATTTTCACCACCTAAGAGCGTCTACTTTTTTATCTCACAGTAGCTGCATTCGTGAGGAAGACTGGCCTGGTAGCAAGATGTTGACTGGACCCGATCAGCACTTGGGAGTTTTCCTTTTGGACTATGTGATGAAATTGTAGCTCAGTAACTTTCCCAAGAAATGGCATGTGGAGTTGCATTTTACTTGTAAATTGACATTAAGCTATCGGGGAATTATACTGTGTCTACTAATACATATTCCACCTCTCTTGCCCTAATGAGATCACCTTACACTCACTGGCACTGAGGCAAACATTTAGAGCTGAGTGCTCAAAAGAGGCTGGAGTACACATGGTAGATAATTCATTACCCTAGGAAACACTATTTCAGTGCAACATAATGCAAGGTGCTCTCAAGTATTTCTGAGGCAGAGTGTACCACAGTCATGGTGAAGTGACCCTTTATATCAACCTGATTCCACTTGTTCTTTACTAGAGCTAACAAGCCCTCTACTATCTATTGCATCCACTTCTACCTACCAAACTCCACAGATAAGTCCTTGCAGCTAGAGGAAGCTTTTGGTGCACAATCTATGAAGCAATGGAAACCAGTGTGAGTAAAATAGGAAGATCCTGGAAATTCTAAAGAACTTTTCTCTGAGCTATTTTATAAGATCTCAGCAACCTGGGGAATTTGCATTCATTTTAAAATAACAAACTCTATTCTCCACCCCCATTTCCACCCCCCACTCACTCTTGTCAATAACCAAAAGATGGCAGAATTTTACTCGTCATTCATGAGTGACACCCGCGGTGCAGCTAGGTTTGCCATCCCACTTTCACAGGCATTGTTATTTCCTCTTGGTACTAAATATGGATTGATAGTGCTGTGGCATTTATTAACAACAGCAACAACAACAACAATGCAATTTCAAAAAAGCTCAGAAGATTAATTATACAAATTATTGTAAAGCATCAGAATTCCTCTTTGATGCGGAAAAAACACACCAGTATAACTGCAGTGACTCCACAGACCAATCAAGCTTTGCTCGTGGTATCAGAACCCAAACACCTTGCCACCTCCAGCCATTGGGCTTTCCTGGCTGTGGGCCAATGAAAGTAGTAGGAACTCTTGAGCCCCAGGCTGAACCTAATGTGGGGGAAATGGAAAAAGGCTCTAATGAACACATCTGACAAGGTTTCCACCAGCCCAAGCATGCTCCTCATCTCTTCTCAAAGCACACCTTAATAACAAGGGCAAGGTTGATTGACTAGCTGAAATAGCACTTGCCAAGTGCCTTTACTCCTGGTATTTGAACATGGAATAGATTCTTATCCATGAGAGCTTAGGAACACTCCTTTCCAAGTTGTCTTACAAAACCCACTGTAGACATTTGTCTCAATCATTTGACTCCCAACAAGACTAAAAGTCTCGTTTTAAAAAAAGAATCTTATTCTGAGAAACAAGAGGGCACAGTTCTGCCACAGTTGTGTGCAAGGGAGTTTAGTCCTATTTTTTCTGAATGTTCCTTATAAATAGGGTCGACATTTGAAAGCAATAAGCTTCATCAGCTTCCCGCTCATTCTGTGTAGCTTGCGTATACAGGCTATTATTTTCCTCGCTTGCATTGTTAGCATGATCGAGATACAGTGATAGACCTCATTCCCTCCTAACTACCATGATTTCCAACTTTCTTGAAAACAGGGCAAAATCCCTTTGTTACAAAATAGAGGTTTATGTTCAAATTTGCTTAAAATGACCCAGGAAAATGCAGGCAAAAATAATGTTTAGAAGCCTCTAGTTTTTGTATAAAATACCTCAATTATTTTGGGGGTAACTTTTGCTTTTGGACACAATATCTGTAAGTCTGAGCAAGGGATTTTCTTGTTCCACTTCTGGGCGGCACCAACAGAACTTACTCTCACTCTCGTCTTTTTCTAAGACTCTGGGTCCCTATATTGGTATGTGACAGGAGAAACATGGAATTCCATTTAGTACAAGGGAAATCACTAACCAGAGTGATAAATGTTGGTCCTTCATAGAATTCAAACTATAGAGTATGCTTATAGAGATGATCAACGTGTGTACATTGCTTATGTAGTTTTTGTATGTACAATTAAACATAGAATTGAGGTGGATTTAAATTTAAGAAACCCCAGGAAGAGTTTCAGTAGAGAATTGTAATTCAGTTTTATAAGTATCTAGTGTTAAGAATAATACATTTATATTTAATTTTTTGAGTTGGAGTGTCACTCTATCGCCCAGACTGGAGTGCAGTGGCCGTTCCCGGCCACTGCAGCCTTGACCTGCTGGGCTCCGATGATCCTTCCGCCTCAGCCTTCCAAGTGGCTGGAACTACAGGTGCATGCTACCACGCCCGGCTAATTTTTTAATTTATTGTAGAGATGAGGTTTCACCAAGTTGCCCAGGTGGGTCTTGAACCCGTGGGCTCAGGCAATCCACTCACCTCAGCCTCCCAAAGCATGGGATTACAGGCTGAGCCATTGAGCCCGGTTAAGACATTTATTTTTAAATAAATTTGAATTAGAAATATATAGAATTACAAGGAAAGCACAGTATGCAGTTAAAAGTTGGTAAAGTAAAGCATCTGTATAGACATGAGTTTGAATCTTTATTCTTAAACTTTAAGCTGTGTGGCCTCAGAAGTTACTTGACTTTTCTGTTGCCCAGGTCTCTCATTTGTAAAATAGTGATACAAATAGCTACCTCATAAGATTCTGTTAGAATTTATGAGCTGTCCATATAGCACCCTTCCACCATGCTTACCATAGAGAACATGTTATGATTGTTACCATGTTACTTGTATTACTACTTGCTACTTGTATTAATATTCATAATAATTTATGACTGACTATTCAAAGGCATAATCTTACCAAAAGTCAACAAGTTGTAATCCCGAAAAAACTAGTAGTATGCCATTATACTTTTCTACTTCCTGGAATAAAGTTTAATAAAGTTATTGATTATTTGTTCCTCAACATGACATCTTTACTTCTAAATCACCTCTTTTTGTGTCTCCCTTTTCCCAGACCAAATGACTCTGTTCACTTTTCTGTTTCTGTCAGTGATATCACCATCCACCTTGAATGATTCAGACTTATATCTGTTCACTTATTTATTCATCCCCAAGTTATACGGCTTCTCATTATGTACAAAGCACTATTCTGGGTATTGTGGGGGAGGGAAAAAACAACAGTATTTAGATTTTCTGCCTTAAGACTATATCTTATTAGGAAAGATGTAAACTTAGATAACTGTGACACAAGGCACTCTGAGATAGTGTTGTGTTGTGCTCAGGGGAGCTTTTTCACACTATCCTTTACCCCCAACGTACATACTAGGGTCACTCTCCCTGTTAAGTGTTCGCATGCATTCTCAGGTGTGTTTCTATTACTTATATTATCATCCACATTGATCATAGTCTTCCTATCACTTCACACATCCAATTCATCAGGAAGCCTCATAGACTTTCTCCAATTTTACTGTGAATTTGGTCATTTCTCACGATCTTTTCTAAGCCCCCACAAGCTATTTGTCTGGGCTACCGCAAGAACCTCATAATTGGTATCTACGATTCCACTCTTGCTTCCTTACAATCCACTCCATCCCCATCCCTTACATTTTTAACTGCAACCTTTCACATCTACAAATGTGCCAAGCAAGTTCTGGCTTTATGTTCTTTATAATAACTATTCCCTCTGCCTAGAATGCTCTTTCCCTAAGCTTAATATGGCTACCTTCTTGTCCTTCATGTATCAGATCAAACATTACTATCTTTCTTATCCAAATCAGCCATGCAGTCACTATCTATCACATCACTCGATTGCAGTTATTGGCACAAAATTTATCACTATCTGTTATGTTCTTGCTGATTCATTAAGAATATTTATTGTCTACCCAACAAGAATGTAAACTCTTTGAGTATAGATGCCTTGTCTGTCTTGGGTATTGTTATATTCTCAGAACTTAAAATAGTGGCTAGAATATAATTGGTGCTTGATAAATATTTGTTAAAGTAAAAAATTATTGATGGTGATTTTGCATTTGTTTTTAAGATAAAAGTTGAGTCTCCTGAGTTAGGGACCATAGCTCATTCATCTTTGATTCACTGGTGCCTAGCATATAATAGAGGTTCAAAAAAAGGCTAGCTGCTTGAATTGAATAAATCGAGAAATGATTTCTTGCTGGAGTGATTCTGAAAAGCACCATAGAGAAGGCATTTGAGCTGAAACTTGAGTAGATGACAAAAGATGATGGTACTTCATTTCAGGCAGTGGGTGCTGTGTGGGATAAAGTTTGAAACTGAAAAAAATTTAATGATTTTTTAAAGATGATAGTGAGTGCTAATTCAAATAAGCTGGAGTTTGTGTAAGATGATAGCATAGGTTAAGGATGCCAGGGAGGTTGGCAACAGTTAGGACTAGTTTCAAAAGTCAAATAAGGAATGTGAAGTACATATATTCTATAGGCCAAGGAGAGCCAGCAGATTCACAGCTGTGTTTTGAGGAGGTTAGAAGGCATCTTTATGTGGCATAAATTGGGGAAGGATGGACAAGGGAACTAGTTAGAGATAGTATAATAGTTTGAAATGAAGTAACAGAGACAAAATTAGGCCGGTGGTGGAATGCAGAAATAAATACAAAGTTAAGGGAAAAAAAGAAAAACCCTAATAAAACAAAACTCACTCTGTAGTCCCAAAAAATGGATGATGGGAAAAACAGATTACATATCAAGAAAAATGGAAGCCAGAAGAAAACTCAGGTTTATTGTGAGAATGATGAGATCAATACTAATTTTTCAAGTGAATTTTTATTTATAACTAAAATTTGTAGCAGTATTGTTAAAATTTCAGACAGCTCAAGATGGGACAATAGAGCTTAGAGGATTTTGATAAGTAATGTAGATTATCTGTATGGTGGTGACACCTGAAAGAATCTTTCTCAGGGACCCTTGGTGCAAAGATAGAACAGACCTTATGAACTGCCCACAGATTTCTAAAATTACTCACTATCGTTTTCTTTTAAATCATCTTTTAAAATCATAAACTCATTTTGACTTTTACCTTTATTCCCCACATCAGTCAGTCACCGAATCATAACTTTTCTTTTAAATGTATTTCACATCTTTTTCATTCCCTCTGCCCAGGACATTGAAATAGTTTCCTAAGTGGACTTTGCTTTCTACTCTCCCTGATCTAACCTCTGTTTTTAGAAGTTGTCAGGTTTCTTATCTTGACTTATCATCACAAAGTCTTCTAGAAGTGTGCCACTTATAAGAAGAAGAAGTGATAGGTACACTAGAAAAATATACTCTTACTCTTAGCAATATATAGTAAATGAAGTCACTTTACTCAGGCAAAAAACAACTTTGCAGTCTGCCTGAACAAATAGGGATGAACTTGAGGTTACAGCTTAGAGAGGGATCATCTAAACTAATATCTCTGGTCCTGCTTTACCTATGTGTCCAATACGGTAGCCACTAGCTACATGTGGCTACTGGGTATTTGAAAAGTGACGAATTCAAATTAAGATGTAGTCTAAGTGTAAAATGCATGCCAGATTTCAAGGACTTAGTATGAACAAAGGATGCTATACAAAAGAACAAAACTATGTTGAAATGATAATATTTTAGATATATTGAGTTAAATGAAACCCATTTCAAAAATTAATTTTACCTGTTATGATGGACTGACTTGTGTCCCTTCAAATATCATATACAGAAGTCCTAATTCCCAATATGATTATAATAGGAGATAAGACCTTTAAAGAGGCCATTAAGGTTAAATGAAGTCATTAGAATGGGCCCCAATCCAGTAGAACTGATGTCATAATAGGAAGAGGAAGAGATGCAACGACTACTTGCATACAGAGAAAAGGCTAGGTGAGGACACGGTGAAAGATGGAATCTACAAGCCAAGGAGAGAGGCCTTAGAAGACCCAACCCTGTGGCATCTTGGTCTTAGACTTGCAGCCTTCAGAACAATGAGAAAATATATTTTTTTGTTTAATCTACTCAGTCTGCATTAATTATTTTGTTATTGCAGTCCTAGCAGGCTAAAACACTATCTTTCAATTTTTAAAAATGTGACTACTGGAAATGTTAAAATGATTTATAAGGTTTACTTTTGTGACTTGCATAATATTTCTGTTGGACAATGTTCTTCTAAATCCTTGGAGGGTGGGTGCAGGGATGGTTTTGTAGGATTCAAGATGATTTTACAGACGACAGATCAATATACAGACAAGCAAGAGAATCATGCTGGGTTTTGGTTGAGGAGAAGAGTGGCAGTAGGAGCTACCATTTCTGGGACTAATTCTCTATAATCCAGGAGGCACCAGTGAACTTGTTTCAAATCTCTTTAGCAGGGCTTTTATGTTCAAAGACATTAGTAATACTTTTTCAGACTGCCTACCTATGGACTATTGAGGAATTTATTTGGATAATGTCTTGGGTCAGATTTAGTGAGAGTTTTTAAACAGTGTGGAGGCATGAACAGAGACAGATGAGCTTGAAACACGATCCTGTCTGCTGTGGGTAAGGTGACAAAAACATGACTAGAGATGTACCAAACTGGGAGCTTTTGGGTATCTGGAGCAACTGAGAAAGGCTCTGGAAGGGTCATGGAAGAAGAATCAAAAGACAAATTTGCTAAGTTCATATCTCATAGGCTGTTAGAAGAATTAAATGTGTTACTATTAGTATAAGACTTACAAGAGGGCCCTGGTATTGTTCTACTCCATTGCTTTCTCTAATCCTGGAGACCCAATAAAAGCAGGCTTCCCAATCTTAAGAGAGCGCCTGATAGGGTCAGATGTCTCAGGGTGTTTTCTACTCTGTACTCTTTCCACAGAGGATTTGGGGCACACACATGTGGGAAGCTGGGGAATAACTTTAAATGCAACTCCAGTATAGGCATATAAAAAACTGCTTGAATTTTCATCTTATACTTCTTGGCTTCAATGATTACATTATCTGAGCTTTTCCTAGCTGTGCTCTTTTTAGAAATATGATTTCCTTCTCCATGTCACATTTGTGAATGCTGTGTCCTGAGGCCTCATTTAAGGACATAATACAGATTCTGATCTCTACATTAATGCCCAGAATTTTCTTCTTTCCATTCTTTTTAGTGTGAAAAAGCTTGGACAGATTTTTAAGAAATGGGTCTAATAGTTATAATGTATCATGAAGAGTATGCGTGCTAAGATAAGTTTGGGGATACCCTAAATGGGTTATAAGAGCTGATTTCGGGTGTTAATTATTAAGTAAAAATTAGCAAGAGGCAAATAAATGACTCTGTAGTCAAAATTTCCTCTTTTTAAAAAATGAAGATCGCAAAAAAGTATACAACACAAATAAAAGTAAAGTACCAGAAATTATAAAATAAAGAGTTGTGCTCAGTTCAAATCTCTAGCTGAGGAGTATAGCTGTGAACTTCAAGTTATAACCTTCCTAAAGGCCAAGAGAGATAATGGACCTAATACAAAACATCTTTTCTTTAAAAATAAGTTTAGCTTTTTACATAAAAGTGAATTACAGCCCAGATGTTAAAAGAAACTGATCATGAATGTATACCCTACATGATGTCTTTCACATATAAGTACACAATACATTTTTGCTGAATTTAGAATGTAGTACCACTTGGCATTTGGACCATCTGACCTTGCATTTTCTGTTTTTAGTGCTGTGGTTACTTTGGAAGTAACATTATCTGTCTATAAGTTGTATTGAGTTCTCATGCTCCTCTTCCTCATCCTTTTTCCAAGAAAACAGTTGATTCGTGTACTGAAATAAATGAATATTTTCAACTTGGCTGATCTATTTGGTCAGTAAACAGAAAATGACAGAAAAAATATGAATAATTTATTCTACCAATTTTAACATTTAGTATTGTGCGCTTGCATTAACAAATATTAAAAAGCAGTAAATTTATATTTGTTTTTATGCCAATCCCTATTGATTTCCATGTGACAATCAATGTCACAATTGTGTGCCAGTGGTAGCAATTCAATAGAGAAATGCAGGGGAATGCAGAATGCCTCAGTGCAGTTGAGGCATTTCTATTTTATCAAAATATTAAAAATAGTACTTCATTATTTAAAATAATATAATAAACTTTTTCGATGTTTGTAGGTTGAAGTTCAGCTAAGCATCTAGAAAACCTTCTATATATAAACAATTCTATAATCCTCATTCTCAGAAATAATAAAGTGAACACACATGATATAACAGGCATGGTTAATTTAGGAGTGTACATTTCTTCCTAATCCAGATCATGTATCCTACCTATAAAATAACATTTGACTATAAGTTTTTCATCTTATATTTTTGAACATTTTCTTATATTCAAATAACTTCTAGGAGTTTGGTACAAAATGGACATTTTATGAATTTTTTGTTGGTTTTCTCTCATTTACCTCTAAAACTGGATATAACAGGGGCAAGTAGTCCCCTACCATCTACTTCCAAAGTAATTTTCTTATATACGCACACAAATGTCTTCTAAGATGGATCACACCTGGACTTCTGTGTGCCAAGTTAAAAAAGGCTTGGTGAGCTCAATAAGTGGAATGTTAATTGGAAAAGAAAGTGAGCTAGGAAATAAATGGACACAGATTATATATGTAAGCTTCTTTGCACTGGGATAACTTTACAAATTAAGTAAGCATTTTCGATAACTCTGTTTTTGATATGTGGTAGAGATACATGTTTTCAATTCTTACAGCATCAGAATTAATTAGAAACTTTTCAGAGTTTTGTAGGTAGCCCAAGGATTTATTACTAAAACTCAGCACTAAACAACACAGCATTAGAGTCTCTTGAAAATAAAAATATGAGCCATGTGCTAACTGTATTTAGAAACCAAGATCTTTCCTATTTTATCATCAAAATGTTGCTCTGTTTTCTACTTAGTGGTAGGCCATGGAAAATCACATGTATCATGGCTGATAAAACATGTGCTTGCCACTTCAAATCTTCTGGTTAACCTATTCTTGTCCAACTTACCTATTTTAAGTCCTATGCAACTGCTTTAAAATAGTTTATTTTGTTGCCTTAAAAATTGGATGCTTAAAGCAAAATAACTAGAAGATAAATTCACAATCTAAATAAAACATTTTTAGAGGTTTCCTGCGCATTCAGCCAATATTATATTTAATTGCATAAGTAATGCTTTATCCACATCATTTTTTCTCTTAAAACATCAGGGGGAATTTCTTTTATCTTACTCCTTTTACATTGACCACCAAAAAAAAAAAAAAAAAAAGGTGGTAAAGTGACAGGATTGGTGAGGACATACTTTTCACCTGTTCACTTGAAGACATATTTTATGAAACAGTCAGTCAGCCTAATAATAAGAACTAAGTAAACTCAAGAAGATCAAAGTGTCAATGCCCTACGGGAAGAGACTTTCAGATGAAACTCTCAAAGACTCAAGACTAATTTTCTTAAGCTGAAAATAATCATTTAGGTAGCCTCTTCAACTGGCTACCTTGATTTGCTTTTTTACACTAAAGTAACAAATGTTGTTAAATTTCCTCTAGATGTCATTAAAAACTTAGCTGAAAGTCATTCATTTCAGATCTTCAGAGGTCTCATTAAGAGTAAGTTCAACAGAACACCAAATAGTATATTTACAGGAAGCTGAACTGTATTTTACCTGAAGTTTAGACCAAAAGACTTCTATACAATTCCAAAATTGTATTGAAATTGATAGCAATTTTAAGAGATAGTTATGGCTATTTTTGCTTCAAAGAGCTAGAGAATGAGGCTTTTATTCCCATTTTTTTATATTTTTGGAAAAAAGGTTATATTGCCGTCTTCTAGGGCACTGTGAACCTCAATGACCTGTCTTTTCTATTGTCTTGGAGGCTACAGAAGGTAACCTGAAAATGTATCTTTTGAGATATTTTAACGAATAATTCTCTAGGTTTTCAATCTGTGAGAATTATGAGTGATTCACATATTTGTGAATCACTTTAGGGGAAAAACAATCTTACAGACCTGGTTTTTTAATCATTTATAGTTAACTAAAGGATTCATACAAATGTGCTTATTTTACATCCTTTTCAGACAACCTGCAGCAAAATTAAGGTAAATGTTATTTTGGAGAGTCTGCTTACTGGTCGCATAACCAACATTTTAGTTAAATGTCTGTCAGCTGAACTGTAAAAAATTAAAGATCCAAGATAAAATGTGCTCCCATGCTTCAAATCTGACCAATTCCATTACGTGCACTATTGAAGTATGAAACCTTTCTACTTGATCAAAATGCTGGTGAGGATCTATGCCCCCCCCCCACAAGTACTCTTGCTATGAAGAAAAAAAAGTAGGAAGGCCAAATGAAACAAACAGCCATAAAGTGACTTTTTACATTTTTTAAGTAGGTCAGAGTAAGGTATATTATTCTTACTGCAAAAGTCAGGTTAAGCCTCTCAATTAGGAAAAGATGCATTTATAGAGTTCTTCCATTTTTATTGATTTTTGATGTCATTTAAAAAATGATGAATAACCATATGGTAGGAAACTGGACCCAAGGAACATTTCTCTCCTATCTTTAGCTACCGCCAAGGAGTATGGTTCTGGCTTTCACAGGTCTCAGGAATATTACCTTGTAGAGCAGCTGGGATGATCAACCCCAGGAAGGGTCACTGTCTTTGACATTTATGAATATATGAGTGTCCTTGTCCTGGGGCTCTGCTGTGCACCGGAACATAGCCCATGCTTCAGACAAAAGCAAGGTCTCTCATTTGGAACAAGGATAATCTGCTTAAAAATCTAAATCTCTTATAAATGGCTGACGCGTGCAAGAATATCATAGTACATAGCTCTTTGTAAGGTAATTTTAAAAGAAAATGATACACATTTTGCTCAGCCAAGCAATCTGAAAGTTCAAAAGGTAAGAAGCACTTCTCAGCATGAAACTGTCAAACATATTTGAAAAGAAAGTTAATTACAATTGGCATTTCCAGGCCTTCTGCTGGCCATGGCTATCTTACTGAAAGGTGACATTAGTGACATCCATTGTATAGGGGTTGAGAAATGAAGAGTATCAAAAACTGAAGCTCTGCATTTCTGTAACACAGGGTGAACAACCCCAGGGCACTTGTTATTTTTTGTAGACACTTTATAGCTTTATGCATGTAAAGTGATTGAGACTAGGCATAAACTAGATATAGAGAAAATAGTGGCATTCCAAAGAGGTCGTCTGAATCTGTCCTTTCCATGGGAAAGCGATTGGAGAATATTGATGGTCTGACAAACTTCATATTTTGCTCACGTCAGAGTTTTTCTGAGTGGGCTTAGATCACCCTCTGATGACTCTTTAGTTACTTTTTAGCTATATTTTTCTCACAGAGAAGTGTGTGAGAGACGGAGAGGAAAAGGAGAAAGGGAAGAAGGAAAGAAGAGAAGAGGGAGAGAGGGAGGGAGGGAGAAAGAAGAAGAAAGGAGGAAGGGAGGGAGGGAAGGAGGGAGAAATTGAATCATTCAGGTGAGCTGGGTTTTGGCTAACTCCCGAAGAAATCTGATAATGGAATATGGCTGATCTTTTATGTGTTTCTGAGCAGACAGGGGCATGACTACCGTTGGGTTTTGAACAACCCTTGGCAAAACCTATAAACTTTAGTTTTTGTTATTTGTCACTGTGTTAACCTTCAAATATTCACCTCAAACTGTAATACCTGTGTGCTGGTGAGTGGGTAGGATGTTGGAAACATGCAAAGCTAACAAAAGAAAATGAACCTTCTCCCAGGAACATCAATTTTATTTGAAGATTTGGGAGAACAAATTTAACATTAAAATAAATAGGTATGTATGGGTGTAGAATGCAAACATTCACATCTACATTTCAGATAAATGAAGGCATTACAATAAAATTGTTTTGGCTATGTGCTGCTTCAACTGTTTCACAGGTTCTAGGAGCACACATTTCATTTCCTCTCCCACTAGGATAGTTTTACAAAAACGTTTGAGAGTCACTGAATCTTAAGACTGCAGTTGTTATTTAGAAGTCATTGCTTAAAGATTGTTCCAATGTACAATGTAGCCAATTGGCTTGGCTATGCCACTAACAAAATCTACATTATGGTGTCGTGCACATCTTTATCCCCTGGTAACTGCAAGGAGCAAATGGGATACACAATGGGGATCTTTAATTAGTCAGAAAATTTTAAGTAGTCAAATGCTGAAGACAGAAGAGGTTACTCTGAGTCAGCTGAATGGTCAAAACAGTGCAGCAGGTCTGGAGATCCAGAGATGTATGAGTAAGACACACAATTTTTAGTGTATTTAGGATAAGTAACTAGCAAAATTTTGTTCAAAGCACAAGTCATACAAAGCAGATTTTTTTCCACAGTGTTCCTATAGGACCTACATTAAGATGACTATCTTTATTTGGGTAAGAAACTAATGATATGGTGATGCTATTGTCAACATGTATGAAACATTTGTTTAATGTATAGCACCATATTGTTTGTTTGTTTGTAACCCAAGATGAATAGAAGTGAGTACTGAATTATCATGGGGCTCTAACCATACAGATGTCATAAACTATCAACACTTTTTGTTGAAATGGCCAATATGAGGAAGATGCTCCAAAGTGACAAATGAAATACACCCTAATTTTCAGCTGTGCTTTGCAGTTTGTTTAGTGTTAAATACTAGGCACTTATATTTGAATCACCATAAGCAATTAAAAAAAAGTAAATGATAACTTCCAAAATGCCATGTTCACATGTTTTCACACAGTTTTTATTAGCCTTATATGAATGCCTAATTGTAAAGCATGATCTTACAACTTCTACTGTGAGTCAGTATATATAACTAGAATCTTCCAATGGTATAGAGTTTTACTTAAGTATAAATTCCCCAGAATAACAAAACAACAAAATCTGCGAGGCAAGTGGCTTTCAAAGACTATTTTCAGAGTTAGTTTAAGTAGTTATATAAATAAATTCTGGTAAATGACACTTATACACATTTTACAAATACCATATACAGGCAATACTAGCATATCCAACTTCAGAGGGAATGTGCTTTTTCAATTTAATAGGAATTTGTTGTTTTGGATTCTGTACATTCCCCAATAAGTTAACAACTAATCCCTGGCCTGAGTTAAAGATATTGATAGTACCAGAAATTGAAATATCAAACCCAAGCTATATTTGTTGTCATGCCACAGTAGGTAATACAAAATATTTTAAGACAGAAAAACCACAAAGCTAATTTGGTTTTTCAACATGGCAGGAATGTGATAATGAAGGAACCCGCAAGTGACATCTTGAGAAAGTTAAAATTAGGAACCATTGGATGTAGCCACTAACTTACAGGAGCTTAGTGCTCTTGTTTATGCTCCAGAAAGTAATAAGAATACTTACTCATTTAATAAATGTTTATTGAACACCTATTATTCCCTCGTTACTGTTCTGGGCCCTGGGAATGCGACAGTGGAATAAATAAGCAGAAAAAATTTCTTGCTCTCATGGAGTATGCATTACAGTGAGAAGATAGTCAATAATGACCAAAAAAAGAGAGAAAAATTGCATTTATTAGATTGTCACTCATTTGAAAATGTTAGATATGTTGATATGGATCTAATTCTTATTTATTTATTTATTTATTTATTTATTTATTTATTTATTTATTCTAGTTGGAGTTTCACTGCATTGCCTCAGCCTGGAGTGTAGTGGCACGCTCATGGCCATTCCAGCGTTGACTTTTGGCATAATCATGGCTACCCCAGCATTGACTTACTAGGTTCAGTGATCCTTCCATCTAACCAGCCAGAACTACAGCTGTGTGCTACCATGTCCAGCTAATTTTTTATTTATTGTAGAGACGAGGTCTCACCAAGTCGGCCGGGCTGGTCTCGAACCCGTGGGCTCAGGTAATCCATTCGCTTCGACCTTCCAAAGTGCTGGAGTTACAGGCTGAGCCACCAAGCCTGGTCAGATCTAATTCTTATTATCTTCAGAAAAGTAATTAATCAGAAAGCCCCCATCATAGCTATTAGAAACTTCTCAAATAGGAAAAAGCCGTTTTTCAAATTAGAGAAAAAAATTATATTCCAATAACCACTAGAAAAATATTGTAATCTAATTTCAAATATGATTTTGAGCCATTTGTTTGAGGCTGAAATGCTATGCAAAATGTGCTTTTAAATTAATGTCCTACATAATTTAAATGTTTACATCCAAATACAACTTTTATTATATGTCTGATGTATTAGGCAAAACTTTGATATATCTTTATTCTAATATCTGATATTTAACACTTTGATTTGATTTTTTTTCTTTTATTTTAAGACACACTTTAAAAATAAAAATTAAACTTACCTCTCTGTTATGGCAGGGAATCATCATTATTGTCATTTTTAGTAGCACGTAAAGCTGTAGTGATTCTCATTACAGTCAAGTAGCAGTTAGTAGTGAGGGCACAGATGATCAGTTTTAGACTTGTGTACTGCTGGATTCAGCCAACAACTTGCTCATCATGAGTCTAACAGATTTTTCTGCTATCCGGACCACTGGGAATCTTATGAACCAGTTAGTTCTGCCCTCCTTCTTATGACAAAGTGCCAACATTGTCAACATCCAGGAAGCCAAGTTCCAGAACCATTTGCTACTGCAATGAGCTTACTTTTAGAGTATAAAACAAAGAAAAATAAATTTTTTTCTAAAACATGATAACTTTTTAAAATTGCCTTCAGGCTTTAAAAGCTCTGAGAATTTCTGGCAAAAAAAAATTCCAACCAAAAGGTAGGAATATACTTAATCTTGAAATACATAATTGCCTCTTTCTCTTTCCCTTTCATTGGGGGGAGGGAATAGAGATTTTTTTGCCTTATATGGACAATACCATAATTTTCCATATTTTAAGAATAGGAAAAGGCCAGCCTCTTCATTTTATAAGTAAAGCAAATAGGGTCCTAAGATTTGGTTAAAATCCCAAATTTAAGAAGTAGCAGAACTGGTGTCTAGTTTAAGTTCCTGATTTATAATCTAGTGATTTTATTAGCCTAACTTGTTGTACCTGCTTGTATTATATTATGTTTTATGTATATATTTAGGCATGGTGGTTTAGCTTAAGTGGTCAAAGTAATAGAATATCACTTTTATTAAGGACAGAATTTTTTTTCTATTTTGTTCATTATTCTACCCTCAGTACCTAAAACAGTGCCTGGGTATAATAAGTGCTCCAAAAATATATGTAAGAGGAGATTAAAAGTGGTTGAATTTGTGCATTAGTGGTATACAGTTAATCTAGTCTCTAGATTGCCAAAACTATGCCCCCCAAAAGTATAAACTCCACTGGGAAAATAAAAATGGAAAATATTCAATTATTAATGAATGAGGCAGTTAATGTGTAGAATACCATTTTGTCACTAAGAATTTGCCCAACCTGACAAAATTTTCAAAAGGTGGTGTGAAATATGATTAAAACAAACAAACACTGAATAAAATGAGAATAAGAATCATAACAACAGCCAACATGTATTTTATATGTTTGCTTTGAAGGAGAAGGCTATAACACATATATAATCTTCTCTTGTCTGTATAATGTGTTTTGAAGGTAAGTAATGAAGGTATATTTTCATTGTGGAGACAGATGTTTAAAATCCAGGGAAGTCAAACCACTTGTCTGAAATTAAAGGAAATCAGAAGGATGACTGGAAAAAAGGAAAGGCGTGGTCTCACTCTAAGTTCAATTCTGTTTCCATTTATACCATGCTGCTTCTGGTTTGGCTTAATCAAAATAATAAAACTAGTCAATAGGCCACTAGCTGGGCTTTAAACACTATTTTAGGCAGAATAAAGAAAGCACATAATCATCTCTGTTTTTGACAGCCTTCACAAATGAGAGGAGAAATTCCAAGCTTTAGTTCCATTGATATTTGAAACATGACTGTTTAAGGTCATACCTTAGTCGCCGAGCAATAGAGGAAGTGTAATTGAAAACAATGACAGACTCTGCAAAACCCACAGTGCACTGGAATCGGATGTGTGCTGGAGTAGTCATGGGCTGACTGCTATCTGGGCAGTGAGCGGAGTGGCACAGGACTGAAGGTTAACTTCTGCCATTAGATTTACTGTTTCTTTTGAAAACAGCCAGGGCTTAGATGATACTTCTGAAACCAGACTCGGTCTTTTTTTTTTTCCACAGAATTAATTTATCCTCTACATCATGAATCACAAACACACATTTTTGCTTGAACACAAGCATAAAATATAATTCACTTCCTTTGTTGCTGTCCAGAAATGCCCTTCAAAGCACTTTGGACACAATTGTCAAGCAAGCATGATTTACTCTATGTGTGATGTTTTTGCTCAAAAGTAGGAATTTTCTTTGTGTTTTCCTTAGAAAGGACTACTACATTTCTTTACCCCTCTTCTGCAACCCTCATGCCCTCCTCACTCCCACACCCCCACACAAAGACACTCCTTAATTGTATTACTGTTAGGCTGACCTCCAACCCCAACTAAAATGAGGACAAGGCTAGTTTTGTGTTTCGTGGGATAACAATTTATGAGCAATTAAAAATGAAGGGACACAAAGCATTCATCACAGTCTCAGCTAGACAGGCAGCTGAGGTCAAAGGCTCTAGCAATGAAGTGTGCACAATATATTTTTATTTCTGTTTTCACTAAGAAGGAAACGGGTTAGCTAAAAATTATGGCATGCAGCCTCCAGTTCAAAATAGGTGCACTTAATCTTTGGAGACAGTTCACGCTTGGCCAGATAGGTTATGACAGCGCATGCAAAGACACACGCACAAACACACACACACACACACGCAACCCGAGTACCACGCAATATGATGTGGGAAAATGAAACATTTTACTAGTCCAATTCACATACATTTTCTCAAAGAAAAATGTGCTGAATAAATATTCATTATGATTTTATAGCCAAGTACACAATATTTCTCTCCTCTTGCCCCTATTATGGAAAACAAAATAGGAGATTTTAAGGTATAATTCCTCTTGGCACATTTCTCAATCTGTTTGGAATAACATGAAAGTCTTATAATTTTATTTTCCTAAAGCATCAGTGGTATATTACATGAAAGTTGAGATTAATGTCTTGCATGCTGAGCTTCAGTCAGTTGCATATCAAAGCACAGCAGAAAACGCCTTTCAATGAAATACTGTTGCTTTTTAAAATATCTTTCTTTCTTGAAACACTACAGTATCCAAATCCAACACTGATAATTCTGATTTAAGGTCTCAGGTTGAAATAAGTAAAAATATCGGTGAAGTGACTGAAAGGTTATGCTATTAATTGACCTCACTGTTGTTTTGTAATATGTCCAATATTTGATAGGAAAAAAGTCTATAGCAAACAAATCATCAGTTGTATTCCGCGTGTAAGTTTGCCCACTTAACCAAAGTACTGCTATGTCAGAACAAACAGGAACTAAATGGTAATGATTGGTAGGATTAGATTCTACCAAGAGGATGGCGGGTACACATGTAAAATTCTTCAGATGACAGGAACAGAGAATTCACTGTCACAATTTGAGAGGGTCTTTTACTTTCCTCAGTAATTTTCTATGAGAAAGGCCGGCTGCATTTTCAAAAGGAATTCAATTTGCACCTAAACAATATCACTTTGCTAGAAGATAAAGATTAAAAGCTACCAATAGTTAACCCAGATTAACACGATCTTTCCTCATACTCAAAGTTTTTCTCCAAGTGGCACTCTAAAATAAGATGAGCATTTAAAAAATATCATTTTTTTCCTTAAAAACATAACTAACTGGATTATCATGGAAACTGTAATTTAAAAATGAATTTAACTGAACTGTTCACAATTTGGGTTGATATTAATTTGACGAATATATATATTGTGTGTGTGTGTTTGTTTATTTATTCGTTTGTTTATGTTTTTGCTGATAATGTTATGAGCTCCTGAAATAAAATAATGTTAAAGGAAGAAAATATGTCAGGGGAAAGGGAAAGAAAGATAAGAAAAAAGAAATTCAGAATTTTATTAGATTCTCTTTAGGAATGGTAAGAAGTGTAAATTTGGCTGTGGAAGAATTATAGGTCTCTCTGTTGCACATCCCCCCTGGCCCAAGAGATGGATAAGGGAAAGACCATTTGGAGTTTGATTTATGTTAAGTAGACTAAAAATAACCTGTTTGTTCAATAAAACAGGGCCTAGACAATAAAAAAGGAAACAAACATTTATGGTTCCTTATGCCTACCAAGCTGTAGAGATAATATGAAGGGAACCCCAAAAACTGGAGTTATTGTTTAGAGGGCAAACCCCATGTAATACAGGGGTCCCCTACAAAGAAAGTTTTCTAAGAACCCATCGGCATAAGTGACCTAGCTAGCATTCTTGTGAGAGGCTGCGTTCAGCTTTAGTGAAATTTTTTTGGAGATTTTTTTCAAAGCGTTTGCCCATTTCATAATTTATGACTACACCTGTCCACAGTGCACCAAGTGTTCAGCAGTTTTTCACTGAAAATAGGAAGATCCTGTGCCCCACCTTCCCTGTTTACCTGATCTCTCCCAGAGAGACTTTTGGGGTTTTTTTGTTTCCCTGGATGACGAAAGTCCTCAGAGAGAAATATTTTGCCAAAATGGAAGAAGTGAAACAAACAAAAAAAAAGGCAGAAGCACTCTAAGACACCAAAATTGATGAGTTCAATAACTGTTTTAAGCAGTGGAAAAAGCATCTTGAGATGTGTATTGCATCAAGCAGAGGGTACTTTGAAATTGACTGAAGTTTAAACATGTAAGAATAAATACACAATTTTTTATAATTAAATTATGGTTTTTGTGGGGTACTCCATTGTATACCATCTGATTGAAAGACTTATACTACCTGATATCAAAGTCTATTTGTAATGGTTTTAAAATATGCCTGGAAATTATTTGACACTTCTTCCTTCAAAAAGTAGAGCCTAACTTCTCTCCAATTGATTGTGGGCAATATTAAGTGGCTCACTTCTATGAATAGAATCTGGTGAAAGTAATGGTGTGACTGCTGAAGTCAAATTATAAAAGACATTGTGGCATCTTCTGCCTTGCTCTCTCTTTGATTATTCACTCAGGGGGAAATCCGCTGCCATGTCATGACAAAACTGAAACAGACCTGTGGAAAGTCATATGTGGCAGAAGAAACAATCTTGCTAATACCAACTTGCCAGTAAAGCCAGTGAGCAAATTTGGAAGCAGATCCTCAAACCTCAGTTAAGTCTTAAATGGATTCTAAGCTCCTACCGTTTGAGTCTTTCAACTGTGACAGTAGATGTTGCAAAATAGAGGCAAAACATTCCTACTAATTTCTGCCACAATTTCTAATCCATAGAAACTCTAATGATTATTGTTGTTTCTGAGATAATAAATTTTCATTATTGTTTTAAGTCACCAAGTTTTGAAATTATTATGCAGCAACAGATAGCAAATGCTGTCAGATTACAGTAATCAGGATAGTGTTTAATTAGTATAAGGATAGTAATATATATAGATCAGTAGGGTACAGAAACAGAAAGTCAAATGTTGGTCACTTTCTTTTCAACAAAGATGCTCAGGTAAATGGGGCAAAGACATTCTTTTCAACAAATGGTGGAACAAGTAGGTAATCATTTGCAAAAAAACCCCCCAAATCCAAACCCAAACAAACAACAAAGGAAACAAATGAAAAACAACCTAGGTACTTACCTCATACCCTACACAAAAATTAAGCTGAAATTAATTATAGATGTTAACAAGAAAAGTAGTGGTCTAAAGCTTTATAAGATAAAATCTTCATTTGTATCCTACTGCAAAAATCTTTGACTAACTGAAAGTCATGAAGATTTTATCTTAAAAAGTTTTAGACCACAACTTTTCTTGTTAACATCTGTAATTAATTTCAAAGTAGGAAACAAATATCGCAAGTCTTAAAAAACATATAAAAATAGAAAAATAAGATATATAGAAGTAAAAGGCTTGACAAGAGAACAGAGTAGGATTAAATGGAACTACATTGTTGAAAAGTTTAATATTTTTCTGTAGTTGTTCAGTATCTACAAGTAGACTAAATGAATTTAAAGATGCATATCGTGACCTCTGGAGAAATTCATTTAAAAAATTACAAATAAGAATATGAAAAAGTTAGTAAGAAGATAAAATGGGGGAGTAAAATAATATTAGACTCAGGCAAAACAAAAAAGGAAAACGGGAACTTATGTTACAGATAGCAAAGAAATACTAAGATAATACATTTAAACATAACTATATCAATAGTCACTGTAAAGATATATGAGCTAAATTCTTCAATTAGAAAGCAAAGATTGTTGAACTGGATTAAAGAGCCAAACACAACAAAGTGCTGATTTTAAGATCTGTAATAGTTTATATACATGTCAAACAAAACAAAAATATGACAGGTTGAAATTAAATCGATGGAAAAATATATTCTGCAAACACCAAACATACAAAAACTGATGTTACTATATTAATGTTAAGAAAAAAGCACTACTGTAAAGTTAGAAGTGTATCACAATGATAAAAGGATCAATTTCTCAAGAAGACATACTAATCTTATATGCTTTTGTATCTATTAATTGAGCATTGGAACATATGAAGAAACCCTAACAAAACTAAAAGAAGAAATCATAAACTCACAGATCATAGCTAGATATTTTAATAACCCTCTCTCAGTAACTGTTAGGGCAAGTAGAGAAAAAAAATCAAGAATATAAGAGATTTAAGCAACTATCAACTAACTTACTTCAACTGACATTTTAAACATTCTCCCAACAATTGCAAAATATTTATATTTTTTTCAAACATACATGGAACATTCACCAAGATAGATCATATGCTGAACCATAAAATAGGTCTCATTAAATATAAAAGGATCTAAATTATACATTATATGGTCTGCAAATATGTAGAAATTAAATGACATTTTAAAATAACTTATGAATCAAATAAATCATAAGGAAAATTAGGAAATATTTTGAATTGAACAATAATGAAAGCACACACATTAAAACTTGTTAAATACAGCTCAAGTGTTGCTTGAAAAGATATTTATAGCCATTAATGCCTACACAGCAGTCCCTTCTTACCTGTGGTTTCACTTTTCACAGTTTGTTACCCAAAGTCAACAATCATCCAAAAATATTAAGTGAGAAATTCTACAAATAAACGATTCATCAGTAAATTGCATGCTGTTCTGAGTAGTCCTGCACGTAGACTACTTATGTACCTAATTCCCACATCTCAATAATAAAAGAAAGAAAAAAAGAAAGAAATTTCATGCCATCCAACTCTGTCCCCCTGGGACATACATCATCTCTCTGTGCCTATATCCCTAAGTGTTTCCAATTGTAGATGCTACTTACCAGCTAGTCACTCACTCGCCTTCTTGGTTACCAGATCAAAAACCATAGTTTATATTGGGTTCGGTATCATCTGAAGTCTCAGATATCCACAAGGGTCTTGGAAAATATTTCCCTCAGGTAAGGATGGACTTCCATATAAAAAAAAAAGAAGAAAAGTACAAAATCAATGATCTAAGCTTCCCCTATAAGATGCTAACAAGATAATAAAAAATTAAGTTTGTTAATTTATTACAAAACAAGTCATAGAAAAAAATAAAAAATTAAAGAAGAAAAGAACACGGGATAAATAATAGATAAAATCAATAAAGTTAAAAGTTGATTTTTTCCAATGATTAGTAAAATGTATTACTAACAAGACTCATCAAGAAAAAAGAAAAGAAAGCCAAATTATGAATATGAAAAATGAAAGAGGGGACATCATAAGTCCTATAGACGTGAAAATGATAACAAGGAAATATTGCATATAATGGTATGCAATTAATTCAACAACTTAGATGAAATGGACAAACTCCTAAGAAACATAACTTACTAAAGTTAGTACAAAAAATAAATAAAAAGTCCAAATGGCTCTATATCAATTAAAGAAGTTGAATTTATAATCAAATTTTTTCTTCTGAGAAAAATACTAGCATAAATTGTTTCAATGACAAATTCTATAATACATTTAATTTAAAATATGCTTTTTAAAAATTATTTTAGAAAATACAGAACAAAACACTTCTACAACCCATTCTATGTGGCCATCAAAACCCTGATTTCAAAATCTGACAAAGACATTATTTAAAAAATAAATTGCAGATCAGTATTTCTAATGAACATAGACAGAAAAATTCTTAACCAAATATTAGTAAATAAAATCCAGCAATTTTTGTAAAGGATAGAATCTCATAACAAAGTATATTTTATCCCAGGAATTCAAGGTTGGTTAAACATTGGAAAGACAATCAAAGTAATGAACAATGTTCACAAAGTGAAAGAGAAAAAAATGGTATATTGTTACTTTAAAGATTATATAAATAGAAGAAAACAATAGAAGCATTTACATTAAAATGTTATCAGTAATCATCATAGGATGGCATAATTATGAGAAGTATTTTTTGGCTGTGTTACCTGTATTTTCCAAGCTCACTGCTAAGAATATGCATGCTATTTTATAATACAATGGGTGTGTATATGCCTGTGTAAGAGGGTAGACATAATAAAGAAAACATTTGACTATGTCATCAAAGAGGCTAAAGCTAAGAGGGTCAGACATACAGACCAGTAATTTAAAATAATAGATAAAGGATTTTTTTTTTTTTTTTTTGAGTTGGAGTCTCACTCTGTCGCCCAGACTGGAGTGCAGTGGCTGCTTCCCGCCACCGCAGCCTCCACCTACTGGGCTCCGGTGATCCTTCTGCCTCAGCCTTCCAAGTAGCCGGAATTACAGACATGTGCTACCACACCCGGCTGATTTTTTGATTTATTGTAGAGATGAGGTCTCGCTGCCCAGATCAGTCTCGAACCCGCGGCCTCAGGCAATCCACTCACCTCAGCCTCCCAAAGGCACGGGATTACAGGCTGAGCCACCGAGCCTGGCAGATAAAGGATTTTGGAGATGACTGCATGCCTATGTTAACTCAGAGAAAGTGCACAAACAGATTTGAGATGGAGTCAGGGAACAACCTTAAAGTGGACTGGGCTAATGGGAGAAACTATGTCTATTGATGGTGAAACTGTATGAGGTACGACCCCCCTTTAAAAAAAATCCAGATTTTATTTATTTAAAAATTGTGTATTTATTTTATATTTGTAACATCAGTTCTTGTTTTCTCTTTTCTTTTGCCTGAATCAAACATGCAGCCTCTCACAACAACACTAGCTGGTATACTGATACCGATGGATTCCTAGAACTCTTACCTAGCAAGTATTCTTCTACATCTTCTACATGTTCACTCTCCAATAAATAATTCCAGTTTTGGGGGGTCCTTCCTTGTAAGTCTTTTAAAATTCATTTAGCTATTGTAAGGCTTTGTATTTGTATATGTTTTTAGAATGTGTTTATTAATAGTTTTTGAGGCAGCATCTCACTCTGTCACCCAGGTTGAAGTGCAGTGGCACAATCACAGTTCACTGCGACCTTGATCTCCTGGCCTCAGGTGAACCTCCCACCTCAGTCTCCTGAGTACCTGGGCTCATAGGCACATTCCACCACACCCAACTAATTTTTAAATTAAGAAAATTTTTTTAATTAAAATTTTTTTTAATTTTTAAAAATACTTTTGTAGAGATGTTGTTTCTTTTCTTTTCTTTTTTTTTTTTTTTTGAGTTGGAGTCTCACTCTGTTGCCCAAAGTGGAGTGCAGTGGCCGCTCCCGACCACCACAGCCTTGACCTGATGGGCTCCGGCGACCCTTCTGCCTCAGCCTTCCAAGTAGCTGGAACTACAGGCGCGCGCTACCATGCCCGGCTAATTTTTTAATTTATTGTAGAGATGAAGTCTTGCCAAGTTGCCCGGGGGCTCAGGCAATCCACTCACTTCGGCCTCCCAAAGTGCGGGATTACAAGCTGAGCCACCGAGCCCGGCTGAGATGTTGTTTCTTGGTAGAGATTTCTATGCTGTCTAGGCTGATCTTAAACTGGGTTCAAGACATCGTCCCAACTAGGCTTGCTAAAGTGTTAGAATTACAGGAACCATACCCAGCCTGTTTGTTAATTTCTACCAAAAAGAGTGTAACATGAACACAGTATACCCTTTCACTTATTTAAGTCTTCTTAAATTTCTCCCAGCAATGTTTAGTAATTTTCAGTGAACAGATTATTAAAATATTTTATTCTAAACGTATGCCCATGTATTTTATGTTTGCATGCTATTTTAGATGATATATTTGACTTTAATTTTTAGTTGTTTGCTGCTAGTGTATGGAATTACAATTGATTTTTAAATATTAAACCTTGAATCCTGTGGCCTTGCTAAAATTGCTTATTAGCTCTAGTAGTTTCTTTGTAGATTCATTGAATTTTTTTGTGTAAGCAATAATACATCTGCCAGCTAAGTTTAAAGGATGCAAGTTATTCTTAAATGTGTTAAGCAATGCGTGTGTGTTTCATTCACATGAAATATTCATTGATGTGTGCAGCAAAACTTAAACAAAAAATCTTTCTAAACTGAAATACTGTTAGAGCTAGACAGAAATTTTGAACTCATCCTTCTTCCTTCATCTTTCTACCACCAATTTTGTGAATGAGTATATTGAAAGCTGGACACTTACAGGTCTTACTTTTTCTGAGTCTTTGTAGCATATAACATATCAAAAGCCAATATGAGCTATTTATTTGTCCTTTCATTCATAATCCCAGCAAATTTAAATTTATCAACAATTTAATGTCAGGAATAATGTTCAGTGCTATACTATGTTCTTTAAAATTTCTAAGACCGAATGCATTCTTCCATTCTTATTTGTAACTGCATTCCCTATTACTGCTTCAAGGACAGGAATAAGAAAAGTCAGACTTCTAAGCCTACTTTTCAGGGGCTCACATCACTTCTGTTCCTGTGCCCTGAGACCATCCAATATACCTAGGTATGTTGTCACAGTGAGTGTAGCATGGATACCTAACGGTGCTCTCAAAGTAAGCCCAACTTTGAATAATATGTAAGGTAGAAAGACATTGAAAATATTTATAAGTACCTATGCTACTTTGAAAAGAAAGCTATGCTTTAACATTCTTAGCTTTTAAAAATTATAATGAAACTTATTCAAGCAAAAGTAATATTTAGAGAGGAGGTTTCTTTAAGTGTAACTGCCTTCCATCCACACCCATGTCAATATCAGTGAGTTAGAATATTAAAATAAGAATGGTACATACGGGGTATGGGAAAGGGCAATGGTGAGACATTCAGTTGAATTCTCACATCAGACTCATATTTAGTAGTTCTCAACTAAGTTGCATATTAGAACCATCTGGAAGCTTTTAGAAAAATATAGATGCTAGGGTTCTACCCCAGGAGATTCTGATTTAATTGGTTTAGAGTTAGGTCTAGAGATCGAAATTTGTTTAAGTGCTTCTCCCCCAGATAAGTCTAACGTGTAGCCATATTAGGAAGCATTAATTAAAGGTACCAAACAAATTTAGAAAGAAAGGGGAAAAACAACAACAACCCTTCTACCTTTCATGCCATGGTAGAAGAACTTTGTAGTCAAAGGAGAGTACAATATAAAACTAGAATTTAATTGAATAAGGTTATGACTATGTGCAGAATGGAAAGTATGTATTTGCACGCATGTGGGTAGGTATAAACTAAAGGCAGAAAGCCAGTTATGAGGATGTTACAACAGGGCAGCTGGGAGGTGGTAAAGGTGTATAAAATAGGATTAATATGGGCAAAAAATCTAAAGCAAAGGAAACATTTCCTTTCTAACAGAAACAGAAAACAAACAGAAAGAAATATGCTCCTTCTATGTCCTTCAAACTTCCAGTTTCATGCTAAACTAAATTACACTTTGTCTTTCAAATTGCTTAGTATATATGTACATATACACTGATATATGTCATTTTTATGTATATATATATATATATATGCGCAAAGGAGATACTCTAATTGTTCATGTAAAATAACCGTTTATTCCCCCCAAATCATTTCTTTTTTTTTTTTTGAGTTGGATTTTCACTCCGTCCATCGCCCAGATTGGAGTGCAGTGACCACTCCCAGCCACCGCAGCCTCGACCCACTGGGCTCTGGCGATCCTTCCACCTCAGCCTTCCGAGTAACTGGAATTACAGGCACGCGCTACCACACCCGGCTGATTTTTGATTTATTGTAGAGAAGTGGTCTCGCCAAATTGCCCAGGCAGGTCTCGAATCCGCGGGCTCAGGCAATCCACTCACCTCAGCCTCCCAAAGGCGTGGGATTACAGGCTGAGCCACTGAGCCCGGCTAATAATTTCTATGATAATAAATTTTGTACATGTTCTGATGAATACTTGAAAATTTCAAAAAATATGCTGACCTATCTAATCTTAATAAAATCAACACATGTAATCATATATAATCACATATAAAATCTCCCAAATAAAAGACAGTGCATACCTATAGCGTATAACTAAAGGTCTTTTAAGAAGCTTCAGATTAAGGACAAATTCCTGGAAACAAATAAGTGAAAATATGTAATGCTGGTATGTAGCTTCTCTACTTTATCAGGATCAGGCATCCCAGAGACAAAAGATGATCTCACCAAATTCAGAAGTTTATATGGTATATATACATGATGGAATATTGCACAGTCATAAAGAAGGACAAACATATGGACCTCACAGCAACTTGGATGAATTTTGAGTCTATTATACTTAGTGACCTATCACAGAAACAAAGAGCTGAGTACTACATGTTCTCACTAATAAGTGGACCCCAAACATTTGCCATAATACTATAAGAAAGAAATTGACAGGAATTGACCACTGCCAGGGGAGGTGAAAAGAGGGCACATAACATCAATAAGGGTACCTGATCTCAAACCAGGAGAAGTGGGGTCTGACGGGAGGCCCAAACTTTACCTGTACAATGACCACTTGTATACCTAATACTGAATTGTACCCCACATCTTTAAAATTTAAAAAAAGAGTTTATTATGGCATGGACTTATGAAGCCCAAGTCTAAATCTCTTTTTTGTAAAATAGATAAGAAGAAATCAGACTATTTTCTGTCTCTAGTCCTAATAGTTATATTTTAGCTCCACCAATATGCTATGGCTTCTCCCTTCTTTCCTCCACAGAATGTTGATATAAGTTCCTGGGGGAAGTCTGTTCTGTGGTGCCAAATCCTCTGGGAAGCACTCCCTTGCCACAAAGCCCTTACTCTACCAGATGCATCCTTTCCTCAATGTTGCTAACACTATCTGTAACTATGGTGCCATTTATAATCAATTGATTAGTACCTGTTTCCCAGAGTAGGCTTTTATGAGCTCTGTGATGATAGGGACTGGGCCTCTTCTTTCTCCCTTCCATATTTTTAGTTCCCAGGGAAGTGCTGGACACAGAGCAGATGCTCCAGTATCTGACATTCAAGAAAACAGAAACCATACCAGTTTCTGTTTTATAACAGAGATAATTTAACATGGGAAGATATTATAGTGTACAACAGAGTGTGGAAGGGTCAAATTGGAGTGAGACTTAGTAGATTAACAAGCAGCACACCTAGAGAAGTGCCTAATAGATAAAAGTTATAAAATACGTATTTGTAGAATAAATGAATGAGTCATATAAATGAGTCAAATTAAAACAAAATAAACAGGTATGACTACATCAAATGAAAAAGCTTCTGCACAGGATAGGCAACAATCAACAGAGTGAAATAGCAACTTACAGAATGGAAGAAAATATTTGTAAACCATATACCAGATAAGGAGTTAAACCACAAAATATGTAAGACGTTTATATAACTCAATAGAAAACTAACAACCCAATTGAAAAATGGGCTAAGGACTTGAATAGACATTTATCCAAAGAAGAGATACACATGATGGAAAAATATATGAAAAATGCTCAATGTCACTAATCATTAGGAGAATGCAAATGAAAACCTCAATGAGACATCACCTCACATCCCTCAGGATGGCATTTATAAATGAATCAGTAAACATTGGTGAGGATGTGGAGGAATTTGAACCCTTGCACACTGTTGGTGGAAGTGCAAAACAGTATAACCATTATGGAAAATGGTATGAAGGTTCCTTAACCAATTAAAAATAGAACACCATATGATTCAGTAATACTACTTCTGGGTATTTATTCAAAAGATTTGAAATCAGGATCTTGAAGAGATATTAGCTCTACTATGTTCATTAAAGCACTATTCATAATAGCCAAGATGTGGAAGTAACAAATACGTTCATTGACAGATGAATTAATGGATTTAAAAGTATGATGTATACTTGTAATACTACTCAGCTCTATAAAAAGAAGGAAATTCTGCAATACACAACAACATGGATAAACATTGAGTGAATTATGCTAAGTGAAATCAGTCAGAGAAAGACTAATATGGCATGACTTCACTAATATGAGTTACTTAAAATAGTCAAAGTCATAGAATCAAAGAGTAGAATGGTGGTTTCCAGGGACTTAAAGGAGAAATGGGTGATTGTGAATCAATGGATATCAAGTTTCTGTTAAGCAAGATGCATAAGCTCTAAAAAGCTGCTGTACCACCCTGTACTTGTAGTAAATGATAATGTACAGCATATATAAAAAACAAAAGGATGAAGCTTATGTTGTGCTTTTTTACCACAATAAAATATAATAAAATAAAATAGAGAATTAATTCAAAGGAAGCAGGCCACAGACAAAAAATGAAATGTACTTGACCCATCTTATGAGACAAGAGTTCTAGGCTATGAGTCTAAAATATGACTTCTAACTCCAAGGCTCTACTCATTCAGCTGTGTGTTCGCTTTTGGTGTGTGTGTGTGTGTGTGTGTGTGTGTGTGTGTGTGTGTGTGTGTGTGTGTTTCTATCTCTTACTGTCTAAGGGAAGCTGTGTGCATGGAATTGGAGTCAGATATATGTGTCTGTGAGTAGCAATCTTGCTTCACTACTTTCTAGGTGTGTGACTAGCTATTCTATACCACTAAGCCTCAGTTTACTTTTATATGTAATGAGTATTATTAGATCTTCTCTTGGGTGCTTCTGAGTCTTAAATGATACCATGACTATTAAAAGGTTCTAACTCATCATTTGGCACATAGTAGGTGCCCAATTGTTAGCTTTTTCTACCTCTGTTTGTGTCAGGATTAGATACTTAGGATGCAAAAGAGGGGGCAGGTGTACGAGCTCAGCGCAGCCTCATTAAAACTAGCTTTGATGAGAAAGAGGGCCAGACCCGATCATGATTGAGGTGGGCTGGATAAGAATGAGTTAAAGGAGTTAACAGGCTGCCCAGCTGGACTGGTTCTCAATCAAGAGCCTGCATGAAAAGCCAGCAGGAACAGAAGTGGGGGCTGGCCATGCTGAGTGCCTTCGGAGGCCAGCAGCTGAGAAGATGCTCATCTTTTGGTTCAGCCTGTTGTCAAACCTGGGAGTGGGAGTTCGGGGGTGGTAAACTGGATGGCCTTTGTTAAAACGCTGGGGGTGGGGGAGGGGGCAGTGTTTTATATTGAGCCTGACAAATAAAAGATCAACCTGAACCATCTGGTTCAGCAACATATGGGAAACACAGATTTCTATCGTAGGTGACCAAAATATTAGTCTATTGAATCTTAAGGCATTTGGCTATCAGGAAGAATTTGAATAATGAAATAAATAGCTCTTCAAATGGTGACTTTTATGAGGGAAGCGATAGAAAAAAATGTTTACATGTTGTGAAGTGATTACAAATTTTGGCACGATGCATTTCATTGCAGAGCTCCCAATGATCTAGAAATTTGAACTCACTGGTTCTCAGATTATTGCTGGGTGACAAGGAGAATTGCTCCAGTGAGGAAGAGAACATATGTAAGTTTGCTAAAAACTTAGCTATCCTGCTAGTCCTGAGCAGGATAGGTCAGAAGTAACAGTAGAACTACCTCCTAGTCCTATTTTTGTCATCTGTCTTTGACTCGTAGTAAAACAAAGATTAAATACAAAAACCATAGCTTGTTTTTAGTTGCCCCCAAGCAAGAAGCCTTGAAAGGTCTGCTAGTATTAGGCAATTAGTTAACAAATGGATTAAATTGTTTAATAATCACTCAATAATTTTATATTTTAAAAGATATTTTATTCTTTTTATTTTTTCTTCAATGAATAGTAAAATAAAAGGACAAAATAAATGCAAAATTCATCTACAAAAGTATTCTGTAAAAAACATGACATATATAGATTGCTGACTTCCATTCTAAGCATAAAGCATTGCACAAAGTTTGTAGTTGAAGAGAATGCAAGAATAACTGATGACAAGCCCAGGGGATATACTACAACTAGATATTAGCAAAAATATTTCCTAGACCTTCAAAATCTATATTGCAGTCTAACCCAAATTGACTTGAGCAGGATTGAGAGCAACATAATGCTTTATTAAGTGGATATTTAAATGGTCAGATACCTTCTAACACATCCAAAAGTGAGGTGGTACACAGAAGAGCAAAAATGGGCATTCAGTGTTGCTTAATTGTGTTGCTAATTTGTAAGGAATGCTAAGTGACATGTGCAAAGACAGAAGGGTGACAAGTGCCAATATTAACCAAGTGTTTAAATAAAGAGAACCAGAATAACTAGAAATATTAGTGAGAAGTTAGCGGGTAACAGCTTGAAAAAGTAAAAATACATTTGTGAGGGTATACTGAAGCTGCAGATGTTCAACCTAGGAGAACTTTGTCGTGACAGGGAGCAGTAGAGGAGATAATAATAATGTCCAGTTTTCATAAAGCATCTGTCTTTGGGGATTTCAAAGCTCCCTGGGTGTGTATTATCACATCCAGTACTGCCCCCTTTTGTCTGGAGCGGCCCAAGTAGCGTCAATGAAGGATGCAGCCAGCATGCCGGCTGGAGACATTATCATGTGTTTAATGATATAGAGGCAAAGTGTCTGGGGCAAAGGGCATTTCAGAGAGCTAAAAGGCGCATTTTGATTTTGCACTCAAATTTCAGCTGGAAACTGGGCTATGACCATTCTCAGCTTGGTTCTTTGCACATGATTTTGACAAGGGATGAGGAGGTAAGGTGAGCTGAAAAGGCTGGGAAGAAGTATTTTCTTGATGAAATGGAGGCACATAGGAATGGAGTGGAAAAAAGGAGTTAGTCTCCCTCATGAATCAATCCTGGGCCTTCTAATTGTGTGTCTGTATAATGATGCCCTATAACACTGAGTTGGCAATAAAAAGGGTCATAGAACTCAGGCAGTAGAATAGAGGAGGTGGTGTATCCACTGAACTCTGGCAGATCATCCTGAAAAGTAAAGAGATACTCTGAATTCCTCCTTGCCAGGAGGATGGAGACAAGTTGAAGGCAGAGCACACCCGAAGGGACTGACTTGAGGCTAAGTGAGCTGGTGGCAGTGGGGGCATGCTGTCTATAGGTAGAGGAGAAATTATTAGGGATGGTACATGAGTCAATCTGGGAGTCATCGGACGAGATGAAGAACACTTTCCATCAAAAAAATCTTTTAGATGGTGGGATACGTCTTACTAAATCCACATCATATTTTTGGTTGAAAATATCATCTAATATGTAATAAGATCTGTCTCTTCTTTTTTGGCAGTTGGAACACGCTTTGCAAGCAATGATCATGATGTGATCAAGGAACACCTTGCAATGATGTGTATGTAGATCTTTACTGCAGCATTCAACAATAACCAGGAGATATTAAATTGTACATAATATTTATGGAAAAATATGGTTCCTAGATTTATAACTGATACTTTCTTCAAAATTATAAGAATAATTTTACAAAAGCTCATAATTGTTCTCTGTCCAGCATAGATTAGCAACCTAGTTTTGCATCTTCCCAAAAGCTCTCATATGAAGGATAACTACTTTACAGAAAAGAAGAAATTGAAGTGATGCTATAAAAGTTGAGGTATTTGCTTTAAAATCATATAAAGTCTCAAATACATGCATTCATGCAGAGCTGGTGAAAAAAAATTTTCAGACAAACACTATCATGATTCCTTTTAGGAAGTGGTAGCAGTGGTCAATATAAGCCATTTCCTACATGATTCTTCAGCAGTCTTGAGCGCTTCCTCCCTCTTTGAACTCAGTAAAACAACTGATTAGAGTAGGGAAAACAACAGTCAAACTGCCACATTCTACAGAGGATGCACAGAGACAATTAATGAAATGTGATCGGTCTCGACATTTTTCATACTGCAAGTGGAAATGTGCATAGGATCTTATTACCTAATAAACTCTTGAGCACACTGACAAATTCTGAATGCAGTGCTAACTGCTCTGGTGCACACATATTTCTTGCTTTTCCAGATTTTTGTTAAACACATACAGAAATGCTCCCAAACTGTATGTAGAGCTGCTTTCATGTCAGATCCCACTAACAATGTATGACTCTCTTATGATTCATTTTTTGGTCACTGACCTTGCGGATTTTATCCAGAGTGTACTGACCTCCCCGGGTCATGCCAGGGAGTTTGTGCTCAATTTCTAAACATCAGCAGGACCATTCAGACATGCAATCACTGTGTCCAAAGAAGTAAAGCCAGCTCCTAGTTGTTTTTAAAGCAGCCCCTTCTGTTCTGTGAATTTTTTTTTTGGGGGGGGTATTAGAATTACAATTCGATCAAAAGGCAAAATTAAATAAATGAGCAAGTAATAATATGTAGCCTCCTCTTCAACTTTTTTTTCCTCAAATGAGTTGGCAGACTTCAGAGGCTGGCTTAAACTTAAACAATTACAGGCTTCCAGACTAATTAGGGAGCAGAATATTATAGGGCTTGCAGAATTTGGCAGCTATTGCTAAAAATAAGAGTTCAAAACTATCTGTTAAGAAAACGACTTGAGGCTTCCAAGGAACAGCAATAGTAAACCATTAATGTGGCTCTGAGCAACTCTACTTCCTTTGTGTACCTTTTCATTTTTCACGCCAGTGATAGCTACATTGCTTTCTGTGCCAAACCAATGCCACCCACACTTGGTCTAATTTACAGAATCAATGCATCAATGCTGTATTATTTCCACTATAAAGCATCTTTAAAATTTGTTGAAAGTTCTGAGGTTAAAATATTATTACAGTTGTCTCTAAATATTCCATTGTGATACTAGATTTTTTTTCTGCTAAAGAATTGCTGCTGCTTTAATATAATTTCTAAAAGAAAAGATTTACTTTGAATAAAAGCTTCCCAGGAACTGTCTCTAGACTGATGAAAGTACACACCTACTAGTTTATATTTTGAGGTAAATTATATTCAGGAATTGATAAATACAGCAAAACAGAACAAAGATGTTAAGTGCTGACTACCACAAAGAAAGCAAAGTTTCAAAAAGTTGGGCAGCTTCTTCCAAGTTCTTATAACATGTTTATACATGACAAAACCTGAAAGAAGTAAGCTCTTTCTGTTTTGTTGTCCACACACAAATCAGGATACCAACAGCTTTAACAACACAGGAAAGAAACCCTGAACCCGGCTACGCGTGTGGGAGTGATCATGAATAGATTCATTTCGGTTCTTGCAGCAGAAGTGTTAATTATTGATCAACTGGAAAAACCCTAGCCTTATTTGTAATGCAGTCTTGACACATGTCCCCAGGACAGACCAACATTAAGGCCACAATGCACATACACTCACATAGATACGACATGGCATTATTTTCTCTATTACACCTTTTCATCCTCCTAGGTACTTACTGAAACTATAAAAGAGAACAGAACAATACGTGCAGGAAGCAACATTGCAATCATGATACATTTGGGACTTAGACTTTTAGCAAAATCATCCTGTCACTAACTTGAAAAGTAGTATAAAATGTAGCACGTAGAGATGCTTGATGAAAATTTGCTAATGGGTAGAGTTTTAGTCAAACTGAAGGATGTGTATATATATATATGTATATAAACACATATACACATATATATGCATATATAATATACCAAATATATATATACATACCAAATACATATACAGAAAATATTGCTATAAACTCTCTCCTTTTTTCTCCCAATTGTAGCAGCACATAATTGAAAGTCATCTGACTTACAGGATTAAGGGTGAACCATGCAGAACCTAGAATAGATGCTCACTGAGTGGCCTCTGTAGGAGCCAAATCTTAAGTTGAATAACCTGTCTTGATTTACTCAAAGGTGATATTGCATTAAAGCAGTGAAGGAGCACAGTGTTCTTCCTTCTCTTTTGACCCTCTCACTTCATCCTATCTTCCCTTTCTTTGCCATTTGAATGTCTCAAAATAGCTATGTACACTTTCTACCTATGCTTTCTTTGGTATCTTTTCTTTTTAATCCCTTACAACATTTTTTCAGTCTCACTGTGCCTCAGATACAGCCAAGATTTTTTAAAGGCCAAATTGAATAGATATTATATGAACCTCAGCTTCCAGGTCTTTATGAAACACTTGACATTGTGGATTGTCTTTTTTTGTTGGAAATTCTGTGCTCCCCCAGATCTCATTGTGCCGTACCTCATCTGATTCCTCTCCACAGCCCCTCGATGACTTACCTCCCTTCAGGCACGCCCAAAGGCTGTTTCCCATTTTTCCACTTTAGCTCTCTTTCTTTCTCATTTCCATCTATTGGCTGACAAATAAGCTGTATCTTCTGCTGAGATTTTTGTTCAGAAATCCTGATCCATATGCGTAGCAGGCTACCCGGCAACATCACTGAGGTATCTCACAGGCATTTCCAACTCAGCTTGTTCAACCCCTTTCTTTCCTTCGCACCCATAGCCCCTATCTCTCATCTTGTCTTTTATTCTCATTCTAGTGAATGATTCTGTTCTCCAGTTGGTTATCCAAGAAAGAATGTGTGAACGATCTTGCTTCCTTCCTCTCCCCTACTCTTCCTATCCAAATGGCTATTAAGCTCTGTCAATGTACCTTGTAGACTTTGTTCAAATCTGTCTATTCCCCTTGCTGATGACATACTCCCCATATTCCTTATCTGTCATGTAGACTTTTGCCACCAGCTTTCCTCTCCACTCCTTCCTACCAGGACTACCTCCATCTGATTAGTCTCTACCTTGTTGTTAGTTTCTAAAATTCAGACGTGATCATGCTACTTTCCCCTTTAGAATTCTGCAGCCTTCCCTAGATAAATCCTCACATTGTTCACATAGCTATTGAGGTCCTCTATGGTATAGCCTCTCCTTAGGCCTCTGATTTTACCTTCTAATGTACTGTGTACACATGTCAGGCTTCAGTCATAGTAAAATATTTACAGTTAATTCCCTGTCCTTCCTCCTTTTCTCTGCTTGTTTTCCCTCAGGTGATTTTTATCTGGCTTTATTCCTTTAAATACTATCCCTACACTGATCATTCTCAAATTTCATCTCTTGTCAGGACCTTGACTCTGACTTTTAGGTTTCTATATTCATCTATTAGATGGCTAATACACATCTCAGATTTAACATGGTCTAAAACAAACTCCTGATCGTCTCTAAAAAATGACTATTTCTCTCACAGGCTTCCTATATCAAGATACAGAAACTCCGAATTTCTGGTTGGTTAAGGTAAAACCTTGGTGTCATTCTTGATGCCTCTTTCCCTCATATCTCGTATCAAGGTTAATAAGTAAATCCTGCCAACAATCTTTTCAAAACATATCTAAAATCTAACTTATATACAGGGTTCAAGGCCCCCCATCTTGTGCTGGTTTGCTGTGGCCCCTAACTGGTCTTCCTGCAAATGTTATACTCCTCCTTTAGTTATTCATATCAAAGCAGTCATCATGATCCAGTTAAGACGAATGTTAGATCATCTTTCTCTTCTGCTCAGAACTTTCCCATGGTTTTTCATTTCATTCATAAAAGTAGGGTTAGTTACAATTATTTCCCTCCCCCTCCAAATCATTAGTCATTTGGAGTAACAATGTTGTGCTTGTGAACGCAACTTGCGTTTTGCAGATTTGAAGAAAGTTAGCGCTATTTGTGAGATAAAGAAGATGAAGTGTCAAAGGAAAAAAAACCACTTCTGACTTATTCATCTGCTTGAGGTTAACAGCGGAGTAAAGGCAGTGGAGGTAGCTAGAAACATTTGTGTCATGTATAGGGACAATGCCATCTGGGAAAGCACTACAAAAAAAATAGTTTTGTCATTTCAAAGAAGGCCATTTTTTTCCTTTTTTTAATTTTAAAGATGTGGGGCACAATTTAGGGTTAGGTATACAAATGTTCACTATGCAGGTACCCTTGTCCCTTGTTGATGAGGTATGCCCCCCTCCCCTGGCAGTCTCCCTCTACTGCCAATCCCACCCTCCAACCACTCCCCTGGCATGTTCCTACTACTACAAATCCCTTTCTTATAGTATTATGATCATTGTTCAAGATCTGTTTATGAGTGAGAACATATGGTACTCTGTTCTTTGTGTCTGTGATAGATCACTGAGTATGATGGACTCTAAATTCATCCAAGTTGCTCAAAGTCCATATGTTTGTCCTTTATGGCTGCATAATATTCCATTGTGTATTTACCACAGTTTTTTAAATCCAGTCCAGCTTCGATGGGTAGCATGGTTGGTTCCATGTTTTTGCTATTGTGAATAGAACTGCAACAAACATGCATGTGCGGATATCTTTTCTGTTGAATGATTTGAGTTCCTCTGAGTATATTCCCAATAGGGGCATTGCTGGGTCATATGGAACGTCAACTTCTAGTTCTTTCAGAAGTCACCACACTGTCTTCCAAGGAGGTTGCACTAGTTTGCATTCCCACCAGCAGTGTAGAAGCATTCCTTTTTCTCTGCATCCTCATCAGCATCTGTTGTTTGTTTTGTTAATGATGACCATTTTTACTGGGGTTGGGTGATATCTCATTGTGGTTTGATTTGCATTTCTCTGATGATTAGTGAAGCTGAGCATTTTTTCATGTGTCTGTTTTTCTTCTTTCGAGAAGTCTTTTGCCCACTTTTTAATGTGGCTGTTTGTTTGGTTTCTTTTGGTACGTTTGGGTTCCTTGTAGATTCTAGATATTAGGCCATTGTCAGAAATACAATTGGCAAATATTTTTTTCCCATTCTGTGAGCTGTCTCCCAACTCTCTCAATGGTTTATTTTGCTTTGCAGAAGCTTGTCATTTTGATGAGGTTCCACTTGTCTATCTTATCTCTTATGGCATGGCCATTTGGGGTTTTGATCAGGAATTTGTTGCCAGTTCTAATTTCCATAACGGTGTCTCCTGCATTTTCTAAGATTAGTGTAGTTTGATGTTTTACATTTAAGTCTTTGATCCATTTAGAGTTCTCTTTTAGAGGTATTTTTTGTGTAGGGGTCCTGCTTCAATCTTCTGCATGTGATCATCCAGTTTTCACAGCACCATTTACTGAAAAGAGGGCCACTTTAACCTGCATGCTTCTCCATGTTCAGGAAGACCATTGAGCTTTTATGAAGACTGTTTAAACACTTTAATCCATGATGATCCATGTCAGTCAACCCAATGGCTGGTAAATGTGATGAACTGTGACCAGTCATCATGCAACATTTGCATTCCCATGGGCAAGCGAATAATGCTATGAACTTATGCATCAACACTTGGGTAATTAAAATCCTGTACTAATTAAAATCCTTCGCTTCTTTCTGCCTTCCGATTTTCCCAGAACCCCACTCATTTATCAAATAATTGTGTAATATTTCTGCTGTACACTGATATGTAGAACAGATATTGTGATTTAGCCTTCTATTTGCTTGTCTGTAGCTGAACTTCCCAACATGAGAAGTTAAAGAGTATGCCTTACATTTCTTTTTATTACTTATAGCTTGGTCCATAGTATAAAATTCAGAATTTTTTGCTTAAATTATTGCTTATATTAGCATTACAAATAAGTAGTGTTGTCATAGGATTTGAATTCTCTATATTTTCTGGAAGAAGTAGTGATTTTGGTGGTTCAATAGTGCTAGACCTTGTTCATCTATGAGAAGAAATAGCTTGATGTGCCTGTTCTTAACAATAGTCACGAAGCTGAACTCAAGGAACCAGGTGTTAACTGTGTCTCTTCATCAATATTGGTGTCACAGTTCCTGAAAATGTTCCTGATTTGTGGTCATATAAATTACACATATTCCTGAAATTAGATGGATACCCTATTCAGCTGTGTCAGCCTTGGAGAGTTTCCTTTTGGTACTTAAACTTTTAGAAGCTGGGCAATTTGATGAGAGCTGTGGTCATTCTCTCCCAATTCCCATACACACAAGCACTAAATACTTCTACAATTCAGGGGCTCGATTTACCAAAGTCCTAGCCATGGATTTTACAGGACACCGCAGATCCCAGGTTAAGCGCCACAGAGCATACAGACGTATATGTATTTTTTGCTTACCAACCCAAATGATCGCGTGACTTTAAAGAATATACTATATGTGTGCCTCAATTTTCATCATTTACAAAAAGAAATAAAAGCTCCTGATGTCAGTTTAGCACACAGAGGGTAGGTTGAATAAATCTCTTTGGTGCTATACCTGTGCACACATGTTTACTTGCAGCACTATTCACAATAGCAAAAACATGGAACCAACCGTGCTGCCCATTGAAAGTGGACTAGATTAAAAAAAAAGTGGTAAAATACATTATGGAATATTACACAACCATACAGAAGGAAAAAACTACGGACTTTGCAACTTGGATGGATTTAGAGTCTATCATACTCAGTGATCTATCACAGAAACAAAGAACTGAGTACCACATTTTCTCACTCATAAATGGATTCTGACCATTTAACATAAGACTTTAAAAAAAAAAGCACACAAAAAACAATTGGCAGTAGTGGGAGACTGCCAGGGGAGGGGGTGGGCCCATAACATCAATAAGGGTACCTGATCCCAAACTTCACCTGTACTATGGATGACCCCTTATATACCTGATCCTGAATTGTAACCTACATCTTTAAAAAAATAAGTGTGATTTTATCCAAGAAGTGAGTTAGCAACAAAGAAGTATGTGGGTTTACATAGCAGTAACTTACCTTACTAAATAGTTGGGGTAAGTTGTCCATCTAGATACGATGGAATGTCACCAAAGGGGAGAATTATCTTATGTGGATAAATGCATCATTTGAAAATAAATAACTTTAGATTTTGGAGCCAACGGGTCCCTGCTCTACTTTCCTTAATCTGTAAAACAGCTCTTAGCATCAATCTTTCTTTATCCTATGATTAATTAAGCAATCATCTCTTTTAAAGATTTATTTCTTTTTTTGTGAAAACTGATAGCATGTGTTTAATGAAATTGTAAAATTTAATCAATGTCCTCCAATTTCACACACAACAAAGAATATGTGCAGAGAAATGGTTTTTCTGAATCAATTCGTGTTTTATTATATATATTTCTTTTCCACAGCAAATACATAAATAAGAGATATTTTAAGGCATTCAAAAGAAGCAATGTCTTAAAAATGGTTTTCCTAGATACTCTGGAGTTCTAGAATGCTCATGAATGGTGATGCAGCCCTAAGAAGCACTAATAGAGGAGCATTATAACTCCCTCTCCAAAGAGTGTCTTCCCACCCTCTTGCATAGCTTTGCCAAAAGCTAACCAAGATGTCACATGTGTATTACAGCAAGCACACACTTAGCTTGTCCCAAAATGTCTAGACTGCTGTGCTGGCCATGTCACTTGCGAGTCTTGTAAATGCAGACATATGACATTATATTCACGTCTCGGCTTCTTCATTCAGCTCCTCTTCTTCCTTCTCACATTTCCCAACTGCCATTTACTGAGCACCTAATAGGAGCCAGGCACGTTGCTATTTTTCTTTTCTCTTTTTTTCAGCTTTACTGAAAGTATAATTGACAATTTAAATTTGCATATGCTCAAGGTATACAATAGGATGATTTAATATACGTAATACATTGTGAAATTATGACTACAACCAAGATAATTAACACATCCATCACCTTAACATGGTTGCCATATTTGTGTGTGTGTGTGTGTGGTGAGAACACTTATGATCTACCCTCTTAGTAAATTTTAAGTATTTAATATAATAATATTGTTAAATATGGTCAGAATGCTTACTGTATGTTAGATCCCAGAACTTAATGATCTTGTCAAAGTTTGTACCCTTTGACAACATCTCTCTATTTCCCCTTCACTCTGCCCGCCCCAGCAACAACTATTCTACTGTTTCCTTCTGCAAGTCTGACTTTTTTAGATTCCATATATAAGTAAGATCATGAGGTATTTGTTTTTCAGTATCTGACTTACTTCACATGGCATAATGTCCTCCAGGTTTGTTTCATTCATGTTGCAAATGGCAAGATTTTCTTTTTAAAAAATACCTGAATAATATTTCTGTGTGTGTGTGTGTGTGCATGATATAAAATTCATATTCTATATGCATACAGAATATGTATTTTAATATTTTATATATCTTTGACTACATTTTGTTTTTCCATTTATTCATTGGCAAACACTTAGATTAATTCTACATCTTGGCTATGAATAATGCTGCAAAACAGCTCAGAGTGCGTACATCTCTTTAAGATACTGCCTTTATCTCCTCTGGCTACATAGCCAGAAGTGGGATTGCTGGGTCTTATGTTGGTTCTATTTTCAATTTTTAAAGGAACCTCCATAGTGTTTTCAGTAATGACTGTATCAACTACATTGCCACCAATAGCGTACAAAGGTTCCCTTTTCTGTACATCCTCATCAACTTGTTATCTTTTGTTGATTTTGATAATAGCCATTATAACAGATATAAGGTGATATGTCTCATTTTGGTTTGCATTATTCTAATGATGCTGAGCACCTTTTCTTATACCTGTTTGCCATATGTATGTCATCAGCGGAAAAAGGTCGATTCAAGTCCTTTGCTCATTTTTATTTGGGCTATTTTTAATTTTAAAAAAAGCTTTTTGCTATTGAATGTACGAGTTCCTTATATATCTTGCATATTAACGCTTATCAGATATATGGTTTACACATATTTTCTTCCATTCAGCAGATTCCTTTTTCATTTTGTTGATTGTTTCCTTTGCTGTGCAGAAGCTTTTTTAGTTTGTTGTGGTCTCACTTACTTATTTGGTGTTGTAACTACAAAGTCATTATCAAAACTAATGTTGAAGAGCTTTTTTCTTTTTTTTCTATAAATTTTGTAATTTCAGGTCTTACATTTGACTCTTGAATGCATTTTAAGATAATTATTTTTGATGTTACTATCACTGCAATTGTTTTTTGAATAATTTGTTGTCAGTGTATAGAAATGCAACTACTTTTGCATTTTTATTTATGTTCTTCAGCTTTACTAAATTTGTTTATTAGTTGTAACAGGTTTTTTTTTGTGGAGTCTTGGGTTTTCTATATAGAAGAGAATGTAATTTGCAAATAGAGCCAATTTAAACTTCTTTCTTTCCAGTTTGAATGACTTTATTTTTTTCTTGCCTATTCACTCTGGCCAGCACTTCCAGTACTAGATGAATAGAAATGGTTAGAGTGAACATCTTTGTCTAGTTACTGCTTGTAAATTAGTTTTTATCTTTTCACCATGGTTTATGACTTGTCTTATATGGCCTTTATCATGTTGAGGCATATTTCTTCTAGATCTAATTTATGGAGAATTTTTATCATTAAAAGCATTGAATTTTGTCAGATGAGTTTTCTATGTCTATTGAGATGATCATATGATTTTTATCCTTCATTCCCTTAATGTGGTGCACTATGTTTATTGATTTCCATATATTGGACCATTTTGGAATCCAAGTGATAAATCCTATGTGAGCATGGTATATGATCCTTTTCATATGCTGCCGAATTTTGTTTAGTATTTTGTTGAGTTTTGGGCATATACATTCTTCAGGAATATTGATCTATAATTTAATTTTATATGATGTCTTTATTTGGATTTGGAATGAGGGTAATATTGCCTTTGTAAAATAAGTTTAGAAGTATTCCCTTCTATTCAAATTTTTGGAAGAATTTGAGAAGAACTGGTGTTATTTCTGCTTTAAATGTTTGGCAAAATGTACTGGTGAAGTCATTTGGTTCTGTTTTTGTTGTTGTTGTTGCATGGTTTTTTATTTTTGCTTCCATCACCTTACCTAGTATTGATCTATTCAGATTTTCTGTTTCTTCAATTCAATCTTCATAGGTTGTATGTTTCTAGGCACTTATATAAACTATTTCATCTAGGTTATTTTGTGTGTTGGCATATCTGTTTATACTAGTTTCTTATGATCCTGTGTATTCTGTGATATCATTTGTAATATTTTCTCTTTCATTTATTCTTTTATGCTTTTGAACTTTCTCTCTTTTTTCTTGATTGGTTTAGTTAAAGTTTTGCCTATTTTGTTTATTTTTTTAACTCTTAGTTTCATTCGTCTTTTCAACTATCTTTCTAGTTTTTATTTTATTTATTTCCACTCTAATATTTATTATTTCCTTTCTTCTACTAACTTTAGGCTTAATTTGCTTTTTTTTTTTTTTTTTTTAGCTCCTTGAGCTATAAGGTTAGTTTGTTTATTTTAGGTCCTTAATGTGGGTATTTATTTTTTATAAGCTTTTCTCTTAGAACTGCTTTTGCAGCATCCCATAAACTTTGGTGGGCTGAGCTTCTAATTCTGTTTGTCTCAAGACTTTAAAAAATTTCTTGCTGCTTCTTATTTGACCCATTGTTTGTTCAGGGGTGTGTTTTTCAATTTTTACATATTTGTGAATTTTCCAATTTCCTCCCATCATTTGATTTCTAGTTTTATGCCATTGAGGTAGGAAATGATACTTAATGCTATTTCAATCTTCTTAAATTTGTTAAGCCTTAATTTATGGACGAATGTATGATCTATACTGGAGAATGTTCCATGTGACAAGAATGTCTATTCTGCTGCTATTCAGCAGAATATTCTGTATATGTCTTAGATCCACTTGGTTTATAGTATTATTCAAGTCCATTGTCTCCTTACTGGTTTTCTATCTGGGTAATCTATTCAATCTTGAAATGGCATTATTGAAGTCCCCTACTATTATTACATTGCTGCCTATTTCTCTCTTAAGTTCTATTAATAGGTTTTTGCTTGATACTATATTTAGGCTCTTCATTGTTCAGTGCCTAGGTATTGACAATTGTTACTTCTGTGGATGAATTGATCCTTTTATCATTTTATAGTAACCTTCTTTGTCTTCTGCAACAGCTTTTGCCTTTAGTCTGATATAAATATTGCCACCTGTGCTCTCTTTTGGTTATCATTTGCATGAAGTATCTTTTCTATCCTTTTGCTTTCAACTTATGTGTATTCTTAGACTGAGATTTTTGTAAGCAGCATATTGTTTTTTATCTTAAATCTATTTAAGTCACTCTGCCTTTTGACTGGAGGAAAAAAATCCATTCACATTTAAAGTAATTATTGAGAGTGATTTCCAGGAAGATGGTAGCATAGCCAGTCAGATCTTGCGAGTTCCCGTGTGTGTGATTGTAGAGACAGTTCTGCATGTCTTTCTGTGTGTAAGTGGGAGCATGAGAGGCTGACTGAGTGAGGACTCAAGAGCAAGTGGCCAGGGCCCTCCTGGTGAAGCCACTGGTGCTGCAGCTGCTCTGCGTGGACCCTAGCGCTTCCTAGAACACTGAAGCTGAGTGTTATTTTCTAAAATCAGCAGATTCTTTCCCAGGAAGAACAGCTAGACTGATTGCTGACTGTTACCACAGCACAAGGCTGAACACTGGTAGCAGGGGCTGTGGAGGGGAGTGCAGTGAGGTAGCCTGAGGCAGAGTTCTGAGGAAATAGTGAGGAGAAGATACCCTGAGCCTGGACTGTGTCCCAGAGCCTTACCACTGGGTTTCAAGATCTGGAGACCATTGCTAGACAGGGAACTGTCAACCCCATTGGTGACAGGAACAGCAGCCAGTAGAGAAACTGAACAGACTCTCTAACACCTGGGCAGAGACATGCTCCAGGGAAGCTTCTGTGGGACAGCAGAACTGCATCTTGAGACCAGATGCTTCTCTGTTTTGCATTGGGCTGCTCTTTGTGACCTCAGAGAACATTCCCTCCAGTGCACAAGCCCTGGTGGGTAACAGCAGATGCAGAACCCCAGATAAACCACCCACAACCCTGAACCAACTGCTAGGTGATAGATGCAGGCAACAAAACTTCCAGAGAAAAGTCTGATGAGTGCATAACTGACTCCCTCACCCCAATGCACATAGCAACAAGTGAAAGAGATCAGGGAGCAGGGCAGAGATAGGAGGCCCCAATCCCCTGCCATGTACTGGATGCCCTGGGAACTGTGATGAAGCTGGGAGAGGATGGAAGGGGGTGAGATCCCAAGAGACTCTGTGTCGGGTTATTTCAGCTCCATTCCCTCACAGGGACGTGCAACAACTACCAACAGCAGGCAGCGGGAGGTGAAGATTCTAACATCTTATGTTCCAACAGTGAATAGGGAACCAGCAGTAAAAGCCATTAATAGTCGCAGAACCCACCACAAGAGGGAGCCTTCCCTTCTCAAAGAGACATACTAAAGCTGTGAACTCTTTATCAATGTTTCTTTTTGTGTGTGTAGGAGGGTATTGGTTTGTTTGATTATCTCATTTGGTTAATTTGTTGGTTGATTTCCTCTTTTCTTTTGTTCTTTAATTTCTCTTTCTCTGTTCTTTCTGTTTTTCTATTTCTTTCTTTCTTTCTTTCTTTTTTTTTTTTTTTTACTTTTCTTTCCTCTTTATTTCTCTTACCCCTCCTTTCTCTTTTTTCTATCTTTTATACCCTGACTTGGACTCAAGTGTTAAGTAAGCATACACACTGTAAAGTCATAGTTTTCAGAGACAAAAAGTGAGTCCCAGCTGGCCCATTCACCAGATAGCAAACACTATGACCTGCCAATAAGTACAGAAATCTTGCAGCACTCCCAACCCCCAAGTAAGTGCTCAAAATTGTAAAGAGACAACGCAACACCCAGTCCAGCCCTACTTAATAATTGAACAAACCCATAGCCTCAACTCAAGGAAAGGCAAAAGGTAGAGCAAATACCAGAAGTGACTGCTTCTCCATTTTCCACTGAGCAACAGAATTAAAGAGAAAGATAAGACAACTGCTACAAATATATATATACAAAAAAGAAACAACAGCAACAGCAAAAACCCAATGAATAACTGCTAGTAACCATCAGAGTCCCAGCAAAGATTCAGTACTAGAAAGACAGCTACTGGAACATAAGCAATGGCTATCTCCCAGAATGACAATACTCAGAAGATACTTATGGAGATCAGAGAATCATTGGGTAGAATAAATAAAAATCAAGAAATGCAAGAGCTAAAATAAAGTGAAATTTCAGTGGAAATGGCAGGCTCAAGAAAGCATACTTAGAAATAACAGAAATAAAAAACTCCATTCAAGAAATAAATAACAAACTGACAAGCATGGGAAGCAAAATTGACCAAGCAGAAGAAAGAATCTCAAGCTAGAAAATCAAAATATGGAATTAATCCAATCTGTTAAAATATAGAGGAAAAAAAAACTTAAGAAGGAAGAGTAAACTCTCCAAGAGATGTGTGATTTTATCAAGAAACCAAACCTATGTCTGATCAGAATACCTGAAATAGAAGAGAAATAGAAAACATCTTGGAACAAACATTCCATGGGGTCATTCAAGAAAACTTCCCTAATCTGGAAAAGATGATTTTGCATCTTTGGATCTCTGGATCTCTTTGATTTTGCATGCAAAGAGATCCAGAGAACGCTGCAAGACATCTTATGAGAAGACCAACCCTTAAACACATAGTAATTTGTCTACACAAAGTAGGTATAAAAGAAAAATTCGAATGGTGGCAAGGGAAAAAGTTCAGACTACCTACCAGAGTAGGCCAATCAGAATTGCTACAGATGTATCTGCAGAAACACTACACACCAGAAAGAATTGGACACCAACCTTTAATGTTCTCAAAGATAAACAATTTCAACCAAGAATGTCCTACCCTGCCAAGTCAATCTTCATCAGCGATAGAGATTAAAATCCTTCCCAGACATCCAATCCCTAAGAGAATATGCTTCATCAAGACCTGCTCTACAAGAGATGCTTAAAAGGTGCTGTGCACAGAAGAAAAAAGAAACAAAAGAAAGACCACATATTTCACAAAATCATAAACAAGCACAGAAGCAGCAGAACACACAGCATACCAGGAAAAATGAGCACACACATATATGTGAACACAAAAGCTAAGCAAAAACAAAACAGCCTTATAAGAGCATTATGTCAGGGGCAAACTCTCACATTTCAATAATCAGCCTGAACATGAATGGACTAAATGCACCAATGAAAAGACATAGAATGACAAACTGGTTAAAAACACAAGACCCAGTAACTTTCTGCCTCCAGGAATCTCATCTTACCACAAAGGATGCTGACAGAATCAAAGTTACAGGATGGAAAACAAATTTTCGGATTAACTGATCACAAAAGAAGGCAGGAGCCATGAACTTAATATCAACTTTAAGCTATCAAAAATTTAAGAATATACAAAAGGTCACTAAATAATAATAAAAAGTTCAATTCATCAAGAAGAAATATCCATCCTAAATATATATGCACCCAACACAGGAGCACCAGTTTTTATAGAGCAGCTACTAAGTAAACTAAAAAAAAGTATTGACTCTAACACTATTGTAGCAGGGTACATAAATATCCCACTGATAACCCTAGATAGATTATCGAGGCAAAAAATCAGGAAAGAGATCTGGAAATTCAACTTGACACTTGACCAAATAGAATTAGTAGATACTGACAGAACACTCCACCCAAGAACCACAGAATAGACATTCTGAACATACAACACAACATGAAACATACTCCAAGATCAACTGCATCCTCAGCATACAAGCATAAACAAATTTCACAAGATTAAAATACTGCCATGCATCTTCTTAGATCACAGTGGAATAAAAATAAAGATCACCACCAACAAAATTCCCCCCAAAACACACAAAGACATGAATAATAAACAGCATGATGTTGAACAACTCCTGTGTCAACAGAGAAATCAAAACAGAAATTAAAAGATTCCTGGAAAAAAATGAAAATGAAGAATTGTCTTACCAAAATCTCTGGGATGCCATGAAAACAGTACTAAGAGGGGAATTTATATATCAATGAACATACATCAAGAAAATTAAGAGAGAACAAGTGAACAGTCTAACAAATCACTTAAGAGAGCTGGAAAAACAAGCCTAATTTCAGTGGAAGAATCCAGACCACCAAAGTAAAAGCTCATACATGGAAAAAGAAGACAAAAATACCATTAAAAAAAAATAGTGAAGCAGAAAGCACATTCTTTGAAAGGATAACAAGATTGATGGGCCCCTAGCCAGAAAGACCGAGAGAGAGAGAGAGAGAGAGAGAGAGAGAGAGAGAGAGAGAGAGAGAGAGAAAGATAGGGAAAGCCTAAATAAACTCAATCAGAAATGCAAAAGATCAAGTCACAACTGACTCTGAAGAAATACAAAAGATTATCAGAGATTACTATGCATGCCTGCTGTATGGAAACAAACTCAGTATCCTAAATGAAATGGAGGACTTTCTAACATCACATAACCTATGAAGTTTGAAACAAGAAGAAATTGAGATCCTAAAAAGACCAATAACAACGCAGGAAACTGACTCTGTCATAAGAAAACTACCTATAAAAAAAAAAAAAAAAAGCCCTGGGCCAGACAGATTTCCACTGGAATTCTACAAAACATACAAGGAGGAGCTGATCCCAATCCTATTGAAAGTATTTAAGGTAATTGAGAAAGATAGGACTGTCCCAAATCATTTATGAAGCAAACATCACACTGATAACCAAACTTGGTAAAGATGCAACAATGAAAGAGAACTACAGGTCAATATCCTTAATGAACACAGATGCAAAAATTCTCAACAATATTTGAGCTAATTGGAGCCAACAACACATCCCAAAAATCATCCACCATGACCAAGTAAGCTCCATCCTTGGGATGCAGGGCTAGCTCAACATCTGCAAGACCTTCTATGTAAGTAATTACATCAACAGATATAAAAACAAAAACCACATAATACTATTATTAGATACAGAAAAAGTTTTTGATAAAATCCAGCATCCCTTCTTGATAAAAACCCTAAACACCCAGGCATAGATGGAACATACCTCAAGATAATATGAGCCATCTATGATAAACCCCCAGTCGACATATTAATAAATAGACAGAAATTGGAAACATTTCCACTGAAAACCAAAACAAGTCAAGGCTGCCCACTCTCACTCCTCCTGTTCAACATAGCGTTGGAAGCTCTGGATAGAGCAATCAGATAATAGAAGGAAATCAGGCATATCCAAATAGGAAAAGAAGATATCAAGTTACACCTCTTTGCTGATGATATGATTCTATAACTCGAAAATCCAGGAGAATCTGTCAGAAACCTCCTTGCACTGATTTTGGCAAAGTCTCAGGGCACAAAATAAATGTGCAAAAGACAGTCACAGTCTTATACACCAAAAACAAACAGGTAGAGAACCAAATAAAAAGCACAATCCCATTCACAATAGTCACAAAAAAATGAAATACCTTGACATCTTCCAAACAAGGGGAGTGAAAGATCTTTACAATGAAAACTAAAAAATACTGCTCAAAGGAGTCACAGATGACCCAAACCAATGGAAAAATATTCCATGTTCATGAATTGAAAGAATTGACATTGTTTAGATGTCCCTCCTACTTAAGGTAATCTACAGATTCAATGTTATACCTAGTAAATTACCAACATCATTTTTCCCAGACCTGGAATGAACAATACAGAAATTCATATGGAAACATAAATGACCATGAATAGCCAAAACAATCCTTAGCAAAAGAAACAAAGTGTGAGGTATCATACTTCCAGACTTTAAACTACTATAAGGCTACAATAATCAAAACAATCTGATATTGATACAAAAATAGGAGTATAGACCAATGAAACAGAATAAAAATTCCAGAAGCAAAACCTCAATTTCTCAAGAACTTATCTTCAAAAAAGCCTCCAGCTACAACTACTAGGGAGAGGAGGACCTATTCAGTAAACGGTGTTTGGAAAACTGACCTATCACATGCAGAAGAATGAAACAGGACCCCTACCTATCACCATACACATAATTCAACTCCAAATAATGGATCAAAGTCCTATATTTAAAACCCCAAACATTAAGAATTTTAGAAAATAAGGAGACATCCTTACAGAAGTTGGAATAGGTAACCAATTCCTGTTAAAACCCCAAAGTCCATGCCATAAGAGATAAGACAGACAAGAAGGACCTCATCAAACTGAAAAGCATATGTAAAGCAAAAGAAACCAAGAGACTGGGGATATATCCCAAAGAATGGGAAAAAATATTTGCCAACTGCATATCTGGAAAACGTCTATCAAACAGGATCTACAAGGAATCCGAACATGCTGAAAGGAAAAAACAAACAATCCTACTAAAAAGTGGGCAGAAGATATGAATAGACAGTAAACAAAAGAAGACATATGAACTGCCAACAGACACATGAAAAAATTGCTCAGTCACACTAATCCCCAGAAAAATGCTAATTAAAATCAAATTGAGATACCACTTAACTCCAGTAAGAATGACCACCATTAATAAAACAAAACAACAGAACTGGGAGGATGTGCAGAAAAGGAAACACTTCTACACTGTTGGTAGAAATGCACACTAGTTCATTCTCTATGGAAAACATTGTGGTGGTTCCTAAAAGAACTAGAAATTGACCTTTCATATGACCCAGCAATCCCCCTTCTGGGAATATACCCAGAGGAACTTAAGTCACTCTACAAAAAAGATATCTCACATGCATATTTATTGCAGCACTATTTACAATTGCAAAACATAGAACCAATTGAGCTGCCCATCAAAACCGGACTGGATAAAAAAGTGGGACATATACATGATGGGGTATTACACAGCCACAAAGAAGAACACAATTATGGACTTCACAGCAAATTGGATGGATTTAGAGTCTATAATACTCAGTGATTTATCACAGAAACCAAGAACTAAGTACCACATGTTCTCACTCGTAAGCACATCCTGAACATTTACCATAATACTATAAGAAAGGGATTGACAGTAGTCAGAAACTTCCAGTAGGTGGGGGGTGGGGCACATAACATTAATAAGGGTACCTGATCTCAAACCCGGGAAAGTGGGAACAAAGGAGAGGTCCAAACTTTACCTATACATTAACCATTTGTATACCTAATCCCGAATTGTATCCCATATCTTTAAAATAAAATAAAAAATAGAAAAATAAAATAATTATTGATAGACATAAATTTCTGTTTTGTATGTCTTTTCCTTCTTTATTACTCTCTTACAGTCTTCTTTCCTTGTTTATTGTTTATATTTGTATGCTTTGATTTCCTTCTCTTGTATTTTTCTTTGTGGTTACTATGAGGCTTACATAAGATATGTTACAGTTATAATAGTCTATTTAAGCTGATGACCACTTGATTTCTGTTGCATACAAAAATTCTGCTTTTACCTCGTCTCCCCAACATTTTATGTTATTGATGTGATATTTTACACTATTTTATACTGTGTATCCATTACCAAATTATTTAATCTATAGTTATTGTTAATACTTTTCCTTCTAATTTTTATATTTGCATCACAAGTGGGTCATGAACCACAATCACTGTATTAGAGTACCCTGAATATGAGTATTTATCTTTACCAGTGAGTTGTACACTTTTGTATGTTTTCATGTTGTTACTTAGCATTTTTAAATTTCAACTTAAAGAAATTTCACTAGCATTTCTTATAAGGCAAGCTGAAAGGTGATAAACGTTCTCAGCTTATGGTTGTGTGGACATGTTGTTTGTGTGGGAATGTTTTCTCACATAAGCAAAATAATGTAGATGAATACTATATCCAGCTTGTTCAGCATTTTTGTTGTTGTTGTTTTCCCAGCACTTTGACTGTACCACCCAACTTCCTCCTGGTCTGTGAGTTTTCTGCTAATGAATCAGTTGATAGTCTTATGGAGGCTTCCTTGTAGGTGACGAGTCTATTATCCGTTGTTGCATTCAAAATTTTCTGTCTTCACATTTTGAACAATTTCGTTATAATGTGTCTTGGAATAATCTTCTTTGGGTGGATCTTACTTGAGTACTTTTGAATCTCATGAATCTGGACATTTTTATCCCTCTCTAAATTTGAAAAGTCTTCAGTCACTTCAAATAAGTTTTCTGTCCCCCTTTTCTCCTTTTTGTCTGGGAGCCCCATAATGTACAGATTTATTCATGTGATGGTATCCCATTTGTCTCATACACTTTTATTGTTTTTTTTAAATTCTTTTTTCTAATTGTTCCTCTAACTTGTTAATTTCAAATGACTAGGCCTCTAGTTCACTGATTCTTTTTTAAATATAATTTTTATTTTAGAGTTGTGGGATACATGAGAGGATTTGCTATACAAGTAAATTGCATACTGGTGAAGTTTGGGCTTCTTTCTTTCTTCTACATACTTGTCCCTGCTGGCAATGGTTTCCACTGAGCTTTTTAATACTATCAATAAATTCTTCATCTCTAGGATGTGTTTTATCCTTTTAAATATTTTCTGTCTTTTTTAAAAGTTAAGCTTCTCATTTTGTTCATGCATTATTTTCCTGGTCTTGCTTAGTTGTCAATCTGTGTTCTCTTGCATCTCACTGAACTTGAAGATGATTACTTTGAATTCTTTCCAATTTACAGATTTGTTTTGGGGGGGTGATTTGTTACTAGAGCTTTATTGGTTCCCTTTGATGGTCAGTTGTTTACTTAATTCTTAACAATCTGTGTAGTCTTGTGTTGGTGTGTGTGCCTTTGAAGGAGTAAACACCTCTTGCAATCTTTACAGAAGCAATAAATAACTTTCCTTGTTGGCTCCCTAGGCTAACAAGATTACCCTCTAGGATGGCAGCAGAGTGTAGATATAGTTGGGTCACATGACTGATTCTGGGTCTGCAATGGGTTTTACAGTTACTTGGCCTGCTACCAGATGAGACTCTTTCAAGAAGCTTGGTCAGTACAGCTGGTGCTGGGACAGAGTCTACAGTTGAGTTTTCAGATGGCTGGTCTGTTAGCAGATGCGTATATGAATGTGACAGCCATCAAATTCCTGGGAAGACTTCTGTTGGTTCACTGAGCAGGTCCCTGGGTGGGCAAGACTAGCTCCAGACTGTGGTTGAGAAGAGCTGAAACTAAATTACAGGGAGGCTTTAGTATCTACAATCAAACAGATGTCAGTGGGTTCGCATCTGGAGATATGTATGTGAGTGCCTCCAGCCAGGTTCCCGGACAGGCAGAACTGTCCCTGGACTGCAGATGAGCAGGACTGAAGCTGGGCACAAGGTTGATTCAGGATCCGCAGTCATACTGAGTTTGGCAGGTTTGACTTGGGTAGCCCAGAGGATCATGTCACCTATTGGGTCCCTGAATAGGAAAGACTGCTCTCGGACCATGGCTAAAGGAAGCTGAAGTCAGTTTAAAGGCTATTTCTGGGTCCATCCACAGCTGGGACCAAGATTAGCAGGCTTGTTACCTGAGGCATGGGCAAGTGGGTATGTCTTCTCTAGAGTCCCTTTGCAGATCATGTTGGTGGCAGAATCAAGGCCAAAGAGAGCTGTAGCTGAGTCCACAGGATGATGGGGCTATTTGCATGTCTGTAGCTAGGACCTTGGTCAGTGAGTCTGACACCTGAATATGGGCTAGTTAACTTAAAATGGCCCTCTTCGATCTTGGCATCATCAAGATTTTTCAAAATTTTACCTAAATCCCAAAGCTTCCATAAGGCACTTTTGTTTGTGGATGGCTGCCAAATTATTGTTGCTGTGAAAGATTACAAGTGGAGGTCTTTCCATTCTGCCATTTCACTGATATCTTGTCTATGCTAGGTTTCTACCTGATTAAGTTATCAGCACAATCTTACAAAGTGGCAATTAGTAAACTAATGTTACAATTGAGAAAACTGAGGCTCAAATATCTTAAGTTATTTTTCTTAGGCCTTTAGTAAATTGTGGCTAGTGGACTCAAGAAAAGCTAAGGAATAGTTATGCAAAGGAAACTACAAATCAGGAAGGTGGCAAGTGGGAGGAAGACTGAGAGAATTTAAAATGTTCTATGAAGCTAGGGACAAATATGGATTCCATCAAGAAGAAATCTTGTAAGCAGGAAGAAAAGTAGAAATGTGTAACTACTTTGTCTGAAAAACAGAACTTTTAGGGCAGAATGCAGTGTTACATGAACAAACTAGAGCTAATGATTTCTGTTCTTTATTACTATGAACAAAAAAGGGCTGAGTAGTTCTTACTTCCCCATATGAGCTCCTCACATATTTACAGAGAGTGAGCTCTATACGGAGAGGGTACTGAAGCAGGACAGTTAGTAAAAGGGGCCTGCCACTCCACCATTGTCCAGAGTAATCCTGCTCTTGTCCCATATTTCATACTCCACTCCACAAAGTTGCTCTGCAGGTAACAAATCCACATCCTTGATGGCCTTTTGCTGTTCTTTGAGCCTACCTCTTTAGAGGGGAGCATTATACCCTTCAGCACATTGATTCCTGTGCCTAAAAAGACTTCTGATCATTAAACTTGATTCATGTCATCTCAGTGATGTATCAGCACTCCCATAGATTGGCAGTCTGAGCACCTACGCAGAGGCCTACGCTTTTATCTATTTCTTCTTTTGGGTAGTTGTTAATACGAACATTCATTCCACAATTATTTATTGTTTATGTAACCATCCCTGCTTTATTGTTTAGGAACACAATAGCGATCAAAATACGCATTACTTGTTAACATGTGAACCTTACACTCACACACACACACACACACACACACACACACACATGCTTGAGGAACAAGGGAGAAAGGGAAACCGATATTCACTCTATGCAGACCATGGGCATCCTTTCTACACACGAAGAAGGAAATAAGATCATATGAGAAAGAGATTGCTTCATTTAATCATTTTTATCACTTAAATCAAAAATTGTAGTCTTTTGCACTATAGTAACAGGCAGAAATAAGTGATTGTTATAGTTCTTACGTCAAAGCATCCTTCCTAGGATGAAGTGGATAAACCTACCTTTCCAGCAGAGACAATGTTATAAAGACTTTCCTCCCCATGTTACTTGGATTAAACCCACTCTTGAGTCTCTAGGGCTCAAGGGAGTTCAATGGGCTAATAGGCAATCCCAGCTGAACCTTGGCAGACCTTCCCAGCAAACCTCAGGGGTTACTGGATTTGTAATGCAACCCCAAAGGCATTTATGAATCAGCTGCAGTGGAAGTGTTTGCCTGTGGCATTTTGCCAAGACCCGATTAGAAGTCTCTCAGAACAGCCTGAAAACAGATATTATAAAGACTGCAAAAGGACGATTAGGGTCCGTCATGTGAAGAATCTGTATATGGACTACACATTTAGTCTTCTTCATTATAGATTAAAATTAAAATGCCCCTAAATAAAGCTGTCTAGCCAGTACTATCTACTGTATATTGACCGCACATATTTCAACTCTTCCTTGGGATATTGGTAAACTTAAATGAAGAAAAGTCCACATTCTGGTACAAATCTAGTATATTTTACCTTATCATTTCCTGTTTTAATGTATCGTTTGTTTGTAAACAGTATTACTAGCCACACAGAAAGACTTATATTGGGGGCTGGCACCTGTTCTTAAAATCAGACTTATCCTATCTGTATTAAACAGTCTAAATGTGAGAGCTTAACATGGAAACAATGCTGCTGAAAGGAAGAAATTAAAAAAGAAAGGAAGAGAGAAAGACAGGAAGTGAGGAGGAAGGGAAGGAAGGGAAAGAAGGAAGGAAGGAAGAAAGGAAGGAAAAGAAAGAAAAAGAGGATACAAGCTGTTACGTATAAAGACTACTAAAGAGTTTCTACACATGCAAAAGAGGAAACAAGAGAGCAAAGAAAGATAATAAATTATGATAGAATTGTGCTCAAATTAGACAGAAATCTTTGGGAAAAGCATTATTTTAAATTGTCAATCCTACTTTACTATAGTTAATAATAAATTAAAAGATTTTTTAAACTTTAAACATTTTTCCATTACTCTACAGAAAATATAAAGTAAATAAGCCCCTTTCTGAAACAATGTATCTGCTACAAAGATGTGACAAGATGAAATAGATACATCTTTTGGGGGGAATCCCAAAATATGATTAATCTCACTTGTATTGTGAGGCTGATTTTAGGCAGAAAATAGTTTCTACCTGCTGTGGTCATTTTTAAGTTTTCTTCAATGGTTACAAAAAGGGGGTAAGAGAAAGTTATTTGACACACAGTGGGGAGAAAAATAATGAAATGACACAAAGTCATACTGAAAACATTTAAGGAAGATGAACTTAACTCATCTGAAGGTAGCTCACAGTAAAGGCAAAAACTATAGGAAAAAACATTAAATTATTCATTCATTTACTCTAAATATTTATTAAAATAACAAGCTTGTCTCTCCTCCCAGAATATCACTCTTCTGTCTTTGCATTTTATGTTTTCAATAGCTGTTGTGTAATCTTCACCTAGCTGTTTGATTTTCACTTTAAACTCTAAAATCAACCCAAATCATTCATTCACTCAATATTCACTTGACATTTATTTATTAATAAGTTACTATTGGCCAATTACAGGACATGGAGTCTCCTGTGTGCCCAATTTAATCCCTGAGACTTATGTTTTTTGGGATATGAAAGTCAATTAAGTCCTCCATGTCCTAAATCCCAGTTGTTCAAAATGTAAGTGCCTCTGTTGACAATATAGTGCCATTGCCATTCTATTTTACACTTTTTATCTCCAAATCAGCCTGTCTCCACTCCTCTCTCCTACCATTTTCTACTTCCCCTCTGCAGTCCCTGATCCATGGAAAACAAACTACCCCATGGCATTAAATTCTCCATAGAATACTTGGTTTTACTTTGGTTTAAATGAAATCTTAGTTTTTTCAAATCAAAAGTACTGCATTTCAAGGAACTTATATGAGTAGAGGTGTACCAAAGGACCAGGAGATTGGGTCTGCTTTCACATGAGTCCCAAGGCAGCTTCTAGGTCATATAAATGTTCTTTCTCCACTGAGATTCATGCTGTTTACTCCGAATCACTGCTTCACATCCACTGGACATCCTGATTAAAGCCTTCTTTTATTTTTCATGACTTGTCAACAATCTAGGTGACTTCAGTGCCCAGGTCAATAACTCCTGATACCTAAAAAATACAATAATTTTATTTCCTTTTCTCTGCTCTCTTTTTAATACTGAGTAGTTTTTAGAGTAGTTTTATGCTCACAGTATAACTTAGCAGAAAGTGTAGAGGCTTCTCACATTCCCCATACATGCACTGCCTGTCCAATTATCAACGGCTTTCACCAAGGTAGTACATTTGTTACAACTCATGAACCTAATAACACATCATTATCACCTGAAGGCCATAGCTTACATTTGGGTTTGTGTTGGTGTTGCACTTCTGTTTCTTTTAATTTTCTCTCCTCTTGAGCCATTCACCTCCTTGATCACATCTTGAATCTATTACCACCCTGTTCTACTCTCCATCAGAGATCTTTAACTCCACAATCACACTCTGACCATAATCATTTTTTTGTCTTTGAATCTCTCACTACTGCTACATGATCTATTCTACCTTGCAGGAATCTCCTATCTTTTGTGCTGATTCTTGTTTCTCTACGTTTCCTGAAATCTTTGTTAATCATTTATTTTATTCTTGCCTTCAGAATTTTTAATATTGTACATTCTTATCATTCCACTTATTTACCAAGTAGAATACTGCAGTCTCTTTTCCACACCAGTCTTCTGAGAGTAGCTGGAGAAAAGTCACTGCCATTCAGATTGCTGACATTGCAATTTCCTGGTTTGGGGGCTCACCTTGGCCCTGTGTTCAAGCTGACATTGTCTTTATTTATCCATAGTCAAGATACTTGGTGAAACACTGGTACTTCTTCTCTTAGCCATTTAAGAGTTGCACAGATTCACTCAGCTTGACTCCTGTCCCCACAAACGTATAGTTTTGTTGGTATATTTTTTCTTTCCTTCCTATTTCTATGTTCCTGATCAATTTCCTTCCATCACCAATGATGACCCCTCGAACATCAATTAGGTGGCTTACTCATTTAATTGTACCTTCAAAAATTCCTCGTTAGGGACTTCTTTCCCCGAAAGCTAAAAATGTACACCAAATTCACACATTCTAAAACAGTCATTGATACATGTGCAAAACAGTGATGAAAGAAAAATATGTAGAATGAACTCAACTTTATAAAAATTATTGCATAGAACAAAGTCTGGGAAAAAAAGATCAATATTTTACTATAGTCATCTCCGAGCCATGAGATTTTTGGATTACTTTGATTTTATCATCCATCCCTTCTCATAGCCTTCAAACTCTCTACAAATTAACATACATCACTTTATTTACAGAAAGTTTTCAAAAATACATTTTCAATGACTTGTAATCATATGGTTAATCCTGTGTCCCATCCTAGTTTGTGTAATACGTATACTGCCAACAAATACCTATATTTATTTTATTTCATTTTTTGTTTTGTTTTTTTCCTTTTAAAAAATTTTTATTATAAAGATGTGTGGATTGCCTGAGCCCGCTGGTTTGAGACCCACCTGGGCAACTTGGCGAGACCTCAACTCTACAATAAATAAAAAAAAATTAGCCGGGCGTGGTAGCGCATGCCTGTAGTTCCAGCTACTTGGAAGGCTGAGGCAGAAGGATCGCCGGAGCCCAGCAGGTCGAGGCTGCAGTGGCCGGGAGCAGCCACTGCACTCCAGTCTGGGCAACAGAGTGAGACTCCAACTCAAAAAAAAAAAAAAGATGTGGGTACATTTCAGGGTTAGGTATATAAACATTGATCATGCAGGTACCCTTGTTGATGAGGTATGCCCCTCCTTCCCCTAGCAGTTTCCCTCAACTGCCATTCCCACCCCCCCACCCCCCAACAGTTTCCCACTGCAATTCCCCTATTGGCAATATACCCGGAGGAACTCAAATCATTCTATCAAAAAGATACCTGTACATGTATGTTTGTTGCAGCTCTATTCACAATAGTAAAAACATGGAACCAACCGTGTTGCCCATTGAAGCTGAACTGGATATTAAAAAATGTGTACATATACACGATGTAATATTATGCTGCCATGAAGAAAGACAAATATATGGACTTTGCAGCAACTTGGATGGATTTGGAGTCGATCATACTCAGTGATTTATCACAGAAACAAAGAAGAGTGTTCCATATGTTCTCACTCATAAACGGAGCTTGAACAATTATTTATTTTATTTGTTTGGTTTTTATTCATTTTTTAAGTCACTGCTATCTGACTCCCATCTTCCCAGTTTCATAAAAGGGCTCTAGTAGATTCAAGGTGATCCTCACTATTGCCAAGTCAATTCTTATCATGGCAGATCTAACTGTTGCGTTTGCCTCTGTTGACATCTCCCTTCACTTAGAACATTTTCCTTCCTTGATTTTCATTCATGCCTTTGGTTCTTTTCCCATCATAGTATCTTGGTATTCTCTTCTTTCTCTAATTGCTTAACTGCTGGGATTTTTAAAAGACTTCGTCATCAGTGTATTGCTTTCCTTTCTCTTTTTGTCCTCCCAGGGCTATACCATTGACACTAAAACTATACATTATCCAATACAAACATGCTGGCCATTCTGAAACCTCTGACTCCTGTTCTGATGTAAAGTGTTTTAAAGTTTAAGAGGCACTGATATACTTCATGTACAGAGTAAGAAAAATAATTGTCACTAGAAAAATTTAACAGATTTTTACAGTATTGGATGTTTTATGCTTCAAATCGTAGTTCATACTTATACATGTAGGATAGTTCTTATTATAGCCAATTGGGAATAATATACTCAGATACAATCACATAACAAGACTTCAAAGAAAGTGTGCATTTTCACATTTGATTTTATTAGTGCTTATGTGGTGGATTTTACATTTCAATAAAACTATAAATAAAAGCAAAACAATGCAAACACAACACAGCAAAAATAGTCCAAAATAAAATGAAAAATTTACGCTATCACTTGAAGGTAAATTTACCATAACAGGCACTATAGATAACTGATTATTTTATTGGTCACATAGAATCCTACAGTGAATAATAATCAGATATTCTAAAACATCTAGTGACATTTTATAAATGGTAATGACACAGTGGTTTGACTTTTTTCTTTTTCTTTAAAAAAATTTATTTTTGCTCTCAGGAATGTCCAGAAGTATTAGAAAATCAAATAATAATGTACAGACATTCACTTGGCAAATGGCTAAAATAAAGTAAAGAATGATAAGAAAGTACTGATATAGCAATTGAATTGTTGAAGAATGAGCAAATAAATTATTCTAACTTGTTATCATTAGTCTTTACATTGCTATTTCTTTAAAATGGGAGTGGCATTTCCCTTGGGTCAAAAATGGGCACTGCCTCAGACTTTATGTGAATTCTGATGTCATTTTTTTTTCTGTAAACCTCTTTTTCTCCATCTGTGAAAGAAATAATAACACAATGGGCTTGTTGTGGAACAGTCCACAGGAAAGCAAAGGACTCTGTCAAACACAGTGTATATACTCAAAAGTCCATTGACTATCTTGGAGTAATGACTGACTTTTTAATTTAAAAGAAATAGAAAAAAATAACTTTCACTTCTGAGATAGAATAAAGTAAGTACTTCTTTTATACATTAAAAAAGATGTAAAAGAAGTAGTTTCTGAAGTTTTTACAAAGCAATATTTTCTCTTACTTTTCCCAAGGTCTTGTACAAGTAGCTCTGGCTAAGTGTGTACCATGGACATATTCCTTCAGATATGGTGGATCATTGATAACTCTCAGCTTCCAAAGTCTGAGGGCTTTGGTGTATGGTCATTCCTTCATTCAGCTATTATTTACTGAGACTTTATTATATGCCAGTAATTCTAGTAGATTCTGAGGATAATGTTGGACAAAAACTGGATTCTATTATTTACTCTTCCATTCACTAACTGGATAGTCTTGGGCAAGTTACTTAAACTATCTGGATCTCAGTTTTCTCAGTCTTAAAATAAACATATAGTTGAGATAAACTATTTTTCCACTCTATTTCTAAAATCCTAGAACCAATTAGGAGGTGAGATACATTCTAAAACATTAACATTTTCCTTTTAATATATTTATAATTTTAAAATGTTCTAGAAAACATTTGGAAAGTCAATGTTTAACCTAACAGGCTATTTTGAAATCTTAAAAACTAAAATATAATGTGTGTTCTCTTTTACTTTTCCTAAATTTCTTTTGGAAGTAAGTATGCAAGTAATGAATAAAACATCTAACTGCATATGTGTGCAGATGCAAATAAAATTAGGCATTTCATAGCTGGTTGAAGCAAGAATTCCTATTCTAAGTCTCTCCTCACTTATGCTGCTGCTTGGAAAAGGCAGGCAGAGAAAGATATTTCATATCCATGGCTAGTCATAAAGTGACTGTTTTCCGGGGGTGGGAAGACAGAAATTACATTCTCAAACTTTGGAAAACTTTGCTACCAGAAATTTAAAATCTGAGACAATCTGAAGATTTGGTACGAGCCCCAAAGACCATCCTTAAAGCAGTATTCTTTACCTAGAGACGCTAGAGTACTTCTGTTCTGAAGGCTATATATTGGATAGAATATATATTTTTCCGAGCAAGAAGAGTAAGTCTTTACCCACTGTCACTCTGAGACAGCCCCAAGCAACCAGAGAAAAACGGGAGAGTTCCCAGCTTTCACGACCCAAAATGAGGTAAGATGGTAGAATTAATAACAGCAAAAACATTGTATACGTCATGGAGATTAATACTTTTTTTAAGTAATTTGGATAGTTTGTGGGAATCTGGATTTGGTCACTGACATCTATTCATTTCTGGCAATCATGAATACTATGTGAGAGTTAAATTCAAAATTTGAGCTCATATTTACAGGCAAGTAGAAAACAAGTAGAAGTCTCAGCATTTCTATTGCTATAAATTTTTATATCTGGAATCCTATGATGTTGAAAGCAGAGGTTAAGACGAAGTATGTATCTTTGTGTGTTTCAGTAATTTTAAGTGAAAAATTAATGTTTACTACAACCCTCTCTATAAAGAGACAGATATAAAAGAGAAAAAGAAATAGAAATGGGGGGGCAACATCAGATATCTAGTGTTGTGTGGTTTATGAGTTACCTGCTAATGTGGTCGCACAGCAAACTTACTGAAGCTGGTGCCCACAGTACCCTGTGTGTCTCATTTTAAAACAATCATTTCTGGGTGTGAGAGGATGCCGAGGAGAGCAGACGGGTTCTGTGTCAATCAAAGCTAATCACTGGTACAGGCAGAGGGTTTTGTTGGCCTCCATGCTCTAAGCTGTGCTTCCACATCTGTGTTTGAAGAGATTAGAGAGGTGCTTCATACAAGAACTGTATTAGTTAAAGCTGATCGACAGTATTTGGAATAAATCATGAAAAAGTTGAGTGCCAGAAGGGAAGGCATGGAAAGTGGGGGATTGAAACTGATGAGGGCTAAATCCTCCCTCCTTTCCTCCCCACATTTGTATTTGGGGGTCTGCTCACTGGAGGGCATTACCAGGTGCCATGCTCTCTCCACTTCCCAGCAAACACGCAGCAGCTAAGCCAACGAGCCCGAAGCCAGTGTTCTCAGTGACATGCCTGCCACACTTTGGCGAAGGGTTCCAGTTTTATTTGAGGTGCTTCATGGAAGACAGATTAGCCCAAGTGGGTAAGTGGGATTTTAGGACAAGGATGGGAAAGAATGAAAAGTGAAAAAGATCCCAGCAACAATGGACTCCAAAGCCCCCTCTCTGACTGCCGCTCTCTTCTCCCTGTGTGAAGGCCATACACGGGCAAATAAATTATGAGTGACAAGTATTTGAACCAATAAAGAGGGCACTATATTTTATATGCAGTAAATTTAATTCCAGATTGTGTTTCACCTCAGCAGGGTGACATGTTTATTGCCAGTGAAAGATGAAAGCCGAGGGATTTAGAGACAAGCGTCAGCAGTTCTAGTGGGCACCCGCAAAATGAAGATTTGACAGACCAGTGGCTGAGCCCTTGAAATGAAATGCCAGATCAAATTTTACCCCAAACGGGTCAGATGTACTGTCATGCCCCCAAACTCACAATACCAGCTGAATAAATGAGCCAGGTTCAGCCAAGAGCAGGAGGCCAAGAGCATGCTCTGCGAATTTCTGCTCACAGGATCATCAGCTTTTCCAAGAGTGGTGAGCCCGGGAGTGCCGGATGAGGTGTGTCTGAGGGAGGGTGTGAAGTGCTGCTGCCTCTGTGGGGCTCTAAGTGTCGTTTTAAAAATCTATTAAACAGATCGAAAAGTAGAAGTGAGTCTAAATTGATCTGCCCGTCTCTCAATTTCATCCTACAAGCGCTCAGCTCAGGTGTTCAATTTATTGAACCATAACCTCTTTTTAAACAATCAACATCAACACACAATAAATATGCTCAGCAAGGGCAATATTTACATGCATGACTCATTGTTTTGGAAGATTTATTTATGGGGGAAGCGACTGGCAATTACATTGGAGTTCCTTTGGCAGGCTTTGTGCCACAGTGGCATGTGGGCATGGTTCTGGTTCCTGACATAAAGTAAGCCCACTGAAAGAGGTGAATCCTGTTTTTCCTTTTTAATTGGCCCTATGACCTCATTGCAAACATGAGGAGGAATTTATGTTATAGTCTACACATGACTTCATTCCTCATCTCAAAACACAAAAGAAAGAAAATAAAATGGAAATGTTTCCGGTCTAAGGAAAGTGTGTCTATGTTTTTGAGATAATTCCTCTAATGATGTTAATGATTCCTGTAAAATGACACTCAGTCTTTCTTTTCTGCACTTACCAAACAGGTTCTATTATCCAATATATGGACTGGGTTAGCCAAATGCTTTCCAACTCATTTGGGTAGATATAGTGTCATCAACTCTTGAATCAATCAGAAAGGTTAACATTTTAATCAGTTCCTTTCACTGACCCTGCCCTGTAGGGCAGACAGCAGAATCTACCACATGTTTAACTTTGCATAAATGTATTTTAAGATTGTTTCTCACAGTTCAGTGTCATGATGACGAAGATGATGGAAAATGTCTGAGCCTTGTAATTTCAGAGCTACTTTCTCTCTCTCTTGACTTACATTGTACATCTTTTCTTGAGGTTTTACATCTTTCACATATTATCGCTGAAGCTATAAAGGACGTGCACTCTCATGCCTGGATGGAAGTCTAGGAATCTGAATAATGTTATTAGCACCACTTCATTGGTTTTTGGAGCTTTAAAGGACTGACTTTTTCCTATAAGAATTACCTCATATTTGGCAAATGGAGCTCTGGAACAGAAGCAAGGGAACCTGGCCTCCTCCTGGTGGTACCTGGAGACACAAGAGCACTTGTGATATAAGCAAGAACACCTACAATAAACAGTAATTGCCTCTCTAATACTTACTCCTTAAGGATGTTGTGAGGGTGAATGGTGGTCAGAATGTGTTACAATTTTTGTTTTCTGACTACTCTATTGCTCTGGTCATTCATTCTTTCTTTTATACCTGCCCACTGAAACATTTTGAGATTGTTTTCTCTATGCTTCTCCAAATATTTCAGAAACCTCTCTTTTATCACATCAGCTACATCCTCACTCCTTTAAGCTCTTTATATTCTGACTTTCTTTATCTCTATGGTCCCCCACTACTTTCTCCTTTTTTCCCTTCCAGATTCCTTTGTCCTTTTCAGACCTCCCATGTGAGCTGTACTTGGAATAGAGACCCATTTGTTGATATGTGCCCTCCTCTTGGCCACAGAGTCCCCAGAGACTCTGCAGGCTTTCAAAACCACCCAGTATGAGCTTCTGCCAAATTAAGCTATTCAGTTTGTTTCCCTTTTAGCAGATAATAGTTACTGATCCTATGTACAATTCATTATAAGTTCTTGTGATAAAAGAATCAAGTAATAAGATAGAAGGACTGGTAGGTTCCAGACAACTGAAAATATTAATGCTGTCAAAAAGAAATAATATTTGACCCAAGAATAGTGAAATTTATATAATTCCTAGTGCATAAAACTTGCAATATATTTTTCAGTTAGAATAAACATAATTAACGTCATGTACACATGATAAACCTTTATTCCTATCCTCTGTGTTTGTCTTTTGCTCTGATCATCCTGAAATCTTGTTGTCAAGTAGTTTTACCTTCTCTTATGTTCCTCTTGGATTCATTTATTCCTTTCCAGGTCCACAGTCAACATCAACATTTAAGCACTCTTCATCCTAATCCAGGCCACCTCAGAGACCTCTTAACCAGTAAAGTGTACACTTTCTTTCTGTTCATGGCTTCTTGGAAGCTATTTTCTTTGCATCTCTCCTATAAAAGTTAATGCAAACTTCTCATAATTCTATTTAAAACTCTTCATTATCTGATGCTCTCAAACTCACTATTGTGACATTGGATATATAATTATTGGAGGCTCAGTTTCCTCCTAAGCATACTCATATGCACTGCCTGAATATTTTTTTTAAATAGCAGTAAAGCATATACTCATACAGCACTTATCACATAATAGTTGCTCAATAAATGGTCCTTTATTCCTTAGTATGACAATTGGTCCCTCTGTTTGCCTAGCCAATCTGTTCCTCCTTAGAAGATGAGTTCACATCCCTCTTTATTCACATACTTTTCTCCTATTATCCTTCTTCATCCTTAAGACTTGACTTTAAGGGTCTCTTATGCCAGTAAACTTCTCTCACCAAGTACTTTCAGTGTCTGCTTGCCAGGAAGAGAGAATTTATAGACACCAGGGAAGCTTTGTGGGTTATGTTTGGAGTCATTCTACATAGCTCATATAATTTAGGATTATACTTTGGAAGAATACCCGAATCTGTTCGATAACAACTTCTGTTAAATTATGCTAAATGTCCTATGCATATTTTCATATTTAAGCCCTAGTATTCTTTATGGCCTAATTACATGTCTATCTTCACCACCCTCCTCCCACTCTTGCTCACCAATTGAGTTACCCGAGTATCTTTGGCCCCAGATGAAGTGATTCTATTTGTTAAGATGAATTTACTGTTTGGTGTGAATCACATAGTATAAGAAGTGTTGAATCTGTTCATCTCTTATTGGTCTTAATGGAGATGGAAAAGGGCAAGTACGGTTCAGTCTAACAAATGTTTACTGAGGATCTAGAGGATTACTGAGTTTGACTGTGCAATTGGTAAAACACAGAGGCATGTAAAACTTCTGGGTGACAAGCACGTACATTTAAGAAGGGCTGGAGAGTAGACTAACACAAAGTACAAAGCAAGCAAGAATGAGATATTTCAAAAGTGCTGGTTGATAGTCCAGGCTTAGTGGATCACCAGTGGAAAGTTAAGAAAGAATTTGGATTTATTCTTTTATTAGAATCTATTTAAAGTTTTTGAATAGGCAAGATAATTTAAAAAGTATTTTATCATGTATCATAGGTATCTCAAAATAGTATCTAGCTGGTGAATATTTGTTGAATGAATAGAAAAGTAAGTGACATATAATTGATTTTTTTTTCATTTTTCGTGATCTTAGAAAAGTCTAAACCATCTGAGTTCTATAGTCTATGTTTATCTTTCACAGTGAGGGTCACTTGTAGGAGAATCTGTAGAAATTAAGTTGAAATTGATTATAAATGAGTCAAAGTTGAACTGAGTTTGAATAGACGGTAGTTGGGTTGGGACCAAGGAAATAAACAAGAGAAAGAGTTGCAATTACAGTGTAAAAATGAGCATTTTAGAGCAATGTTGAATAAAAATACTGCCTGGGATAGCAAAGTTCAATTGTGCTTACATTGCTAAGATTTTTTTTAGCTCTTCTTCCATATAATCTTCCCCCAGAAGGTGTTAATTGATGTTGGCATTGAATCTTTTGAAGCGGTAGGAATTCATACTTTAAAATGTCCAATTAGTTGCAAAAATGAGTGATGGAATGGGTAGCTGAATATTTTTAAAGACCGAGAAGCACCTTCATTTGAGGGCATCTAAAGCACTGTCCCAAATCAGCCTCCAAAGATCTTTCCTTCAGCTTTCACTTTATCTCTCTGTACAGAGACTAGAATAGCAGCATACAACCCCCAAAAGAAGAAGCCTCACAATTTTCTTTAGAATGACAAGTGTTATAGTGAACGATAAATAACCTTTCTGTAACAAGCAGCCCTCCCCCCCCAGAACAAACTGTTCAACTCTATTTGAATAAAAAGCCCACACATATATCAAATTAAACAAAATAGCATTGTTCCAAATACAGATCAGGCAGTCTTCCCAGACTTGTGTCAGTAAAATTTCATAGCACTCCACACCATTGTATAGCAGCTCTCTTTCTCTTCTTTATGTGTGAGTGCAGAATCGCTATTCCTAGACAAAGGAATGCAGACAGAGGCTACGTCCCTCATGCAGTTGAATAAAATAAAGGTCTAACCAGGGACTTTGATGGTGGAAAAAAAAAAAAAAAGAACGCACCACTGAAAATACAGGTGGAGACAGTACTGCACAACTGTATTAGGAGCAATTGATCAGCAAGAAGCTATTTTGCTTATCTCCAGAACAAATATTTTCACATTTGATGAGGCAAATTTCTAGACAGATCTTAATGAAGCAGGAAGTTAGTTGCGTGCTGTGTGTGAAATAGGGTGGAGTCAGGGGTGTGCCTTGTACCAACTCATAAGAGCTGGCTAACACATTTTCAGGATTTTGCAAGCTGTTATATACAGCCATTATTAAAATTTAGTTTTAGAAAAGTATATAAGATTACAATTCAATAAGTTATATTAAAAAGAAAAGTGATATTCCAAATTTATTGCTTCTTATTTTACTACATTTTACTACAATCTGTGCTTTTGAGGTTATTTATATCTATTGTATCTGTGTGGTAGATATACCATGGGACGATGTGATACTTCATGCCTGTTCTTCACTCTGCCTTCAGTGGAGTCACATTAGTAGCTTGGAACTGGCCCACGTTACAAATCAGGCTATTGCTTTTTTTCCCCACTAGCCCCTTAAAGAGCTGATTGTAAAACATTTATCAACACACTATCAGGTGGAAACTCTTTGAGAACAGATATATCTTCTCATGCAAATTCAGATTACTTAGTCATGCAGGGATATGGGCAGGGGCTGCCCTCAGTATTTCAAGGTTAAGAAGAAATGTATGCGCAGGACTTAGCTTAGGGTGCACTGGGGCAAAGTTTACATGTTGTGCTCCCTTCTAACGAATTAAAGTAAGTTCCGTCAATTTGACATCTCCAGTTGTTTTTCTGAACACTGGAGCTTAATCCAGGAAGGTATTTATTATCAGAATGAGTTGGTTTATTAGGAAACATTTATGCTCATTCTTACTGATGTAATATATTGTCAATCTTACTAATTGTGGTATAAGGTTAGCCTAAATTGGCAGTAACGGAACATCAGTGTAGCACTACAGGACTTTAGCCATCAATTGTCCTATTCTTCTTACCTTCCCGAGATTCCTGTTCTTATCACACCAAGGAGCTGGACTTAGAAAAGATAGGGGCAGAGTTCATAAATGGTAGTGAATTAGGTATCATTCCCTAAAGGTGCTTTTGTGCCATATAAACCTTTCTTGGCTTGAAGCTGGAAGTGACATGATTTCTTACGGTTTTTGCTGCAGGTTTAAACTCACTAAGAGTACGTGTACTTATTTTCCTTCTAATTCAGCCCCCATGATTGCATTAGGCCAATTAAATTATAATAATATATAATTTAAATGAATCTATAATTTATTTAATTAATTATAATAAAAATATAACACACCAGGGTTATACTCACAGAGAATACAGTATGACATATATATGGTTAGTATATAATAGGCATATATAGGTGTATTTCTCTCTCTATGTGTCTGTATATGGGTATATATAGACATATATAGTATAGTATATTAAACACATGTATATTAGGATACAGATACGTACATACACAGTTGATTCTTGAACAACATGTAGACTAAGGGTGCTGACCCCCTGCACAGTCTAAATTCCACATATAACTTTTGATTCCACAAAACTTAACTACCAACAGCCTACTGTTTACTGGAAGCCTTTTCAATAATATAAACAGTCAACTGACACATTTTGTGTGTTTTATGTATTATATATTTATTGTATTCTTACAATAACATAAGCTAGAGAAAATACAATGTTTTAAAAATCTCTTAAGGAGGAGAAAATATATTTACTGTTCAATAAGGGGAAGTGGATCACCATAAAGATCTTCATCCTCATTGTTTTCCTTGAGTAGCCTGAGGAGGAGGAGAAAGAAGAGGGGTTGCTACTGCTGTCTCAGAAATGGAGCAGGAGAAGAAAATCTGCATATAAGTTGGCCCATGCAGTTCAAACTCCTATTGTTCAAGAATTGACATTATTTTGAGTCAAATAAAAAAATATACTTCAGTCTGAAATATCTCTGGTCATAGATTATTGGATAATGCTTATATCAGGATCAAGGCAACAGTTTTTAAAAAGTAGACATACTTTGTAAACCAAGAAAGTGTGTGTGTATTTGTATCACGCATCATACACACACACACACACACACACACACACACACACACACACATTTCTAACAGCAACAATACTGCTTTAGGATTTTATGATACAGGAAGCCAGTAACTGTATCCCCCAACCAGGCTTCTTCTTTTGTTAGTGAATAAATTCTTCTAAGAATGTCATGTGATCTTGCTATTTGGTTCTGTGCACAGGGTAATCTCTCTCAATGTTTAAATTGCACAACTGTCAGATACAGTCTACCTTGAGGATCAAATCCCTTATGTCACAATATTAAACAATTATTTTTGGCTATACCATTGAATTTCAACTGCCTGAGGTGTTTCCTGTGTTCCAAATCAAGTCAAATTAAGAATGTATACACTAGTAAATTGAAGAAACAGATAAGCAGAAGCAGAAAAAAACCAATAGGAAGATTATCCTTGTAATGTTTCATTAAGCAACTTCCATTAGGAAAGAAAAAAATCATTAATGCTAACCCATGTTTGAACTTAAAACACAAGATTCAAACTGAATCACATAGTATGTTTTTATAAGTAACCTGTGCTTTTAATAGTCACTCTTTGATACATGACAAGTATCATCTTGAATTTTATGTGAACTGATTCACAAAAGTCATTCAGCAAATTAATGTAGTTTTGGAAAATTAACAGCAAAGTAGGCATGCCGCCAAATGTCTAATGACAAATTGAAGGGTTTGGAGATGTGTCTGTCTATTTGCAGTACTGGAACTGTTTTCAAAACAAAAACACACTGAAAACAGTGCTGGCATGACAGGAGATGCAGTCATTATGCAATTTTAATCGACAAATAATTCCACTTTATGTGAATAAATTCACCTAGCTGATAACTGCATTATCATCTATCATGTCCTGATTTCCCTTCCCATCTCATGCACCCTCTAATTTTGATGAATTTGATCAAATGTATCTGGCAGCATAGCTGTATCTGGAAAGTCAAGGAAAGACCACAGTGAGTTCGGGGGAGGGGGCAGGTAAGAGGATGGTGATTTGTCACAGGGATGAAGCCCATCTTTAGCATTACCTGTTGTGCAGATATTATTATCCTCCATTTATCTTCCAGTCTGAATATTCAGATTGCGATGTGTCCTATACTTTCATACTTTCAACAAGGTACTAAGCATCTCTCCAATTTAACTCAGGTATATACAAGGAGTATATGCAGGGGGATGTGACTGACAAAATTGAAAACCTTTATCAATCTACATCTAATTAATCTTCAGATGTTGGCTTTAAAGTCCAGCATAATGGCCTGAGTGTATAGCCTACTTTCACATAAGGAGCAGCTGAAATGCAAAATGAGTACAAATATGAACATACTCTAGCTAAGGGCAGGTATTCCAATGGCGGCATTAAATATAAATACAATAGAGTATTGACATAATGTAGTAAGGTTCCCTCGCTATTAAAAGGCTTTGTTCTAAAGCGTATCTGTGTACACAATGAGATGATGAGCACAGTGCATCACATAGCTAAATTTAATATATGCAGGGGTATGATGTTTGCAATGCATGCATTTCAGCAGGTCCCATTAGTGCGCCTTTCCCCTCCAGTGAAAACAGAATGAACCACAGCCCCTTCTGGTTTGCATAAAGCAAACAAAATTAGATTTGCTTTGCTGAATTGAAACCCGCTTGGGATTGTGAGCCTCTCTCGGGGACAAATTACTTCAAACAATCCCTTTGTACCATAACAAAATCAAAAAATTCAGGCCAATCAACATGGCTCAAAACCCTTAACACAAGAATTAATAATACAACCTAGTCTATTTTTATTGCTTCTGCGCTACAGCTCCTTGTTTTAATGTAATTACACTTATTTGCCGTCCACATGTTAAGTAAGCTTGCATATGTTAACTAATGCGACATAAAACAACTTTCCTAATTTTACCATTGCTACAAGCATTGTTCCCCCTGGAATAAGATCCGAACATTGGACAAGTTGAACACTAATGTTATTAAATTAAATCTATTTTTAGACCCTTGATAAATGAATATAGACAAAATGTCAAATGTTTCTTCAGATAGGTGTAGCAGCTGATTGACAATCAGATTAGTCTATTAAGAATATTGGTTTATGGAGTGTTATTCACTTGATATCTCTTGGCTTTTAAAGCCTATTTCCCTGTAGAAGAGACGTGCACGTATGTCTGTAAATTCAGAATCTCTTAAATCAGGTATCTGGTCAATGATCTCTTAAATCCAGCAGCTGGAGTTAGTATCAAGATGATATATATTCCTACTGCTTTTAACACCTGAAAATCAACAGAGGTTATACAGTCCTAAAACTTTCATCTGAACCACAAGTTTACTGACTTTTCAGATTTGAAATTTAGAATCTGGGATAAGTTTTTTCCCATTGCTTTTTTAAATGTGTAGGTCAGATAGAGTATCTGAGTTCACAAAATCTTGATCTTTTGAAATCAAAAGCTCATTTCCACATTACCTAGTTCATCACAACATAATGACATCCTTAGGAAAGAAGAGTACATCAAATATTTATCTAGTAAGGAAGTTTTTACCTAATTGCTAAAATGCAGATAATTCTGAGTAACACGTGAGCTTCACCTGGCACCAAAAAATACCTGAGTGGAAAGTTGAACAGGGCCTTTCTATAAACATGGATGAGTCTGTATAACTATGGCAACATTGAAACATAGGCAACCTATTAATTTAGTGCAACCATTTGTCAATTCTGTCCAAAAGATCATTTAGTCTCATTGTTCACTATAGAACAGATAAATAAGTGTGATTGGTATATTTATACTCCTTCCTCCCAGCTATGCAGATTAAATCTGAATTTCTAGCACACAAATAATCAAATTATTTAGTAAAGTTTTTATATTAGATCTTTCAATTAGACTTTTTATCTTAAATATAGCAGCAAGTTATCAAAGTCATTACTCTTGTCCAGAAGTCTTAAATTGAGATTATAGGTGTGTTTTCTTTAGGAAGGACAATTTTTAAAACAGGTAAAATTAAAATGCTTTTATATAAGACACAACTGCTTTAGTTCCTTGTCAGTGTCCTTAAAATCAGGCTGTGCTTGACCTCTGAAAGCACTTAAAGTTGAGACCTCCAGGTCATTCACTTATATTGAAATAAGTTATATAGCATACAAAGTACCTAAGAGCAGAGTGTAAAAGTAGAATCAAGACATTGGGGTTTCCCATAGAAATAAAATCCACCCCTGAGACCAACATAAGAATATGTGCGTGTGTGTGTGTGTGTGTGTGTGTGTGTGTGTGTGTGTGTGTGTGTGTGTGCAATTCCATTAGAATTCCATTAGTAGAGGCGGAGGAGGGAAAAATGAGTGTCATCCAAGAGAAGACCAAAGCTCAACGGATTGCACTGGCATCCTACTTTGGATGACCGTTCTTCATTTCTTCAAGTCAATATGTTAATAACACTTTTATTTTAAACAACAAGGAATGATGTCATTATTTTAGTTTAATTCATAAGACACAGGAATGCAAACTACCTTAGATTTCTGCTATTTTTGTTTCCTATTATTTAGGTCTTATACTAAGTCCTTGGATCAGTTCCCAACCCATTGTGATTCTAATTTGATTTGTATACCACTGTCTTTCTCAGAGGTACTTTAAAATCTTAGATGAATGAAAATGAATTAGTTGTTTATACATGCCAGAGCAGCAAGAGCAGGGATACAAGATCAGGGAGCTTCAGAGAGAACAATTAAGTGATCTTACACCTGCCCCTGCTCCTCCTTGCTTCTTCATCTCAGGATTCACTCTTTTATTCTCCAACTTTCCTTCAGTGCTCCATTCCTTTCTACTGCCAGTGAAAAGTATACAGTCTAGGTTTCTATCTCCCTTTCTTACAAGCTGTAGCATTTTGGCTAAATATGTTATCCCCTCAGGATTTTGTTTTCTCTCTCTCTGAAGTACTGATACCTGTCTTCAGTGGGTTTTCTTAATTGACAAGATTATTCCTTTGAGAACTTTATTGCATGCCACATATGTCACTGTTATTTCCTTGCTTATTCTTTCCAGTCTCTCCTTAGTCTCTCTTGTGTGTTTCCCACTGTTACTGAGCTAGATGAAGATGGTTAGCCCAGCAATAGTAAAGGTGTACTCTCTCAGATTGAATTCCATTAGCCCTCCATTCATTCTTTTTTTCTGATTCTGAGAGAAGGAAACTGATGTTGATCTTGTGTAGCTGAGGGAGAGTTAATAGGCTTGTTTGAAATGCTCAAACTGCCACCAGAATTTTAGATTTTGCCCTGAAGTTCATGTAGAATATATAGAATATTGTCATGAGCCATGCAAATGTAATGTAAAGTAAGTGAGGAGAAACTAGGCTTAAAGACCAAATCAGGCTAAATTTTAAGGCATTTTCACTGCTTCCTAGTAGGGCCAATACTTAACATTAGTGGCCACACATTTACAACGGGAATAAACATACCCATCTTGCAAGATTATTGCAAGAATTAAGTGGGAGAAATATCAGAAACATAATAAGTACTCAACAACATGTACAAATTATGCATTTGATTGCAGTGCATACCACATACTATAGCATGAAGCAAATAGTGCATAATCAATACATGTTATTTCAGTTACCCATATTCTCCTTAGAAGATATGTTGAAAAACATTTTTAAAAAACTATCTAAGTAGATCCTTCAAATTTATAACTGACGCAAATTACTTCATGAAAGAACTTTTCACATTATAAATAGGGTTTCATATTGGGAAAAATATATGTATTTTTTTGAGTTGGAGTTTCACTCTGTTGCCCAGGCTGGAGTGCAGTGGCATGCTCCAGGCCACGGCAGCCTTGACCTTCTGGGATCCAGCGATCCTTCTGCCTCAGCCTTCCAAGTAGCCAGAACTACAGGTGCACGCTACCATGCCCAGCTATTTTTAAAAATTTATTCATTGTAGAGACGAGGTCTTACCATGTTGCCCAGGTTGGTCTTGCACCTGTGGGCTCAGTCAGTCCTCTCACCTCGGCCTCCTAAAGTGCTGGGATTATAGGCTTGAGTCATGGAACCTGATTGGAAAAATATTTTTAAATAATTATAAAAATGTTAGCGAATTGACTTGGATAATTCTAAAATTTATTAACATTAAACCTCAAAAGAAGTGAGCAACAAGATAAATATCATTAGTTATGACAATACAAGTAATTAAGTGCATTCATACTGTGCCCAGCATCTGTGTTGCACGCATAGACCATGTAAATGCTTAGCAAATGGTAAATGATTAATTACAGAAAAAAATATTTAGAATGAACTTTAGTGTTCTGACATTGGGCTCATGTTTTTACATTCACCCAGGTGAAAATGGACATCCTTTCCTGCCAAAAAAGTTCTTTGCTTGTTCCTTCCTTCCTTGAAAGCAACCTCTCTCCTTCCTTCATATTGTACTATAAAAATATGGCAATAAAGACAATATGGTTAGCATGAAGATGAATATATGGAGCAATGAAACAAATAGAACCCGGATAGAGAACCACAGACATATAGCAATTAATTTTTAATATAGATACCAAGGCAGTCAAACGAAGGAAAGAACATCCTTCTCAATGTATGTTGCCTTATTAGCTAGATATCTTTATGGGAAAAAAAAAATCCTCACTTTCCACCATACATAAATTTAACTCAATACTAGTTATAAGCATAAGTGTAAGAATTAAAATCGTAAAACTCCTAGAAGAAAACATAAGAGAAAATCTTCATGTCCTTGGGATGAAGATTTCTTAGAGATGACACAAAAAGCACAAACCAGAGACAAAGTAAATTGATATGTTACACTTAATCAAAATTATTAATTTTTGCTTCTTAAATATATAATTTAGAAAATAGAAAGGCAAAGTGCAAACTAGATTTGCAATTCATATATTTGCAATACATATATCTGAGAAAGTACTTTATCAGCTTTTTAAAAATTTTATTTTAAAGATGTAGGGTACAATCCAGGATTAGGTATACAAGTGGTCATCGTACAGGTAAGGTTGGGCCTACCTTTGGTCCCCATTTTGCTTGGTTTGAGATCAGGTATACTTATTGATAGTATGTGCCCAACCCGACCCCACAGCAGTTTCTGGCCACTGTCAATTCCTTTCTTATAGTATTATGATAAATGTTCAGGGTCTGCTTAAGAGTGAGAATATATGATACTCAGTTATTTGTTTCTGTGATAAATCACTGAGTCTTATGGACTCTAAATCCATCCAAGATGCTGCGAAATCCATAATTTTGTTCTTCATGACCGTAATATTCCATCATGTATATGTACCACATTTTTTTAATCCAGTCCAGTTTTGAAGGGCAGCACAGTTGGTTCCATGTCTTTGCTATGGTAAATAGTGCTGCAAGAAACATGCGTGTACAGATACATTTTTAATAGATTTAAGTTCCTATTCCCAGTAGGGGGATTGCTGGATTGTATGGAAGGTCAGGTTCTAGTTCTTTTAGGAATTGCCACACTGTTTCCCATAAATGCTGAACTAGTTTGTATTCTTACCAACAGTGTAGAAGCAGTCCCTTTTCTCCACATCCTCGCCATCTTCTATTGCTTTTTGTTTTATTAATGGTAGTCATTCTTACTGGAGTTAGGTGGTATCCCATTGTGGTTTTGTTTGCATTTCTCTGATGATTAGTGAGACAGAGCATTTTTTCATCTGTCTGTTGGCTGCTCATATGTCTTCTTTTGAGAAGTGCCTATTTATGTCTTTGCCCACTTTTTATTGGGGCTGTTTCGTTTGTTTGTTTGTTTGTTTTACTTCAGCACATTTGAGTTCCTTATAGATCCTGGATATTAGGTCTTTGTCATATATGCAGTTGGCAAATATTTTTTCCCATTCTGTCGGCTGTCTCCCTCTCTCTTGATGGTTTCTTTGCTTTGCAGAAACTTTCAGTTTTAATAGATCTCACTTGTCTATCTTATCTCTTATGGCATGGACTTTTGGGATTTTGATCAGGAATTAGTTGCCTATTCCAATTTCCATAAGGGCGTTTCCTGCATTTTCTAAGATTCTTAAAGTTTGGGGTTTCACATTTAGTTCTTTGATCCACTTAGAGTTGTTTTTTGTGTATGTTGATAGATAGCGGTCCTGTTTCCTTCTTCTGTACATGGTTAGTCAGTTTTCATAGCAGCATCTACTGAATAGGTTCTCCTCTCCCCAGTGTTGTTGTAGGAGGCTTTGCTGAAGATGAGTTGGTTGAGAAATTCAGATTTTGCTTCTGGAATCTCTATCCTGTTCCATTGGCCTATATGCCTGTTCTTGTACCAATACCAGGTTGTTTTGATTATAATAGACTTATAGTGAAGTTTAAAGTTTGGAAGTGTAATACCTCCCACTTTGTATCTTTTGCTAAGGGTTGTTTTGGGTATTTGTGGTCAATTAGGTTTCCAAATTAATTTCTGTGTTATCGTTTCCAGGTCTGAGAAGAATGTTTTTGGTAATTTGATGGGCATAACATTGAATCTGTAGATTGCATTTGGTAGGATGGACATCTTAACAATGTTGATTCTTCCATTCCATGAGCATGGAATATTTTTCCATTTGTTTGTGTCATCTTTGACATCCTTGAGCAGTGTTTTATAGTTTTCATTGTAAAGATCTTTCACTTCTCTGGTTATAAACATGCTGAGGCATTTCATTTCTTGGTTGCTATTTGAATGGAACTGTGCTTTTTATTTGGTTCTCTGCCTGCTTGTTGGTGTATAAGAACATGACTGTCTTTTGCATGTTTATTTTGCACCCCTAGACTTTGCCAAAGTCCTTTGTCAGTGCAAGGAGGCTTTTGACAGATTCTCTTGGATTTTCGAGGTATAGGGTCATATAATCAGCAAAGGAATGACTTTACTCCTTTTCCTATTTAGATACCCCTGATTTCCTTCTCTTGTCAGATTGTTCTAGTTAGGGTTTCCAACACTTTGTTAAACAGGAGTGAGAGTGGCAGTCTTGCCTTGTTCTGGTTTTCAGGGAATTTGCTTCCAATTTCTATCCGTTTAGCAATATGTGACTGTGGGTTTATCATAGAGGGCTCTTACTATTTTGAGGTATGTTCCCTCTATGACTAGGTATTTGAGGGTTTTTATTAAGAAGGAGTGCTGGATTTTATCAAAAGCTTTTTCTGTATCAAATGATATAATTATGTGGTTCTTGTACTTACATCTGTTGATGTATTTATTTACCTTTATGGTCTTGCAAATGTTGAATCAGCCCTGCACCCCAGTGATGAAGTCTACTTGGTCAGGGTGGATAATTTTTGAGATGTGTTGTTGTATTCGTTTTGCTAGAATCTTGTTGAGAATTTTTGCATCTATGTTCATCAGGGATATTGGCCTATAGCTCTCTTTTATGGATCTTTACTTGGTATAGATATCAGTGTGATGTTAGCTTCACAAAATGATTTGGGGAGACTTCCATCTTTCTAGATTGCCTAGAATACTTTAAGTAGGATCGGTGTCATATCTTCCTTGTATATTTTGTAGAATTCTGATGGAAAGTTATCTGGTCCAGGACTTTTTTTTGGTAGGTAGTTTTCTTATGACACAATCATTTTCCTGGGTTGTTATTGATCTATTTAGGATCTCAATTTCTTCTTGTTTCAACCTTGGGCAGTTTTGTGATGTTAAAAATGTCTCCATTTAGCTGGGCTCGGTGGCTCAACCTGTAATCCCGCACTTTGGGAGACTGAGGAGAGTGGATTGCCTGAGACCGCGGGTTCGAGACCCGCCTGGGCAACTTGGCGAAACCTCATCTCTACAATAAATCAAAAAATTAGCCGGTCGTGGTAGCACGCACTTGTAGTTCCAGGTACTTGGAAGGCTGAGGCGGAAGGATCGCCGGAGCCCAGCAGGTTGAGGCTGCGGTGGCCGGGAGCGGTCACTGCACTCCAGTCTGGGCGACTCAAAAAAAAAAAAAGAAAGAAAGAATAAAGAAGAGAGATGCCTCCATTTTATTTAGGTTTTTGTGTTTGTTTCCATACAGGTGTGCATGCAAAGTAATCTCTAATAATCTTTTGTATTTCGTTGGGGTCAGTTGTGACTTTGAACTTCTGCATTTCTGATTGTGTTTATTTGAGCCTTTTCTCTCTTTTTCTTGGTCATTCTGACTAGAGGTCCATAAATCTTGCTTATCCCTTCAAAGAATCAGCTTTCGTTTCATTGATTTTTTAAATGGTATTTCTGTCTTCTATGTCACGTGTTTGAGTTTTTACTTTGGTGATTTGAATGCTTCTGCTGAAGTTAGGGTTTTGATGGTCTTGCTCTCGAGTTCCCTTAGGTGATTTGTTAGTCTGTTAACTTGTTCTCTTTCTATTTTCATGATGTATTTTCATAGAGATATTAATTATCCTTCTTGTACTGCTTCATGGCATCCCAGGGGTTTTGGTAAATATTTCTTCATTTCATTTGTTTCCAGGAATTTTAAAAATTTCTGTTTTGATATCTGTGTTGACCCATCATGTTGTTTAGTGTCATGACTTTTTGATTTTGGGGGGAGTTTTGTTGGTGATGATCTTTATTTTTATTACACTGTGGTCTGAGAAGGTGCATTGCAGTATTTCAATCATGCGAAATTTGTTAATGCTTTATTTATGCCCAAGGATATGGTAGATCTTGGAGTATGTTTCATGTGGTCATGAGCAGAATGCATATTTTTTGGTTGTTGGGTGGAGTGTTCTGTAGGTATCTACTAAGTTCTTTTGGTCAAGCATCAAGCAGAGGTTTTGGATTTCTTTGTTGATATTTTGCCTCGATGATCTATCTAGAGTTGTTGGTAGGGTATTTAGGTCCCCGGCTACAATAGTTTTAGAGTCAATGTCTTTTAGTTTACTTAATAACTGCTTTATAAAAGCTAATGCTCCTCTGTTGGGTGCATATATGTTTAGGATGCATATTTCTTGTTTATGGATAAAACCTTTTATTATGATGTAGTGTCCTTTGGTATCTTTTAAAATTTCTGATAACTTAAGGTTGTTTTGTCTTATATTAAGATTGTAACCCCTGCCTACTTTTCTGATCTGTTCAATTGAAAATTTGTTTTCCATCTTCTAACTTTGAGTCTGTAGGCATTATTTGTTGTGAGATGAGTTTACTGGAGGCAGCAAATTACAGGTTATGTGTTTTTTTTATTCAGTTTGTCATTCTATGTCTCTTCAGTTGTGCATTTACTCCATTTACGTTCAGGCTGATTACTGAAATGTGAGATTTTTGTCCCTGACATAATGCTCTTAAAAGGCTGTTTTGTTTTTGTGTAGCTTTTGTGTTCCTATATGTGTGTGTCATCTTTTTTTACAGGTATGCTGTGTGATCTGCTGCTTTCATTTTTTTGTGATTTTGTGAAGTACATGGTCTTTCTTTTATTTCTTTTTTCCTCTGTGCACAGCACCTTTTTAAAGGTCTCCTGTAGTGCTGGTCTTGAAGCAGAATATTCTCTTGGGGCTTAGATGTCTGGGAAAGATTTTAATTATTACTAATGAAGCTTAGTTTGGATGGGTAGGAAATTCTTGGTTGAAATTGTTTATCTTTGAGAACATTAAAGACTGGGGTCCAATTTCTTCTGGCCTGTAGTTTTTCTGCAGATAAGTCTAAAGCAATTCTTATTGATTACCCCCAGTAGGTAGTCTGACTTTTTCCCCTTGTTGTCTTCAGGATTTTTTCTTTTATACCTACTTTATGTAGGCAAATCATTTTGTGTCTAGGGGTTGGTCTTCTCTTAAGATGCTTTGCAGGGATTCTCTGGATCTCATGTGCTTATAGGGTTATCTCTCTATCCAGATGAAGGAATTTTTCTTAAATGACCCCATGGAATGTTTGTTCCAAGGTGTTTTCCATTTCTCTTTCTATTTCAGTTATTCTAATCAGATGTATTAGGTTTGGTTTCTTGATAAAATTGCACATCTCTTGGAGAGTTTCCTCTTTCTTTTTAAGTTTTTTTCTATATTTTAATAGATTGGATTAATTCCATATTTTGGTTTTCTAATTCTGAGATTCTTTCTTCTGCTTGTTCAATTCTGCTTCCCATGTTTGTCAGTTTGTTATTAGAGTTATTGGAGTTCTATTATTTCTAAGTATGATTTCTTGAGCCTGTCTAGCTCCTTTGCAATTTATTTAGTTTTAGGCCTTGCATTTCTTGATATTTATTCATTCTACCCAACAAATTTTCTGATCTCTTTCAACACCTTCTGGGTGCTGTCATTCTGGGAGATAACCAACTCTGATGGTTACCGGCAGTTTTTAGTTGATTTTTCTTCATTTATAGCCATTCACTTATCTTTATCTTACTTCTCAGTGGAAAATGGGGAAACAGTCACTTCTGATATTTGCTCTACCTTTTGTCCATCCTTGAGCCGGGGCTCTTCATTTGTTCAATTATGAAGTAGGGATGTTTGACTTTCTCTACAATTTTGAGCACCTCCGGAGGTGTGGATGACTGCAAGGATTCTGAACCTATCAGCAGGTCATAGTATTTGCTGTCTGGGGAATGGGTTAGCTGAGACTCACTCTTCATCTCTGCACAATATGACCTTACAGTGTGTGTGCTTGCATAGCCCCTGAGTCCAAGACAATATAAAAGGGAAATGAGGGGAAAAAAATAGAAAGGAGGAGAAAGAGAGATAAAGAGAAAAGAAAAATAGAAAAAGCAAAATAAGAAAGGAAAGCATAAACAAACAAAGAAAGAACAAAGAAAGAAAAACAGAAGGAAAGAAAAGGGAAAAACACCAACAAACAAAGCAACTGAGCAAGATAATAAAAAAAAATCCAGTACTCTCCAAAATAAACAAACAAAAACAAACCAAAAAAAAAAAAAAAAAAAAAAAACCATGATGAAGACACTCACTTTTAGTGTCTCTTTGAGGGAGGGCTCCCTCCCTCTTGTGATGGGTTCTGTAACTGCAGGTCTGTTATTGCAAATTCTTTATTCACTATTGAAACTTAAGATGTTAGAATCTTCACTGCTGCTGCCTGCCATTGGTAGCTATCACATGCCCATGTGAGGGAAGGGGACTGAAATAACTTGAGGCATCCCTTGAAATCTCACCCCCTTCCTTCCTCTCCCAGTTTTCTCACAGCTTCCAGGGCATCCAGTTCACAGAAGAGGAACGGGGCCTACTGTCTCTGCTCTGCCCTCCGGATCTCTTTCACTTGTTGCTAGGAGAGGGCGGTAGTCACTTTGGCACTCACCAGTCTCCTTCTCAGGCAGTTCTGCTGTCTGCATCTATCGCCCAGCAGCTGACTCAGTGTGGAGACTAGATCATCCAGTGTTCTTCATCTAGCGTACCCACTGGGGCTTGTGTACTGGGGACAAGGTTCTCTGAGGTTTCAAAGAGCAACCCCAACACAATACAGAGATAGCACCTGGTCTCAAGATGTAGTTCTACTGTTCTGCAGAGACCGCCCTGGAGTACTTCTCTGCCCAGGTTTTAGAGAGTGTGGTCAGAGAGTGTGGTCAGTTTCTCTGCCGACTGCTGTTTCTGTCACCAATGGGGTTGATAGCACCCTCTCCAGTAGTTACCACAGTTTCCGGATCTTGGGACTTGGTGGCAAGGCTCTAGAGTCCAGTCCAGGCTCAAGGTGGCTTCTCCCCGCTGCTTCCTTGGAACTCTGCCTGAGGTTCCCTCGCTGCACTCCCTCTGCAGCCCTTGCTGCCCACATTCAGCCGGGTGCTGTGGTGTTGGGATGGTCAATCACTCCAGCCATTCTTCTTGGGAAAAGCTCTGCTGATTTCAGAAAGAGTGCTTAGTTTCTGTGCTCCATGGTCACTAGGGTCCAAGCAGAACAGCTGTGGCATGAATACCTTCACCAGGAGGACTCTGGCCACTTGCTCCCAAGTCCCCACTCAGTCAGCCTCTCACATTTCCATTTACACACAGAAACACATGCAGAATTGTCTATACAATCACTCACACACACAGGGACTCATGCAGTCCAACTGGTTATGCCATTATCTTCTCGGAATTAGCCCAAATTTTTAAAAATTAATAAATAATTTTTACAACTCATTCATGAGACAAAAAACCCAAATAGAAACTGGTCAAAAAACTTAACAGGTTTTTCACAAAGGAAGATACAAATAATCACTAAACACATAAAAACATGCTCAGCATCAATAGTTATCAGGAAATGTAGATTAAAACCACAATGAGATACCACCACACACCTACTAAAATGGTAAAATTTTAAAAAGTGAAAAACTAAATATTGTCAAGGTTTAGAGTAACTAGACTTCTCATACACTACTGGTAGGAATATAAAATTGCATTGCCACTTTGGAGAACTATTTGGCAAGTTCTTATAAAAAAATTTAATATGTATATAACATATAACCCAGCAATTATAGCAAAGTCATTTACCAAGAGAAATAATGTCCACACACAAGTGTTGATAATAACATTACCATAATAGCCCAATTCTAAAATAACTTTAAGTCACCATTAATGTGAATGGATAAGCAAATCTGGCATGTCCGTATAATGGAATTCTATTTGGTTAAAAAAAAAAGGAACATAAATAAATGAGATCAACAACATTATGCTTAGCAAAAGATGCTAGACAAAAGAGAATAGATAGTGTATGATTCAATTTGTGTAAAATACTTCAACAAGTAACTCAAATCTGTAGTGACGGGCATCAGATCAGTGGTCGCCTGAGGCTGGGGTTGGGAAAAAGAAATTTACCATAAATGAGCAGAGGGGAATTTTGGGGGGTGGCAGAAAGGTATAAATATTGATTTCATAGTGATTACAAGTATGTATGCCTTTGCCAAAACTAAGTAAACTTCATTCTTTAAATTGATTCATTTTATTCCATTTAAATTACTTTAATAAAGCTGTTTGTTCTTAAAGTAGCTAATATCTAAATGCATGCAACATTGGATTCTCTGGCTACTACTGTCATAACTGCTATGAAATCAATTGCATGTGTAATCACAAATGTCAGAATGATTTTCTCTTGGGAAAAATCATGATTTGAAACTTTCATTGTTAGAAACCGTAATTTGGAATTTTCAAGTTTAATTTCTAAGTTTGCTTACAGGCTACTCTTGAGTCTACAATTTATTTCCCTTTGGCTTAACTTCACCAAGTTTTGGATTCCTTCTCTGTGGAATGAGATTCCTGGCCAAAGTTCAGATTTCACAGAAAATAATTTAACACCTACTCTGACCCAGGCACTGTTAGTGCAAGAGAAAAAAATATGGATTAAAAAGAGGAAGGCTTAGGCCTCTAGGAAGAAAAAAGGAGATGGAACATCAGAACTAAATCTAAAAAGAGAAAGCCACCATTTTCTTTATACTCTAATTATCTTCACCCTATATTGGAATCACTTCTCTTTCTACTGTCTTCAGTAGAAGATTTTTTTGTGAGGCTAGATGGCCTCACATACTTCATTTCTTTCAACTACTGCTCTTATATGTCCCTCCACATTAAAATAACAAAGTTTTCAGGTTTTGACCTTTCCATTTCAAAGACAATTTCCTCTACTTCAAAATATTAGTTTGCATCATATTACTTGCCAATCCTGGAGTAAGCAGAGAACTCTGAAACCTCATCATGAAGTGCAAATGTGATCCAATGTACCTAGATGAACTTTTATTTCATTCCCTTTGAATTAACCCTCCACAGTTTTAGGGGGAAAACATTTAAGTTTCAAACCAGATCATCTTAACTTTTCATTGTCTGAGCCATTGAATTCTCCCACAGACAGAATTTTACTCAATAAATTCAACTCCTGAGTCTAGGGCAGGAGGGCAAGCCTACTTAGGAAGCCTCTGGCATGAGAAAACTTCTCCTAGAAGTGCCTGTGTGATGCTGCAAAGAAGGGTGGTAACTATACAACTGAAACTAAATCTAGCTGCCTTCCCAAGAGTTTTTCCCAGGGATAGAGAATTCTAGTATAGCCTCTAGGAAAATATTTGAATGAAAAAAAATCTTCTACTGAAGACAGTAGAAAAAGAAGTGATTCTAATATAGGGTGAAGATAATTAGAGTATAAAGAAAATGGTGGTTTTCTCTTTTTAGATTTAGTTCTGATGTTCCATCTCCATTTTTCTTCCTAGAGGCCTAAGCCTTCCTCTTTTTAATCCATATTTTTTTCTCTTGCACTAACTTACTCTCTTAGAGTTTTCATCTCTAAAAAAAATTATAATAATTCCCTATTAGAATAGTGCTATCAGACTTCTGGCAAGATGATGACAGGACAGGTCGGACTATGAGTCTCTGCACAAACCAGCATCTGTAAAGACTCTCTACATGAGTAGGCATGTACCAGTTTGTGAGTGAAAGTCTGTCTGAGGGGAGACTCGGGTTCATGCACCCAGGGCTCTCCTCCGGAGGTGACTGTAACCCCCACCACCCTGAGATTGGAACTGCTGTGTTCTCAGGACTCTCCTGAGAAGAGCTCACCAATTTCAACTGATTCTCATGCCTGGTGCCTAGCCCACACCATCACCTGTGACAGCAAAGTGGCTGGAGTCCCAATCCGATCCATGGAGAGAGAAGATGGGGAGAGCTGGAGAGGAGCCCCATCCTCGGTGAGGAAATGCTGACCAAAGCCATTTTTTCTGTCCCAGGACCAGGCAGAGACCTGCATTGCCTTGCCCAGCTCTACCCAGCCTCCACTTGGGACCTAGAGGTAATCTCATCAAACTCAGAGAGACAATACCCCTCCCCCATGCTGGATCAGACACAGACAGGTCAGATCTGAGTGGCAGACTTGACGCAGCAAGCTGGATGAGTCCAGATCCAATCTACCCTCCTCCTGCAGTAAGCCTGAGGCATCTGACCCATGCTAAGAGCAATCCTCTCAGCCTACCCTGAGAGCAGAGGGAAGGGGCTGGAGATCAGAGTTGAAAGGAAGTTGGACTTACAAAAACCACCTCAGAGCAAGGTGGGGTGTTTTTGGTCTGTTTTTTTTCTCTCTTTCAGTTTTCGATAATGTTTTCTTATTTGCTTTGTTTCTGTTATTTAATTACTGGTTTTTTATGACTTCCTGCCTGTGTATGGGTATTTTCAAGGGAGAGTACATCAATAGGGCGTTTTTGTCAGCTTGTGTGTTGTATGTTTTAGTTTTTTTACTCTTTTCTTTGTGTCTCTTTTCATATGTTAGTTGGTACATCTGTCTGTTTTCCCTCTTACTCTTCTCTTTCCACCTTCCTCTCATTCCCCCTTCTTCCTTTTTCCATTTTTTTCTTTTTTCTCACCTCATTTTGCATTCAGGGAGCAAACCTACACACCCACTGCATGGACAGATTGTAAGGCAGTGGGAGTGGGCTCCAAGGGGCCCACACACTTGTCAGTGGATACTGGGATCTGCAGATAGATTCTGAATCACAGCTCCTTCCTCAATTAAATCTCAAAACTGCAAAAAATACAACCTCCCACCACAGTCCAGCTCTAGAATTGAACATAACCAGAGGATCCACATAAGAAAGTATAGGAGATTGAGCAAACAGAAGTAAAAGCTACCCCCCCATCCTTGAACCACAGAATTAAAGAAGAGGGGGAAAAGAGGAAGGAAGAAAATCTACACAAATGAAGAAAAACCAAAAGAAGAATATGGGTCTCACACAGATCCCTGGGAGGTCAGACACTGAGAATACAGACTTTGGAACTCAAACAATGAAGAGCCCTCAGAATGACTGGGCTCAAATCACAAACTCATATACCAAGATGTTAATAGAGAGAATAAATAGAATCAAGGAGAGGCAAGAAGAAGGAATGAAGGAGTTGATAACTGAGATAACAGCAATAAAGAATACAATGAATGAAATAAATAGCAAACTGATAAGCATGAAAAGCAGAATTAGCCAAGCAGAAGAAAGAAACTAAGAGCTTGAGGACCAAAATATGGAACTAACCCAAACTATCAAAAACATAGAAAAGAAGCTTAAAAAAACAGAGCAAAATCTTTGAGAGATGAGCAATTATTTCAAGAGGCCTAACCTCAGATTAATTGTACTTCCCAAGGCAGAAAGAGACAGAGTCCACATTCCACGAAATTATCCAAGAAAAATTCCTTCATCTCATCAGTGATGCAACCATTCAAACTCAAGAGATTCAGAGAACCCCTGCAAGATGATAAATGAGTAGACCAACTCCTAGACACATAGTAATTCACCTACACAAATTAAGTATAACAGAAAAGAATCTTAAAGGCTGCAAGAGAAAGAGGTCAGACTACCTACAAGGGAAGGCCAATTAGAATAGCAGCAGACTTATCCACAGAAACACTTCAGGTGAGGATAGCTTGGAGCCCAATCTTCAAAGTTCTCAAAAATAAACAATTTCAACCAGGAATTACATACCCAGCTAAGCTAAGCTTCATTTGTGAAGGAGAATTAAAATCTTTCCCAGACATCCAATCCCTAAGAGCTTATACTGTCTCCAGACCAGCTGGACAAGAAACACTTAAGAAAGTATTAAACACAGAAGAAAGGAACAAAAGAACGACAACACCCTTCACAAGAATGCAGGAAAAAGTTTGAAAACACACGTGACTCAACCCAAAAATCAAAGGAAAGAAAACAAACAAACAGCAAAAAAGCAACAATCTCTATAAGAACCCCATGACAGGGATAAACTCTCACATTTCAATAATTAGCCTGAATGTGAATGGACTAAATCCATCAATGAAAAGACATGGAATGGCAAAATGGCTAAAATATCATGAGGCAGCAATATATTATCTCCAAGAAACTCATCTCATGAGAAAGGACAGTCTCAGACTCAAAGTAAGAGGATGGGAAACAAAATTTCAGGCAAATGGAACATAAAAGAAAGCAGGAGTTGCAATATTAATATCAGACAAAATACCCTTTAAGCTATCAAAAATTTAAAAAGATACAGAAAGTCACTGCATAATGATAAAAGTTTCAATCCATCAACAAGAAATATCTATCCTAAACATATATGCAACCAACATAGAGTACCAACTTTCATAAAGCAGCTTCCATGTAAACTTAAAAAAGATATTGACTCTAACACTATCATAGCTGGGGACTTAAATACCCCACCCATGACTCCAGACAGATCATCAAGACAAAAAATCTACAAGTAGATCCAGAACCTCAATGTGCGCTTGACCAAATGGACCTAATTGATACCTACAGAGTACTCCACCCAACATCCATGGAATATACATTCTACTCATCACCATATGTAACATATTCTAAGATTGACCACATCTTCGTCATAAATCAAGCATAAAAAATTTCACAAGGTTGAAATCCTGCCATGTACCTTCTCACACCACAGTGGAATAAAAATAAATGTTAACACCAATAAAGCTCCCCAAAACCTCACAAAGCTATGGACACTAAACAGTATGATGCTAAGCAACTCCTGGGTCAACGTGGAAATCAAAAACAGATTAAAAGATACCTAGAAACAAATGAAAATGAAGAAACATCTTACCAAAACCTCTGGGATGCCATGAAATCAGTACTAAGAGGGGAATTCATATCTCTACAAACACACATGAAGAAAATGGAAAGATCATAAATTAGCAGCCTAACAAATCACGTAAGGAAGCTGGAAAAGCAAGACCACAAAAACTCTAAGAATCCAGATCACTAAAATAAAAGCTCAAATTATGGACATAGAAGACAAAACGATAATACAAAAAAAATCTATGAAGCAAAAAGCTAGTTCTTTGAAAGGATAAACAAGATTGATGGTCCCCTAGCTAGACTGACCAAGAAAAAGAAAAAGTCCAAATAAACACAATCAGAAATGCAAAATGTCAAGTCACAACTGATCCTGAAAAATTACAAAAGATTATCAGAGACTATTATGCACACTTATATGGAAACAAACTTGAAAACCTAAGGGAAATGGAGGGCTTTCTGATATCACACAACCTCCCAAAGTTGAAACAAGAAGAAATTGAGACCCTCAAAACACCAATAACAATCCAGGAAATTGATTATGTCATAATAAAATTACCTACAAAAAAAAAAAAAAGCCCTGGACCAGATGGCTTTCCAGCAGAATTCTACAAAACATACAAGAAGGAACTGGTACCAATCCTACTGAAAGTATTCCAGGCAATCAAGAAGATGGAACTCTTCCCAATTCATTTTATGAAGCTAACATCACATTGATACCCAAGCCAGGTAAAGATGCAACAAAGAAAGAGAACTATAGATGAATATTGTTGGTGAACATTGATGCTAAAATTCTCAACAAGATCCTAGCAAATCAGATTCAACAACACATCTCAAGAATCCACCATAACCAAGTAGGTTTCATTCCTGGGATGCAGGGGTAGATCAACATTCATAAGACTATATATGTAATTAAATACGTCAATAGATATAAAAACAAAAAGCACATGATTTTATCTTTAGACATGGAAAAAGCTTTTGGTAAAATCTAGCACTCCTTGATAAAATCGTCGAACATCTAGGCATAAATGGAACATATTTCAAAATAGTAAGAGCCATCTATGAGAAACCCACAGCCAGCATACTGCTAAACAGACAGAAATTGGAACCATTTCCAATGAAAACCAGAACAGACAAGCATGTCCACTCTCACCCCTCCTTTTCAACATAGTTTTGGAAGTCCTAGCTAGAGCAATTAGACAAGAGAAGGAGATCAGCAGTATCCAAATAGGAAAAGAGGAAGTTAAGTTATCCCTTTTTGCAGACAACATGATTCTATTCCCTGAAAACCCAAGATATCTGTCAAAAACCTCCTTGCACTGTTAAAAGACTTTGGCAAAGTCTCAGGGTATAAAATCAATGTACAAAAGACAGTTGTATTTCTATACATCAACAACAAACAAACAGAAACCCAAATAAAAAGCACAATCCCATTCACAATAGCCATAAAATAAATCAAATACCTTGACATCTTCCTAACCAGAGACATGAAAGACCTTTACAATGAAAACTGCAAAACACTGTTTAAAGAAATCAAAGATGATACAAACAAATGGAAAGATATTCCATGCTTATGGATTGGAAGAATCAACATTGTTAAGAAGTCCATCCTACTCAAGGCAATCTACAGATTAACACAATACCCATTAAACTGCCAGCAGCATTCTTCTCAGACCTGAAAATGACAATACAGGAATTCATATGGAAGCATAAATGACCATGCCAAAACAATAAATTGCCAAAACAATCCTCAGAAAAGAGAGAGAAAAAAAAAATAGCAGGAGGTATCACACTCCCAGACTTTAAACCTTATTATAAAGCTACAATAATAAAAACAGCCTGGTATTGGTACAAGAACAGGCATATAGACCAATGGAACAGGATAGAGATTCCAGAAGCAAAACCTCAATTTCTCAACCAACTCATCTTCAACAAAGCCTCCACCACTGACTGGGGAGAGGAGAACCTATTTAGTAAATGATGCTGGGAAAATTGGCTGACCACATGCAGAAGATTAAAACCAGATTCCTACCTATTGCCATACACAAAGATCAACTCTAACTGTATCAAAGACCTAAATGTAAAACCTCAAGCTATAGGAACCTTAGAAAATGCAGGAGATACCCTTATGGAAATTGGAACTGGCAACTAACTCCTGATAAAAACCCCAAGTGCTCATGCCATAATAGATAAGATAGACAAGTGAGACCTCATCAAACTAGCTGTATCATCAAGAGAGCAGGGAGACAGCTCACAGACTAGGAAATAATATTTGCCAACTGTATGACTGACAAAGGCCTAACATCTAGGACCTACAAGGAACTCAAACATGCCAAAAACAAAAAAACAAACAGCCCCATTACAAAGTGGGCAAAAGACATGAATAGACAGTTCTCAAAAGAAGACATATGAGCAGCCAACAGATACATGAAAAAATGCTCAGTTGCTAATCATCAAAGAAATGCAAATTGAAACTACACTGAGGTACCACCTAACTCCAGTCAGGATGGGTATCATCAATAACTCAAAAAACAACAGATACTGGAGAGGATGTGGTGAAAAGGGAACACTTATAAACTGTTAGTGGGAGTATAAACTAGTACAGCCACTGTGGAAAACAGTATGACGATTCCTAAAAGGTAAAAAAATCGGCATTCCATATGACCCCACAATCTGCTTACTGGAGATATATTTGGAAGAACTCTAATCACCCTATAGAAAAGATACCTGCACATGTATTTTTATCACAGCACTGTTCACAGTAGCAAGAACATGAAACCAACCGTACTGCCCCTCAAAAAAGGACCAGATTTTAAAATGTGGTTCATATACACAGTGGAATATTACACAGTTATAAAAAAGAACAAAATCATGGACTTCATGGCAACTTGGATGGACTTAGAGTCTATAATACTGAATGATCTTCCACAGAAACAAAGAACTGAGTATCACATATTTTCACTCATAAGCAGACCTTGAACAATTATCATAATACTATAAGAGAATGATTGGCAGTAGTGGGAAACTGCCGGGAGGGGGACAGGAAGTGGGATTGGCAGTAGTGGGAATCTGCCTGGGGAAGAGGAGCATACCTCATCAACAAGGGTACCTGCATAGTGAACATTTGTATACCTAACCCTGAATTGTACCCCACATCTTTAAAATAAAAAATAAAATAAAAGGATAACAACAACAACAAAAGAATAGTAGTATCTGCTCATTGAGAGAAATAACAAAGTATAGGTAAGCAAAAGGAAAACCATACATTCACAGTTATAAATAACTCTTCTATAATCTATCACACAGCTATTATTATCAACACAGTTAATATTCTCTTGTGCATTTTTATAGACTTGTTTTCAATACATATTTATATACAGCCAGAAAAAATAGCATCGAAATTACAGATAGTCTAGGAAGTAAAAGAGAAATAAAAATAAAAGAAAATAACAAAAAGTATCCTTATAATTGAAAATACATTAGATCCATTAATAATGAGAATGTAAATAATATATAATCAGAGGACAAGAACTTTAAAAACTTTAAGATTGACAAAACAAATACTTTAACACAAGATGTGGAGGATAAAGTTTAAAAATTAATTCAGAAAGTTGAACCAAAAGATAAAGAGATAAAAACATGGGAAGAAACATGAGTCATTCAGAATGTCTAATGTTCTATGAATAGGAGTTTCAGAGAAAGAGAACAGAGAGAGTAGTGGGTGAGATATTATAAGAGTAATTCATTCAGGCATTCCTGCTATGTACTTAGCCATGTTTTGGGTGCTGGAAATAAAACTGCGAATTAAACAAAGTTCCTGCCCTCATGGAGCATGTGTTATTGGGGGGGAGGAATAGAAATACTGTAGGAAAACAGACTAAAAAATCATTCAAATTTATTATTTTCAGATAAAGATTAGTGCTGTAGAAAAAATAAAGCAGGTAAGGAGGATAAGAGTGCTGGAGAGAGGAGGTGGAAAGATTACAGTTTTTGAAGAGCCACCATGGAATTACTCATTGGTAAGATGGCATTTCAATGGAAAGAGATGAGAGTAAAGCCTGTAGATATTTGAGGAAAAGGAGTTTCAGGTACAGGAATAAGTAAACACAGATGCTCTAGAGTGGGAGAGAGCCTGGTATGCTCAAGGAATAGTAGTGTGGGATGGAGTGGAGTGAGGAAAGTCAGAGAAGTTGTAAGAAATAAGGGTAATGAAGAGTCAGAGCTTGTGAGACTATAGCCATCATATGGATTTACTCTAACTTTTAATCTAAGAGAGATGAGGAATTATTAAATAGACTTGACTGCCATGATATTATATATTGTGTTTTTAACAGAATAATTACAGGAGAATAAACTGTAGGGAGGTGAAGAGTGAAACTAATTGGAGGACCCTGACAATAATCTAGGTAAGAAATAATGGTGGCCACATCACAATGTTAGTAATGGAGGTGGCTAGATTCTGGCTGTACTTTGAAGGTAGATACATTAGAATTTGCTGATAGATTGGTTTGTTATGGTATGTAAAATAATGAAGAGAGTCAAGAAGACCCCAAATTGTTGGCCTGAGCAATTGAGTGATGGAATTGACATTAAATTAGATGTGAAAGACAATAGAAGTGGATTTGTTTGTGGGTGATTAGGGGTTTGGTTTTGGACATCTTGTGCTTAAGACACCTGCAAAAAAATTGGAACAAACCTTAGTTTCTTTTGTTTTGACCTTTGCCTCCTTTCCTTTATATTTTCTTTATTCTCTTTCTCTGCTCTTTTTCTATCTCCTCCTCTCCTGAAACTTAACTAGCATTAGATAAATTACCCACAAGACTGACAAAGATAGCTCTCAAAAAAGCTGTTCAGACAGCTGCCCAAATGAAATTGTGTCAATGATTCTGAGCAAGAGGCATAAAAAAGCTGAATATTCCCCAAGTATTCTAACTGCAAATTGTGTAGCAGTTATAGATAAAATTGCAACCTCAGTTACATTCTCCTCTTCTTCTTAGCCCATGAAAATTCGAATCCTGCTTTGCTCAGAGGCACCAGCTCTTAGGCCTCTCTGAGAAGCATCAGTCTTTAACCTCTGTTTGAGTTCTTTTCTGTTCTTTTCCTTGAAATTCCTATTAGACATCCAAGTGGATACGTGGAATGGAGTAGGTTTTAAGATGTATGAGTCTGGAGTTGAGGGGAGAAGTCTTGGTCAGAAAGAAAAAATTAGATGTTGCCAGCATAGAAATGACCTTTAAAGCCATGAGATTTATAAGATTACTAATAACGTAGGTCTATAAAGAGAAGACGCCCAAGGACTGAAATCTGGAGGCATCTAGCACTGGGAGGCTAGGAACATAAGCTAAGACCCACAAAGGATATTGAGACAGTTGAAAACAAAAAACAAAACCTGGAGAATGTGGTATCCTCGAAATCAAGAAGAAAAAGCATTTCAAGGAGGGAATGAACAACTGCTCAGTGGGGCCAATAGGTCATGTTAGAGGCTATGGCCACTGGTTTTAACAATGGAAAGAACACTGATGACAATGAGATAAGTAGTTTTGGAAAAGTTATGGTTCAAAGCCCAGTTAGTTTTGAATCTTCAAAAAATGTTAGAAGGAGAGAAAATGGAGAAAGTGAGATGGATAACTTAAAAATATATATATATTTTATTATAGGAATGTGGGGGTACAAGTGAGGATGAACTACATAAGGAAGTTGCATGCAGGTGAAGTTTGGGCTTCTAACTGTCCCTCACTCCTCATGGCAATGAACCAAGTTTCCTTCCCTAGCAGTGCCCAGTGACTGCTGATACCTCCTTGTACTAATGTGACTAATGTTGAAGACCTACTTGTAAGTGAGAACATGCAGTATTCAGCATTTTGTTTCTGTGATAGTTTACTTAGTATGATGCTCTCCAAGTCCATCCAATTTGTTGCAAAGTCCATGATTTTGTTCTTCTTTATGGATGCATAATACTCCATTGTGTATATGTACCATGTTTTCTTTATCCAGCTCACTTTCTCTGGGCAGTGGTATTGGTTCCACGTGTTTGCTATTGTGAATAGTGCAGCAATAAATGTGTGTGCAAGCATGCTTTTTAAAAAAGGATTTATATTTTGCTGGAAATATTACCAGAAGAGAGATTACTGGATCATATGGAAGGTCAATTTTTAGTTCTTTTAGGAATTGTCACTCTGCTTTCCATAGAGGTTGAATTAGCTTGCACTCCCACCAACAGTGTAGATGCATTTTCTTTTCTCCTCACCCATGCCAATATCTGATGTTTTTTGACTTATTAATGATAGTCATCCTTACTTAAGTTAGGTGGTATCTTGTTGTAGTTTTGATTTGCATTTTTCTGATGATTAGTGAGGCTGAGCATTTTTTCATATGACTGTTTGCATGTCATCTTTTGAGAAGTGTCTGTTCATGTCATTTGCCCACTTTTAAATTTCTTGTTTGTTTTTCTTTCACTCTTTTTTTTTTGAGTTCCTTGTGAATCCTGAATGTTATACCTTTGTCAGATGCATAATTTGCAAATATTTTTCCCCATTCTGTGGGTTGTATCTTTACTTTCTTGATGGTTTCTTTTGCTGTGCAAAAGCTTTTCAGTTTGAGATCCTGTCTATTTTAGCTTTATGGAATTCATTTTTGGGGACTTGGTCAAGAATTCGTTGCCTATCTGATGTGCATAAGATTGTTTCCTACATTTTCTTCTAGAATTCTTACAGTTTGAGTCTTTACATTTAGGTTTTTGATCCATTTTGAGTTGATTTTTGTATATGGTGCTAGGTAGGAGTCCCGTTTAATCCTTTTGCATGTTGTCAGCCAGTTTTTCCAGCACCATTTGCTAAATATGGTCTCCTTTCCCCGGTGATTGTTATTGGTGGCTTTGTCAAAGACAAGTTGATTGAGAGACCATATTTTTGCTTCTGAAATCTCTGTCCTATTTCATTGATCTGTGTGCCTATTCTTATACCAATACCAGGCTGTTTTGGTTACTGTAGCCTTGTAAAAAAGTTTAAAGTTTGTTCCTTTTGCTAAGGATTGTTTTGGCATAGAAGGACCATTTCTCAAAACAGGAAGAGCCATTTATGATAAATCCACAGTTAACATTTTGCTCAAAGGGCAGAAGCTGGGAGCATTCCCCCTAAGAATGGGAACAGGACAAGGACACCCACTTTCACACCTCCTGTTCAACATATTGCTGGAAGTCCTAGTCTGAGCAATCAGGCAAGAAGGAAATCAGGGGTATCCAAATAGGAAAAGAGGCAGTTAAGCCACCATCTAAGCAGATGATATAATTTTATACCTTGAAAACCCTGTCAAAAGCCTCCTCACACTGATAAACAACTTTGGTAAAGTCTCCAGTTACAAAATCAATGTGCAAAAGTCAGTTGCATTTCTATATACCAGCAGCAAGTTGGATATTGTAAGGAGAGATATTTATTCTCTCTCCTTCAGTTTTGTTTTGTTTTTTGAGTTGGACTTTCATTCTGTTGCCCAGGGTGGAGTGCAATAGCACACTCATGACAACCCCAGTGTCGACCTGCTGGGATTCAGTGATGATCTTTCTGCCTCAGCCTTCCAAGTAGCCAAATAAAAAGCACAGTCTCATCCATAGTCACCAAAAACACACACACACACAAAACAAACAAAAGACAAGAAATATTTTGTTGTTCACTTAATCAGAAAACATGGAACGAACCCTACTGCTCATTGAAAGTGGGCAAGATAAAGAAAATGTGAAAATGTGGTATATATATATATATGATGCTATGATGCAATACTATACAAAATTATGAACTCCACAGAAACTTGGATGGATTTAGAGTCCATCATACTCAGTGATCTATCACAGAAACTAAGAACTGAATGCCACATGTTCTCATTCATAAGTGGATCCTGGGCATTTATTACAATACTATAAGAGAAGGATACTCAGCAGTGAGATACTGCCTGGGGAAGGGGTGGAGGCACATGACATCACTAAGGGTATCTGACTGTAAACAAGAGGGAGTGAGGACCAATTGGGGGCCCAAATAGTAATTCATCTGACCATAAACTACTAATGCACCTAATCCTGGCTTGTATCTCACATCTTTACAATTTAAAAAAAAGTATATTTTTCTTGCTTCAATTTTCTCAGTGAACTAGCAAGAAATACTGTAAACTGAGAGTAAAGGTGATCATACAGAACACGTTATACAGTTTGCCTTCAGATTCACATCCTTTGCTGATTTTCTGCTCTAAGCAGCCCTAGCAAGAATGTTCATTATTTTCAATGTCATGCAGCCAAATCACTGCTGTGTCTGCCAATGCTGCAGCTTGCTGTTTCACATGAGGACTCATTTTGATGGGTCTTTACTTCATACCTACTCTGACAGCCTCTTATGGACTGGTCTTGTGGTTTCTCATTGGTATTGAGACAGAAGACACCAGTGGGAATCAGCCTGAGGTTCTTAGGTGCACATAGCTCATCCTGCTGTGATGTATACTCTGGATGGGCTAATACTGTGCTGGACTGTGTTCCCCACCAGCTGCTGGAGGAGCTAGTCAATGCAATCAGGAAGTAGAGGAAAGTTGATACTCTGTTGAGAATATCCCATGGGAGATGGGAGCCAGCATCTCATATCCTCCCTTGGCAGCTCAGAATAACCAGTCAACTATGCTTGTAGTTGTAGCCAACTTGGTAATACATCCCCAGTACATTTATTCTTTCTCCTTAGTTTTTTTTTTTTTTGAGTCAGAGACTCACTCTGTTGCCCAGGCTGGAGTGCAGTGGCACACTCATGACAACTCCAGCATCAACCTGCTGAGCTCCGGCAATCCTTCTGCCTCACTCTTACAAGTAGCCAGAACAACAGGGTGTGCTACCATGCCTGGCTAATTTTTTATTTATTATAGAGACGAGGTCTTGCCAAGTTGCCTGGGCTGGTCTCGATCTCTTCTTAGTTTTACTTCCCTTTCCTCTCACTTTTGCTTCCCAGGATTTCAGTACTCAGTAGGATGTTTGCACTTAAGCTGTTGTCTCAGGTTCAATCTTCTGTGGAGCCTAGGTTAAGATAATAGTCTGTTTGAGGCAAGTGGTCATGAATGGAGTGAGACCAGTGTATAGAGTTGTCTGATTTCTTCAACATACCTAACTATGTGGTTTCAGAAGTAGAGTAGGTTGACAACTGATTCCAATCAGGGATTTAGGTGTGAGAAGACAAGTTAGTTGAGAATATATGTAAGGGAATGATTGTATTCGAGCTAGGTAAGTGGCAGGTTGATGAGAGACAGGATGACCCTAGGTGATTGTCTTCTGCCCTTATTAGGGGGGCTATTGGAAAGCTTATTCTGCAGAACTGAGCTAGAGGGTGGAAGAACAGTGAGGCTTTGGTGGGTACTCATTCCCAGGATGATTGGTATGTCCATCCCAGTTCTCAGAACACACACTCTCTAGTGTTACAACTCAACCTAGAGAACACTTGTGAAATTTTTTAGAAAAACTTATGTCCTACCTACCTTCTCTTAGGTTATTCTAAAAATGAAACATGAAGTGCAAGCAAGATTCGTTCTTAATTTTGGAATATGCCTAATGTATGTCTTTCTTAGCTGGTGAGTTGGCCATGGAGTATCCAGAATGTTTTTGTTTGGCAGTGCTAAGAAGGCATGAGAGTTTCAGGGAATATAAGCTTGTGAGTTTTCCCTTAACATGCCCCATAGTATAGCCTGTGCCAGGTAGCTTCAGTAGCATGACAGAGAAAAAGGATGACTTAGATATCTCCAGCTTCTCGTGATGACCAACAGGGAGAGATGGCAAAATGAAGTCAGATCTAATGATATCAAGGCAAAAAGTAATAGGGAGGCTGTGAATTTGGGGGTACAGGTGTGCTTGGGAAGTTTGGGGGTCTCATCAGGCACATACAAAGTTCTGAGATTCTTCTTGACTCATCCTTGGAGAAGTGGTATCATGATCAATAACAAGAAACAATTCCTTCCAGAACTGACTGTTCTCATCATTAGATTGAAATGACCCATCTGGGACCTGTTTCAATGAAAAAAATAAAAAGCTACATCTAGATACAACACTGATATCAAATAGAAAATGAAATTTTAATAGCTTCCAGAAAGGGGGAAAATAGATCATTAGAACCCAATGGGAAATCATGATGATAAAATAATTCATCAGCAATACTGAACACGAGAAGTCAATTGAGCAACACCTTCAAAGAACTGATAAGAAATAAACTGCAACTTAAAATTTTATAACCAGCTAAATTGTCTTTGTACTGTAAGGATACAACAAAACCATTTTGAAAGCCCAGGCCATTTACTTCCATCACATGTTTTATTAAGAAGTTATTAGCCTGACTTGGTGGCTCAGCCTGTAATCCCGTGCCTTTGGGAGGCTGAGGTGAGTGGATTGCCTGAGCTCACGGGTTCGAGACATGCCTGGGCAGCAAGACCTCATCTCTACAATAAATCAAAAAATTAGCCAGGCATGGTAGCGCGTGCCTGTAATTCCGGCTACTTGGAAGGCTGAGGCAGAAGGATTGCTGGAGCCCAGCAGGTCGAGGCTGTGGTGGCCGGGAGTGGCCACTGCACTCCAGTCTGGGTGTCAGAGTGAGACTCCAACTCAAAAAAAAAAAAATGCAGTTATTGAGGATCTGCTTCAATAACGTGTGAAAAAGAAAAAACAAAGGAGGATGAAATGGGATCCAGGAAATAGTGGGTGTGATCCAGAAAAATAAGCTATGAATATTGCAGGATGATGCTTTGTAATAGGTCTAAGTAGAATAAGCTTAGATAGGCGTATAGGACTCCATAGAGAAGGTTTCAAGAAAATGTGGGAACTGTCATATTGTCTTTTAACTTAAGGAAAAAATAAAGTCAAGTAATATGATGGGGGATAAAAAAAGACACTAAAAAATCACCAGAAAAATAAAGAAAAAACTTTACAAAAAAAGAACACGTGTTCAGAGTATGTTATTTTGGCTGCACAGTGAGCAATATTAAATTATTAATTAAAATATAAACACTAATTAGTGTTTTTCATGCTGTAGTTTCAGACTATGGACAAAATAAAGCAGCCTTAATTATAGTGATAGAATAGAGTGGATATGTCAGCACACAAATGTACAAGGGAAGAGAAAACTATTAGCAAAATCGGACTGAGGAGGGTGCACCAAGGGAAATGTTCCAGAAGTAATAACCTTCCTTATTTTACAGGGTAGGATGACAGTGATGCCACCTAGTTAGTAAAACATGAAGTAAAGATGTAAGTACACTATTACAAGTTACAAAGAATATGTAGAAAATAAACCTAGAGCCACAACGTCCTTTGAAGAGGGAGAATAAGAGTTAGAGGAGTACAAATGAAGTATCCTAACAGAATGTCAGTTTATAGTGTCAAAAATTTATAATTAAACAGTTATGCTGCAAGACCATTATTTCACAATTTGAAGACAAATTCCAAAAGAACTAAAAGGAAAAACATACATAAGAATTAGACATGGTTCTCACTGGAAAGCAGGGCTGGAATGAGGTGTGAGAAGGGAATTATAGCTTTTCTTTATGAGGTCAATTGTATTACTTGAGTTGTTTTATTATTTCCAAATATGGGATATCTTTGCTAAGATTTTTAATTATTTAGAAATAAAGTAATCATGACTTTTTCAGTTTTCTTCTTCCCACTCACTCAATGAATATTGTATTAATGAACAAAGTTATACTTCCATAAGTGTCTAGTGTAGGTGGTGGTTATTTACTCAGAGATCACAGACTAGATGTGATGATGGAAGGAAGGCAGAGGCATCATTGTGAGTAATTCAGGAAGCACAGGCTGAGGGCAGAGTTAAACACACAGAGCCCACATTTTTCCAGAGTGCCAGTGGTGGGTTCTTCTTTCATATAAATTTTTATATAGACAAAGAGCATGGCTATATCTGTCAGAGAGTGCAACACTTCACCTTTTGCAAATTCCAGTACCATAAAGAAGATATTAGCAGAAAAATATCATTCTCCACAAGTTACAGAAATATTAGAGCAAGAGTATAAAAAATGAGCTATTTTTTTTGAATTCGATAAACTCGCTCAGATGCTCTCTGACCAAAGGCCAGATATTGATTTCCTCCAGTTTAAAAAAAAATTGTTAAAGATATCACCAAGTAAGTTCAACTTGATTTTTGAAAATAAGATTTTTGCTTTAGAATAGTCTTAGATTTATAGAAAAATTGCAAAAATAGTATAGAGAGCTCTCATATACCTTCACATCCAGTTGTTAACTGCCTGTTCTTAACACCTAATATTAGTAGAGTACATCTATCAAAGCTAATGAGCCCATATTGTTATATTATTAACTCTAATCCATGCTTTATCTGGATTTTCTTAATTTTTGCCTACTGTTCATTTTCTGTTCCAGGATCTCACCCAGGATACCAAATCACATTCCACTATATTGTGGCAGTTTCTTGAACTTCCTCTGTTTTTGATGATCTAGTTTTGAGGACTGCTGGTCAGGTATTTTGTAAAATGTTTCTTAATTAACATCTGTCTGATGTTTTTCTCATGACTAGTGTGGGGGATTATGTTTCTTTGGGAGGAAGGCCAAAGAGGTAAAGTGCCATTCTCATTACATTATACCAAATCATGCTATCAACACCACTTATCTCTATTGATACAATCACCTGGCTAAGGTGGTGTTTGCGCTCCCACTTAAGGAGTAAAGAGCTATAGTCCACCTCCTTGAAGGTGAAATGTCTTCAAAATTATTTAGAATTTTTCTTCACAGAAAACTTGCCTGTTCTTACCTATTTATTCAATTATTTATTTATACTAGTATTGACTTATAGATAGTTTATGAAGCTAATACTACTTAATTTTACTGTTTCAATTTCTACAGCCGTGGCCATTAGGAGTTCTTTTGCTTGACTCCTCTGTCCCTGTCTTCTGTGTCCTACTTTCATTTCTCTGTTTTTGGAACACTTCCATTCTTCCTAGAATATTACAAGATGCCCCAGCTTTATTTTGTATGATGCTAACTGTAAATTTTTCCTTTATTCAGTTAAGGAAGTTCTTTCTATTCTAGTTATTTCTTTTCTATTTTAAAAATTAGAGTTTATTTTTAGAGCAATTTTAGGTTTACAGAAAAACCGATCAGAAATTAAATATAATTTATATATGCCCCTTCTCTCCATACACATTTTTTATTATTAATATTTTACATAAGTGTGGTACACTTGTTGCAACTGATGAACCAAAATAGACACATTGCCATTAACTATAACTCAAGTTTAAACCAAGGTTCACTCTTTGGGGTTTACAATTCTATAACTTTGGACAAATACATAATGATATGCATTCACTATGAGTTTCACACAGAATTGCTTCACCTTTCTTAAAACCCTCTATTCTTCATTTATTAATTTTTCCTCTCTCTCTCTTCCCAAAGCACTGATAATCACTAATGTTTTTACAGTCTCTATAGTTTTGCCTTTTTCAAAATGTCAGGCGGTAGGAATCATACAGATTATAGCCTTTTAAGGCTATCTTTTTTCACTTAGCAATTTAGAGTTCCCTCATGTCTTTTATGGGTTGCTTATTCATTTCCTTTTATTGCTAAATGATATTATGTTGTATGAGTGCACTACAGTTTGCTTATCCAATCACCTATGGAAGGACATCATGGTGGCCTCAAATTTTTGATAATTTGAATAAAGCATCTATAGAATTAGTCTGAAATGTTTTTGTGTGGAAGTCTTTTAAATTCGACTGGGTAAATACCTAGAAGATTGAGTGAGGGATTGTATGGCAAGACTATGTTTAGCTTAGTAAGAAATGGCCAAATTATCTTCTAAAGTGGTTGTACCAATTGGCATTCCCACCAGCAATGAATGAGTGCTTTTGTTGCTCTGTATCTCTGAATCTATTGATATGCCTATATGTGTATTTATGCAGTTTGTTCATATAATATATTTACACTGATTGATTTATGAGTGTTGCACCAGTCTTCTATTTCTGAAATGAACTCCCCTTAGTTGCAACATATTATTCTTTTTATATATTGCTGAATCAGTTTACCTAAAACATGTTAAAGATTTTCCATTTTGAGACTTCCAGCAAGATGGCGGCGGTACAGCATGGTCTGTGAGACCCTCTGCGAAAGAGAACACTCATAAAGACCCTAGATCTCTCCCAAGGGCTGTAGCTCCCATCTTCCTCAGCCTGCTCTTCACAGGGAGCTCAGCCACCACCATCACCCGCCGTCGCTACTCAGATATCACGGCAGTCTGGGCTGTTCCTGCAGTAGCGGATGCTGCCACTGTGGTCATTCCCAGCTGATGCCTGAAGTGACCCATGACTTCAGACCATGAAGCCCCTGCAAACAGGATCTTCTGAGATCACCGCTGCCCGGCTGCTGCTGCCACCGCCACACCATGCGCCTAGCCTGGAGACAGTCCTGTGGAACTCCCCCCGTGTGGGGAGAAATTGCCGTGGCAAGTCACGGATCCGTAACCAGCTCACTCCCTTCTGGCCTGCAGCTGTGAGACAGCACTACCTGCTGGGGGTCAAAGGTAACAACCTCAAAATGGGAATGGCAGAGGCTCAAATAGAACAAGCCAGATGTCAGTAATAGACTGGGCAGGGGGACCATATCTGAACTATTCTTCACAGAAGGCCAGGGGCAACTGACCCTAACTGAACAATTCTACCAGCCTGCAAAGACAGCTAGAAATCAGAGCTGAAAGGACATTGGACTTAAAGGAAAAGTCTCAGAGTGTATTTGGTTGGTTCTGTTAGTCTACTGACTTTAATCTATCCCTTCCCCCCCCCTTTAAAATTTTTTTTACTTTTTCCTTATTTCTCTGTAAACCCCATCTTTGTTAAAGGAATAGCACACCAATAAGGAGGCTGGTCAGCGTATACGTTAGCACCATTGTATGTTTCAGCTTTTTATATGGTTGTTGGTTAGTTTTCAGTCATGGTTATTGTTTTTCCTTACATTTGTTTCAGTCTTTGTGTCTATTTTCACTTAGTAGCCGGTACACTCATCTATTTTCCCTCTCACTCCTCGCTCTCTCCACCCCCCCATTGCCTGCTCCATTCTTTTCCCTCTGTTAACCTCATTTTGCTTTCAGGGAGTAAACCTACAACCCCACTGCAGAGACAGACTCCAAGGCAGTGGGAAGTGGGTTTCAGACTACCCATACACCTGTTGGTGGATACCAGGATCTGCAGAGAGATTTTGAACCACAGCTCCTCCCTCAATTAATCCCAAAACTACAAAAAGGACTGCCCTCAGCCTACAGTCCAACTCCAGAACTGAACAAAGCAAGAGAAAATACATTAGGAAGAAGAGGAGATCGAACAAACAGAAGTAAAAGAAACTCCCCGCCCCTGAATAACAGAATTAAAGAAGATGGGGAAAGTGGAGGGAAGGGAAAAGTAGGGAGGAAAAATCTGCACAAATGAAGAAAAACCAAAAGAAGGATATAGGGCTCACACAGACCCCTGGGAGGTCAGACACTGAGAAAACAGACTTTGGAACACAAACAAGAGCCCCAGAATGAATGGTCACAAGCAACAAACCCAGACATCAAGGCATTAATAGAGAGAATTAAAAAAATTGAGGAAAGACAAGAGGAAAATAGGAAGGAGCTGATGACAGAAATAACAGCAGTAAAGAATACTGTGATGGAAATAAATAACAAACCAATGAGCATGAAAAGCAGAATTAGCCAAGCAGAAGAAAGAATCTCAGAACTCGAAGACCAAAATACAGAACTAACTCAAACTGTCAAAAACATAGAAAAGAAGCTTTAAAAGTCAGAACAAAACCTGCAGGAGATGAATGATTACTTCAAGAGACCCAATCTAAGAGTAATTGGCCTTCCTGAGGCAGAGAGAGAGTCAGAGGTCACACTGGAACAAACATTTCATGAAATCATTCGGGAAAACTTCCCTCATCTCATCAGTGATGCAAAAATTCAAGCACGAGAGATTCAGAGAACCCCTGCAAGACAACAAATGAGAAGACCAACTCCCAGACACATAATAATTCACCTAAACAAAGTAGCTATAAAAGAAAAAAATCCTAAAGGCAGCAAGAGAAAAAGGCCAGACTACCTACCAGGGAAGACCAATTAGAATAACAGCAGATTTATCTACAGAAACCCTCTAGGCTAGGAGAGCCTGGAGCCCTATCTTCAAAGATCTAAAAGATAAACAATTTCAACCAAGAATAACCTACCCAGCCAAGCTAAGCTTCATTAGTGAGGGAGAATTGAAATATTTTGCAGATATCCAATCCCTAAGAACCTATGCAGCCACCAGACTACCTCTACAAAAAACACTTAAGAAAATACTGAACACAGAAGGAATAAAGAACACCAACATTCTTCACAAGAGTACAGGCAAAAGATTAAAAACACAGATGAACCAACTCCAAAACCAAAAGAAAGACAACAAACAAACAGGAACAACAACTCTGTAAGAACCTTATGACAGGGATCAACTCTTGCATTTCAATAATTAGCCTAAATGTGAATGGACTAAATGCATCACTGAAAAGACATAGAGTGGCAAAATAGATAAAATATCACCAGGCAACAATCTACTGCCTTCAAGAGACTCACCTCACTAGAAAGGACACTCACACACTCAAAGTAAGAGAATGGGAAACAAACTTTCAGGTGAACGGAACACAAAAGAAAGGAGGAGTAGCAATCTCAATATCAGACAAAATACCCTTCAAGCTATTAAAAATTAAAAAAGATACAGAAGACCACTACATAATGATAAGAGGTTCAATCCATCAACAAGAAATATCCATCTTAAACATATATGCACCCAATATAGGAGTGCCAACTTTCATAAAGCAGCTTCTTGGAAAACTAAAAAAACATATCGACTCCAACACCATCATAGCTGGGAACTTCAACACTCCACTCACAACCCTAGACAGATATCAAGACAAAATCAGCAATGAGATCCGAAAACTCAATGTGACTCTTGACCAAATGGACTTAATTGATACCTACAGAACACTCCATCCAAAGACCACAGAATATACATTCTACTCATCACCGCATGGAATGTACTCTAAGAATGACCACATACTTGTCCATAAATCAAGTATAAGCAAATTTAAAAGAACCGAAATTTTACCATGTACCTTCTCAGACCACAGTGGAATAAAAATAAACATCAACACCAACAAGGTCCCCCTAAACCCACAAAGATATGGACACTAAACAGCATGATACTAAACAACTCCTGGGTCAATGATGAAATCAAAACAGAGATTAAAAGGTATCTGGAAACAAATGAAAATGAAGAAACATCTTACCAAAATCTCTGGGATGCCATGAAAGCTGTAGTAAGAGGGGAATTTATATCCCTACAAACACACATGAAGAAAATGGAAGGATCACAAATTAATAGCCTAACAAGCCACCTAAGGAAGCTGGAAAAGCAAGACTACCAAAATCCTAATTTCAGCAGAAGAATCCAGATCACCAAAATAAAAGCCCAAATCCAGGACATAGAAGACAAAAAGATAATACAAAAAATCAATGAAACAAAAAGCTGGTTCTTGGAAAGGATAAACAAGATCAATGGTCCCTTAGCTAGACTGACCAGGAAAAAGAGAGAAAAAGACCAAATAAACACACTCAGAAACACAAAAGATGAAGTCACATCTGACCCTGAAGAAATACAAAAGATCATTAGAGACTACTATGTACACTTGTATGGAAACAAGCTTGTAAACCTTAAGGAAATGGAGGACTTTCTGACATCACACAACCTGCCTAGGTTGAAACAAGAAGAAATTGAGACCCTAAATAGACAAATAACAATCAAGGAAATTGACTACGTAATAAGAAAACGACCTACAAAAAAAGCCCTGGTCCAGATGGCTTTCCAGCAGAATTCTACAAGACATGGAAGGAGGAGCTGATACCAATCCTACTGAAGGCATTCCAGGTGATTGAGAAAGATGGAATTCTCCCAAAATCATTTTGCGAAGCTAACATCACATTGATACCCAAGCCAGGTAAAGACCCAACAAAGAAAAAGAACTGCAGGCCAATATCTTTGATGAACATAGATGCCAAAATTCTCAACAAGATTCTAGCAAACCGGATTCAACAACACATCTCAAAAATCATCCATCATGACCAAGTAAGCTTCATACCAGGGACGCAAGACTGGTTCAACATTTGTAAAACCATAAATGTAATTAAATACATCAACAGATGACAAAACAAAAACCACATGATTATATCATTAGATGCAGAAAAAACTTTTGATAAAATTCAGCACACCTTCTTGATAAAATCCCTCAAACATCTAGGCATATAGGGAACATACCTCAAAATAGTAAAAGCCATCTACAAGAAACCCATAGCCAGCATACTCCTAAATGGACAAAACTTGGAACCATTTCCCCTGAAAAGTGAAACAAGACAAGGATGCCCACTCTCACCCCTCCTGTTTAATATAGTATTGGAAGTCCTGGCTACAGCAATCATAGAAGAGAAGGCAATCAGTGGTATCCAAATAGGAAAAGAGGAAGTCAAGTTATCTCTCTTTGCAGATGACATGATCGTGTACCTTGAAAACTCAAGAGAATCTGTCAAAAGTCTCCTTACACCTATAAAGGACTTTGTCAAAGTCTCAGGATATAAAATAAATGTGCAAAAGACAATCACATTTCTTTACACCAATAATAAACAAACAGAATCCCAAATAAAAAGCACATTTCCATTCACAATAGCCACAAAAAAATGAAATATCTTGGCATCTTCCTAACCAGAGACGTGAAAAGACCTTTACAATGAAAACTATAAAACACTGCTCAAAGAAATCAAAGATGACACAAACAAGTGGAAAAATATCCCATGCTTAGGATTGGAAGAATCAACATTGTGAAGATGTCCATCCTACCTAAGGCAATCTACAGATTTAACGCAATACCCATCAAATTACCAGCAACAGTCTTCTCAGACCTAGAAAAAACAATACAGGAATTCATATGGAAACACAAATGACCAAGAATAGCCAGAACAATTCTCAGCAAAAAAAAACAACAAATCAGGTGGTATCACATTACCAGACTTCAAACTTTACTATAAAGCTACAATAATCAAAACAGCTTGGTATTGGTACAAAAACAGGCATAGAGACCAATGGAATAGTATTGAGATTCCAGAAGCTAAACCTCAATTTCTCAACCAATTCATCTTTGACAAAGCCTCCACCACCTACCACTGGAGAGAGGAGAACCTATTCAGTAAATGGTGCTGGGAAAACTGGCTGACCACATGCAGAAGACTCAAACTAGACCCCTATTTGTCCCCATACACAAAAATTAACTCTAAATGGATCAGAAACCTAAATGTAAAACCTCAAAGCATAAGAACCTTAGAAAATGCAGGACATACCCTTATGGAAATTCGAACTGGCATCCAATTCCTGAACAAAACCTGAAACCCACAGGCCATAAGAGATAAGATAGACAAGTAGGACCTCATTAAACTGACAGGCTTCTGCAAAGTCAAAGAAACCATCAAGAGAGCAACAAGACTGCCCACAGACTGGGGAAAAGTATTCCCCAACTCCAGGTCTGACAAAGGCTTAACATCTTGGATCTATAAGGAACTCAAATGTGCTGAAAAGATAAAAACAACCCCATTATAAAGTGGGCAAAAGATATGAACAGACACTTCTCAAAGGAAGACATCTGAGCAACTAACAGACACATGAAGAAATGTTCAACCTCACTAATCATCAAGGAGCTGCAAATCAAAACCACACTGAGATACCACCTAACTCCAGTTAGAATGGCCATTATCAATAACTCAAAAAATAACAGTTGCTGGAGAGGGTGTGGGGAAAAGGGAACACTTCTACACTGTTGGTGGGAGTGCAAACTAGTGCAACCTTTGTGGAAAGCAGTGTGGCGATTCCTAAAAGCTCTACATATCGACCTCCCATATGACACTGCAATCCTCTACTGTGAATATACCCTGAAGAACTCAAATCACTCTATCAAAAAGATACCTGCACACAAATGTTTATCGTACCATTGTTCACAATAACAAGAACCTGGAACCAACCATGCTGTCCATCAAAAGAGGACTGTATTAAAAAATGTGGTACATATACACAATGGAATACTACACAGCCATAAAAAAGAATAAAATCATGAATTTCACATCAACCTGAATGGAACTAGAGTCTATAATACTGAGTGATCTCTCACAGAAACAAAGATCTGAGTATCACATGTTCTCACTCATATAGTGGACCTTGAACATCTACCATAGTACTATAAAAAAAGGACTGACAGTGGTGGGAAACTATGGGGAGGACAGGGAGGGTAATGGAGGTGGGACTAACAGTAGTCAATATCTGTCTGGGGATGGGGAGACACCCCTTATTAACAAGGGTGCCTGAACGATGCACATTTGTATACCTAACCCTTAACTGTACTCCACAATTTTATTTTAAAAAATGTTAAAAAAAAAAGATTTTGCATTCTATGTGCATTAGAGATATTACTCTGTATTTTCCTTTTTTGTAATGTCTTTAATGTAATGCTGGTCTTCAAAAACAAGTTGAAAAATGTTCCCTCTGTTTTCAGGTTTCATGAGAGATTTTGGAAAATTTGTATTATTTTTTCCTTACATTTTTGGTGGAAATCAGTTGTGAAAACTTGTAAATTTGGTGTTTTTGTGGGAGAAGATTTTAAACTGCTAATTATGCTTATTTAATAGTTTTAAGGCTACTAGGTTATTTATTGCTCCTTGTGTGAGTTTTGTTAGGTTGTACCCTTTAAGATATTGGTCTATTTCATCTAGGTTGTAGGATTTGTGGATATACAGTTGTTACTACTATTTCTTTATTATCCTTTTGAGATCTATTGAACCATTACTGATATTGGTAAATTGTCACATTTTCTTTTTTTTTAGTCTAGATAAAGACATTTTTAAAAAATTTTATTTTCAGAGAGCTAGCTTTTTGTTTTTATCAAATTTCTTTATGGTTTTCCTGTGTGAAATGTTAATTTCTGCTCTAATTTTTTCTTATTTTCTTTATTTTTCCAAATTTAGGTTTGATGTACTTTTCTTCCTCCAGTTTCCAATGTAAAGCTTAAGTTAGTGATTTTATAGCTTTTTTATTTTATCATATATATACATATGTGTGTGTGCGTGTGCATGGAGACATATATTTCCCTCTAAGCAGCACCCCTATGTCCATAATTGACAGATCAAGCAAGCAGAATTTGTTTTTCTCTTTGGTACAATTAGCTTTCACCTCATCTATTTTGATGCCCTGTTCTTAGACACATACCCATTTAGAATTGTTGAGTCTTCTTTTTTTAAAAAATAATTTTTTATTTTAAAGATGTGGGGTATAATTCAGGGTTAAGTATTCAAATGTTCATTATGCAGGTACCCTTGTTGATGAGGTGTGCCCCTACCCCGGCAATTTCCCACTACTGACAATCTTTTTCTTATAGTATTATGATAATTGTTCAAGGTCCACTTGTGAGTCTTCTTACAGAATTGATCTCTTTATTATTATGGACTGCCCTTCTTTATCTCTCATAATCTCCATTGTTTTAAAGTTTGCTTTGTCTAAAATTAATATATCTTCTCCAGTTTTTAAAACATATTTGATAGTATCTTTTTTTACTTTTAGCCACTTGAGACTTTATATTTAAAGTGCTTTTCTTATAGACAACATATATTTAGGCCATTAAAAAAAATCCACTCTGTCAATCTATTTCCTTTAATTGGTGTGTATAAAACATTCACATTTAAAGTGATTGTTGATATTAGCGAATTATTATTGACTTTATCTGTAATTTTCTCTTTGCTGTAGTTCCTCTTTGTTTCTTTTCCCATCTTTTTCTGCCTTCCTTTTTTATTTACTAGTTCATATTATTCATTTTATTTTCTTCTGAGTATCATTTATACTTCCCCTTATGAAAAATTAGCTGTCACACTATAGTTTGTTATATATGACATACGTTTTTAAACAATCTAAGTTTACTTTCATGTAACACTACAGTGTTTTATGTGTAGTACAGGTGACTTTCTAATCCCTCTCTCATCACTGTGATGTGTTACTATTAATTTTACTTATTCATATACTACAGTTAATGAAGAAATATATTGTAACTATTTTTTCTTTAACCAAATAGTTATATTTTAGATAAATTAAATATAGAAAAAATAAAATATCTTATTTTACCTTTAGTCATTCTTACTCAAATGTTCAGCTTTTATATATTTTTTAAGGTTCATGATTTTTATCAATAATATTTTTTTTCTAACTGTAGAACTTTTTTTTTCCAAAGCAGGCCTGCCAGCAATGAATTTCCTCCATTTTGCTTGTCTGACAATTCTTTTTCTTCATTTTTTTTAAAGGATAATTTTTATGAATATAGAATTTTTTTTTTTTTTAATTTGGAGTCTCACTCTGTCACCCAGGCTGGAGTGCAGTGGCACACTCACGGCCACTGCATCCTTGATTTGCTGGGCTCAGGCAATCCTTCCACCTCAGCCTTCCAAGTAGCTGGAACTACAAGCATGTGCTACCACTCTTGGCTAATTTTTTGATTTATTGTAGAGATGAGGTCTCACCAAGTTGCCCAGGCTGGTCTCAAACACCTGAGTTCAGGCAATCCTCTCAACTCGGCCTCCCAAAGTGCTGGGATTACAGACTTGAGTCAACACATCCAGCCATGAATATAGAAGTATAGATTGATTTTTTTTTCCTTTCAACACATTAAACATTTCTCTTTTTGTTTGTTTACATGTTTTTGATAAGTCTATTTTATTCTTACCTTTTTCCTCTAGAGCTAGAGGTTATATTTTCCTCTTGAGTTTTCCAAAATTTTGTCTTTAGTTTTCTGACTGTGTGTGTGTGTGTGTGTGTGTGTGTGTGTGTGTGTGTGTGTGATGAGGGGTTATGTTATTATTTTTATTATTATTTAGTAGACATTATACTTGTTGCCTCAAAGCTTCTTGAATCTGTGGTTTGGTGTCCATCATTAGTTTTGAAAAATTCTCAGGCATTATTACTTAAGATACTTCATCTCTGAGTGGTGCAAAGACATATGTTATACCTTTTAACATTGTCCTGCAGTTATGGAGTGGATTTTGTGTTCTTTTCTTTATTTAAATATTCTTTTTCTTTTGTATCCAGTTTGGTAAGTTTCTGTTGATCTATGCTCAGGTTCATTAATTCTTTCCTCAACTGTGTTGAATCTACTTATGAGTCTGCCAAAGGTACATAAAATTTCTGCTACTGTACTTTTAAGTTTTAGCACAGACATACCGCATTGTATTGTGCTTTGACTTATTATGCTTTGTAGATATATTGTTTTATTGCAGATCAAAGGTTTGTGGTAACCTTGTGTTGAATAATTCTATCAGTGCAATTTTTCTAAAAGCACTTGCTCACTCCAAGTATCTGAGTCACATTTTGGTAATTCTTCCACTGTTTCAAGTTTTTTCATTAATATTATATCTACTATTGTGATCTACAATAAGAGATCTTTGATATTATTATAATTGTTCTTGGGTACCAAAAACCACACTCACACAAGACAGCAGACTTAATAATGCTGTATGTGTTCTGATCGCTCCACTGACTGGACATTCCATATCTCTCTCCTTCTGCTTACTTTCACAACAACATTTAAACTGTGCCAGTTTATAACCCTAATGGCTTCTAAGTGTTCAAGTAAAAGGAAGATTCACATATCTCACTTTCAATAAAAAGCTGGAAATGATTACACTTCGAGAAGAAGGCACATTGAAAGGCAACACAGGTTAATAGCTAGGCCTTTCACCCCAAACAGCCAAATTGTGAATACAAAGGACAAATTCTTGAAGGACTTGAATTTAAAGTACTCTTCCAGTGAACACGGCAGTGTAAAGGAAGCAAAACAGCTTTATTGTTGTGATATGCAGAAAGTCTGAATGGTTAAATAGAAGATCAGGTCAGACACAACATTCTGTTAAGGCAAAGCCTAATCCAGAGCAAGGCACTAACTCTCTCCAATTTTGTGAAGCCTGAGGGAGGCAAGGAAGCAACAGAGACAAAATTTGAGGTTGACCCATGAGGTTTAAGAAAAGAAGCCATCTCCACAACATGGAAGTGGAAGGTGAAGCAGCAAATGCTGACATGGAAGCTGCAACAAGTTATCTAAAAGATCTGCCTAAACTAACCAATGATGGTGATTACACTGAAAAAACAGGTTTTCAGTATAGAAAAAACGTCTTCTATTGGAAGAAGATGCTGTCTGGGATGTTTATAACTAGAGAGGAGAAGTCAATAGCTGGCTTCAAAGCTTCAAAGGATAGATTGACTCTCTTGTTAGGGGAGAGTGTAGGTGGTGACTTGAAGTTGAAGCCAATGCTCGTTGACCATTTCAAAAAACCCTGGGTCCCTTAATAATTATTTTAAATCTACTCTGCCTGTGCTCTATAAACAAAACAACAAAGACTTGATGACAGCACATTTTTTTCACAGCTTGTTTTACTGGAAAAAAAAAGATATATATATATAGTTGGAGTCTCACTTTGTTGCCCGGACTGGAGTGCAGTGACATGCTTCCGGCCACCACAGCCTTGACCTGCTGGTCTCTGGCGATCTTTCCCCCTCAGCCTTCCAAGTAGCTGGAACTACAGGAACGTGCTACCAAGCCTGGCTAATTTTTTTTTCTTTTAGTTTTTATTTTAGAGATGAGGTCTCACCAAGTTGCCCAGGTGGGTCTTAAACCCGCAGGCTCAGGCAATTCACTCACCTTGGCCTCCCAAAGCGTGGGATTACAGGCTGAGCCACCGAGTTCAGCTACGGAGTATATTAAACTCACTGTTAAAACCTACTGCTCAGAGTTAAAAAAAAAATTCTTTTCAAAATATTACCGCCCATTGACAAGGAACTTGGTCACCTAAGATGTCTGATGGAGATAATCCAGGACAGTTGTGTTGTTTGCATGACTGCCAACACAACATCTATTCTGCAGCTCAAGGATCAATGAGTAATTTTGACTTTTAAGTCATATTACTTAAGAAATGTGTCTCATGAGATAAAAGCTGCTATGGATAGTGATTTCTCTGATGGATCTAGGCTCAGTTAACTCAAAATCTTCCGGAAATAATTCACTATTCTACATGCCATTAAAGACATCTTGTGACTCACCGGAGAAGGTTAATTCATCCTTCATGGGCGACTTGGAAGGCTTCAAGACTTCAATAGAGAAAGTCACTGCAGATGTGGTGGAAATAGCAAGAGAACTAGAAAGTGGAGCCTGATGATGTGACTAAATTACTGCAATCTTAAACTTGAATGGATGAGGAATTGCTTCTTATTAATGAAAAAAGAAAGTGGTGTCTTGAGATGGGATTTACCCCTGTGAAGATGTTGTTGACACTGTTGAAATGAAAACAAAGAATTTAGTATATTGCATAATCTTAGTTGATACAATAGTGGTTGGGTCTGAGAGAATTGTTTCCAATTTGAAAGAAGTTCTACTGTGGGTAAAAATGCTATCAAACATCATTGCGTGCTACAGAAAAATCTTTCTTTAAAGAAGAGTCAATTGACATGGCAAACTTCATTGTTGACTTATTTTAAGACAATGCCACAGCCACCTCAGCTTTCAGCATCCACTATCTTAACCAGTCAGCAGCCATTGAGGCAAGATCCTCCACAGGCAAAAAGATTAGAAGTTGCTGAAAGTACAGATGATCATTAGCATTTTTTTAGCCATGAAGTAAGGTTTTACAATAAAATACTTTTAAAATTAAGGTAAGTACATGGTTTTTAGGCATAATTCTTATTACACACTTAATAGACTACAGTTTACTGTAAACATAACTTATATATATGGATTGGAAAACAAAAAAATTCATGTGACTCATTTTATTGCAATATGTGTTTTGTTGTGGTGGGTGGTCTAGACAAAACTCACAATAGCACCAAGGTATGCCCATATTTTTAAAAAATATATTTCTTAGAGTTTCTATCTCTCAGCCCATATTATTAAGCTATTTTTTCATGAGAGCCCTTAACATATTAATCAGAGTTGTTTTAAATTCCCTTTCTTAAAACTCCAGTATTTATGTTATAGTTGAATCTAGTACTTTGTCTTTTCAGGCAGCTTTTTTGCTTTTTTGGTCTAAGTTGTAAATTTTTGTTGTATCTGGATATACTGTATTGGGTAATTAGAACTACGGTAAATAGGCCCGTAGCGGGAGAGTGTATGTTAAGCTGGTGATAATTGGAGCTGTGCTTAATGTTCGTTGTAGTTGTATACACCAGAGGCTTGAAATTGCTCTAGAGTCCTGGTTTTTGTCTTCCTTTTGGCTTTGGGGTTTTCCTATGTGCTTTTATAGAAGAGAGTCAGCGTCTTGCAGCAGCTCTTTCAGCTGTAGTCCAATGTTGTTAAACTGAAGCATCATTGGTATGGCATTGGGTAGAGTGGGGAGGAGCGTTCTATGCTCTGATTAAGTCTCCGTCTTTCAGTGGGTCTGTGTCTCAGGGCTGTGGCCTATGATCTACCCAACTTTTTCTGTCCCTCTTCTAGTGATATTCTGCTTTTCCCATTTCCCCTACTCCTTTTCCTGGCTGCAGTGTTCCCAATCTATTCTCTTGAAGCCCTCTCTCCTATTTATTTTGTTTTATTGTTTTTCTTTCCTGTCAAATGAGACAGAAAGAACTGGAGTGGGTGGAGCGGCAAGTTACTTTTTCCCTTAACTAGGATAAAGTTTCAACGTTGTTCTATGACCATATCCTTTTCCCTGGAGGGTAGGCCTTTAATACAGAGAAAGAGGGAGGTGTAGTTCACAATCTTTCCAAAGTCCACCAGGTGAGAAGGGGGGAGTTCCCAGAAGAAAACCTAGGACAATGTGTGACTCCCTTAAGATGAGAGTTTCTTAGATCAGATTGCTCTGTTGTGGTGGACTAGAACCAGGAGTTTCTTAGATCAGATTGCTCTGTTGTGGTGGACTAGAACCAAACCCACAATGGCACCAAGGCATGCCTGTGTTTCTTTTCACCCTTTGCCCTAGTCCACACTCAGCAATTTGTAAAAATTATCATTTAAATGTTCCGGCTCCATTACCATTTAAACGTTTACATCTCCGGCAGCTGCTATTCCAGAGAAACAGATCTCAGTTTTGTATCTTTCTTGGATGCAGCCACCTCTACAGATTTTTAGGTGGTCATTTGCCCTGGGATCTTTGATCTCTGATGTGTTTAATAAATGTTATTGATGTTCAGGTTGTCTAGATTTTTACTGTTGTTGTAAGGATGAGAGTGACAACCTTCAAGCTCTTTACATATTAGAGCTAAAAGTGGAAATACCTCCCAACTCCTTATCTAATTATAAAAGTATACTTCACTTAATAAAGGAAATATCCAGACAGAAATATCCAGATGGAAAAATGATAAGAATAAAACTATAGCATTTACTCCAAAATTAGGTAGGTGAACAATTACTACTTCACCTGAGCATTTTGCCAAGCTCTGTTATTTTTGGTGCTCCCAGATTATGTCACAAAGACATTTCCTGCTCGACTTTGGCTTACTGAACAGTTATGATTCTAGCTTGTGGTGATAGTTATGGTTATAAGAGATGTCTGACCACTAAATAAGTCTATTTTGTTTGCATAATGGCAAATATACATATCTTTGGAAAGAGTAAAAAATATTAATTATTATGTCTCTCGGTTTTCATCTTAAATATTTGACCTCCATTTTTATCTTAGACCTTCTTATAGTTTTCTTCTATCTAGTGTTAAATATAGGTCCTAATATATTTTTCTACAAGGAGCAAATAAACATTCATGTATGAATGAATAAATATGTTATAGCTACTATTATATCAGTAGCTTCACTTTGCTATTTTTACATAAAAATTTGAATGCTGACGTTACTATAAATAGCAGCTACAAATGAATTTTGGGTGCATTGCTGGCAGGTTTCTGGTATACAAATGAACATGACTTGCAAATAGCAATTTTACAGTTTCCACATATGGAAATTCAGTTCTGTGTATAATATTCTGTTTCAGGGTTTAGAACAAGTATGCAGAGCAATATTCATTCACATAACTTTGAAAAATGTGTTTGCTTAGCTATTTTGATTTTTTTTCTGTGGAAGAGACCCAGTTGCATCAAGTGTTACTGTGTGCTGAGTTCAAGATTGCTGTGCTCAAAAATATAAGGGCAAATTTGAATTCAGTTCAATTCTGTGTGGGCTTTTCTGGTGGTCTCTCATCACAGACGTCAAAGTAGAAGTGTGTCTTACTTGTGATTTCTAGTCTCAGAGTTCCATTTCTCTGAGTCATTGCTGAAAAGCAACTGCCAAGCCTCAGACTACTTGCCTCAGAACCTATTGTTTCTATGTGGTGCCATGTAACTGGTGTTTGTCAATGAAATGTGAGCAAAAATAATGTGGTGCCCTTCTGAACCAAGTGAAGGTCTTTACTTCAGACTTGCTTCTCCCACTGCTTGGGCGCAGAAGACTCAAAGCACTGTGAGATAGTTGTGCTAAAAGACAGTAGGGGCATCATTGCCTGAAACCAACAAACAGGAAAGCTGCCCAGCAACTGGAAGCAGCATATCACTTTCTTGTATAAGTGTGACTCAACTTCATTGTGTTGAGCCACAGGCGTTTTATAGTTTATATGCTAGCAGTTAGTATTACCCTGTAGAAATTATTACTGGAGCTGTTTCTGGAAATATGTTTCTTGTATTCCACTGAAACAAATTTAAACAAATTTAAAGCTTGCTGGCCTTGATTTCCAGCTTGTGCCCATATGTTTGATAGTCAAAGAGAATTAATGCCCCAGCATACCTCAACACATAAATGATGAGAATTGGCAAAAAGAGTGAGTCTGTGTATCTCCATGTTGAGGTGAGCCACTTGACAACAAGAAACACCTGCAAGTCACTTTTCATTGAGCAAGTGATATATTTATTCTGGGTGAAGCCTCTGAAATTTGGGGAGTTTACTTCTTATAGTAGTTAGTATTGCATTAATAACAGAGTAAACTAAAGAGACCATGTTCAAGAAAGAGTTCAGTATGAAAGGTAAGAAAAACACGTCAAACAGTCATTAAGCAATGGAACCAAATAATAGAATCCAAATTATTGAAGAAAAGAGAGGGTATGAGAATCAGGGAAGGTGAGAGTAATATACAGTGGTTTTGAGCAAACAAAAAGAAATAGGTTTGGATTAATGTCAGAGAAGGAAATGATGTTTGTGAATGGGTTTTTATGGTCACCTGCCTGCAGATTGCATGAAGATGTTGGGTTCATGTAAAGAAGCCAGACTGAGATGGGCCATTTACCTGGGACCTGATCTTGTGAACATTTTACAAAAGCTGGTTAGAAAAGGAAGAGGAATTTATCGTTTCTGTAAACTCTACAAAGCAATTCAGTATTATAGGTTTTAAATAAAAACCCTAAGAGGGGCAAAACATTTCTTAGAGGTCACTATGCCTAAGGTGTTACTCAATGTGGAAATCTCTTTCATGATATTACAGAATATTGCGTACAAAGTTTCACTTGAAGTTTTCCAAGAAATAGAGAGAACTAATTGCCTTATAAGGCATCTTGTTCCATGGTTGACCAGGACAAGTTGCTAAGGATTACTAAAGTGTTGCTTGGATTATGTAATCTCCTGGTTTATCCTTTGTCCTTCCATTATCCTTTGGTGAATTATTTTCTTCCTCTGGGCCCCCAAACGTTGATATTCTTCAGTAAACCACTGAGGCCCTACTCATATCACTGTACTCGTATCACCTACTCATATCCCTGTGTGAGCTCAGGTTCTCACTATAATCCACATACTCACAATTTCAAATGAACATACCACTTAGATGCCTCTCCTAAATTTCACATCCATCTCTCCATCTATCCACCATGTCTCTCCATATGAATGTGCTATAGTAGGTACCTCAATATCAGTGAATTTCCCAGCTGTCCCTGAAAACCTCTTCTTCTTCTGTGTTCCTTATCTCAGTGAATGGCATATAGCTCTATCTCCTAAAATGTTCATAAATTAAAGCAATTTTCTCTAGCATCACCTTAAATTTAGGCCAGAATTGTCTCTTGCCTAGATTATTACAAACTCTTCAAAAAGAGCCTCCTTTTTTCCCACTCTTGCCTTTTCAGTCTAGGTAGCAGGCACAGTGATATTCCTGACTTATGTTTAATTATGTCCCTTCCCTTTTGAAAAATCCTCAGACTCTTAGAATAAGAGCCTGACTCACTGATAAGACTTATATTCCACACTCTGGTTCTATTTACCTCTAGGCTCAGTTCTTACACTGTCCATTGAACTCTACAGTCTACATTCTGACTTCTTTTGATTTTTTAAATTTTCAAATACATTCTTTTTTTCTATATTTTTAGACTACTCTCCTTTCCTTGCTCTAACATTACCAGTCTACCATTCTATACATCTTGGTTTAGTGTGCCTTGTTCTGGGAAGACTTAACTGATTACTCAATACAAAACAAAAAAACTGGCTTGCTAGTGTCCTCACATGACCTTGTAGTTTCCATATTATAAGAATTGTATGTGTGTGTTTTAACAGAATGGGATCAAATAATATATGCCATAAAGCAATTGTATTTCTTTCATTTTTGCAATATATCACAGACATATTTTCATGTCAGTGTACATGCAATAACCTCATTTTTTAAAAAGTCTGTATAACCTTCCATTATAATTATATAACAAAATGTATTTAACCATAATCCCACTGATTGACTTTTAATAATCGATATTTCTTGAATATGGGTCTCAATCAGTGAAAAAATAAATTTACAAAAATTTTCTCATGAGATATATGAAGTTATGTCTTTACTAATATTTTTGACTTTCCAAAAAGGCATATATAGTTTTGAGTTCAACGTATCTTCTCATGTCTGGATTTTAGCCATCTTAGTTTTCTAAAACTTTTCTTGAATTTGAAATTAGTCGCGCTTAATCCAAACTTAATGATTTGCCATTGTCCTATCCTGAATCTCTGAGATAAAGTCAAACCAGCTCCAGGTACAGGACTGATTTGTGTGAGGTAAAGTGATGACTGTATATACTAAAATGTATCTTTGAAAGGTAAGTAGAATGTCTTTCTCCATCTCTACCCAACTCTCTGTTCCTTTATTTAAAGAGCTTATAATCTACATGGGATGGCTATAAGTTATATACTTAAAATGATAACTATTGAAAATTAATGATGTGACAAAGAACTCAAAGGCTTGATGAAGAGTATATTTTAAGTCCAAATATTTAGGAAAGTTCATGTAGTATAATAGCGTAAGAAAAGATGGTATCTAATACAAAAATAAATAATAAATAAATAGAAAGCTTATTTGGGCCTCAGTAACTGTCCTCAAATACCCGAAACGTTCTCAGAGTTTGTTAGCTTCAGGCAGTCATTTTTTTCTCTGCTGTTATTATCTGTTTGCTTAATCTCAGTAAAACCTCTAAGAAATATGTCACTGAATGATAATGTCTTAGTCTGCTCGGGCTGCTATACCAAAATAGACTGGAAAACTTATAAAAAATAGAAATTTATTTCTCACAGTTCTGCATGTTGTTAACTCCAAGATCAAATAAATGCACAGATAGATTTGATATCTGGTGAGGGCCTATTTCCTGGTTCATAGTTGGTGAATCTTGCTGTATCCCCATGTTGTGGAAGAAAAAGAAAAGCTCTCTTGGGCTTGATTTAAAAAGCATTCATGAGAACTCTACCCTTAAAAATGAATCATCCCCAAGGTCCCACCTGCTAGTCATATCATGATGGGGTTAAGGTTTTCACATATGAATTTTGGGGTGGGGGACACAAACATTCTGATCATAGCAGATGATTTTTGTGTTTGCCAATTTATGATTATAAATTATTACAATGCAATAGATTCTAGTATACTTAATTTATATATTTCCCTTGCAAAGATGCTAAGATAATGAAAACCAGAAGGGAGTATAAGGTAATATCAGATGAAATTATTATGTCATATTCTATTTGGATATTTTTAAAGAGTTCTCTTTTAGTACTTTTTCTCATTTTGATCAACTATGAGGCAATTTCCAGGCATAAGTTTTAGATTTCTTTTTGTTTGCTCAAAATCACTGTACATTACTCTCACCTTCCCTGATTCTCATACCCTCTGAAACTAGACCAAATTAAATGTTTCCTAAATTATAATCAGTAATACAGAAGAAATTATTCAGATCCAGTAGATTTTAGTTGGGAAATTCTCCAGCTTAGAAATACCTAAAAACCAAATTGTAAGAACACTGTATCCTGACCAAATCTTATAAAGGAATTGGATTTTATATGTTTTTTAAAATTTTGCTTTGAGTTCTATGAATCACTCTGATAGCGTATACATAGCCACAGCGATATAAATGTTTCAGTTAAATCATCGAGTTTAACTATTTGCATTGTGTAAATTTTTAAATACTTAATTGAGAGTCTCCAAAGAATTAATTGTGCCTTATATTAGTTTGATTTCTTCAGAATTGCAGTTAGTTCTTTTGTAGTTTTTAGAGCAGTCCCATCTAACTTCCATGAAGGAATTTATAAGCTAAAAAGAGATATATTCTAGATTAAACATTGATTTGTGATCAATGCAACACTTCAAACAGATAGCTGATTAAATGCCCTAGATGTACATATATTGAGAAAGCATACTTGTGTTGCCCTAGGATAGACATTGAATATCTTACAACTTCTGTCAAATAAGGAAAATAAGGAATGTGTTCTGAAAGCCAGACCAATGGGTAAGCTGCAAGGCATGCTTCTGAAGGGTTAAATTCTCCAGTGAATGCAAGGATGTATTCAGTCTCCAACAAGGCATTTGTGCATTTTGCTCTTGTGTAGGCATACACCTGCCTTCAGAAAGGTGAAACTGGGCTGAGAGGATGTCATGCACCACTGTTTGAGCAGGATGGAAGGCAAGTTGGGTCTTTTCAAGTGTGTGCTGTAAGCCCGAAGGAAGAATAGCAACGTCCTTGGAGCCTTCCAAGGAGAGGCGAGCCTGGCTGAATAATCAGTGTGCAGAAACCAAAACCCTGCAACTTATCAGGCAAAGGGACATGAAGGCTAGAGTTGCTGTGATGATGCAAATGAAGGGCAAAATGGTACAAATTCCTGTCTCCCAGAAGGTGTAATTAGGGAGTGAAGGTAGAAAAACAGCTATCTCTAGAAATGCAGAGCAGATGCATATGCAGACTACCTCAGGCCTGGGTTAACAGTTAAAAGATATTGACGATTTTCATTTCTCGCCTTCATTTTATATGAAAGTTTGCCTGAGTTCCAATTGATAATACTAATAACAGATCACAAAATAGACATAGCTCAATGTTAATTCAGAAGCCATGCACACAAAGCACTTAAAACATCTGAGCCAAAGGAAACTAGGACCAAATATGAAAAACATATCTATGATAAGCTATCTACAATTATGCACATAAAATCTTAGGCTAAATTATGTGAACTCTTTGACATTCTAGCCATAAGAAACACCAAGTGACTTCTAAATGCTTTGCTTTGATAATATAACAATAAATTCTACTTCTATCCCACTCTCATTTAAATGGTATTTATGTTCTATGTCATATATAAGCTGGCATATACACTGCACACATGTCGGGCAGTTGCCATGGTGTTGTTTTTCTTACCATTTGAAGTTATTCCAGTAGTTTCAGCATAGGGTCAATGTGATACTTTGCATTGTAAGGACATCAGTATCTGAGACCTGCAAAGTACTTTACTCATGCATAAAAGCAGAGAACATTTCAGTTGTTTTATGAGTCTGCATTAGCCAATAAAACTCTTAATTTAGCCCAGTGTTGTTGGTGAAATCTCTTCTTGATATTGCTTAAGTTGCCTTCAGTTTTCTTCATGTTAGATGATGGTTTTTCTCTTTATACACTTGGCTAATTAAAATAACAAATCTTCACAGCCGTCTTTTTGGGATTTCTTCTTATCACTCTAAACTAATTAAACTGGAGGGGAGAAAAAGAACCTGCTACAACCTAGTCGCAAATCTTCAAGCATCAACTATATTTAGTATCTTTTATAAAATAAAAATATTTTAACTTGGACAACTCTCTTCATGGCTAATATACTGCTCCTTGGGATACTTAATCCTTTTCTATTCTACTTCCCAAATGGAGAAACTTCTGTGTCTCTGTTCCCAAGTGGACAACAGAAAGATCAGAATACATTTTGCATAACTCTCATAAAAGGGAATCAATCCCAAACCATATCTGCTCCCTAAGAGCTAATCAGTATGAAAACAATGAAATACTGAATGACTGATAGGAAAATATTCTGAAAAGGCAAATTTAGCCTATGAATTTCAAGGGGAGTCAGGGAATAATTTAAAAAGTGAAGATTCCTTGTCTCATGGAGCTATCATTATCTTATTCTAGCTTTGGAGAAGTTGAGCTTCTTTAATGGTTTTTTTAATTTTTTAAGATTCATGTACATTTATATTTGCTTGGGACATTTTAGATGTGGCCTGAAATAACTTCTCAAGTTTCCTTCCAACCATTTGATACTGTAATATTTAGCAACTTTGAATACCACATTTTTTTTACTCTCTGAAACCTTAAATTATAATTCCATGTCAAAAAATTTGAATAGAGAGATGAGGTTAATCTTGGCATCAGATATATTGTTAAAAAGTTTTTCTATTTATTTGAACTGTATGCAATAGCTGAGCTGTATCTTAGTCTATAATATATCATGTTTTCTCATAGAATCTTGCCTTATGGATATTCTAAATTCACTACACTGATCTGCAGTCTCCTTCAGCTTTATTTCTGAAGAATTTTAAGATCAAGCACATTGAATGTGAACAATAAAGTCTAACTAAATAGTTTGAAATTAAGTAAATTAATTACTGGCTTTAAAATTCAGCAAACAACTAATTTCTTTACTGTATAATTTGTTCCATGAGGCACTCAGAGAGGAATCCATAAAGGAGTTAATTTTCAAAGATTCCAGTGCCCAGAGCATCTTGGAGTTAAATGATTACTATGAGGTACATTTGGTAGGAGAATGAACAGAATGATGGATTACCATCTGAGGACATTTTGAATAGAGGAAAGTAGCAAACTATAAAGGAAAACAAAAGCAAAGGTGGCCTGGCAGATTTCAAGTGGGGGAACCCTTAGAAGTTCCAACCTAGGTCAGTGTGTTGCTATCCAGTAGAATGGAACCAGCACCACTCTATTAGTTTTGACCTTAAAAATCTGTCTTTTTTGTTTGTTTGTTTGTTTGTTTGTTTTGCATTCAGAGGTACAAATTTACCATGGGAAGTTGGGATTGATAAGACTAAAAACTCATTTATTGGGTATTTTATGTACCCAATAATTCTAAGTGCATAATATGTGTTGACTCACATGATCATCAAAACAACTCAATGAATCAGACACTATTATTAATCTCATTTATAGACAAAAAGCTGAAGCATAGAGAGGTAATAATTTGCCCAGTGTCACACAATTCACAAGTGCTAGAACCAGTATTTGACCTTAGGAAGGTTGGCTTCAGAATCCAGTCTTAAATATGTCTCACAGTGCCTCTCTAGGAAGTTAGTCCATTATTTTATTTAGCAACTTTAAGGTAATTCCTTTCCAAGTTGTCTATAATTCTTGTGGGGTATCAAGAAACTATCAAGTCCATCATTCCTCAAGACATTTAGGACATCTAGAATTTTCATAAATATTTTTTAGAATCTACAGTTGAAATTAATTTATTTTGAAATTTAAACCATGAAGTTTACCCTTCAGTAAATGTATACGTGAAATGAATAGACAAAAGCAACTCAGATTATGGTTCCATTTCAAAATATATAATAATGCCTATCCCAAAAAAGCTCAAAATAGAAATATCGTACTATTATTCATTGTACATGAAGATGGAGTTTTAATATTTTTATTGGAGACAAGGGTAATAAAAATATATTGATAAGCCAGATCTGTTTTCAATTTCTTCGAGTAGAGTGGGTACTCAGTAAAGGATTGTTCAAAGAGTGAATCAAAAATTAACTAGTTTATGTCTGCTGTCTTAGTCTGTTGGAATATTAGCAGGATGCAGTAGACTGGATTGCTTATAAACAATAGAACCTTATTGTTCACAGTTCTGGAGGCCGGGAAGTTCTGGATCAAGGTGGCAGCAGATTCACTATCTGGTGGAGGCTCAATTTCTGGTTCAAAGACAGTGGTCTTCTTGCTGTGTTCTCACACAGTTAAAGGAGCTCTCTGGGGGCATTGATCCTCATGACCTAATATTCTCTCAAAGACCTATCCTCCAAATACCATCACATTGGGAATTAGATTTTAACATATGAATTTTAGGGGAGACATATATGCTCTGCCTATAACACCTGATTTTTTGGAAAGACGTTCTCCAGACACTCTTGCTTTATTGAAATTTGGCATTTATAGTCATTTCATGCTTCCTCTTCTGAATCTCAGACAATATACCGTTAGATCACACACTTAAGTATTTATTCTTTTTTTAGTTGATTTTGGTGTGTTATAAGCAATAAGCTTTCCTAGAATGCACTAATACTTTCTAATTACAGGTACAATACTAGTACTAGGTACCTGATTTAATAATATGTTTCTAAAGAAACTGTAAATTTAAAAAAATGAATGATTATACTTTAACAGGAGTACTGGGCCCTATTTTGGTTTAGAGGAACTTAAATGAGACAAGATGCATGTGGAGGGAGGTGAGATACAGTCCCACTGAGATTTGTTGCATTATATAAAGGGGATTTCAATTTTGCATCCAATAGCCTCAAACTGTAAATGCTTCAAGAACAACCTCAAGTGTGAGTATTGCTCTAACAACAGTCATTCACTGAATTAAAAAAATATATGTTCAGGTAGGGTTATTTCTCCAAAGAGAAGTAATTCCTGTCTTCAGTTACAAAGTTGAGCTTGTGGTGATTCTTTTACTTTTTTTTGGCAAGAAAACAGGAGCTTATTAAGAGCACAAAAAAGCTCCCAAGCAGGAAGAGACTTGAAAGAGAGTTGCCCTCTTTTGTTATTTTTAAATTGAAAATTATTGGTTCAGTGCTTGTAGGGGAAAACCCAATTCCAAATAGACAATAGAGATATCTGTAGTCCAGTGAATGTCTGGTTTTGAAAAAAAACTAACTTCATATATTTTGTTACTATTTAATAAGCAGACACACTGATCTGCAATTCTCAATACCAAATTCGAGAGTAAGTTTATTTAGATTTCATAAATAATCCAATTTGGTGCAGCACATATTAAAATATTAAGAGAAATGTGCCAGATGTTAACCTAACACAGAAGCCCAGTTATTGTAAGTCAATTATCTGTAAGAAAATAGTCTTCACTGTGCAGTCTGTAGATACACAATGCATACTCCTTGACCAATGGTTTGTATCGAGAAAATTAGCCACCAAAGAGTATATCTGCCCATCAGCCAGTTCCAGACCCTTAAAAATTCTGCACGGTCTTTGTTAAGTCTAGTCTACTATGTAACTAAGATAGATATACCACTGATATTATATCTATGCTCTTTAAAACTACTTTCATTGTTTATATAAACCCCAGCAACAAAAATTAAAATGAACATCAACAGAAATGAGCCATCTGTGTTGGGTTAACAGCCTTGTTCAGAAAGATGAGTACTGTGTGTCATAAGCAAGAAGGGGAAAGAAAGTAGAACACATTGTTGAGGATTCTAATGTAAACATGTACTAGGAGTTTGTGAACTGCCTGCTCTACCTGGCACAGATAGGGTGGTGGGAGACAAGCTGTTGTGAGAAAACAGTGGCCTGTTCAGCTCGAAGGCAAAGGGATATAGCCAGAAACAGAGATAATCCTGCAATGACTACTACAGCCATAACATTCATTTAAAAAAAATGACTTCAGATCAAGTGCGTGGAGCTCCATGTGAAATACACAAGTTAACACTGTGATCCTTTTCATCTGTTTTTATATAAACTAACTCTGTAGAATTAAAGACATTTCTAAAATATAGATATTATTTACGAAATGTGGAGAGCGGACTAAATTCAGTGGGATAGGTTCTGTTAGAAATGTGAATAGAATGAACATTCTTGGTTGTCCTCACCTGAGCGAAAGTACTTTGGAATTAATTAACAAATTAACATTTTCAAGATATTTTTGGAAGTTTTGAGATGAAAGATGTGAAAATGGAATATAATTATCATTGAATACTTATAGCATAATAACATAAAGTAGGTTATAAGTTGTTTCATATTCAGTAGTAAAGAAAATACTATTACATCACAAAGTTTATTTACTTCCTTGAAGGTAGTTATTTCTGATTTCTCAATTCCAATGCTTATGGTTCCCTATCTTCTAATTAAATCATGACCAATTTCCCTCCAGCTTTAAGTGCTCCCTTGGCTCAAATGTCATATTAAATTTATTTTATATTCCTTGTCTGTAATTTTTTAGGTCATCTGTTTGGGAGGTAAAGGCAAGAGGTAAATCCATAAAAAGTTCAAATTATAAAGGATTAATGCATAATAGTCCTCTCTATATTAAAAAAATTAATACCATACTTGTTTAAGAATAAATATGCAGTAAAATTAATTAGCATTTGCTTACTTATCTGGAACATTCCTGGCTCTGTCACTATCTAGTTCTGTGACCTTGTGGGAGATATTTAACACCCACAAACCTACATTTCTTTCTCTATAAAATGAAAATAATGGGATTACAGTGTGTTAAGGCTCTTCAGTGGTGTATTTTACCAAGAAGCCTTTTAAAACATTTTGATGGCACATCATTGACTTATAAATTTTAAATATGGAGAGATTATTAATTTAATGAGAGTTTTTCCTGAATAATGTCTTATTCCTAAATCATGAAAAAGTTGTATGGAAAGTTTGAAATGTGTCAGCAACTGTGCAAGCTGGGTTCCTTGTTGAGTTTTTCATATTAGATCTGAATAGTTCCAAGTATGAGAAAGTAGTAAGGTTCCAATGAACTTTTAAGGCAATTGCCTCATAAAAAAGATAAATTCATAATAGGTATAAATTTTGAAAGGAGCAAAATTACATTTTACTCCATGTACTTTTTTTTTCAGGGTGTCACTCTGCCGCCCAGCCTGGATTACATTGGCATAATCATGATAATCACTTCTCACAACAGCCTTTATCTACTGGGCTCAGGAGATCCTTCCACCTCAGCATTCCAAATAGCTGGGACTACAGGTGTGCGCCACCATGCCCAGCTAATTTTTAAAAGTTTTTTGTAGAGACAAAGTTTCATTATTTTGCCCAGGTTGGTCTTAAACACTTGGACTCAAGCAATCCACCACCTCAGCTTCCCAAAGTGCTGGGAATGCAGGCATGAGCCATCTCCCCAACCGCCATATATTTTCTTTATAACAAGCAAATGGAATTCTCGTAAATAAAATGGTGGCAATAGAAGGTACAGTATAGGAGAAAATTCTTTTTAAATTTGTCAAGTGACTTTTAACATATTTTCTTCAGCTATTATGCTAATCTAAGTAATACAGCTAGAAAATAGTGCTGTGATGGATAGTTTTACATATGAATTAAAGTGGGCCATGAGGTGTTCAGATATTTGGTTAAACATTATTCTGGTTAAGTCTATGAGAGAGTTTCTGGAGGAGATTAACTTTTAAGTCAATAGATTGAGTAAAACAACAAATTACTTTTACTCTCCCCAGTGTGGGTGAGCCTCATCCAATCTATGGAAGGTCTGAATAGAATTTTAAAAATGAGCAAGAAAGAATTATTTCTCTCTGACTGACAGTCTTCTAGTGGGACATCAGTCTTATCCTGCCTTTAAACTCTGGCTAGAGTTTAAAGCCACAGGTCTCCTGATTCTCAAGCTCTTGAGCTCAGATCTTCTGAGTCAAACTGAAGCTCTACCATTGGCTCTCCTGGGTCTCCAGCTTACTCACTGTAGATCTTGGATTCGTCTCCTCAGCATACCCAATTATGTGAGCCAATTCTATCTATACCTGTATGTCTATATCTATCTATATCAAATCTATATCTAATCTGTGTCTAATCTATATCTGTCTATATCTATAAGTTTCCTATTAGTTTTTTTCCTCAGAGGAACCCAGACTAACATAGAATTTGATACAGAAAATAGTTTTAGAGGAACAGAATTTTAAGAATGACTTGTCTAAATTGGTTCTGAGGTTTCTGGAATTTTCTACCTAATCTAATCAGGTTTAACAGCACTAATGACCCTATTTCCAGTACTAAAGAAATCACTGATAGTCCATGGCATGATCTAATAATGAAGATATGCAAAAATATCTCCGTTAGATATTTCAAACAAACCAGTTATAAAAAGCAAGGGTCTGGGTGACAGTATATGATACTTTTGAACATTTATTGAAATAGAATTGCTGTTGAGTGAATGTGTATGTCCCCGCATTCCCCCAATTTCATATGTGATAACCTAGTCCCTGCTGTGATTGTCTTTGGAGGAGGGGCCTTTGAGAGGTGATTAGGTCATAAGGGCAGAACCCACATGAATTAAATGAATGTCCTTTAAAAGGGACCCCAGAGAGTACCCTCACTTCTTTCACCATATGAGAACACAGTGAGAAGATAGCCATCTATGAACAAAAATACATGCCCTCACAATACACCTAATATTTTTATCACTTTGATCTTGGATTTTTTAGCTTCTAAAACTACGAAAAATGGATTTCTGTTGTTTATAAGTCATCCAGTTTATAGTATTTTTATAATAACATGAATGGACTAAGACACTAATGAATTAATGAGATTGGATGGTTGCTTCTAATGTCACTGGAAAAAAGAGTGAAAGAAAATAATGAGATCAGAAATTCAAATTCCTAGCTCAAGCACTGCAAAAATGACCTGAAAGCTTCTACGTGTGCCCTGAAGGAGATCCTCTCCTTTTATACCTGTAGCACTGGGATTTCTTTCAGTCAAATTCTGAACCATCCTACCATTTGCTGAATTACAATGCAAGTTCTTCTCTCAGCCCCTCAGTGTGCCTATTGTTAAAGTGGGGGTGTCAATCGAAAAAAAAAATAGGTCCTGTAAGCTGAAATATGGATGTGTGGGAAGACACTGATGAAACTGGGGGCACTGAACCTCCAAACTCTGATGAAACTTCTTTGCCAATAAAAGATGTCTCATCACTTCCAGTGGAAGTGGCTTCTCCAACCTCAGCTACTAGTGGTCATGACCTCTCCACCCCTCTCTGAGGAGATTAAACCTGCATTGCCTGAGGAAACCATAATGACCTTCTCTGAGGCAGTTGCCATGCAAGACAAACGCTGATTCTTCTCAGGACCTACTCCCTCTACTGTTCTTTGCTTCTAGATTCATAACTGGATTCAAGTCCCAATAGCTTCTTAAGGGGAAGCAAAAAACGTAGTCCACAAGGAGGTACACTACATTCCAAAATGATTGCTTGAGATTTTTTATGTATGTAAGCAGAAATCCAGGGAACATGTATGGGAATAGATATTAATGGTATAGCATAATGGTGGAAGAAACATTAAGTTGGATCAGGCTGAATTCATTAATACGAGCTCACTTAGAAGAAAGTCTGCACTTAATGTTGTGGTTCAGAAAGTTAAAAAGGGCTCTAACAGTTTGTTTGGTTAGTTGATTGAATCTTGGAGCAAAAGGTGGCCCAAAGTGCACAAATTAGAAATACAGGACTTGCCTTGGTTTAATGTGGAAGAAGGCATTCAAAGGGAGATTGGAATGCTAGAGTTGATTTGTCATTAAGACCTACTGACTCACACTAGGAGGATCCAGAAACAATACCTTTTACCACTACTGTGAGAAATAAATTTGTGAGAGGAATGCTGGGATCCTTGAAGAGCTCTGTGACTGCTCTTTCTGGTAGGCCAGACCTTCAAGTGGAGACTGCAGATGCTGAATTGGGAAAGCTAAATGCAATGGGAGCAATCAGATCCCGGGGTGGTAGTGGTCAAGCAGCTGCACTGCACTCCACCACCAAAGGCAATGCACAACAGAGTCAACCCAGCAGTCAGAATAGTCTGACTCACACAAGCCTATGGTGCTGGCTAATTGATCATGGCGTTCCTAGAGTGAAATAGATAGGGGGACTACTAAATTCTTACTTGATTTATACAAGCAGAAAAGTTCTAGGTCAAGTGAACAAAAATCTACAACTCCTCCATAGATTCTCAGAATTGGTCCAGTGCTCAGTTTCAGAACTTCTTGAATGAAGGGAAAGGTCAAGTCTCCTCAAGGAGTGACCCTGGTAAAATATTAGAGACTTGTACTGTTAATTTTTCTCCCAGGCTTTCCCAAAAGGGCCTGTGGTCGTTTCCCAGGTTAACTGTGTATTGGGGAAAAAGAAATAATTAGACTTTTTAGTACTGATACACTAACTCTGAACTGACACTGATTCCAAGAAACCCAAAATGTCACTGTGGCCCACTATTCAGGGTAGATTTTCATGGTGGACAGGTGACCAAAGAACTTTTAATTCAGGTCTGTCTCACGGTAGGCCCAGTGTATTCTCCAGCCCAACCATGGTTATTTAACTAGTTATGGAATACACAGTTGGAACAGATGGATACACTGAGCAGCTGGTAGAATCCCCGTACTCATTCTGTGACCTGTGGAGTGAGGGCTATTGTATTGAGAGAGACCAGGTGGAAATCACTAGAACTGGACTTATCAGGAAACTGGTAAATCTAAAGCAATACTGCATCCTGGAAGAATTGCCATCAAGGGCTTGAAAGATGCAGAAATGGTGATTCCTACCACATCCCCATAAAACTCACTTACTTGGCTTATGCAGAAGACAGATGGACCTGGGAGAATGACAGTGGATCATCATAAGCTTAACCAGGTGGTGACTCCAATTGCAGCTGCTGTACCAGATGTGATTTCATTGCTTGAGCAAATTAACACATCACTTGGTATCTGACGGTGCAGTTATTGATCTGGTAAATGCTTTCTTTTCCCCCTTTACTGATATTAGTTAGTAAAGATCACCAGAATCAGCTTGCTTTCAGCTGGCAAGGCCAGCAATACACGTTCACTGTTCTACCTCAGCACCATATCAACTCTCCAGACTGTATCATTTAGTTTGCATGAATTCTTGATAGATTTGTCCCTACCACAAGATACCACATTGATCCGTTACATTGATAAGATGCTGATTGGGCTTAATGAGCAGAGCAAGAAGTAGTAACTACTTTAAACTTATTGGAAAGAAATGTGTATAGCAGAGGATGTAAAATAAATTTGTCAAAAAATTCAGGGGCTTTATGCCTCAGTGAGATCTCTAGGGGTTCAGTGATGTACGACATCCTGAGATGTCCCTTCTAAGGTAAAGGATAAGTTATTGCAACTGGCTTCTCCTTAAAACAACAACAAAAAAGAAGTTCAACACCTAATTGACTCATTTATCTGATGACACAAAAAACAATTACTTTTGAGTGGAGACCAGAATCGGAGTTGACTCTGCAAAGGTCCAGGCTTCCGTACAAGTGGCTTTGCCACTTGGGCCATATGATCCATTAGAACTATGGGTACTTGAAGTGTCAGTAGCAGATAAGGGTGCCTTCTGGGAGCTTTGTCAGGCTACTATAAGTTAGCTGCATAGATGGCACTTAGGATTTTGGAGCAAATCTCTAACAGCCTCTGCAGATACCTACTCTCCTTTTTGAGAAACAGCATTAGGCTTGCTACTGGGCCTAAGTAGAAACTGAACACTTGACCATGGGCCACCAGTTATCATGCAACCTATTTGCCCATTATGAACTGCGAGTTGTTTGGCTCGGCATGAATTTGGGCACATATATCAGCAGTCCATTATAAAACAGAAGTGATAAATGTGTGATGGGATAGAATTCAACCAGGCCCTAAAGAAACAGGTAAACTACATGAAGAGGTGGACTCAAAGCTCACAGTTTCATTTCTGCTATACTGCTTTCCCCTATGAGATCCCTATGATCAGCTGTCAGAGAAGAGAAGACTAAATCCTGGTTTACTGATGGTTCTGAATTATACACAAGCACAACCTGAAAGCAGACAGCTGTAGCACTATAACCTTTTTCTTGGGCATCTCTAAAAGAAAATGACTAAGGGAAATCCTTCCTTCAAACAGAACCTGGTTGATCACTTTCCTTTGTAGAAAAATGGTCATATGTGATTATATATAGGCTGTAACCAATAGTTTAGCAGATGGTCAGGAACTTGGAAGGCACATAATTGGAAAATTTGTGACAAGAAAATTTAGAGATGAAGTATATAGACAGACATTTCAGAATGGGTAAGAAACATTAAGATATTTGTGTACCTGAACCAACTCCAAAACCAAAAGAAAGACAGCAAACAAAGAGGAACAACAACAACTCTCTAAAAACCTTATGATAGGGATCAACTCTCACATTTCAATAATTAGCCTGAATGTGAGTAGACTAAATGCATCACTGAAAAGACATAGAATGGCAAAATGGATAAAATATCACCAGGCAACAATATATTGCCTTCAAGAGACCCATTTCACTAGAAAGGACACACACAGACTCAAAGTAAGAGGATGGAAAAAAATTTTCAGGCGAATGGAACACAAAAGAAAGGAGGAGTCACAATCCTAATTTCAGACAAAATACCATTTAAGCTATCAAAAATTTAAAAAGATACAGAAGGTCATTACATAATGATATAAGTTTCACTACATCAACAAGAAATATCTATCCTAAACATATATGCACCCAACATAGGAGCACCAACTTTCATACAGCAGCTTCTAGGAAAACTCAAAAAAGACATCAACTCTAACACTATCATAGCTGGGGACTTTAATAGCTCACTCACAACCCTAGACAGATCATCAGGACAAAAAATCAGCAACGAGCCGGGCTCGGTGGCTCAGCCTGTAATCGCGTGCCTTTGGGAGGCTGAGGTGAGTGGATTGCCTGAGACCACGGGTTCGAGACCGCCCTGGGGAGGTGAGACCTCATCTCTACAATAAATCAAAAAAATTAGCTGGGCGTGGTAGTGTGTGCCTGTAGTTCCAGCTACTTGGAAGACTGAGGCGGAAGGATCACCAGAGCCCAGCAGGTCGAGGCTGCGGTGGCCGGGAGCAGCCACTGCACTCCAGTCTGGGCAACAGTGAGACTCTAACTCAAAAAAAAAAAACAAAAATAAATCAGCAATGAGATCCGGAACTTCAAAATGACTCTTGACCAGATGGACTTAATTGATACCTACAGAACACTTCACCCAACGACCACAGAATATACATTCTACTCATCACCGCATGGAGCATACTCTAAGATCAACCACATCCTTGGCCATAAATCAAGCATAAACAAATTTCAAAAGATCGAAATTTTGCCATGCACCTTCTCGGATCACAGTGGAATAAAAATAAATATCAACACCAACAAAGTTCCCCCCAAACCGCCAAAGACATGGACACTAAATAGCATGATGCTAAACAACTCCTGGATCAATGATGAAATCCAAACAGAGATTAAAAGATACCTGGAAACAAATGAAAATGAAGAAACATTTTACCAAAATATAAAGAACACTATGAAAGCTGTAGTAAGAGGGAATTCATATCTCTACAAACGCACATGAAGAAAATGGAAGGATCACAAATTAACAGCCTAACAAGTCATCTTAGGAAGCTGGAAAGGCAAGACCACAAAAACTCTAACTTCAGCAGAAGGATATAGATCATCAAAATAAAAGCCCAAATCTGGGACATAGAAGACAAAAAGATAATACAAAAAAATCAGTGAAATAAAAAGCTGGTTCTTTGAAAGGATAAATAAGATCAGTGGTCCCCTAGCTAGACTGACCAAGAAAAAAAGAAAAAAGCCCAAATAAATACAATCAGAAACACAAAAGATCAAGTCACATCTGAACTTGAAGAAATACAAGAGATCATTAGAGACTACTATGTACACTTGTATGGAAACAAACTTGAAAACCTTAAGGAAATGGAAGACTTTCTGACATCACACAACCAGCCTAGGTTGAAACAAGAAGAAATCGAGACCCTAAATAGACCAATAACAATAAAGGAAATTGACTATGTAATAAGAAAACTACCTACAAAATAAAGCCCTGGACCAGCTGGCTTTCCAGCAGAATTCTGTAAGACATTTTAGAAGGAGCTGATACCAACCCTACTGAAAGTATTCCAGACAGCTGGGAAAGAGGCAACCCTCCCCAAATAATTTTACAAAGCTAACATCACATTGATACTAAGCCAGGTAAAGACCCAACAAAGAAAGAGAACTACAGGCCAATATCTTTGATGAACATAGATGCCAAAATTCTCAACAAGATCCTAGGAAGCCGGATTCAACAACACATCTCAAAAATCATCCATCATGACCAAGTAGGCTTCATCCCTGGGACCCAGGACTGGTTCAGCATTCGCAAGACAATAAATGTAATTAAATACATCAACAGACATCAGAACAAAAAATACATGATTATATCATTAGATGCAGAAAAAGCTTTTGATAAAATCCAGCACCCCTTCTTGATAAAAACCCTTGAACTTCTAGGCATATGGGGAACATACCTCAAAATAGTAAAAGCCAACTATGAGAAACCCACAGCCAGCATACTCCTAAATGGACAAGAATTGGAACCATTTCCCCTGAAAACTGGAACAGGACAAGGATGCCCACTCTCTCCCCTCCTGTTCAATATTGTATTGGAAGTCCTGGCTAGAGCAATCAGAAAAGAGAAGGCTATCAGGGGTATCCAAATAGGAAACAAGACAGTCAAGTTATCTCTCTTTGCAGATGACATGATTGTGTACCTTGAGAACCCAAGAGAATCTGTTAAAAGTCTCCTTGCACTGATAAAGGACTTTGGCAAAGTCTCAGGGTATAAAATAAATGTGCCAAAGACAATCACATTTCTTTACACCAATAATAAACAAACAGAAACCCAAATAAAAAGCACAATTCCATTCACAATAGCCACAAAAAAAAATGAAATACCTTGGCATCTTCCTAACCAGAGATATGAAAGACCTTTACAATGAAAACTACAAATCACTGCTCAAAGAAATCAAAGATGACACAAACAAGTGGAAAAATATCCCATGCTCATGGATTGGAAAAATCAACATTGTGAAGATATCCATCTTACTTAAGGCAATCTACAGATTTAATGCAATACCCATCAAATTAACATTCTTCTCAGAGCTGGAAAAATCAATACAGGAATTCATATGGAAACACAAATGACCAAGAATAGCCAGAACAATCCTCAGCAAAAAACAAACAAACAAACAAACAAACAAACAAAGCATGAGGTATCATATTACCAGACTTCAAACTTTACTATAAAGCTACAATAATCAAAACAGCTTGGTATTGGTACAGGAACAGGCATATAGACCAATGGAATACAATTGAGATTCCAGAAGCAAAACCTCTATTTCTCAACCAACTCATCTTCAACAGCATTTCCACCATCTACCACTAGGGAGAGGAGAACCTATTCAATAAATGGTGCTGGGAAAACTGACTGACCACATGCAGAAGATTCAGACAAGATCCCTATCTATCCCCATACACAAAAATTAACTCTAAATGGATCAGAGACCTAAATGTAAAACCTCAAACCATAAGAACCTTAGAAAATGCAGGACACACCCTTATGAAAATTGGAACTGGTATCCAATTCCTGCATAAAACCCAAAACACACGGGCGTAAGAGATAAGATAGACAAGTGAGACATCATTAAACTGACAAGCTTCTGCAAAGCCAAAGTAACCATCTAGAGAGCAGGGAGACAGCCCACAGACTGGGAAGAATATTTACCAACTCCATGTCTGACAAAGGCCTAACATCTTGGATCTACAAGGAATTCAAATGTGCTGAAAAGAAAAAAACAAACAACCTCATTACAAAGTGGGCAAAAGATATGAACAGATACTTCTCAAAAGAAGACATATGAGTGGCCAACAGACACATGAAGAAATGTTCAGCCTCACTAATCATCAAGGAGATGCAAATTAAAACTACACTGAGATACTACCTAACTCCAGTCAGAATGGCTATTATCAATAACTCAAAAAATAGCAGATGCTAGAGAGGATGTGGTGAAAAGAACACTTCTACACTGTTGGTGGGAGTGTAAACTAGTACAACCTCTGTGGAAAGCAATGTGGCAATTCCTAAAAGCTCTAAATATTGACCTCCTTTATGACCCCACAATCCCCCTACTGGGAATATACCCTGAAGACCTCAAATCACTCTATCAAAAAGATACCTGCACAAGTATGTTTATTGCAGCATTGTTCACAATAGCAAGAACCTGGAACCAACCATGCTGTCCATCAAAAGAGGACTGGATTAAAAATATGTGGTACATTTATACAATGGAATACTCGCAGCCATAAAAAAGAACAAAATCATGAATTTTGCAGCAACCTGGATGGAACTAGAGTTATCATACTGAGTGATCTCTCACAGAAACAAAGATCTGAGTATCACATATTCTCACTCATAAGTGGACCTTGAACTATCGTAATACTATAAGAAAATGATTGACAGTGCCGGGAAACTATGTGGGGAGGCAGCGAGGGGAAGGGAGGTGGGATTAATGGCAGTCAATATTTGTCTGGGAATGGGGGGACACCCCTTACCAACAAGGGTGCCTGAATGATGCATATTTGTATACCTAATCTTTAACTGTACCCCACAATTTTAAAATAAAAAATGTTTAATAAAAAGAAAAGAAAAACTTAATCTACATGTAGAAAAAACTTCATAGTATATTTTCCATTACCTTGGAAGTCAGTATATTGAAAAGTTAGAATCATTGCAATACATCCACCAGAATTTACTTTTGTTGGTGACCATAAGTCTGACATCTTTCATACTGCATGTTGTACAATGATTTACTTTTCTTTATTCATTTCTTCTTTTGACCACTTCAAAGTGATTTTCCTATAAAATGCATTTGATCCCCCCCAAAATAGATATTTGTGTACCATATGAATGCTTACCAAAGGGTGAGGAGAATTTTTAAAATCACGTGGATAGAATGATCTCTTCTGTGGATGCCAACCTCTTTCCAAGACACTACTGTCATCACCCAGTGAGCTCATGAACAAATTGGCCATGGTGGCAGAGATGGAGATTTTGCTTGGGCTCAACAATATAGACTTCCACTCACCAAAGACAACCTGGATATGGCCACCATTGAGTGCCTAATCTGCCATCAGTAGAGACCAACACTGAACCCCCAATATGGCACCATTCTTTAAAGTGATCAACCAGCTACCTGACAGCAGGTTGATTACATTAGACTACTTCCTTCATAGAAGGGGAAGTGTTTTATTCTTACTAGAATAGACATTTATTCTGAATATGTCTTTTCCCTCCCTGCAAAAACTACCATCTATGGACTTATAGAATGCCTTATCCAACGTCATGGTATTCTACACAGCATTGCTTTTGAACAAGAAGCTCACTTAATAGCCAAAAATGTATGATGGACCCATATGGATGGGATTCACTGGTCTTATTACGATTATTTTTTACCTTCCTGAAGTAGAAGACTTGAGAGTGGTAAAATAGCCTTTTGAAGATTCCATTACATTTCCAGTTATGTGGCAATAGTTTGCAGGGCTAGGGCAGGTTTTCTGAAAGTTTTTATATTCTCTGACTCTTTTTCTCCAATAGCCAGTATTCATGTGTCCAGAAATTAAGGGGTGGAATTGGGAATGGAACAATTCACTATTAACTCTATGACCCATTTGCAAAATTTTTGCTTTTTGTTCTTGTGAACTTAAGTTCTACTGGCCTAGAGGTCTTAGTTCCAAAGGGAGAAATGCTTCCACCAAAAGACACAACAATGATTCCATTGAACTGGAAGTTAAGACTGCTGTTTGGACATTTCTTACTTCTTATGTCTTTGAATCAAAAGGAAAAGAAAGAAGTTACCAAGCTGGCTTATGTGATTGATTCTGATAGCCAAGGAAAATTGGACTACTATTTCACAATGAAGAAAAGGAAGAATATGTCTGAAGTACAGGAGACCCTCAGCACATATCTTAGTATCACAATGCCCTGTAATTAAAGTCAGTGGAAAACTACAACTCAATCCTGGCAGTACAACTAGTGGCTCAAACCCTTCAAGAACAAAGATTTGGGGTACTTCACCAGGTAAAAACGATTACCAGCCGAGGAGCTTGCTGAAGGCAATGAGAATACACAATAATACGTATAAGAAGGTAGTTATAAGTACTGGTTATGACTACCTGTCCAGTCATAAAATTAAAACTGTAATTGTCATGAGTATTTCTTCTGTATTTTGTTATGAATATGTTTGTGAATATGTTTATCTTTGCTTCCTTCCTTCCTTTTCTTATTATATAACATGAGATATTTGGATTTATATAGGAGTATTTAACTATTGTTAATTTTGCATCATAGTATCTAAGTTATGGGATACTAAAGAGAAGTACACAGGACTTTGACTCCTCTTCTGTTGAAAGGGTTTTGTGTGCTTTTGATTATCTGCAGTATAACTTTATCATATTAGGTATAATTATGACCTTACTATCATCTTCATTTGGAGATTAAATATGGCTTAAGGAGATGCCTATGGGTGTCAAGTTGACAAAGAATGGATTTATGATGGTTAATTTCATGTGTCATTTTTAGTGGGCAATAAGGTGACCAGATATTTGTTCAAACACATTTCTGGATGTGTCTATGAGGATGTATCTAGATGAGATTAACATTTGATTCAGTAGATTGAGTAAAACAGATTGCCCACCATAGCATGAGTGGGCTTCATCCAATCTGTTCAAGGACTGAATAGAATAAAAGAAAAAAAATTATTTCCTTCTGCTTGACTATCTTCAAATTGGGATATTAGGCTTCTTCTGTCTTCAGACTTGGACTGAAACTTATTCCATCAGCTCTTTCTAACTGCAGAGGCTGGATTTCTCAGCTTTTAAAATTATGGGGCTAATACCTTATAGTGAATGCATTTGTATATGAATATACACACACACACACACACACACACACACACACATTCATATACATATGTATTTGCATGTGTGTGTGTGAATATATATATATATATATTATATATATATATATATACACACATATATCTCCTATTAGTCCTGTTTTTGTGGAGAACGTAGGCTAATACAGGTATGACAATACAGGAGAGAATGACAATCTAAGAAAGCTTTAAGGGTGATTTAAAAAATGGTCAGATAAATTGTTAATAAACAAATAACTTCTTAAACATTTTGTTCATCCTTATATAATTATTCTATACTCAAATACTAATCATTTAAAAAAGTGATTAATGGTATATTATGTATATCTTTTCTCATTATCTTAAATAAATATGTTGATAAATTTATATGGTCTAATTGCTTTATAGCATTTTTATCTGAAGTAGTTTATCATGTTAACATTACATAAAATAAAGTTGAGCTTTTAAGTATCTACCAAAAGGTTTTGTATTCGACTTTAATTTCTTCTTTTTTAAAATATACCTGAAATGTTCTAGAATAGAATGGATTAAACTACTTCCAATTTGTCTCTGTGAATTTTATCCTCATTTAAAGATCCCTGAATGTCTCCCCCAGAGTTCTACTTTAATTCAGCACCTACAAAATAATTTTTTAGCCAGTTTCTCCCACTCTGTAGTTCTGGTTAATGAAATTACAGTTAGATTAATAGAACAATATGGATAGTACTTCAGCACACTATAATATATGTCAGAATTTAGTTGATGGCAAAAAATTATGCATAAGTGGGCTCGGTGGCTCAGCCTGTAATCCCGCGCCTTTGGGAGGCTGAGGTGAGTGGATTGCCTGAGCCTGCGGGTTCGAGACCCACCTGGGCAGCGAGACGTCATCTCTACAATAAAAAAAAAAAAAAAAAAAATCAGCCGGGCATGGTAGCGCACACCTGTAATTCCGGCTACTCGGAAGGCTGAGGCAGAAGGATCGCCGTAGCCCAGCAGGTCGAGGCTGTGGTGGCCGGGAGCGGCCACTGCACTCCAGTCTGGGCGACAGAGTGAGACTCCAACTCAAAAAAAAAAAAAAAATTATGCATAATAAAAGAATTTAAAGTTTTTAAACAAATGGTATGATAGAATTGATTATTGGGTAAAATAAAAAGAAGTGAACTCATAGAAACATAAAATTAAGACTGGCAGAGACTGTGATGTTGATTAGGGAGTGGTTGGGAGAATGATTTCCACTGAATAGCAAAGTAATAGAAGATTATATGAATAATGAATGGCCTCCTCCAACTTCTACAAAAGAAGAAAACAATAGACAGATACAACATTTCTTCTTCACTGAATGCACACAGTTAGAGACTCCAAGTCAATGCTTCACAGAACCCTAGGAAGTCATCCTTACGTAAAAAGTGCTGCTTCTTGCCAAGGCATATTCATTCCTCTACCTTCTCCTCATACTTCTTCGAGCTCCACCCAGTGTCTTTGTACATTACAAGGGAGAACACAGTTCTAATAAGTCAACTGTGCAGATGGCGCAGGGTTCAACATGAGGTTACATCTTGGAAAACATCAGCCTACAAGTGTAGAACCATAAGTGAGCTGTAGGCAGAAGTATCTAAAATAATACAACATAGCATTTCCCTTGTACTTTGTCTGTGGGGTGTTAAAGTTCCAAACAAGGAAGTTGGAAAGTGGTTCTATTTCAGTTCAGAAGACCTGAACCAGGTAAACTTTTGTTAGACATTGATGTGTGGCTAAGGCTCATAGATATTAGGCACCCTTTCATTTATACAGACATAAAACAGATGATTCGGTTAGCAGCTCATAGACAATGAGCAGCAACAAATGAAATTGATATGTTGTAATGGTACAGGCTGAGTCTGGATACTTCTGATTTAAGAATATGAGTAGCAAGGATAAAATAACAAAAATAATAGCACATGGTCTAATACAAAAAATGGGCTACCATATTGAAGCCCAAGAAAAGTTGGAAAATGATTTTTTACAAAAAATCTGAGATAATATAAGAAAACTATGCGAAAATCTCAGTTTTAAGCACAAAAAACCATGTGAAAGTCTCAGTTTTAAGCACAAAAATATGGTCTTTAAAAAACCTGCTTTATTTTATTACCAAAGAGAATAGCCAAGAAAAGCCAGGAATTTTAGTAACATTAGACAGAGAGGGGTGTGTATGTGTGTGTGTGTGTGTGTGTGTGTGTGTGTGTGTGTGTGTGTGTGTAGTTTTATATGTCAATCTTATATGTAATATAAACATCTAATTTGTAATGTGATATTTACATATTTGGATAGATAGGTAGATAAATGAATGGATAAGTGGGTAGATATAAACAGATAATACAAGAAGAAATCCCATACAATTTATTTTGCTCTCATTTGTTGGTAAAAAATGCCTTCAATAATATTCAACACTCATTCCTATGTTTTAAAGATTAATTTCTACCAAATAAATATGTATAGTATATCTTAAAATTATTTTTAAATTTATCCAGTATTATAATTAATAAAAACCAAGAATATTTGCTAATACTCTTACTAATTAACACAGACATTGATGTTTTCTCCAACACAATAAAATATAATACTGAAATAAGGGAAGGCAAATTTTTGTTATTATTTGCAGACAATATGACTATTTAAATAGAGAACACAAGGGAATAATCTGCAAAACTCTGAGAATTAATATTAAAGTTCATTACAGTGATTGGATACAAATTAAATGGCAAAAAAGTTGATAGTTTCTCTGTATAGCAGTCATAACCAATTAGAGTACATAATGAGAAAAGGTACTATTCACTAAATAGTAATATCTTATTAAGAAATACACATAATCTATATGAGGAGTATTGAAGTACTTTACTAAGCAATATAACTAAAAACTTTAATACAGTAGAAACACAGAAACTGCATTTTCATAATGGAACACTGGATTTCATAAAATATACAAAAACTTTCAAATTAATGGTAGTATTAATTAATTTTTATTCAAGATTATGATAAAATAATTCAAAAGTTCATTTGAAAGAATAACTAGGTAAAGATATCTACAAATATTATGGGGAAAGAAAAATAAATCAAATCTTCTAATATACTAAAACAGATGTTATATTATTATGCTCAAACACTCTGTAGTTCTGGTTAATGAAGTTACAGTTGGATTAATAGAACAAAATAGATAGTACTTCTACACACTATAATATATGTCAGAATTTTGCTCACAACAAAAAATAATGCATCATAATAAAAGGATTAAAAGTTTTTAAACAAGTGGTATGGTAGAATTGATTATTGGGTAAAATAGAAAAGGTAGAGACCACTCTACAACATACATTAAACACATGCCTTATAAATAGTTAAATACACTAAACAAGCATTCTTGAAAATTTTTTTAAGAAGTGTGTGATTCCACTTTCTTATTTGATCTTGGGACAGGCAAAACTACCTTAAAATATATTCAGACACACAGTAGCCCTATAGAATGCTTTATGAATGAAAGGTTCCATGGTCAAATATGTTCTGTAAATGCTGTACACTATATATCCCTTTGGAAATTTAATGCACATTAGCTTTCTAAAAGCATTAAAAACATGAAAGAAAATCACTTAAATTTATATATCTTCATTTTCTCCAAATTCATTAGATCATATAATTTTATTTCTTTAACAAAACTTTTTTTTTTTTTTTTTTTTTTTTTTGAGTTGGAGTCTCACTCTGTCACCCAGACTGGAGTGCAGTGGCTGCTCCCAGCCACCGCAGCCTCGACCTACTGGGCTCTGGTGATCCTTCCGCCTCAGCCTTCCAAGTAGCCGGAATTACAGGCATGCGCTACCACACCCGGCTGATTTTTTTATTTATTGTAGAGATGAGGTCTCGCTGCCCAGGCGGGTCTCGAACCCACGGGCTCAGGCAATCCACTCACCTCAGCCTCCCAAAGGCGCGGGATTACAGGCTGAGCCACCGAGCCCGGCTAACAAAACTTTTATAAGTCGTGTTTCCGAGATTACACTTTGGGAAAAGATATTCTAAGTATGAAAATAATGGTAGACATAATAGTTTTTTAAATTATCAGTGTATTTTATTAATGATATTAGGCTATTTTTGTCCAAAAAAATCCTAGGAAATGAAAAGGCAATTAATAAATTGTTGAAAATATTTAAAACAAAAGAATATTTTATGATACCTTTTAGTGTTTTAGCACTTAAAATCCAGATAAAGAGATAAATACTGCAGCATTGTTTACAATAGCAAAAATACAGCACCAACTGTGTTGCCCATTGAAAGAGGACTGGATAGAAAAAAAAATGTGGTACATATACACAATCGAATATTATGCAGCCATGAAGAAGGACAAAATTATGAACTTCACAGCAACTTGGATGAACTTAGATCCTATAATACTGAGTGATCTATCACAGTAACAAAGAACTGAGTATCACATATTCTCACTCATAAGCAGATCATAAACAATTATCATAATTACTATAGGAAAAGGATTGGCAGTAGTGGGACTCTGCCAGGGGAGGGGGAACACACTTCATCAACAAGTGTGCATAATGAGCATTTATATACCTAACCCTGAATTGTACCCCACATCTTTAAAATAAAAAAAGGTCCATTGCCAGACCATCACCACCATTGCCTTACTAGACTTTGGTGTGGCCATGTGCTCTTTGAGCTGTGGCTTTTGCCATGTTTCCTGGCTTTGAACACTTCCCCTACCTTGGGGAGGTGAATGTCCTCTTTATCTCTCTCTAATTTGCTTTCTTTCTTTCTTTCTTTCTTTCTTTTTTTTTTTTTGAGTTGGAGTCTCACTCTGTCACCCAGACTGGAGTGCAGTGGCCACTCCTGGCCACCGCAGCCTTGACCTGCTGGGCTCAGCCAATCCTTCTGTCTCAGCCTTCCATTATTTTATTTTTCAAAAAATATGAGATGGTTTCTTTCTTAATGGGCCTGGGAACCACGTCAGTTAATGAAACATTTGCAGTAATGTTTTTCTCAACAGTGTTTCACTGGGAGATGAGTACAGAGAATGGAGCCAGGTGGCTCCTGCAGAGTCAACAGAAACAAAGTGAGAAGAGAAAAAATAATCCTCTTCAAATACTCTGATGAATATATTCTAAACTGATCGAGCACAGTTCCTGGAAGCTAAAACAGATCAGCATTGGGGGAGAGGTGACTTGGCATTTTCTGAACTTTCTTTTTTTATATTAAAGATGTGGGCTACAATTCAGGGTTAGGGACATACATGGTCATCATACAGGTAAAATTTGGGCCTCCCTTCAGTCTCCACTTCAGTTGGCTTGAGATCAGGTACCCTTATTGATTTTGTGTGCCATCCTCTCCCTCCTCTGGCAGTTTCCCACCAAGCAATTTCAAAACACAAGTGTATGTGCATAATTTTTAGAATCAAATTCTTCAAGTACTAATCACATGTATAAATAAAAAGCAGTTTGGTAAGCACTGTTTTAAGTACATTAACAGACAAAAACAATCTCTGCTCCTTTTCATATTTCTTTAACATACTTATTTAGCAGAGCATGCTATAATTACATATTTATTATGCAGTAGTGTTAGTAAATTGCTAGTTCTTGTTTCAAATCTTATCCCCTCATTTGGTGTGAAAGATCCCAGTGGTTGAAAATTTATGAATATATATATATATTAAAAACAAGATCTTGACTTTATTGATCTTTCAAAGAGAAAAAATTGTTGTCCTAAAATTTCTACTCTTTTCCACATTGTGCTTCCAAGTCTGCAGAATACTCATTAAAAACTGAATGACTTCTAAAAGTAAGTAAACAGCAAGGCCTCCAAAAATATAGTCTACTAAGTCATTGCTTTAAAGGTCAGAATTGTTTCTTTGACAACAGTCTACATCCTGAACAATCATATTGGGATTTCTGAAAATTACGGAAAGAGTTAACTAGTACGAAGAAATAAGATTTACCTATGTTACCCTTCACATAGTGTAGGATTTGGGATTTGCCAACAATTATTTCCCATGAGAAATGAGAAGCCTTGTTATAATTTTGAAACGAAACCCACTGATAATGATCTACCACTTTAATATAAAGCAAAACCAGTCTTAATGCTTTCAGGTGACACTGACTGTAAAGCCCCTTATCATTTAGCCATTCAGTAAAGGCATTCTTTGGGGATAATTGTGGAGAAAATGAGAAGAGTAAATATGGCAAATGAAAAAACTGGGAACAGGTTATTGTTGTTTTCTGAAGGCAGATATAATTTTATTTGATAAGAAAATCATTGTTAACTGAATGTTAAGTTAATTTTCTTTTCGAAACAGAAAATAGCATTAAACCTTCGTTGTTTTAGTTTTAGAATACTGGTCTCCTGATCGTTTATCCAGAAAAAATGGGGTCCCTAAACTTTAACGTATTGCTATTTTTTCCCAATAGCCGTAGGCAAAGATACTCATGCCTTATTTTCTCCATCTGTAGAATGGCAGTAATGATACTTACCTGCCTTTCAGGAGTGTTATGAGGCTTAATTAGTTGTTTGTAAGATACTTTGCAGTTGAAGAACTCAGGGTAAATGCTAAGTACCATTATTATTATAGCAATCTTATGTTCTGTGCATCATTGCATTTTTTTCTTTTCAAAATATTGTAATTTTCCATCTGTCATTTGTAATTCATCAAACAAAAACTAAATTTTTAAAATGTTCTCACCCTGCTGAGAAATGTATCTAAGTAAAAGTCTCAAGGCAATATGCAGAGTACCCAAGTGCTTTGAGGCAGTCTCTCAAAACTCACTGTCACCAAGCAACAATGTGACACAGCCCATGTATAACTATTTTCAGAAATGCTCACGGTCCTGCAAATATTCTAATACTGAAAATAAATGAAAACCAGTGAGGACTTAGACTTTGAGTATTACCAGAGCTATATTTTGATTCTATAATAGTGAAAAGCTATTTGAAGTGATGTTGGATTCTGCCTCTTTTTTGTCCTCACCTCTTCTCTCTCTCTTGCTTTCTACTTTCCTTGTCCTATCTCCATTCTTTTAAAAATATAGTCAAAGAAATTTTATATGAACTGGATTTGAATTCATAAATATTTTTTTTTTCCTGTTACGTGCCAGTGAAGCTTACTGTGTCTACTTGTATATATATTTAACATTATTTTTCCAGTCCTGTTTCCCTTCTGTTTGGGCCTCCTTCACTACAGCCAACATTAAATGGCGAGCAACAAATAAAGATACATTACAGCAAGTCTAAGCACGATTGTCTCCCCAATACATGCTCTTGATAAATGCCCTGTTCCAGCTAAAAAAGATGTATAACGTTTCCCATATACTAAATTTAGTGGTGAAAATCTTTAATAACTAAAACTGACTATAATTTCCTTCTTTAGACTGTTCTATTTCAAGGTCTCATAAATCCTTTTTATTGATTAGTTTTACACAGAATGCTGTAGAGCTCTAAACACAAGAAATTAAACTGAATGGCAGGTGGATTTTTTTCATGGTCTTTCAGCTAACCCAGCAAAAAAGAATTTTAATGTAATGGTTGACTTTGTGAACACTTACTCTTTGTTTATTATTTTTAAAAATCCTGCTAATTGTGTAATTTTGTGTTTCTTACTTTTATTCAAATCTAATGGAGAAATTAACAACAACTTAAAATACTGACGACTTTTTTGCCTATTTTAAGTATGTCATCTGAATTCACATATTGATATACATTATCTCATAAGAAGAAATTATAAAATTTATCCTCAAAATGAATGGCAGATAATTATGAGACTGGCTTCTGAATGGAATGTCAAAAAAATCTCCTGTATGGAGTTGGAGATAGATTTCAGATATGCCTTCAATTTAGCTAATTAATACATACTTCCAATGATATGTTTGAATGGGAAATACATATCCTTCTAAAAATATACTCATATAATAAGGCACAAATAGTTGAAAGATTTTAATGCATAAAAGGGAATGACAGGCGTTTTGAGGTACTTTTCAGCCCCTGCATATTATTCTTACCAATTCTGTTTTCTCTGAAAATGAGATGTTTTCTTTTCTAAAATTTTTTTTTTTTTTTTTTTTTGAGTTGGAGTCTCACTCTGTCGCCCAGACTGTGAGTGCAGTGGCCGCTCCCGGCCACCGCAGCCTCGACCTGCCGGGCTCCAACGATCCTTCCGCCTCAGCCTTCCGAGTAGCCGGAATTACAGGCATGCGCTACCATGCCCGGCTGATTTTTTTTTTTATTTATTGTAGAGATGAGGTTTCGCTGCCCAGGCGGGTCTCAAACCCGCGGGCTCAGGCAATCCACTCACCTCAGCGTCCCAAAGGCGCGGGATTACAGGCTGAGCCACCGAGCCCGGCTTCTAAAAATTTAATTTGGGGCAATCCCTTCGGGTCCCCTCCACTGTGAAAGTTTTTCCGTCCTCTCAATAAATCTTGTTTTCTCAAAAAAAAAAAAAAAAAGAAATTTTATTTTATTTTAAAGTTGTGAGATACAAGTCAGGATTTCACAAATAAGTGGTTTTGTACAAGTGAAGGTTTGGGCCTCCCATTAGACCTCACTTCACCTAGATTAGGGATCAGGCACCTTATCAGTGTTATGTGCCCCTCTTCCCTGGCAGTCTCCTGCTACTGCTATGATGGGTGTTCAGGGTCCACTTATGAGTGAGAACATGAGTACTCAGTTCTTTGTTGCTGTGACAGATTGCGGAGTACGATAGAATCCAAATCCATCCAATTTGCTGCAAAGTCCATAATTTTGTCCTTCTTTATGGCTGTGTAATATTCCATCATGTATATGTACCACATCTTTTTTTATCCAGTCCAGTTTTGATGGAAAACACGATTGGTTTCATGCTTTGGCTATTGTGAATAGTACTGCAATAAACATGTGTGCACAGGTATCTTTTTTGTAGAATGATTTGAGTTCCCCTGGGTATATTCCCAGAAGGAGGACTGCTGGGTCATATAGAAGGTCAGTTTCTAGTTCTTTCAGGAATTGCCACATTGTTTGCCACAGAGGTTGAATTAGTTTTCACTCTCACCAATAGTGCAGAAGCGTTTCCTTTTCTCTGCATCCTCACCAGCATCTGTTATTTTTTGTTTTACTTTTATTTATTTATTTATTTATTTATTTATTTATTTATTTATTTATTTATTTATTTATTGAGTTGAAGTCTCACTCTGTCACCCAGTCGCTCCCGGCCACTGCGGCCTCGACCTGCTGGACTCCGGTGATCCTTCTGCCTCAGCCTTCCAAGTAGCTGGAACTACAGGTGTGCGCTATCATGCCTGGCTAATTTTTTTGATTTCATTGTAGAGCTGAGGTCTCGCCAAGTTGGCCAGGCGGGTCTCAAACCTTCGGGCTCAGGCAATTCACTCACCTCAGTCTCCCAAAGCGCTGGGATTACAAGCTGAGTCACCAAGCCCGGCTGTTTTTTGTTTTATTAATGATGGTTATTCTTACTGGATTTAGGTGGTATCTCAGTGTGAATTTGAATTGCATTTCTCTGATGATTAGTGAGACTGAGCATTTTTTCATGTGTCTGTGGGCTGCTCATATATCTTATTTTGAGAAGTGTCTATTTATGTCTTTTACCCACTTTTTAATGGGGCTATTTGTTTTTGTTTCTTTTTTTCTTTCAGCACGTTTGAATTCCTTGTAGATCCTGGAAACCTCCTTGCACTGATAAAGGATTTTGGCAAAGTTTCAGGGTATAAAATAAATGTGCAAAAGATAGTCATATTTTTATACACCAACAACAAACAGGCAGAGAAACAAATTAAAAAGTACAATCTCATTTACAATAGCCACAATAAAATGGAAATACCTTGATGTCTTCCTAACCAGAGAAGTGAAAAACCTTTACAGCGAAAACTGCAAAACAATGACCAAAGAAAAGAAAACACAAACAAATGGGACAAAATTCCATGCTCATGGATTAGAAGAATCAACATTGTTAAAATGTCCACCCTGCAGAAGGCAGTCTACAGATTCAATGTAATACCCATTAAATTACCATCATCATTCTTCTCAGACCTGGAAATGACAACACAGAATTTCATATAGGAACAAAAATGATCACAGATGGCCAAAACAATTCTCAGCAAAAGGAACAAAGCAGGAGTTTCACAATATTTTAAGTCTACAATAATCAAAAGAGTCTGTTATTGGTACAAGAACAGGCATACAGACCAATGGAACAGAATAGGGAGATTCTGGAAGCAAAACCTCAATTTCTCAACCAACTCATCTTCAACAAAGCCTCTACCAGCAACCACTGGGAAGAGGAAAACCTATTCAGCAAATGGTGCTGGGAAAACTGGCTGACCACATTCAGAAGAATGAAATAGGACCCCTACATATAATCATACACAAAAATCAACTCCAAAGGGATCAAAGACTTAAACATAAAACTTCAAACTATAAGAATCTTAAAATCTTACAGAAATTGGGATAGGCAACCAATTCTTGATCAAAACCCGACATGTCCGTGCCATAAAAGATAAAATAGACAAGTGGGACCTCATCAAACTGAAAAGCTGCTAAGCAAAAGAAACCATTAAGACAGTGGGGAGACAGCCTACAGAAAAAGTATTTGCCAACTATAAATCTAACAAAGGATATACGTTTCAAATGAGGAAAAAGAATAGGAGCACATCTGTGAAGACTTTGATTTCCTTTACTCTTGAGGTGCTGACATTTCTGAAGTCACTCTATTTAGAAGCTTCTATCTCCCAATTAAAATAGTTGGATACAGAGCATGAAGAGATCTTAGAAATCTCATGTCTCATAGCCAAGTAGATAACTCATGTAGAAGAACTATTTATGTCACAAAGAGTGACTCAGCATGTCATGGACAATACTGTCTTGTTTGTTTAGAAATATCAGAGTGAAAAATGACTGTGAGTTGCCTGAAATTCACTTATTTTGAGGTCATGTGACTCAGACTCTTAAGGGATAAGGAACTTATTTTAGGGAGAGAAATAAGAAGCAGGTAGAGAAGAAGAATAAGAAGTAGCTACTGGTGATTCTGGCTCAGCGATTAAAAAGCATAGAAACATTCAACCTAGGACAGGAACACACAACACATAATGAGAAAAGGAATTTTTAAAAATAAATATTTTATTTTAAAGATGTGGGGTACAATTCAGGATTAGGTATACAAGTGGACATCGTACTGGTAAAGTTTAGACTTCCCTTTGGTCCCCACTTTGCCTGGTTTGAGATTAGGTTCTTTTATTGATGTTATGTGTCCCCCCTACCCCAGCAGTATACTGCTACTGCCAATTCCTTTCTTACAGTATTATGATAAATTTTCAGGGTCTGCTTATGAGTGAGAACATGTGGTACTCAGTTCTTTGTTTCTGTGATAGATCACAGAATATGATAGACTCTAAATCCATTCAAGTTGCTGCGAAGTCCATATGTTTGTCCTTGTTTATGGCCGCATAATAATCCATCATAGGCCGGGCTCGGTGGCTCAGCCTGTAATCCCGCGCCTTTGGGAGGCTGAGGTGAGTGAATTGCCTGAGCCCGTGGGTTCGAGACCCGCCTGGGCAGCGAGACCTCATCTCTACAATAAATCAAAAAATCAGCCGGGCGTGGTAGCGCGTGCCTGTAATTCCAGCTACTCGGAAGGCTGAGGCGGAAGGATCACCAGAGCCCAGCAGGTCGAGGCTGCGGTGGCCGGGAGCGGCCACTGCACTCCAGTCTGAGTGACAGAGTGAGACTCCAACTCAAAAAAAAAAATAATAATAATAATCCATCATGTACATATACCACATTTTTTTTTTTATCCAATCCAGTTTCTATGGGCAGCATGGCTGGTTCCATGTTTTTGCTTTTGTGAATAGTGCTGCAATAAATGTGCATGTGCAGGTATATTTTTTTATAGAAAAATTTGAGTTCCTCTGGGTATATTCCCAATGGTGGATTACTGGGTTATATGGAAGGTCAGTTTCTAGTTCTTTCAAAAATCACCATGCTGTTTTCCATAGAGGTTGAACAAGTTTGCACTCCCACTAGCAGTATAGAAGTATTATTACTTTCAATGGAGTTGTTTGTTTTTTCCTTTCGGCACGTTTAAGTTCCTTGTAGCTCCTACATGTTATACCTTTGTCAGATATATAGTTGGCAAATATGTTTTCCTATTCTGTGGGATGTCTTCCCACTCTCTTGATGGTTTATTTTGCTCTGCAGAAGTTTTTCAGTTTAATGAGGTTCCACTTGTCTATCTCATATCTTATGGCAAGGACATCTGGGATTTTGATCAGGAATTGGTTACCTAATGCAGTTTTTGTAGGTGTGTCTCCTGCATTGCCTAAGATTCTTATAGCTTGAAGTTTTAAGGTCTTTAATTCATTTGGAGTTGATTATTGTGTATGGTGATAGGTAGGGGTTCCGTTTCAATCTTCTGCTTGTGGTCAGCCAGTTTTCCCAGCACTATTTACTGAATAGACCTTCCTCTCCCCAATGGTGGTCAAAGATGAGTTGGCTGAGAAATCAAGGTTTTACTTTCAGAATGTCTATCCTGTTCCATTGGTCCGTATGCCTGGACCAATGCCTGGCTGTTTTGATTACTGTAGCCTTATAGTAAAGTTTAAAGTCTGAAAGTGTGATATCTCCTGTTTTGTTTCTTTTCTTTTCTTTTCTTTTCTTTTTGAGTTGGAGTCTCAATGTGTGGCCTAGGCTGGAGTGCAGTAGCACTTCACGGCCATCTTAGCATCGACCTGCTGGGCGCTGGTGATCCTTCCACCTCAGCCTTCCAAGTAGCTGGAACTACAAGTGCACACTACCACACCAGCTAATTTTTGATTTGTTGTAGAAACGAGGTCTCACCAAGTTGCCCAGGCTGGTCTCAAACCCACGGGCTCAGGCAATCCACTCCACTCGCTGTGGCCTCCCAAAGTATTGGAATAATAAGTTGAGGCAATAAGCCTGGCTCTGCTTTGTTTCTTGTGGTAAGGATTGTTTTGGCTATTTGTGGTCGTTCATATTTCCATATGAGTTTCTATATTGTCATTTCCAGGTCTTAGAAGAAAGATGTTGGTAATTTAATGGGTATTGCATAGAAGAAGCCAAGGTCGTCCTTCCTTCCTTCCTTCCTTCCTTCCTTCCTTCCTTCCTTCCTTTCTTTCTTTCTTTGATATTTTGAATGGGATTGTGGTTTTTATTTGGTTCTCTGCTGGCTTGTTGTTGATGTATAAGAATGCAACTATCTTTTGCATATTTATTTTGCCCCCTGAGACTTTGCCAAAGTCCTCTATCAGTGCAAGGAGATTTTTGACAGATTATCTTGGACTTTTGAGGTATAGGATCATATCGTCGGCAAAGAGGGATAACTTAATTTCTTTTCCTATTTAGCTACACCTGATATCCTTCTTTTGTCTAATTGCTCTAGCTAGGACTTCAAATCTATGCTGAACAGGAGGGTTGAGAGTGAACAGCATTGTCTTATTCTGATTTTCAGGGAAAATGTTTCCAGTTTCTGTCCATTTAGCGATATGTTGGTTGTGGGTTTATTGTAAATGGTTCTTACTATTTGAGGTATGTTCTATCCATTTGAGAGTTTTTATAAAGAAGGAATGCTGGATTTTATTGAAATCTTTTTCTGTATCTAATAATATAATATAATCATGTGGTTCTTGTTTTACATCTGTTGATGTATTTAATTATATTTATGGTCTTGCAGATGTTGAACCAGCCTTGCATCTCAGGGGTGAAACCTATCTGGTCATGGTGGATGATTTTTGAGATATGTTGTTGGATCTGGTTTGCTAGAATCTTGTTGAGAATTTTTGTATCTATGTTCATTAGGGATATTGACCTGTAGTTCCCCCCGCTCCCTTTTTTTGTTGTTGTTGAGTCTTTACCCAGTTTGGGTATCAGTGTGATGTTGGCTTTGTAAAATGATTCGAGGAGAATTCTTTCTTTCATAATTGCCTGGAATACTTTCAGTAGGAATTGTATCAACTCCTTCTTGTATGTTTTATAGAATTTTGCTGGAAACCCTTCTGGTCCAGGGATTTTTTTTTTCTTTTTGTAGGTTGTTTATTTATGATAGACTCAATTTCCTGGGTTATTATTGATCTATCTAGGGTTTCAATGTCTTCTTGTTTCAACCTTGGGTGTTTGTGTGATGTCAAAAAGTCCTCCTCCTTTTCACTTAGGTTATCAAGTTTGTTTCCAAACAGGTGTATGTAGTAATTTGATAATCTTTTGTATTTCTTTGGGGTCGATTGTGATTTGATCTTTTGCATTTCTAATTGTGTTTATTTGAGCTTTTTCTCTCTTTTTCTAAGAAAAGTAATTTTATGAATACTCAGCTAAATAAAAGAAATCCTAACAGTAAAAGAGGTTGAAGAAAATGTGCTTCTTTATAGAGCAGATTAAGTCAAATGGCAGAAGTTTAGAAGATCTATTTTCTTTCAGAATTATTAGCTCTGCAGACTACATAACTATGTATGTATGTATGCAAGTATATGTGATTACACAGAGAAGGAACATAGGGAGGACACCACATGAGGCCAGCACTGTATATGCCTTGGATTCACTTCACACATGGAACTATATGATCTAACATGGGTAAAGTAGAAATCATGCTTATCATGTTTTGCCCCAAATTAGTGATATACGTGTGTATACTCATGGCATAATCACATATAGGAAGTTCTTTTTTAATAAAGTTGTTTTTTAATAATGCTTTTTCTTTCAGAACTTTGAATTAAATAATTTCAAGTCACCTGACCTCTCAGGACTTGACTTTCGTCCTTTGTAATAGATTATAATTTTCATTCTATGTTATACAAGGAATCTAGATCAGTGGTTCTAAATTCTGGTTACATACCAGAATCATCTAGGAAGAGATTTTTAAAGATAGGATAGCCAGAACCCAGTCCAGAACAATTAAGTCAAAAGTTCTGGAGTGTGAATCCAAGGCATAGATTTTTTTTAAGTTCCCCCAGATGATTTTGATGTGCAGTCAGATTTAAAATCCAATGAACCTAATGCTTATTATGAGCTCTTCTAAATTTAATATTCAAAATACCAGACACTTTATACAACAACATAGAGAATATATAAATACCCCATTGTTTGTATTGAATGGAGGGGGAGGTAAATGGAATGGGTGAATATGGTGTGTTATAAATAGAAGCTATGGCTATATTATAATTTGAGGAAACAATTTCAAAGACCGAGCCCAATGTGGTGAAAAGATGTATGAGTCTGGAAAAAGAAGACAGAATTGGTAATAAACTTGAAGATTCCATAAAATGAAAATACTTAAGTCATTGTAGTCAATAAAACACCTGATGTTGATCCATAAACCCCAATACACGGACCTTGAAAGGTGGTGCAACCTATTTGTTGCACAACCCCTAGTCACCAAACTAGCACCAAAACGGGGAATTATTGGGTTATTATTGGTCTATCTATTGGGAACAACTTTGATTAAGCAAGGAAATGTGGGCTTGTTACTTCCAAGAAACTGTTCACAGTAAAATAACCTCAATGAGTAGATGATGTAAAATTGCCTAGCACTGTGCTTCATGCTGCTGTTATTAACATTGTTGTTTTTATCATTACTATTATATTCCAGTAAATTTGTGAATTTTCTTTGTTAAATATCCAACTTCTTGTAATACTTCTTTTTTCAACAAAAAACTTTAAAAGTCTTATGAATGATGATATTGGTTAACACCAGAAAACTAAGCTAAAAAACACACACTTCCCAATTTTCAAATTACTGTGCATGTAACTGGTTGTTTGTTTTTATAATTGTCCACTGCTGTATTACTGTAGACTATCTTTGCCTTAATAATGTCGAATTCACTGTAGATTAAGGCTAGAAAGCAATGGCTCTCAACCAGTGGCAATTTTGCCTCCCAAGGCATGCTTGGCAATAACTGTGACATTTTTAGTTGTCACATTGAGAATGGGGATGTGCACTACTGATATCTAGTGAGCAGGTCCAGAGATCCTGCTAAACATTTAACAGTGTGAACAAGCAGCCTCTTACAACAAAGAATGATCTAGATCCAAAGGTTAATAAGACTGAAGTTGAGAACGCCTGCCCTAAAATAAGAGCACTTGCTTCGGTGCTATTTACAAAGTGAGTAAGAAAACATACACTTTGACTTAATAATAAAAGTCACAATAATATTAAAATAGTTTAAATATTATTTTAAAAATATGATCTTGAAAATATACCTGTTAGTAAACAGTTATGACCAAGGTATTAAACAATTATTTTTATTGCTGAACTTAGAGAAGTGAAAAGGCAAACTGGAGACCTCAAAATTTCACAGACTGTCAGGTGTGTGTGTGTGTGTGTGTGTGTGTGTGTGTGTGTGTGTGTGTGTATGTGTGCACGTGTGCATGCACATTCATGCATGTGTTTTATATCAAATGCATTTATTGAACATAGATGCTAAAATTCTCAACAAGATTCTAGCAAATTGGATCCAACAACACATCTCAAAAATCATCCACCATGACCAAATAGGCATCATCCCTGGGATACAGAGCTGGTTCAACATCTGCAAGACCATAAATGTAATTAAATACATCAACAGATGTAAAGACAAATACCACATGTTTATATCATCAGACGCGGAAAAAGCTTTTGATAAACGCCAGCACCCCTTCTTGGTAAAACCCTCAAACATCTAGGCATAGATAGAACATACCTCAAAAGAGTAAGAGCCATCTACGAGAAACCCACAGCCAATATACTGTTAAATAGGCAGAAACTGGAACCATTTCCCCTTAAAACCAAAACAAGACAAGAATGCCCACTCTTACTTCTCCAGTTCAACATAGTATTGGAAGTCCTAGCTAGAGTAATCAGACAAGAGAAGGAGATCAGCGGTATTCAAATAGGAAAAGAGGAAGTCACATTATCCCTCTTTGCAGACAACATGATTCTATACCTCAAAGACCCAAGAGAATCTGTCAGAAATCTCCTTGCACTGATAACGGACTTTGGCAAAGTCTCAGAGTATAAAATAAATGTGCAAAAGACAGTTGCATTTCTATACATCAGCAACAAACAAACAAACCCAAATAAAAGCACAATCCTATTCACAATAGCCACAAAAATATGAAAAATGTTGGCGTCTTCCTAAACAGAGATGTGAAAGACCTTTACAATAAAAACTAAAAAACACTGTTCAAAGAAATCAAAGATGACACAAACAAATGGAAAGATACTCCATGCTCCTGGGATTTGGAGAATCAACATTGTTAAGATGTCCATTCTATCCAAGTCAATCTAGAGATTTAATGCAATACCCATTAAATTACCAGCAGTATTCTTCTCAGACCTGGAAATGACAACACAAGAATTCATATGGAGGCATAAACAGCCACAAATAACCAAAACGATCCTCAGCGAGAAAAACAAAGCGGGAGGTATCACACTCCCAGACTTTAAACTTTATTATAAAGCTACAATAAGCAAAACTGCCTAGTATTGGTATAAGAACAGGGATATAGACCAAAGGAACAGGACAGAGATTCCAGAAGCAAAACCTAAATTTCTCAACCAACTCATCTTTGACCAAGCCTCCACCACCAACCACTGGGGAGAAGAGAACTTATTATGGTGCTGGGAAAACTGGCTAACCACATGCAGAAGATTAAAACAAGACCTCTACCTTTCACCCTACACAAAAGCCGACTCTAAATGGACCAAAGACCTAAACATAAAACCTCAAACTATAAGAACCTTAGAAAACGTAGGAGACACCCTTATGGAAACTGTAATGGGCAACCATTTCCTGATCAAAACTCCAAGTGCCCATGCCATAAGAGATAAGACCTCATTCAACTGAAACCATCAAGAGAGCAGGGAGACAGCCCATGGACTGGGAAAAAATATTTGCCAATTGTATTTCCTGACAAAGGCCTAACATCTAGGATCTACAAGGAACTCAAATATGCCGAAAAGAAAAAAACAAACAGCCCCATTACAAAGTGGGCAAAAGATATGAATAGGCACTATTCAAAAGAAAACATATGAGCTGCCGGCAGATACATGAAAAAATACTCAGCCTCACTAATCATCAAAGAAATGCAAATTAAAATCACACTGAGCTACCACCCAACTCCAGTCAGGATGGCCATCATCAGTAACCAATAAAAAAAAACAGATACTGGAGAGGATTTGGCAAAAAGAGAACACTTCTACACTATTGATGAAAGTGTAAACTAGTACAACCTCTGTGGAAAACCAATTGGCATTTCCTAAAAGGTCTAAAAATTGATCTTCCATATGACCCCACAATCCTCCTATTGGGAATATACCCGGAGGAACTCAAATCACTCTATGAAAAAGATACCTGCACACATATGTTTATTGCAGCATTGTTTGCAATAGCAAAAACATGGAACCAACCATACTGCCCATGGAAAGAGGACTGGATCAAAAAGATGCGGTATATATACATGATGGAATATTAAGCAGCCATAAATAAGGACAAAATTATGAACTTCACAGCAACTTGGATGAACTCAGAGTCTATAATACTGAGTGACCTATCACAGAAACAAAGAACTGAGTATCACATGTTCTCATTCATAAGTGGATCTTGAACAATTGTCATAATACCATAAGAAAGGGATTGGCAGTAATGGAAAATTGACGGCGGGGGTGGGGGGATGGGATCGGCAGGAGTGGGATTTTTCCTGGGGTGGAGGGAAGTGGAGGTGGGGTGGGGGTGGCCAAACACCTCTTCAACAAGGGTACTTGCATAATGAGCATTTGTATACCTAAGTCTGAATTGTACCCCACATCTTCAAAGTAAAAAAAAAAGAAAATTTTAAAGACATTTATAGAAAATAATAAATTCAAGCAAACCACAACCACTAAGCAAGTTCTGAAGGGCAGAATGAAGAGGGGAATGTTTGAGGACACAAGCGGTCATCTGGAAAAAAAAAAGTATTTATTCATTCATTCATTATTTATTTTGTTTATCATTGATTCAGTCATTTTCCTAAGAGGAGGATTGACTAGAAATTATTCATTTATCTGGCAACAGAGCAAAATAGAGCTTATTTTTTTTTAAACTTACCTCTTAATCTTGAAAAAGCCAGCCTTGAAACTATGGACCTAAATAAAACCTACGTACAATTCTTGCCACTGACTCTTTGGAAAGATTGAAAGACTGATTGAATACTCACATATGACACTCGGGTTCACAAAAATCTCATGTGTAACAAATGGGTAACCCCTGTGCTTCTCAAAGGCCCCTTTAAAGCTGTCTTCTTATATATAAACCAGCAGTACTATTGCCGATTCATTCTGACCACACCTTTTGGCTGATTTTGAGTGTGTAAGCAATCAGCCATGTGTGCACCTTTTCTGGGGTGGAGTGATTGACAAAAACTTGGAAATAATCTCTGGCTGAACTGCCCTGTTCTGTGAACAAAGAGCGGCTTATCCAATGCCTGGAAGTTACAAGCATAAGAGTTCTGTTTTGCCCTTCGTTTTTCACACAGATAAAAAGCTGGAATTATCAGCTAGATGTTACTCTTTGCATAAAGCCTTTTTTTTTCTAAGAAAGGATAAATGTGTATGTATAAGTTGTTATTTTAGAAACACTTATCATACCCCAAAACGAGGTCCCTTGATCTCTTTCAGAGTGAAAAACAGCTTCCTGTTAGGTGATTTTTACTAACAGAGCTGCTCATGTTGAGACAGAGAGAGGAAAAAAAGAATGGAAAAAATAACCCTCACAATTGCACAAAGGACGACTTTAGAGGAGACCTTCAAACACCGAAAATCAGCCCAATGTCCTGCCGATCATTATTGAGACATCTGTATTCACTTCACACTGACCCACGGACTAATCAGCCAGGAAGTGCAACAAGCACTGGCAGAAAGTATACAAAGATAAAGTACCAAATGGCATGAATATTAAAATCATAAATACAATAAAACAAGATAATGAGTGTCCTTAATTATAATAAAGCTAAAGCCCAATTAAAACATAATCACTGAGTTATTATTCAGAATTTTTAAGAGATCATATTTAGCTGATTTGTTACACTCATTTCTCTTTAAAAGATTTCATCATCACACTTTTTTTTGCATATCCACTTTAAGAAGATTCATTTATCCATCTAATTGAATAATTAGGCTTTTTTGATTAATTGTTTTAAATAGTTTCATGTCATGGGTATCTTCTCACTGAAATGCTTTTATATTATCTTCTGTGCCATGATGTTCCTGCTATAAATTACAAGTAATCACATCTTTTCACTCATCCTTCTGGCACATCCAAAGAGGAATGGGTATAGTTGGAGAGTTTCCTACTGGTTCTTTTTTCTGTCCCTCACTTTCCTTTCTGGATCTCACAGCTGCACGTAGTTCTGAGCTTCATCATACGTGATCATTTTAAACAACGAAGCTATGAAGTAATGGTGGCTATCTACCTTCTTATGTTCATCCCTGCCATTGCATACAAGATTCACAGCTTCAAAGGTTTCCCCAGGGGTCCTAGCCCAGCAGAAAATCCTGATTATAAGTGACATTTGAGTGGATTTTTAGAATTAGTTTATTAACAATTATATCCAACCCAAGGCTCTTTATTAACAGTATCAAGACAGTCGCCCAGGACAGAACCCAATGCTGCTGTGTTATCTTGGCATGAAAGTAATTTCTCACATGGGAAATGATCTCAAAGATTATCTGAAGGTCAGCATTGGGGGATGATGCCTCCTTCTAAGATGAGAGAGTCTGAAATCATGGAAGCCAGTCCCAGGGTGGGAGAGAGAGTGGGACTTTACTTTTGACAGCCACCTTGCTTCTCCCTCAGGATCAGACATTTCCATTTGAGAAATTAGACAGGCAAGTCTGTCTGCCAGGGCTTGACTGCGGCATATCTTCGACACACCTCACCCACTAATCCCACTTCTACAAAAGAAACTGAAGTGAAGCATTTCTGTTGCCTTGAATACAAACTAGGTCATCACATGTTCCCTAAAAGTGATTTAATTGACTCATAATCATTTAGAATATTCTTTGAATATGTTCTTTTATAAACAGACTGGTGTGTTTGCAATTGCTTCTTAAATATCAACAATTCATATGTGACAATTTTATAAATATGACACTCAGAGAGTCATTTCAGCTTTTCTTTTGGGCCAGGAACTGAGGTAAGAGCCTGAGGTAAGAGCGTGGTGCTATGTCTGCTATATTTTCAGGAGTTAAATTATGTCTGCCCCAGAAACAAAATGCAACCAGGTGAGGCTTTTTATGAATCTGTATTAGAATATCTAGTTTTGGATTAAATCTAAATAAAATTGAGCTATTAACACTCCAGGAGGAGAGGGAAAAAATGGCTTTCTTTCCCAATGTTTTATCAGTAATCATGTCATTGGGGAGCAAATGGGGAAGTAGCATGATTATTAAAAAAAAAAAGCATTTGTGATTACAGAGTACAATTATGGCTATTTCATATATTGATTAACCTGTTTTTTAAAAGGTAATAACTATGTTACCATTTGATTTCTAAGAAAGGAGCACATTTTCTTTTAAGGGCTTGTAATATTGAAGATTATGGATAGTCAAGTATCAGGACAAGGTGATTACTTAACATCTGTGACCAAGTAAAAGGCTAAAGGAGAAAATCAACCAACATCTGCACTGTCAGTAAAATACTTGGGAGAAAAAAAACACAAGTGAAGTGTGATTAATCACCATGGATGTATGATTGAGTCAATTGACTGTTACTTTTTCATGATGATTAATCAGCTACAAAAATTATAATTGTCCCACTTCTAGTGGCTGCATGCTGTGCCCGATGACATCAGCTGGAGCTATAGATACTCAATGTGTGGTTTTCAAAAGAATATGCAAATATGACTGGATAAGGAGGGGTGGGGCTTCAACTCCATTGTAAGAAACACCACGAGTCCTTGCCCTTCTATTATGGTTGGAGTTTTCTTAGCAGCTTCTAGAGAGGGCAGTTCTTGTGCTATTACGGCTATTTCATAACCTCATCACTGCCACAAGGGAAAATTAGAGAAACCCATTTCTGCAAATTGGCCATTGTGATCTTGTTCAGGAGATGATAGGATCCTCAGTAATTTATTTTCTTCCTTTCCACTGATTTCTTTTGTGGTTAGTATAAAACAGTGACAAAAATACATGTGCAAGGAATGATACTCTCTTGCAGGGAGTGCCCGGGGACCTTGGCTTTTAGCTCATTTGTCCATTTGACTCTTCAGCATGCATGTGGAACAAGCCAGACAAACTGGAGTTACAACGTCCATCAGCATTTGCAAAATGATATTTCTTTACTAGCCATGACTCTGTACAGTGAAGTGCCATCATCAGAAAAGGCTTGCTTGTAGATGAAAAGATTTTTTTTTTAAGACTACTTCCCACAACATTCCTAAAACTTCCAGGCAGTAATACATCATTTCAGCTTGTTTTGCTCACATATTCCTCAAGGGATTACTGAGAGTTCTCTGGTACAGAATGAGGTGCTCATGTTTCTCTGTAGGTTGGGATCTACTGGTAACACTGTTAATGTCATCTTATGGTTGAATATAGCTTTTTAATTATTCCACTTGATCCACTCATCTTCTAAAATGACTACCTTAAATTCATGATTAAATTACAAATCTTAAGATACTAAGATCTGGTAAAATAACCTAATTGATTAATTATCCCAAAGCAACTGGGTCCTATCAGAGTAGACTCCAAAATACTAATGTTTTCTTTTGAGGTGCAGCACAAGGCAAAAATTCTGTTCCTCTATGTGTTCACTATTTAAGTTGTACTATCTTTCACCCTGAGAACTCAAACTACTTTCAGAAAATGTAGCTTACTCAAGACTTGAAATTCAGACTCTTGCTTAGTCTTTTAAAATGGGATGATTTCTTTTTAAAAATCCTTAGAGATAGCATCTTTAGAGAAAAAAATCACCTTTTACGTTAATTAAAAAAAAAGAATTTTGAATTTCTTCTCTGCTAGTTTTAAGCAGGCAATACCTTTCTGAGCCTTCAGCTGTACATAAAATTCCCACTAATGATCTGTAATGAAGTACTACTTTTTGCACATTCAGCATTTTCCCTTTAAAGTTCAAGAAATAGCGCAAATTTGCTAACGCTATTCCCCTTTTAGCACACTGACTATACTTTCAACCGAAGCTCTAACATGACTGGAAAAATATATACTTAGAAATTTTTGTACTTGTGGGTCTCAGAGTGTCTACTTATAACAATGCAATAAGGCATAGCCTTATGAACATACATTACTCCTGATTTATTTTGTTTTAAATAGAAGTTATTAACAGCTCTTATATACACATGTTCTCTAAACCCATGGAGGCCTTCTGTTTTATTAATATGAATACTGAAGTCTCTCTGACTTGTATTTAGATAAGAAAGGGAAATGTGGGGGCTCCCGTCTCTTGAGCTTTCTCTAGGTACCTACTAATTGTTAATTATTAGAGACTAACTAAGTCACTGAAGTGAGTCATTTGGCTGGTGTCTCAAATGCTGTCATTTACTACTACACAAATCAGCCTGGTGATAGAGTGTCTTTAAATTAGGTTACAACCATGCAGTTATTGGACAGGGAGTAATTGATAAAACCATTAGTAACACTTGTAGAGATAACAGCTAGCAAAATCATGCAACCATAATTATTCCTAATGGATACATGCTATAAATTGTGGCAAGAAAAAAATCTTGCATTATCTTTCAATCAAATCTGACAGTCCTGGAAGATTACTTTAGACTAAATGCTTGTGTATGAGAAAGTGACCTATCAGAATCTCTTTACTTTTCCTTGTCCTTTTTTTCCCATCAAATTATGGGCTTTCTTTTGTCATTTATTTTCTCTGATTGCTATTGTTGTGAGTAAAGTACAGTTTTAAAAAAATTAGTTGTCCTTTTTGTGAGTTTAATTATGTACATATACGTATATGTATATATATTAGTCATATACAAGAGAGAGAAAGACATTTCATAATGTATAATGGAGACAGTTACAGTCTGAATCAAAGAATTCTAAGTCACAGTCTGCTTTAATAGCAAAACTTACTGTTTGGGAATATGTAACTTTTCTCTGAATTTTGATATCAATATTTATTTTAGCAAAAAAAGATAGTGTTATAATTTTAAAAGAATGCAATGGCTGAGTTATTTTGATTTTTTTCCCCATAAGGGTGGAAACAAACAAATAATTCCCTATAAAAAATGCAAAGATAAGTCCAAATTTTCCCAAAGTTTTCTCACTCTACTGATACACTTTGTGATGAAGCATTTCCCAGATAAACAAGGCTAGCAGTAAATACCTACATCTTTTCTGAGTACAGCATTTTTTAAATGTGTAAATACAATTTCCCTGTTTTTAATTAATTTTGTTAATATGATTATCATTGTAAATTGGATAAAAATTCTTTTGATGACTTTAGTGGTTCTGAGTCTTTTACGATTTTCTAGTATGAATAGATTTTCATTTGTATTGAATTAGTGATTGTCCTACCCAAATTTCTCAGGAATCAGAGGTATCGAGAATTTGATAAAATTATGAATAACCTTAAACACGAAATAGACCCTAGAGGATTTTGTACATGATAAGCATCCAAAGTGCATTTCATTGAGTTGCGTTAAGTAATACTAATATATTAACAAGCGGTATATGTATACAGTTTTGTATGATAAACATATGTCTTCTTTATTTTCTCTAGAGGAAACAAATAAAACATGAATTACTCATATACACATGTGCATGCACATAGCTGCTGCTTGACTCACCCCAATTTTCTCATTTCTTCCACTACATTCTTGAGGAAATAGTAGGCTTAGACAGAGTTTTCCCTTTCAAACAGGACTAGCACTCAAGAAGAACCTCACAGGTGATCCTGAATACATACTATCAAAAAGAAGGGAAAAAAAAAAACAAATGATACAATTCAGATAAATATTTCCCTTAATTCTCATAAATTTGAGAGGAAAATTACTACTGAAAAAAGCCCCGAGACATAAGAGCAGAAAAAAAAAACAATGAAAACACACTAGAATGACACAACACATAAGCTGATAGAACTCAGAACATAATTGGAATCAAACAATAAATCCATTTTATAAATTAAGACTGAAAAATGAAGCATAAAGAAGAATAGGTACTGCTGCAAACAGAGTCGTATAGCTCCCATTTGAAAAAGTTTTAGTAGACAGAGTATAATATAACAAAGAGGAAACAAGAATTTATAGGAACATTATAGACATTGGAGAAAGTTAATTAATATCCTATGTATATATCATGTTTCTAAAAAAGAGAATCAAAGAGTGTAAAAATAACAGTCAAAGTTGTAATAGAAGAAATTTTTCTAAAACACACAAAAAGGAAAAAAAGTAGGAAACGAGGTGTCAGGGGAAAAGCAGATATTTATAATAATCAGCACTTAGATCTAGTTTAATAAATGTGTTTAATTGCAAAGATAAGAAAAAGAAATCATCTTAGAGGAAAATGATCAGAAATTTTAAATAACTTGTAAGAGATACCTAAAAGAGATGGCTAAAAGTGTCCACAGGCATACTAAATTTCCAAATGAATAACTGTTCACAGCATGCTTAAAGAAAAAATTAGAAATTAACCCAAGAAATATTATGGTCTGTCAAATTTGGTATTTGTTTAACTGCAGCAGAAAGATGTTCCAAAACCTGCAAGAACCCAAGAGATAAGGAGTTCACAGGCCTTTCGAAAATAACTTTTAAATAATAATATCTAGTCATGAATCAAAACAATAATTTGAAAAATAGGAAACTATGGTATGAGCAACTATTAGAAACTAGAAATTATTGGTTTAAACCTAAATAGAAACTTTGACATTTTAAAAATAATAATACACCCAACCAAAAATGGAAGATTGTCAGGAAGAGGAGATGGAAGAAAATGTAAGGCTATTCTTTCTTTCTTTCTTTTTTTTTTTTTATGTAAGGCAGTTGGAAGAAGATGTAAGTTCATTCATAGTGAGACTATTCACCTCAAGGAAGTTAAATCAGTGAAAAGAGTTCTATTAATTTCTTTTATTCATTCAACAAAAAATATATCAAGCAAGTTCATTTTATTTCTGCTCTTTCAAGTACCAAAATATATTATAATAAGCAATTTAAAACTTTTGTATATATTCTTAAAAAGCTAGGAGATGTAAGGGAAGCTTAAAAACAACAACATAAATCATTACACACAATAATCAACTAATACCGACCATCTATTATTGTAAAATATAAATGAGATGCATTTACCTATAAATAGAGTCTTACTGGATGGCATAAAATAATTCAACTTTATGTAGTGTATAAGACACATGACTAACAGACACATCTCAGATACCTGGAAAGTTAAAAGAATTAGAATTAAAAAAAAAATAAAATAAAAAGCAGAAGAGGAAGAAGAGGATAAAAGCCAAGATCTCAATATCAGAAAGGGTTTAAATAAATGCTAAGTATATTATAAAAGACCAAGTTTGTAATGATAAGAAGCATAAATCACAATATAAACATAACTGTAATATAGATATGCCAAATGACAAAGTATCAATGTGTACAGGAAAAATAATCAGAATTACAAAGAACTACAAGAACATACCTCAGTCTCTATCAAACCAAGTAGATGAAAAAATAAGTTCAACTATTGAGATATAAATAAAATTGTTAGTGATACAGGAAGTTATACACTTAAAATTATTTAGTTTTCAAGTGGACATTGGCTGTATTACTTACAGATTTGGTCACAGAGAAAAACCACAATTAAAAACACATAAAATTAATTTTGACTACATTCTATGATTACAGAAATTAACTGAAATTGTAAAAAAAACTCCCAACAATTTGAAAATGTTAAAGTATAAAATCTCTTAATAACAAAGAAAGTTTAAAACAATAAAAAAGAAACTATAAACTAAATTGAAAAACAGAAAAAATAAAATTCTATGAATATACTGCATCTCAGAACCCGTGGGACATGGCTACAGGTGTTCTCAGAGGAAAACTGGAGCATTGATATTTAGGAAATAAAGAAAGAATAAGAAAAAGAAGAAAGAAATTAACTTATATTTTAAAAAGGTAACGATAAAAATCAGAAAAAAAGTTGGACTTGTGAAATAGGTCAAAAAGCAAGATTTGCCTCTGAACAAATAAATAATAAAATTAACAAATTAATTTTTTGTGTTTGAAGCACAGATATAATTACATATACAAAAGAAAGTAAGCAAATGCTTTGCCTAATTCTGTACAAAAATGTTTTCAAACTTTATGAAGTAAATGCATTTTAGAAAAATATAAGTTAATGAGAATTGAAGAATTATACGTTTCATATTTTGGAATAATACCCAGGTACCTTTAATCTCTATCTTATCAGTGCTATTACTCATGTAGTCATGGCAGTAAACTGCATTTTAAACTGTGACCTGCAGGCTCATGTTGAAAGTCATAGTGCTCCTCCTTGTTAAGAAAGATCCACTTGGAATTCCAGTTGGATAGAGAAACATGGAAATAATGCTCCTAACGGAGAGGTTCTCTGGTTTTGTTTTATTGAATAGCTAATTTTAGGAAAATTCCCTAAGATTTTTGGTAGTGAAATAAATTGTATCAGATATTTCTCTTATTATCTAGCCATAGAAATATTTTCTTGTTCTATGAAGATCTTCATAATAAAACAATAAATTTACAAAAAAAACCACACGAAATATCATACTAGGTGTTATAAGATTTTCCTTTCTTTCACAGTTATGCATTAATAATAGTTTCTGTTTTCTTCTTTTCCTTCTTTTTGAAAAGAATTCTTGAGAGCTTGTTTTATAGATGCTGAAAATATTAATCGCTTACCTCTTAACTGAGCAGGTGGTGATAAATTCACCCTTGGAATATTAAAGTATTCACTGTCTTCCCTAAGCCCCATTTTCTCTTTCTCATAAGCTTCTTTCAGCAAAGAAAGCTCTCTCCAATAGTTATATATTTCATTGTTTTCAAGGCATTAAAATTTATGCTGAAAAATCTTACTATAATTTTTAAATGAAATAATCATTTTTTGGTGTTTTATATTTTTGTGTTTCATCTACAATATAATTACTCACAAGATTGCTTCAAAATTTATGCTGTTCAACTTTAACATAACAAAACTTGTAAACCTGCAAATGTCCACAGGACAAGAGGTTATTTAATTTTTATCATGGTGCAATACAGAGTTTTTAAAAATAAAGGTTAGTAAAAGATATGATAAGAAGAAAGCCAGTGATAAAATTTAACCTCTAGTTTGATTTGTGTATAATTAGCAAGCATCATTTCTCCAGTGCTAATGCAGTCTGGTTGTAGGTACAGTGTCTGAAAATAGAAAGTATAAAAACTAATAGGTGGAAATGACTTTAAAACTTCTACAAAGCACATGCAGAATAAAATTAATGTAAATATTTCATTGTGATAGAAAAAGTACAAGACAGATTGGGTGAAGTTGGGTTAATTAAGATAAATTTCTGGAAATAGTTAAGTTTTGGACAGGTGAAAATTATGGAGAATTATTTAGGAAGAAATATTGTGTGGCCATTGTCTTACTAAACTGTGGTATGACCATGTGCTATTTGAGCTATGGCCCTTGCCAAGTTTCTTGGTTTTGGCCCCCTTCCTTAACTTGAGGAGGTGAATCTCTTCTTTCTCTCTCTAATTTACTTTTTAAAATAAACTATATTTTCTAATCTAAAAAAAAGAAACATTGTTACTGTCATTCAAATAGAATTATTTTGTCTTTTTTAAATCAGGATTTTCACAAATCCACAAACATTACCAAATTAATTATAAAATGAGACAATGTATCCTCACATTTACTCATTTGATATATCTCAGAGCAATGATCTTTCTTGGTGTAAAAAAAAATACATTTCAAATATGATGCCATAACATAAAAGTCCTAACATATTGCCTTTTAAGTGATCATTTTGATGTACTTTATGACCATTAACTTGTTAATTCTCAGTATACTCCTTTGAGAAAGATAGAAGAGGGAATTATTATAACTCCAGTTTATTAGTTAGAAAGTGAATCAGAAAAAGGTGAAGCAACTCATATCAGGTCACACAATTGGTTAGTAGAAGAGGCAAAAATGAGCCATGTCAGAAGTCCCCAGCCATAGGCAACCGTGGCTGCCTTCAAAACATCAATCAGTGAACATATTATGTTTTTTTAATGACATGTTAATGGTTTTAAAAAAAACCTCTTCTGGTTTAGAATATAAACTGATATGTGAATATCACAAATTAAGTCAGTTAAATTAGTTCCAGTGAAACCCTTTGTCCTTTAAATGAAAAATTAACCAACTTGGTACATAGATCAGAGCCAGACTAGCTTTAATACACTCAAATTCATATAAACCTCATACTTCCCTGGAGAAAGTTGAGTGTCTAAAGATTTAATTCAAGTTCCAAGGTCAAGCTAAATAGATCTGAATTTCTTCTTAAAATGAGAGTTTCATTCCAATAAGTATCTGACTTCAATTTATTGCTTCTTCTCATATTGGGATGGCATGGCCCAGGTCACCAAAGAAAGATCAAATCACACTTTGTTGCAAAGGAATGTCCCAGAAAGGTTATTTTTCCACTGGTCAGGCAGAGGGCAAGCAAGCAATTAACTGAGCAGCTCTCTCCAAGAAGATGTGATGGGAGGCAACAACTTGTGGCCAGTTACGCATGGAGAAACTTGAGCAACTGATACCCTACCTTGCTATCCAAAGTCATTTGGAAAATATAGCTAGCTTCAGTTGTAGTCTCTGGGCTTGCAAGTGTTACAAACATGTAACAAACAGAGCAATTATAAATTTAAAAACTAAAAAAGTCAGCACATTTCTATTCTGCTTTTTAAAAATGCTATATCAAAATGATTAGAATTCTAAAGTGTGAACATATGTGGACAATCTTAATTTTTAATTGATAACCATGCTTCGTTTTGCCAGCATGTCTTTTAACACTAGGCTTTGCTTTTGTTTTTGTAATTGGACTTTTGTAACTGGACTTAAATCTTCTCACATTGTTTAGAAGCATTATAACAATGCAAATTGCTGACGTTCCAAGTTTTGTAATCGCTTTACCTTTATGGATTTGGAGAGGTGGGTGTGTGGTTTCCCTGATTTTTAATTTGCATTTCATTACAAATATCAGAATTATTAGAGACACTAGAAAAATACTAAATAGATAAGAATCATGTTTTGTTGAAATTGTTAGCCAAGTGTGGTCCTTGTATGTACTAAAAAATCTTTTAACAATACTGATGACGATGTATAATGACAGACAAAAACAATATTCAAGAACTTCATCAATGAGGTAGTGCCTTATTTTTAACATTGTCTCAGATGAGACATTATATTGAAGGAAATAATGAATCTCAATAAACAGTATAATTTGTAATCAAGTCTTTAAAAGGAACATTTAAAAGCATAACTTTAAAATAGAAAAGTCTTGATTTTATGACTAAGAAAATCAGAACTTTAAAATACATTTCAAAGATAACTTTGGAAAGTGATTTCAAAGACAAATATATATGGATAATTAGAGCATACATATAAGAATACGAGACCCTGAGTAGATGGTGCTCTTTGGAGACCATGCCAAACTAAAGAAACTGTAGATGGATATTTCTGTACTTGAAAACGTGGCAAGGTTGAAGCAATGAAATCCGAGGACAGACGGGAACACCTGAAAGTGAGAAGCCTAGAAAAAAAATCACTTCAGTAGATTTAGTTCAAGTATTTAAAATTTTAAATGGCCTAGATAATATCAACATCAACTGCTATTTTCAGTGTGGCACAGAAAGACAAGACAAGGAGAACATAAACGGCAATTAAAAGAGAACACATTCAGAACAGACACAGGTATCTTTCATGCAAGGAATAATAAATGTGCAGAAAAAAAGATTTCACAGGAAAGAATGTTATAATAAAAATCCTGAGGTGGGTTGGAACAGAAGAAACATTTTAAAAGGAAAAGTCAGTCAATACTCTGAGAGTACAAACCATGCTCATCCCATTTTCCATTCCTCCTACTCCAGTACGTGTCACTTAGAAGCCACTCAAATGTCCTTGCTTGGTATTTCTCAGCATATAGCACAGTGATAAGCTAATAGCATGCATATAGTGTTTATTATAAACATTTAATAATGTTAACATATTGGTAAAATAAAAAAAACAATAATATCATTCTTTAACTTACACCGCTATCTCAAATTAAGAGTTAAAGCTAAAGTAGCCAGTATCTTAGTTTGGTCCACTATAACAATATACCATAGACTGGGTGGTTCATAAACACCAAAAATGTATTTCTCATAGCTCTGAAGCTGGTAAGTCCAAAAACAAGGAGTTGACAGATTCAGTGCCTGGTGAGGGTCCATTTCCTGATTTATAGATGATAGCTTCCTGTTGTATCTTCAAATGGTGGAAGGGGTAAGGAAGCTCTCTGGACCTCTTCTATAAGGGCCCTAATCCCATAAGGGCTCTGCCCTCACAACCTAATCACTTCCGAGAAGAACCCACCTTCTAATACCCTCATCTTGTGGGTTAGAGTTTCAACATGTAAATTTTGGAGGTCACAAATATTCAGACCACAGCAGTAAGCATTTACAATTTTAAAATGCTTTATTCAATGAAAACTTCATACACTGCTTCCCACTAGCTCTGCAGCAAGTTAAAGGTATTCTGTGCTATCAAAATGTGATATCACCAGCAGGTATGGGAGTATACAGACCATTTTCTGTTCTTGGAGAGTCATAATGCTCACAAATCTATTAAAGACTCTGGGAAGTTTTTCAGTACAAAATAAATTCATGCTTATTGGACTTAATTCTGTGTTTTTAAAATTTGCTTATTGACAAACATTTTTCTTTTGGAAGTGGGATGGCAGCTATCTATTGACTTCTCATGAAGCTAGAAAACAGCTTAGAAAATGTTTAATCTAGAGTAATTGGTCTCTAATTACCTCTGATGGTCACGTTTAGGAGGCTTATTTAATCTACAATCTTCTAGAGATTTAGATCACAGGGCATCTAAGTAGAACTGGATAAGGTTAAGAATTTTTGATTTGCCTAATTTATCTAAATTGCTTTGAAGTCTTTAAACCAACCTTGCATTACCAGGAACTTGACCGATCATATTAAAACATTCAGAATGGTTTTGAATTCCTGGTGACAATTTCCATTCTTCCAGCTCCTTCCCTTTATTATATGCTCCAGTAAAAAGTCATCTATTTTATCTGATCTGACTTATTTTCTTTCCCCACCTATTATGATTGGGTTACCATTTTTACTACCTGGACCACTCTTTCTCCAGTATCTCAGTTTCTCTTGTCCTCTATTTTTCTACCACATCCACCAAAATCAAGGCTGATCTACTTTCTCTACTCTTACACTTGGAAAACTGAATATTGCTAGAGAAAACAAATACACAGACTAAATTTACAATCTCTAATGCCAGCTGGTTCATCATCACTTCACCTCCTCAACTCAGCTGCCTGTGCTTAGGTTTGTTCCTTTTCCATCCACATTCCCCATAGTCAGTTATCTGTACCCTTAGCATTATCTTCAACCTCTTCTTTATTATATTGCCAGGACCATTTCCTCAACCTGAAAACATACTAAAATCTTTCTCAAACTAGAACCTCTTCCCTAATTCACACTTTTCAAATAGCCACTGGCTGAGCTTGATAGTCTCATTTTCATCCATATTCCTTGAAACACTAGTTTACATCCATCATTTCCAGTTCTTCACTGTTCTACCTTCAGGCCTCTACCCTCTCAACTCCAATGAAACTATACTCATTAGGCTACTAATAACCCTTGAAATCCAAAGACAATATTTCCAAGGCTTTACTTGAGTGCAGCTTTTACCTTCATTTTTGACATGGTTGGTTACTTATTCTGTCTTAAAAGTCTTTATCTTGTTGAAATTTATTGTGCCTCATTCTCCTGGTTTTTCTTACATTTTCAATTATCCTTCTCTGCCTTCTTTGTGAATTTCTTTTTAAAATTTACCCATAATATTTTAATGCCTGAGTTCTATCTTTAGTTCACTACTCTCTTTTTTTGGGACACCATGACCAAGGGATCTTACTCAGGCTTGGCTTTAATAATTTTGATTGTAAACTGTTGTCTCCCATATTTACTGCTCAATTCAACCCTCCTTTTTCTCTTGTTTGGATCACTGAAACAAGGTTCTGACTAATGATAGTCATATTTCTTTTTTTTTTTTTTTTTTTTTGAGTTGGAGTCTCACTCTGTCGCCCAGACTGGAGTGCAGTGGCCGCTTCCGGCCACCACAACCTCGACCTGCTGGGCTCCGGCGATCCTTCCGCCTCAGCCTTCCAAGTAGCTGGAATTACAGGCATGAGCTACCACGCCCAGCTGATTTTTTTTTTTTTGATTTATTGTAGAGATGAAGTCTCGCTGCCCAGGCGGGTCTCGAACCCGCGGGCTCAGGCAATCCACTCACCTCAGCCTCCCAAAGGCGCGGGATTACAGGCTGAGCCACCGAGCCCGGCGATAGTCATATTTCTAGTCCTTTCTTCGGAAAATTTGCCCTCCATTTGGTGGCCAGAGTGATCTACATAAATGAAATATGACTCCTCTGTTTCTCATATCTTAAAAGGTACATTTAGAGGAGGCAGAAAATCTGGTCTCTGTCTACCTCTCCAGCCTCTTTTTTGCTTCCTCCCTGACTCACTGAACTGCTTGCTTATATACAAGAAAGCAGGTTGTAATGCTTTGCAGACAATGTCATTTATTTCTTCTTTTCTTTGCCCACAATGTCCCTCAAATGTGCTCAAAGGTCACCACTGCCTTCTCCCACCATGCTCAGATAACTTTTGCTTATCCTTTAAAACTCAGCTAATGTGCTTCTTCTTCACATAAACCTTTTCTAATCCTCCCAAGTTGCCTTAGTCATCCTCTGTAGATCCCTTTGCTATGTATAGTTTTCTATATATAATTTGCTTCACTTACTACACTGTAATGTAATTATTGTAAGTTTGTGTTATTATTTCCTCCACTAGATTGTAGATTCCTTATGGCAAAATGTCATATCTAATTCGTTCGGTATCTCCAGTGGCTGGCACTCTGCCTAAAACAGAGCGGTTGCCAATAAATGCTGATTGAAGGAAATCATGAATGAACAATACCAGCTCAGTTCACCTAGCTTACTGTAACATGGAGTGTTGCTGCATCTTCCTGCTGATGACGAGACAGAAAACTTCCACAGATACCCAATACTGAGCATTTCTCATTTAAGACATGTAACCATCACATTTTGTAGATCATTCTGAATTTTTATTTGAATCATGTTTTAAATGTACTTTGGAAACTTACCATTTAAAGAAAAGAACAATGCATCAAATCCTTTTGCAGAGCAAGTCATTTTCTACACATAGGAATTATTCTAGTCCTTCTTTCCCCTTTTTTTTTCTGTATAAATGACATCATTTGTTTTTCCCACAAATTTGTATTTTCCAGGTTTCAAGTTACTTAAAGTGAAATATGCCTTATACTAAACTATACTTAAGAGTTCAGGAAACCAGTCCAGCTCAGAATATGTGATTAAGCTTCATGTTCCTTGTGGCTTTTCCAGTTTTGTGCCATTTGCTCATTAGGATAATGAGGATTTCAGCAGTTCCATGGAAAAAGCTTTGAGTTCCTTTCGTGACGGGAATCATATAAACATAAAGAACTCTTCAGAACAGCAAGTACAATATTCAAAACTAACTTACGTCTTACTGTCATTATCTTTTTTTAAAAAAAATGAGTGGATTTTTCCCCTGGAATTATCTTCAAAGACTTCTTTGTAGTTGTATTAGTCAGGAAAAATTCAATGTCATACCCTGAACTTTCCTTTTTCCCCACAAGTTCGTATATGTCCCATTGTTCCACAAATAAAGAGAGGTGACTGGATGATAAGGGGATTTTTCAGTCATTTTCAATTAGCTGCAGAATGTTTCTTTACAGTAGCTTGGTTTCTGGTTAGCTGACCCAAGGAACAATGACGACCACTTTACACTGCAGAGACAGTGCCGACAGCGGGATAATGAGAGAAACTGTCTCGGGGTTTCCCATTAACAAGTGTAACCAAAGCCCCCATTGGCCTTGCTAATGGGTAATAGCATATTACGCTATTGGTGAAGGCCTTTAGGAGACGGCGGACAAAGTTGCTTAATTAGTGGCATCTGAAGTGTTACCTCTACTGCTCTCCTGAATCTTCAGTTTCCCTACAGTTTCTAATTATTTTCCTTTGAGTAAGAATACAGTACCAGATTTCCCAACTTGATTATGCTTTCCCTCCTCATCTGAATGAGTAATCAAGCACTACTTATTTCAATCAAAATACACTCAAATAGAACCTAACCACAGATGTATGAATACAAGCAGTTCTGGTATTGATATTGATTTTCCAGTAAATCATCTTAAGCCCAAATGATCAAAAATCAAGACAGGTCAACATCAAAGAAACAGGGATATTGGCATGAAAGCAAGCTCCGTTGATTGGTACAAATTAAAAGATCATTTATTAGTGATTATGCTGTATAATACTGCCAGTGCCAAATGAATGCAATTAAGATGAAATGGGCCCCTGCAGCTATAGGGGTTAATAAAGACTGAATTCCTAATGATTTTTCCATTAATTATGAAGATGTCCACAAAAACAGCATTAACAAAGTGGTGGCCACCTCAGACAAATCTTTGTAATCCGGGTAAAACACCTTCTTTAATTGGCACATTACTAAGATAATGTGAAGATTTCAACAGTTCCTAATCATTACTTGCTGGATACAAGGTAGGTAGAAAAAGGGTTTAGGTCTCATGTGAGGAACAAAAACAGGAGAGCTGATGTTTTGAAAAGTCTGAAATAACTCTTATGAAAGTCTGATTAATGACATTGTTTCAAGCCCCAAAGACTAAATATAAAGAGCATCTTCCTGTTTTACATAATCAAATTACTCCCCCATATACCAATAGAGTTCTTTTCTTGTCTACAAATATAATTTCTATAATCACAAAAGAGGAAAGGAAGGAAGGAAGGAGAAAAAAAGAAAAAGAGAAAGAAAGGAAAAAATTTGGAAGGGATGAATTCATAAACCATTCTGAATTGGATGGAGAACACCACATTTCTTCTACTAATGATTAGAGACTAGAGAAAATCAGTTCAAAGACAATGCATGCAATCTGCATTTCAGCTTAGATATATAATTTAGTCTGGACATCCACTTTGACCTAACAATCTGCTGGTCCTATCCATAGAAGTCTCAATCCTGATGAAATCAGAAAATATAAAAAACAAATTAAAACCATAAAGTAAAATATAAAATATAAATATTTTACATTAATGACAAGTTGGGTAATTGACCTCAGATAAACAACATTTGTGAGATTGTTTTTAAGAGAAAATAATTTACAATGTGCTTTTGAAATGTAGTGGTTTTGCACATTTGTACACTTCATTAAAAATAATCACATGGGGCCAGGTGCAGTGGCTCAAGCCTGTAATCTCAGCACTTTGGGAGGCTGAAGCAAGAGGATTGCCTGAGTCTGCGGGTTCGAGACCAGCCTGGGCAACATAGTGAGCCCTCATCTCTACAATAAATAAAAAAAATTAGCTGGACATAGTAGCACAAGTTTGTATTTCCAGCTACTTGGAAGGCCGAGGCAGAAGGATTGACAAAACCTAGCATATCAACGCTGGGGTGGCTGTGAGCATGCCACTGCACTCCAGCCTGGGTGATGAAGTGAGACTCCAACTCAAAAAAAAAAAAAAAATCACACAGAAGGGCCAGGCGCTGTGACTCACGCCTATAATCCCAACAATTTAGGAGGCTGAGGCGAGAGGATTGTCTGAGCCCACAGGTTTGAGACCAACTTGGGCAACATGGAGAGACCTTGTCTCTAAAATAAAATAAAATAAAAAATTAGCTAGGTGTGGTGGTGCATGCCTGTAGTTCCAGCTACTTGGAAGACTGAGGTGGTAGGATCGCCTGTGCCCAGCAGGTTGAGGCTATGGTGACCATGAGCAGGCCACCGTACACTTCATTAAAAATAATCACATGGGGCCGGGTGCAGCATACACTGCAGCCTGGGCGACAGTGTCTCTGACCCCCTCCCGCCCCCAAAAAAAAAATCACAAGAGATAGTCAATGGGCCACGATAAAAAATCCCACCATGAAAAGAGATCACTAGGAGCATGCTCAAAAAGAACAAGAAAAAACTCCTGAAAGGGATGTGTGTGTGTGTGTGTGTGTGTGTGTGTGTGTATGTGTGTGTGTGTGTGTTTAGTGGGGGGAGGAATGAGAGGAGAGAAAAAGAGAAAGAGATTGAGGAAAATTGAAATAGTATTTTATCATATATGATAAAATACAAAATCCCAACAAAAAACGAAGTATTTGCAATAGACATGAGTTTCTGATGAGTTTGTGTGGTTGACACACTTTAAGAAATGATTATGATAGCAGTCTCATCATCTCTTCCCTTCCAGACTACCCTTTATGTGGTTTTAATCTAGGGTTGTAAGGTAGATGTTTCTGATGTATAAATATGTTGTTTATGCCCACTTTAGAGATGTAATTTGATGCATGTGTATGCAAGACTTCCACGAGACCATCTGCTACTCTGGTGCTATCAGACTGAGAGGGGTAGGTACTGTGCAAATGTATCTCAGAGCCCATCAGTTTGGATGCTGTCTCTAGTACTTACTGTATTTTTGACCTTGAGCAAGTCACATCACTTTTCTGAGCCTCTGTTTTCCTACTTGTGAAATTGGCAATTAATATACTCAGTTCACAGGTATGATATGAAACCTAAATGAAATGATATATGTAAAGTTCTCAACATGGTGCCTACCATATAGCAAATATTCAACAAATAGTAAGAATATTTTGCTCCCTTCCTTTAATTTTTAAAGATTATTATTATAAAACCATTTAAATAAGACTTTAAGACTTGTTTTGCTCAGTAAATTTGAAAGGAAAGGTTCTGGAAAGCTCACAAAATCTTCAGTGGGCCTAGAATTGGTGAACCATGAAACTTAATTTCCAACCTAAGTAGTTAACAAAGTGCTCCAAAAATTGTTTACAATGTTTGCATGGATACTTATTTGTAATATACAGTTACATTCTGCTCCCTCTTTTGTAATTGTTAAATTACATGATAACTATACTAAAAGTGGGAAGAAGAAAACATTGGGGAAGGGATTTTCCCTTAATTTTAATATTTTCAATGAAGATGTATAGTTACTTCGTATTTTCAATTCATAAAAATATATGCAAATATTCTTTTGCTTTTGTGTTTGTTGTTCATCTGCTCAATTGTGATATACAATATATGCCTTAGTCACAGTGAAAAGAATTTGAAAGCCACTGAACTAAAGTGCAAGCTTCTTAAGGACAGGAATAAGTCATTTTAACTCTTTGTAAAACACCAAATATACAGTCAGGAGTGAACAAAAAGTGACAGAAATCACTAGAAAGGAGACTTGCCTCAAGTCAGAATTTATCAAAAACTATGTATTTGTGGAGAAAGACTTTTCCCAGGAGATAGGAAGCTCAGCCCCAGCCAGTACTTTTACTTTCTAACTTTGATAAGCAGCAAAATTTCTAGCAAAATTAAAATATAAATATCTCTATGAGGATTACAGCTCTGGAGGTCATTTTCTGATTTCCTTTAAAGTAATCCAGTTCACTCAAATGCATTCTTCTGAGTGCCTTGATGGACTTCCTATTGTGCTTCAAGGATAACCACAAGGGCTATGTAGCAAGTGTGGATTTCTTTTTTTTTTTTAGGAGAAGCTATTTCATGTAATGCAAAAAAAAGGTTATATCCTCTCAACCTCAGGCTTGAGAAGCAAGTGTGCCTGCCTAACTACTTCAACTAGAGGGACTTTCAGAATTATTATGGGGCTGACTGCATTCTTTTTTTTATTTCATTTCTTTTTTGCCCCCATGGCTTGAATTTGTGCTTTTCCTAAGATGTGATTTTTCAAATTTTATTTTTATTTTGCACATGTTGTTTCAGACTGGTGAAATGTTCATGAATAATGCTAGTTTATTTTCATAACTTTGTTTTATGAGAAGAAAGTTGCCGAGAGACATTTTCTCAGAATGAAGCAGATATGTTTGGTAGGTGAGGACAGACAGATGGTGTCAGGAGAATTTTTGTGTTATGGGGAAGGATAATCAGCACTGTGCTTTCCCAGATACCCTCAGCCAGTCAGGCTCCTCTGGGAAAAGGTACAATTTGCATGTTTCTTTCATCAAATTTTTCTGATGTCATATTAATGGTTCAAAGAGAGATAAGTGTTTCTTCTTCCTTTACTGATATTTGAATACTGAATGGTCTTTTTGCATAGCATTACTCTATAAATAAATAAAACACCTGAAAATGGTCATTCATGACATATCTCTAAACTTCTTGTCCAATTATGGCAAAAACAGATTCATGATAATTTAGTAACTTACATAACATGCTGGCTAATTTGTACTTATATGTTGACAGTGAGACAATACCACTTTTCTGAATTGTAACAAAAGCTCTCCCTTCTTTATATTTCTGGCAGTTAGTTTTAATGCATGGTATGCATTGTATATTTTTATCAGTCTTATAAAATTGAATTACTATTGATATTTGAGTGATTTTGAATTTATAGGTAGACCTCATACAATCTTCAAGCAATTACAAATTGCAATATGATTTTCTGATTTTGGAATTTCCTTTCAAATTTTCTTGGTAGCATCTTATTTGTGAACACTCATGTTATAAGACCAATTTGTTTAACTGCATCAAAAGAGATCTAAAGTAGTATTTGGCTGCTGTGTTTGGAAAATAATGTTCCTGGCTTTCTCATGTCCTTCTCAGGTGTAAGTTTTTCAATCAATGGAATTATATATGTTCTATCCCTGAGAATACTTTGATCAAAGAAATAAAATTTGGAATTAATATTACTCTGTTCACTGACACAATATTCACCTGTCTTATGTCCCCCATTTCTTTTCTTTCTTTCTTTCTTTCTTTCTTTTTTTTTTTTTTTGAGTTGGATTCTCACTCTGTTGCCCAGTCTGGAGTGCAGTGGCACACTCACGGCCACCGCAGCCTCAACCTGCTGGGCTCAGGTGATCCATCTGCCACAGCCTTCCAAGTAGCTGGAACCACCGGCATGCACCACCACGCCTGGTTAATTTTTTGATTTATTGTAGAGATGAGGTATCATCAAGTTGCCCAGGCAGCCACCCCCCATTTCTAACAATCAAATCTTTTTAGATTTTACAAATTCACTTCCCTACACACACACACACACACACACACACACACACAACACACACACACACACACATACACACACACACTGCTCCAACAATGGTGAGCATCCATTGCTAAAGCTAAACTCGCTCTTTCTTTTTCACACAAGCAGTGTGAGCCCCCACAAACGCATGCCTGGACTTTCCTACTTTTCTTTCTCCATTATCCCTGACTTCCATAGCCCCCAGTTAGCTGAACTGTAGATGTACAGCTTTCAGTCCATCACCTTATATTTATTAAGCTATACTCATTAAGTTCCAGTTAATGACTCACAGTAGGCAAAGTTCTGGCATAAGACAATGGATAGGATAGACATGTTACTGCCCTAAATTTGAGGAACTGACAAGTAAATAAGCACCTGAAATATAGTGGGACACATGCTATGACAGGCATCAGTGAATCTCACGAGTGTAAATTTCAACAGTTCAAGTAATGTATGAGACTCAGGGTAGACTCTCATTGTAGCTGCCTTCTCTGAAGTTCGTCGTGACACTAGGTAACCCTAACAGGGTCCTGACTCCTTGATCCTGCTCTACACACTCATTGGGAACAACTCCACTCCATATCAGATGGGACTGGGTCTATGACCCTCCTCTGCACACTGCTGCCGTGGCCACACACAGTCTTTCCTCAATCTCCCTCAGCCTTGTCTCCTTGCCCCTCTGAACACTGGACTTGGGTCTGGTGGCTATCTCTCTTTTCCTCCCTTCTTCCCTCTAACCTCATGGCAACTTCCCCAAGCTCACTTCCCCATGTGCCTATGAACCTTAGTTCTGTTCTGACTCCATTTCTGACCTCCGGATTTTCATAAAGATTATTTTTGAGGAAGATTGCACTCCAGACTGGGCAGCAGAGTGAGAATTCAACTCAAATATAATGTATTTTGGAGGAAGAATATAGAGGTGCCACCAATTTGAATATTTATGCCCTAATATTTAATAATTGTATTGCCCAGCAATTCTGCTCCTAAACCTATCCCAGACTCTTCATAGCAACTCTATTCACAGTAGAAAATTTAGACAGAAACTCCAAAAATTAGGCTAAAAATATTACTTCAACATCTCTTCAAAATATTACTTCAATAACTAAAGAGTATATATAAGAGCTACATACAAATTCAAAACCAGTAATAAATCAATGGGCTTTCATTGTTCTGCACAAAAACGATTGTTTTTGTTATTGCTGTTTAACAGTTAGAGAAGTTATATAGTGATTAAGAGGGTGAGAGTCTAAAAACTACCTGTCTGGATTCTTATTCTGGTTTCACTACTATGTGACCTTATTTCTTTACCTTTCTGTGTCTTCATTTCTTTTATGTTAATGGAAAGTTTTTTGAAGAACCTATGGGACAAAGCTTTGGTCATTTTTGGAAAATGCAATCTGCCACAGTCACCCTCTGATGGCAAAATTTGCATCTGTCCCATATGAAAAACATAACACCTCTTCAAGAGCACTCATGATGCCTGAAACTTTGGATAAAATACTTCAAGGGTACAGAATCATTTGAAGGTTCATTCATGTCCAGACTTGGTGGTTGATTCTGGCTATCAATTGAGGACACCATGGAGGAGAAGCAAACCATCCTGCTATATCTTGCCCAATTTTCTTATCCACAGAAACCAGGAACTTGAAACATGGCTGTTTCATTACACTAAATTTGAGGGTAATATATGTTCATAGGAAAAGTAACTGAAACATGTGTCTGATCATATGATTTCCCATCTTATCCTCTTATATTTCCCACCTGAGGTGATTATTATTCTGAACCTCAAATGCATCACTCCCCAACCTTTCATGTTATATAGTTTTTGTTGTGTCTTTATAATACCATAAAAATGTGTGATTTTTACTTTCTTTCTTTTTTTTTTTTTGAGGATAGTCTATCACTTTTCAACTTCTCATTTTTCCACATAATAATGTATTGCTGAGATTCACCCATATGGATGTTGTCAATGCAGTCTATTTGTTCTGGATAGGGTAATATTTGATTGTGTGAATATACCACAACTTATTAATTCTTTCAGAAGTTGAAAAGCATTTCACCAAGTTTTTGCTACTGTGAATAGAGTTGCTGTGAAGAGTCTGGGATAGGTTTAGGAGCAGAATTGCTGGGCAATACAAATATTAAATATTAGGTCATAAATATTAAAATTGGTGGCACCTATGTATTCTTCCTCCAGAAATTAATAAGAGATGTGGATTCCACAAAGAATTTGGGTGAAATGAATAGTTATGAATTCAAATTCTTCTGACTTATTGAAATGTTGCTACTATTGCATAAGGTGAGTATATTAACAATCCCTTGATTCAATGTGTTGATGTTTCCACATCTGGTATCTTCATACTCAAACAGCGACTTAGCTATTTTAGCACACATACAGACACAGAAATAGTGAAGGGCATCCTGCTTTGTAGTTGTGTGCTCACATTCTTCCTTCCCACCATCCCTGCTGATAATCTAGCACCTTCTCCAACTCTTCTAGCTCCTGAAAGAGGAGGAAGAAATGCAAAGGATCAGGATAACAAGATCAGGATAGCAGATCTCCAGAGGAAAAGCTCAGACCTTTGGTTGGATGCTGAAGATTTAAAAATCCAAACTCCTTCATAATTCAATTGACTTGTGTTGATTGATTTATGTTTGCTCTTTCAGAATTAACACTAAACGTTTTCATTTATTTTTAAGGTGATCTTGCAACAAGCACTCTACAATGTGCTATGTAGAAGTAGGAAGAATACTTAAGAGACAGCAAGCTTCTGCCACTGCAAAACAAGGTTGAAACCAGACAAGTACTGAATGCTGGTGAGCTCTATTACAGCAAATCAGGGGAAAGGACAGGAAGGCCATCAATGGAGAATAAGAAATACTAACATGTCTATATATTATTTTGAATGACCTCAATAATGTAGCATAATTGCAGACATAACCTTGAGGATTGAAAAGGGAGAATCAGAAAAGTATTAAAGATTTTTAAAAGTAGAAATTGGCCAATTAAAAGTCCTGTGAAATATCCTTCTATTTCTTTAGTAAGCAATTGATCAGTTGAAAAAATTACAGAAAAGGATACCAACTACTGAGACCAGTGTACCTATTTATCTACTAACCTATTGTAAAATAAATAATAACTTTCTAAACATTATCTCACATTCTTTTAAAAGTGCTTTCAAGTGCTAATTTTAACAAAAAAATCACAAAACAGAAAAGATCAGTGAACTCCTAACATTTGTAAACAAAGAATATTTATAAACAAGTGAGATTCTCACAGGGGTTCCTCCAAAAAAAGCAATTAATTGTACCTCATAGACAGCAACACAGAGAAGAAATATACTCATCAGTGTATTTTAACACCCAAATATAGCATTTAGTTCAACAATAAGACACAGCTGAACACACTGCTTTTAAAGAATGACAAAATTTGATGTTTCAGAGGGGCTATTTGTTTTATCACTTTTATTTGACTGTTGGGGCATCTTTATGAAAGGTGACTCGTTTTAGCACCCTAGAAATACTTTAGATATGCCTGACTACACATGGCAAATGTAAAGTTAAATGACAGGGAATCATATTTGCCAATAAGATGGATTATAATGAAAACAGGAAGAGCCCCCACTCAATTCCATACCCTGGTAGAGTCAGAGTGCTGAAGAATCTGCAGATAAAGCTGAAACCATCTTTCAGACATCCAACTTTTAAACTTTATTTGCTTTTGTCTATAGTAATTTCAAGTAGTATATGCATGATAAATAATATATACTAAAAGAAGTCACTGATAGCAAGAATAGTGGCAAAAAGAATTTGGTTCTATTTCTAAATTTATTACAGGTACATAAGTCTGTGATCTTACCCTCTTACTCAAACCTTTTGACTACAGCTTATTACTAAATATATGACTGCTGAAAAGTTCCACTAACCCTTGTATCAGTAACTACTATAATTTTTACTTTCAGTATGAATGGTCATGTTTTGTGAGGTATTAATTCTAGGATTATATAACAAAGATTCAGAGTTCAGACTCTAGCAATAGTCAACCCAGTGAGAGAATTCTGCTTTTTTTACTTTTTAGCTTTGCAACCTTGGCTCAGTCATTTTCCCTCTAAATAAGATGACTAAAAGTAGTAGCATTACATTAAGAGTGGTCATGAAGTTTAAATTAGATAATGCATGTAGAACTGAGAGTTGATAGAATTACTTCAACCATTAGGGTCACAGATCAAATTCATGTAATAAATTATAATATTAAAAGTCACTTATAATGAGTTTGAAGTGAAGCAACAAAACCTTCAGCTGATCAAACCAATGCCTGATCCTGGAATCTGACATTTCTGTATTGGAAGCATTAGTACAAGTATGTCTTTGAGTGAACAAAGAAATTCTTCCAGGTAGCACTCAGACTGAAACATATTCTGGTTTCTGACTAATGCTACAGAGAAGGGTAGCTGAGCATGTTTATGTCAAAGTAGGCCAGTTGGGAGAGTAACATCACCTACAGAATCTACATTTTTGTAGTAACAGATCTCAATAGTAATGTAAAGAAAAAAGCCAGACTAGAATTGCTGTGCCTGACATCTGTGTGACTGAGATACAAAGGCTTTTTTAAATTTAAATTTAAAATTTTTTAAAAATTAAGTACCTTAGAGAAGTAGAGGCAGAAAGACTCAGAATGCTCAGTTGTTCTTTGTGGTTAAAAAAAAAAAAAAATCCAAGACTCTGGCACTGGGCCAACTTAAGTTTGCTTTCTGGTGCTACCAGTTGTCAGCTATGTGACCTTGAGCAAACAACCTAAACTTTCTGAATCTCAGTGTCTCATCCATTCAATAACCACAATAATGTCTGTTGCAGAATTGTGTTAAGGATTAAATGGAATAAGATATGAAAATTTCCATGTACGTTTCAGTTTATTATGAATTTCCTAACTAGTGGCAATTATTACATGCCATTTATAACATCAGCATTAAAAGGAAACAAACATCTACTAAGTCATCAGTAGATATTATTGAGGACCTACTGTGCAATAGGCACCATGCTGATGTCATAAAGATGTATATTAAAAACTGTTCTTCTGTCTGAAAGGATCCTAGAATCCTACAACATATGAGTTACAGAAACAAAGAGAAAGAAATATCTAAGTGGACTTAGGGATTGAGACCAGGCTTGTTAAAGGAGTCAAGCTTAATTTGAGAGTTGACAGATAAATAGCAGAGACCGGGGGATTTCATTTCGGGGTACATTCTTGGGAGTGGGAACAATGTTCTCAAATGAAGCATAAGCATGTGTCATGTTCAGGGACTTGATACCGAAGTAGATCAACATGGATCGGAACACAAGGAGATCACAAAAGATAGGATTTTAAAGGCAAAAGGGATCTAAACTAGAATATATGTTCCAGTTGTGTTTATCTGAAGTCTTCATTTATTGATGGGAAGAACAAATTTAAGTGTCAATACACAGGCTGGCCTTTTAACCCTCTTAAAAATACGTGACAAATACTAAAAAAGAGTAGTCTTTTCCCTGTCTCATTTTCTATGTTGTATTAATCTGATCTTTCTCATGCTTACAATGTTATTCTCATGTTCTTACACTTATAAGAAAAAAAGAAAGGAAGTCAAGAAGCAGAGAGTAAGAAAACATTTCATAATTCGGCAAGATTTATATAAAAGCACCTTGTTAAAATACTGATTATAAAGTTATGTGTATGCATTTATGTCGAGAATGTGTCCATAATTCATTTTATATGTGCTTGATTTTATATGTGCTCAGTTAATCTTTTGTTTTTTCAAATACAATTGTAGGTTAAATTAAATCAGGCATCTGATCCCATGCTAAGCTATACATGTATATGATAATGCATGGAGTCTTACCCAGCAACGGCGAGTAGGAAGAGTTTTCATTTTACATATGTAAAAAGTGAAGGTCAGAGAAATACTGTGACTTGTTTAGCTTCAAGAAACTAAGAGGAGAAGCTTTGGGAATGAATCCAACCTGTGTGAATCTGAAGCCTATTCTCTTTGCATTGCATTCAATGGAACTGAGTTACACAACAGGAAACAGGAGGAACCACACACGCCAAGGAAGCGCCCACCTCCACTTCCAAGTTCAAGTCTTACAGCCTGAATCCAGCCACCCAGATAAGCAAAACCATACATTAAAACAGGTCTTTATTAAACAGCTGCATTTGTTTTAAGTCCTGAAAGCAACTCATCTCGGTTGATTTGCGCTAGTGCTTCCCCAGTATTTGAAGAGTCAAAAATGTTTTGACGAATGATGGAATCGTGTCATAAAGACAGAATTAAAGTCATAGGTATGAGAAAAGAAAGTGCTTGTGATTTTCACAAAAAAGGAAGTAAATGACATGTCTTACTCCTGTTCATTCTTCCAGATATCCCAAAGTATAGTCAGAAATGTGGCAGGAAACTCAAACATTAATCAAAATCAGCCGTTTGCCTTATTAACGGGGCCATTAATACCGACTCAAGATGGAAAGTCACTTGTTGTTTCCATTGTATTGTATAAGATAGTTACATACAGTGTATATCTGACTGCAGGCTTCTGTAGTTAGCTGTGATTTCCAAATGGCACAATGTGAAATAAAAAGCTTACAAACTGTTAGGCTATTATTAGATATAACACATATTTCAAAATAGGTCATTAACAGAAATAGAATCAGCTATATTGTTACCTAGATAGATGTTTTTATAGTGCACCTGGGATAGTAATAAGGCCAAACTTACCACCTCAAACTCCATTGCGAGTATGCTATTCCAATCAAGGCATATACATTATTTGAATAATTAAAAATATGAGTGAACTGAATTTTGGAAAATGTTAAACAAGTAAGCATGTGACAAAAAGGAAAACAAAAGAACTTTTAAAATTTAATAAATAAAGCAAAACCTGAGTGTGTAAACATTGAGTGTACTTTCTTACAATACTCTTCAGAATTGTTCAGGGGAGCATGTAATTCGTATTGAAAGTTGTGGAGAAGATAACACATCCAAACCACATATTGTATGAATAAGAAGCCACAGCAAAAGATAACATGAGACAAAAGTAACAAAGAAATTGTAATAGGAGAAGAGGCTCTCAGGGAGAAAGACCTCAAGCTGTTCTTAGCTTGGGTAAGGATAATGCTCTGAACACAGTAGGGACACAATCAATGCCGTGACCAACGGACTCATAAATGTAGAGTGTCTTAAAATTAATGATAAATTTAACATGTCTGAGGCCTTGAACTTATCTTACAAATTGGTCCTTGGAAAGAATAAAAGATGAAAAATATTGGGCAATCAGGAAGTAATGAAGATCTTGTAAAAATAGCTATCTACAAAAGCAGACTGAGTGAGTCCTTGGAAAGTCGGCATATCTACAAATCAGCAGGTCCAGATGATATACCTTCTATCTGTGGGATGAAAGAAACTGGCAAGCATGCTAACTGCATCATTTACAGTTATTTTTGAAAAACTGTGGGGATCTAGGGAACTACAAGAGATGAAAAGAAAAGAAAATACTCTACTCACTTTTACAAAATAAATGAGAATGACCCTCAGAAAACTCAATAATAATTAAAGCTAAGGAAAAAGAGTGTATTTCAATGGACTATATGAAGATACTATTTAAAGAATATATTCAAATCTAGATAGAAGCATTTTCAATATTAAAATACAAAAGGAACTTTAATACAAAAGAATATGAATTTGAGTAACATTTCAAAGTGAAGTGTTTGTTTGTTTATAATTGTTTAATTAAAACAATTTTCTCAAATAAGAGCTACAGTTACCTAGGCACATTAAAAGGGTTGAAGAATACAACTTGTAATTATAACCATGGAGTTATCATTTCTAAAATGCTAAGAAAATATGACAATCTATATTGTCATTTTTATGTAGATAAAGTTACTGCATTTGCATTGAACAAACGTTAATAGAATGCCTCTTATGTATCAAACACAGTGCTGAGTGCTGGGAACATACAGATGAACAAGATGGGTTTCCTGATCAGTTATACAAAAAGCATTTAATTAGCACAGGGGTTTGCATATAGTAAGCATGTAATAAAGTTGACTACAATTATTGCTAGTTATTAATTGCAAAAAAGCATTTTTCATGCAGTGGAAAAGTTCTATTAGCTGTCCTGTTTTCCCTAGTAGTTGTCTTAATAAATAGTTTCTGAATGATAGATCAAACAAGGAATTCTGTGAAATTTTAAGTGGGTGGAACATAGGATAGGGAAGTGACCTTACCTCCTCCTCCCCGGAGAGGTGACGTGTGGCTCAGTCAATTCTGTAACCTCTTTTTCCCGCATATTTTAAAATTAATAATCAGGAAATTTTACACTCGATGTGCACATTGAAGATTAGATAGATAGATAGATAGATAGATAGGTAGATGGCCAGATAGATTTTCTCTGAATTCCTTAAAGGACTAGGGAATTCTAGCCCTAGTTTGTCATTCTAGAACTTACTTGTTTTGTAATCTAGACTGTATTTAAATGAATTTTCATTTCAGAAATATCCTTATCATTGATTTGAATTTTCTTTTAAGTTGTTTTCTGTCATTCTATTTTTTTGTAAAATTGTGTCAACAAAAGGTATTCTGGACTGTCACATCACATGATGTTTCATTATTGAGATAGTATTTAATATGCATTTCATTTGGGGAATGTATTTTATTTATTTTTCATTAAAACAAGTTTTTAATATTTTAAAATTGTATATATTGCAGACAAAGATACCCCTGACTTTAGAATATGACAATTTATGCAGTGAAATTTTGACTCCTTTGAGATCATTTAAAGCAGGCTATATTATATAATCAGTGATTTTTAAAATAAAATGTGTGTTTATATAGAAATTTTTAGGGGGATGGGATTAACAGTCGCAAATATCTGTCTGGGGATGGGGAAACACCTCTTATCAACAGGGTGCCTGATTGAAACGTAATTGTACACCTCACCCTTAACTGTACCCCACAAAATCATAATAAAAAATATTGATTAAAAAAATAAAAAAATTTTAAAAAATAAAAAAAGAAATTTTTATGCTCATAATTTTGTTGGTCATTGTTATATAGGATTCTGTGCCATGCTTTTTGGATATAAATCCAAGTTCTACTACTTTTGAATTGCTGATGGTAGGAAACTCGTGATTGGTGTCAGGCAAACAATAAGAGCTATCATTTCCTGAAGGTTTACTATGTCAGTTACTGTGTTGTGTTTAGCATATTGCTTACTTAATTTTAAAATGAACTTTAAGAGAAAATGTAAAAGCTCTCTATAATTCAGAAACCTGGACTCTTAACCTCTGTTCTGCTAAACTCTTTCATGCAGTAGATGAGCACCAGACTCTCAGAATTAATGCCCTGAGATACATTATGGCAGGGGACATCATGGGACGGATAGGGAAGGAGAAGTACATCTTTGTCTGATTCTGAAAGGATAGACACCTACAAATGGAGTTTTGAATTCAAAGAAAGATATAGATATAGGTAAATGCCCACACATAAATGGAATGGTAGCAAGAGATGCTGGAACCAAAATGAGGAAAGAAATAAAAAGAGAGAAGCTACTATTTCTTATACGTTAGACCTTAGAGTATGTGCCACCTCTCCATCCACTCAATGACCATGCAAGATAGACGTCTTCCTATTTATTTGACACTGAAATACCTTTAAGTATAAGATGTTTGGTAATTATGAAATCGTTACTAAACATCTTTAGTAATTTTGCAATAGTTACTAAACATTTTTAGGGAAAAAAGTTGTATGTAGAATTTACACATCAAATATAAGTTTCCCACTGACTATAAAACTCTCAATTGTGAAAAGGTCACAGAACCAAATAAATATGGTTTCCATTTTGACAGATGTGGAAACTGAAATTCGAAGAGTTTTAGTGACGTTCTCAATGTCATAAAGCTAATTTTAATAATAATAACAGCTGAGATATATTGAGCACATATTATGTACAGAGTACTATTCTAATTACTTTTCACCTATTAACTATTTTTAAAACTCACAACAATTCTATTAGGAGGTATATTTATTTTTGTTTGTTTTTTTTTTTTGAGTTGGAGTCTCACTCTGTCGCCCAGACTGGAGTGCAGTGGTCACTCCCGGCCACCGCAGCCTCGACCTGCTGGGCTCCGGCGATCCTTCCGCCTCAGCCTTCCGAGTAGCCGGAATTACAGGCATGTGCTACCACACCCGGCTGATTTTTTGATTTATTGTAGAGGTGAGGTCTCTCTGCCCAGGCGGGTCTCGAACCCGTGGGCTCAGGCAATCCACTCACCTTAGCCTCCCAGAGGCGCGGGATTACAGGCTGAGCCACCGAGCCTGGCTAGGAGGTATATTTATTACCTCCATTTTACAGATGAGGGAAGTGAGACCTAAGAAATGGATGGTTTGTGGTTGGCAATCACTAAAGACTCAGTGCTTCCCACCTCCACATACTCAGCTCTCCTGGTCGGCAATGTTAGCCTCTGCTTTCTTATCTTCTGAGAAGGTTCCATACTTGAGAGTGGCTGATTCTGGGGCCCAGTTCCTTCTTGTTGGCCTTGGTTAACTGATTAATCTCTCAATACCTGGACCCTTTTTTGAGCTCTGGTAGCAGGTGTTTTTCCATTTTTGTTAAAAACTGAAATTACCCCTGCTAATTTTAATTGTCCTTTCAATAATTCTGCTTATTGCCATAAGATCAATCATTCCAGAATATTTTGATCATTTCAGCAATATGACACTCCAAATCTTCAAAATGACTCCTTATTGTTAAGTTCAGATTTTGGGCCTGTCATTCCAAAGTCTTTGAGATCTGGCTCAGATTTACCATGACCTTGTCTTTCATGGTGTACCAGTGAAGAACATAGGATTTTGTGTCATGCATTTTAGATGTGAATTCAAGTTCTACTATTTGTTAGCTGTGGAACTTGAGGCAATCATCCTGCTTTCCTCTATTCCAGTTTCTTTATCTTGGCATAACATTAACCAAAATGCATTAAGCACTTACTTTGTGCCAAGCATTGCTTCATTATCATATCTCATCCTTACAATAACCCTGTGAATTAACTTCTTTATTACACCTACGAGGAACTGGGACCTGGAGAAGTTTTATTTAATGATCAAAGGCAAACATCTAGCTAGACAGGAGAGACTCAAGATGTGAGTTTAAGTCCTTTGACTTCAAAGTCTGACTCTGAATTATTCTTGTTTGTTGACTTCCATGGCATGAGTATGAAAATACCACTAGACTGCAGGCTTCAGGAAAGAAATATCCTCTGTCTCCATCATTGCTATATATATCAGAGTTGGGTTTCTGAGTGTATGTGGAGTGCATGTTTCAGAAGAATTTTTCTAATGAAAATTATTTGAAATCTCCAGTGATATATACTCATCACTTGGTAGATAATCAAGCACTTTTTATATTGACCGTGTACTGTAAAGAAAAAGGAATTGTGCCTGGCACTTAGATGATGTTTAATAAATACTTGTTGATTAATTCACTGAGCAATACATTCATATTAGGTCATATACAAAAGTTTTTCTCACAGAAGGAGACTGTCCACCCTTGTAAAAAAATTTCCAGGAATTTTCTAAGGAGTTCAGTCTGCAGTTTTCATCTCAGTCTAGAATGATCTATACTTAAGAAACTGTTGCTCTTCCTCTTGTGTATATTAGGAGGCAAGGGAAATACATATGGCAACAACCTCTGTTCTAGACTCAGGTGTATGAGTCACTTTTTGTTTACTAACTCTGTCTTTGCTGTCAGGAAGCTCAGTGTTAAATGTAATGCACAATCTCAAAGTCCAGCTGTAACTCATTGTTTCTGATACAATTATGTTCCCTCTTTCATTACTTTATTGTTTCATTGATCCTTAATGATTTTCTTTTATCTGTGTTTTTCAAGCTAACACTCCAAATATTTTTAGAATATGCAAGTTTATACATACTAGGCTAATAGGTAATGACATGCTTGTGAATACCTGTCTTGTTAATCCTGAGTTCTCGGATTCCAGGCTCAGTCTGCTGAAAACTAAGGCAGCTGTGTGACTTCTTCTTCCTTGCTCAATGTTCTTCATAGTGGACTTGTCTATATGAAGTTTCTATGCTTCCCATAATTTTATAGAACTGTGGGAATCCAATTAAGAGAGTTTTCCAGGCAACTTCTTTCTTGTCTAGCACATACTTCCATCACTTCTTGGCTACTCTGCTCATGTTAGTGATGCTTTATTTTATCCAATACCTTTAATACCCATGCCACAAACCACTAGGGATGGTTCATTTGGAAAATAATTTCTTACTGCTGGGAATTATAAGGTTACCTTTATTCACAAAAAGTGAATTATTTTGATCCAAACATTACAGAAAGACACCACATTGTATCAGAATAAAACAAAATGTATGTTTTTCAAGTTAGCTAATACTGGTTTCAAATTTGAGCTTTCACGTTTTATACTACTCAACTTCTCTGTGCTTCAGTTTCCTAATCCTTAAAATGGTTTAATAACAGCCTCTTCGTATGATGATGGTAAGAATTCCTTTGACATAAAAGTGAAAATATGGCAGTTTTCATATTATACACTCTGAATCATTCCTGTTTATTGACTTCCATGGCATGAGTGTGAAAATACCACTAGAATGCAGGCTCCAGGAGAGAAATATCCTCTGTCTCCATTGTTGATATATCAAGGTTCGGTTTCTGAGTATATGTGCACAGACATATACTTTCCTATATTATTGTAAATGACCAAATATATTATCTTCCACTAATGTGGAATGTAAATCCTTAAACACATTTTCTTTGAATAAGAAAAAGCAACAAGACAAAGGGGAAAGAAAAGGGAAAAAAAAGAGAAAAATCCTGTCTTCCATATTTAAGAGACAATAAAGATTTTATTGCTCCCAAGGGGATAGCAAAAAAGAACAGTGAGTACCAGCTAGAAGGAGGCAGATTTTGATCCCATAGTCAGAGGAAAATCCTAATAATTATAGCTTCCCAATCTTCAATGGGCTGACTTACTTCATGAGCTTCCCTTCACAGAAACTATGCAAGCAGCTACTCATCTTCTAGAACTCTCTTTCAAGGAGAATCTTCTGAATTGGGTGGGAAATTATACAACACACTTATAGGATATCTCACAGCATATATGCTGAATCTAACTGTGATGTCTTTCTAGGTTTTATGGCTGTTCATGTCTTTCTTGAAACTACATCTTAGGTTGCAAAGGTCATTTTTTCCTAGGAAAAAAGAGGATTATTTTTCAGTCAAGGATACATCTGAGGTTTACAATTCTAAATATTTATTCATGTAGTACATATTTGTTGGATTTCAGACACAAAGTTATGACAAAAGATTAAAAGAAACCATTTCCTCACTTGGATATGGTTTTACTTATTCATTCATACATTCATTCACATATTTATTTATATATTCATCCAACAATTACAGTTTTTTTAGACTTTCCTGTTAGGTTTATTGAAATTTTAGGCTTTGGAGATATGCAGATGCATTCATAGATTTTATATTAAAGTAGAAGAGGAGACATTCATAGACTTCACATTTAAGTAGAAGAGGCAACTGATAATAAAGTTTTATAAATAAAAAATAAAATTTTAGAGTTGACTTTTTAGGATTTTTTTCATGTTTTAGAAAACCAAAATAAAAATCAGAAAATGCCAGCTTGAAGGTCCTTCAAAAAGCAAAGGACAGACCCCTCCTAGGTGAAGTTTCTGTCAAGGCTGGTAGACCAGCTGCATACAGCTCACTCCTGCCACTCAGAAAATGCAACAGCTGTAGATCATTATCTTCAGGAAGTCTCTCTTGGTGGGATCAAAATGATGATGGTTTTATCTGAACCTTCTTCAGGGCTCAATATAATGTATATTCAGATGAGTAAAACCATCTGGCATGGTTAACCTTCATCCAGGTAGAGTTATTTTTTTCATTTTACTTAACAAGCAGTTTTAAAGCTGCTATCATTGGCAAGTCTCAGGCCTCCACGGTAACTGGAACTTAGAATTTCAATGTTTTGATGACAGATGATTACTGCATGGTATCTAATAGATATCCCCAATTTTTCATCTCTTTCAAGTACTTCTTTTGTCCATACTTCCGTGTGCATCACAGAATGAATAAAGAGGAAAGGGAAAATAGACCACACTCATAATTAGACCTCATAATTACTGAGTGCTGACCACATGCCAGGCGCCATGGAGTGTGCTTTATGCACATTATCTTAGGTAATCCTTATAAAAACCCCATGAGGTAAGCATGATTATCTACATTTACATTTGAAGAAATCAAGTCACTATGTCAAGTAATGTGCCCAAGCTTATTGAGCCAGACAGTGCAAAGTCAGGATAGGCACTCACTGTCTCCCCGTCCCTGGCAGGCCTCTCCTTACCTCTTTCCTGCTCCAGCTTTAGGATGAAAAGAAATGTGGACTTAAAGGGTGTCTGTGTGTATCTGCCCTAGAATTGTGTCACTGCAGGTAGCTTTAGCTATATGTGTAGCCACACAGCATTGACAGAGAAGTAGATTTTCAAAGAAGTAATGTTGCAAGTTTCTCTTAAAAAGGTTTTCTTTAATGAATATGCCTTTTTGTCTCACTAGGCTGTCAATTTCTTTCTGATTTTCCTTTCTATGTTTACCTTAAAGAAGAAATTCTTTCATCTCCCCTGAATTGGCTTAGTAATTTAGAGGAAATCTGACTGATAAATCATCTCTAAATAGAAAAATGAAACTTCTCTTAATTCAAGGAAAAATATGTAAAAGTAACTGTCTGCTGGGGAAAAAAATATGTTATTAGTTCTGAGAGGTTATCTGAAAAGAATTCTCAATATAAATGGTAGGGTATAAGGCAACTCTAATCTTTGAAGAAAGGCTATCGTTGTCTGAATGATTTTCTGTTAGTAATGAAAACCCAATAAAATAAAGGTTAGCATTTTATATATAGCAATCTATTTGGGAAAATAAAAGAAGAAAAAGGAGAAGGTAGACGGAGAAGAGAAAGAAAGAATAGTTAATTCCTCAGTATGAAAGAACCCTTAGTCAAATCATCAATGTTCATTTTAATCCTCATTTGTCATCCTTACCCCAATTATACATTTCTGTTGAAAAATGCGTCTTAAAAACGCCTTTCTCTGATCACACTGGTATCACATTTTATAGAAAATAAATATGATTTTTAATTTTTCAAGTGTCAATTTTAAAAAATATTTAAATATCTTTCTTCTAGTTTATTTATTGTCAATTTTCCCCATTAGAATATCAGCTTAAAGTAAGAAACACTATGTTTTATTTACTGCTTTATCCACAATTCCTAAACATAGTCTTGGCATAAAGTAGACACTCAGCATGTTTTTGTAGAATGAATGCATGAAAACCAATGTATTGAAACATAAGCATGTTTATTCAAGTATTAGAATTTTTAAAATACTTATACAAGGGGGGACCCCAAAATGGAATCTATTCATAAAAAATTGTGTATTTATTCTTACATGTTAAATTTCAGTCACCTTCAAAATACTCTCTGTTGCAATACGCCTATCTAGATGTTTTTTCTACTGCTCAGTTTTTGAACTTTTCAAATTTGATGCCTTTTAGTGCTGCTGCCATTTTTGGTATCACCTCTTCCACATCTGCAAAATGTTTCCCTTTGAAGACTTTTTTCATCTGGGAAGACAAACAAAAAATAAGTCACTCCAGGGGAGATCAGGTGAATGGACTGGGTGGGGCATGGGGCGAGGGGTGGGCATGCCATTTTTGGTCAAAAACTGAACACTCAGTGTGGTGTGAGCATGTTGTTCGTGTGAATCACTCATCATGAAATGGGCAAACACATCAAACGAATCTCAACAACAACAACAAGAAGTAACTGAAGCAGAACACAGCCTCTCATGACAATGCTAGCTGGTACACTGATTCAGATGGATTCCTAGAACACTTACTTGTGGAGGCAAACCCATACAAGGGGCCTACCCTGTCAAAAATAATTCTGGGTTTGTTTTGGGGGTCCCCATTGTGTACAGCAAATAAACATAGGTAACAATTTGCATTCAAGGTTGTGATCCTCAGATATGTATATATAGACAAATAATTCACTTCCTTTTTAAATAATAATCTGAGTGCCAGGTTGTCTTATGCAACAGAATATATATTGTAAGTACACAAAAGAAGGTTCAGATAATACCAATAGTGTGATCATAGAACAGAGCCAATAAAATGGAGAGAATGGGAATTGACAAGAACAAAAGAAAAGGAAGTTGCTCACTTTAATAATGGTGGCTTGTGGACACTAGGAGTGCCCAGATTACAATTACAGAGTGATGAAACTGTAGTCATTGTTTTTTTTTCCATAACATTTTAGACTTCTATACCATATTATTCCTGTAGTAACTTCAATTATGCATGAGCCAAAAACAAAAAGATTATTTTAGTGCTTTGTCTAATGCTGAGCACATTGGTGTTTCCACTTCCAGCTTGTGATGTTGCGAAGTATTTTATAACTGTGTTCTTTGGTCTATATTCTTCCATACTTCCAAATGCATTGGTGTGAATCCTTTAATTCGCACACAATACTTCGGACTTCAATTATTTCCCTCATTATTTCAGTGCAACCATGTACATGCTATAAACGTGAGGCTTAAAATAAATGAATCCAGCCGGGCTCGGTGGCTCAGCCTGTAATCCCGCGCCTTTGGGAGACTGAGGTGAATGGATTGCCTGAGCCCCGGGGTTCGAGACCTGCCTGGGCAGCAAGACCTCATCTCTACAATAAATCAAAAAGAATCAACTGGGCATGGTAGCACATGCCTATAATTCCGGCTACTTGGAAAGCTGAGGCGGAAGGATCGCCGGATTCCAGCAGGTCGAGGCTGCGGTGGCCGGGAGCGGCCACTGCACTCCAGTTTGGGTGACAGAGTGAGACTCCAACTTAATAAATAAATAAATAAATAAATAAATAATAAATAAATAAATAAACCCAAGCCAAGAAGATATTGGTGCATAAGCAATGGAACTTTAAGAGGAAATGGAACCATAGCTCCTTGGTATAACATTTCGTCTGATACCATTGCTCACTGGCATTGGGTCTATTTCATATGACAGGAAATAGGAAGTGGAGAGAATGGCCCTTCCCAGTTTCTTCCTGTGCTCCAAGTTCATCAGAATAAGTCATGAAGACATTCTTTGAAATGCACTATTCAATTATCTGAGATGATGATAAATGAACAAAATGCTAGAGAGGATCAAGGGAACACAGCTTTGGAGTGTCTGGAAAAAAATCCTGTGGCTCAGTTCACGTATGTCCTTGTGTTCTGCAGTTCCCAGCACACCATGACGGTGTAACACTCACACCACGCCAAGGTGATGTTCAGGAAACAGACCCGAACTCAGGCCAGCAGATGCAGCGTGAGGCCTCACTGCTTCTAAGTCATGGGGCCTCATGCAGGGCTCATTTGTCACACCTGGACTATACTGTCTTCTTCACAGGGAGGTAGTAAGCTTTACATTGGGTAAAATGCAAAAATGTTCTTGCAGGGATTTTAGCCACAACTCATTTGCACAAATATTAGCTGATTCTGAAAGTACATCTGATGTAATGGGTATGTTAGAAGTGGAAACATGAAGCAGCTAGATGGTTTTTTGTGACTTCTGGAAATCAGTTTATAAGTATAATTCACACACAGGTGTAAACCACATTTTGCTTGTGTATCCTTTTAGTGCTTATATCTCAGGAGCAAGAAAATTATTTCCTTTAGTAGAGGCTGTAATAATCACTAAAAGTAAGGGCCTTGAAGATCAGGATTATGGTGTATGCTTTTTGGTATCTCTCCTCACTGTCTGGCAGAGTGTTAGAAATTTAGTGATTAACTACTAAATTAAGTATAGCCAGTAGGGGAAGAAATATGAGAAATCCTGGTGAACATTTCCATAAATTTTTAGATTTTTCACAAGATTGCCAAATCCTTAAGATACCAATCAACATAAATTGTTAACTTAGGATAATAAGCCCTAAATCTTAGTAACCTACAATAACAAATTCTTTCACATTCATGTTACATGTCAGTGGGTTGACTGTGGCTCTGCTCTTCTTCTTTGTGCTGGGACACAGGCTGATGGTGTCCCTTTTCTTGAATATTACCAAACTTGTAGCAAAGGAATAAGAGTATAAGGAGCTACAGAATGGATTTCTGTTTTGATATGTGTCTTCCTGTGCACATTTCATTGGCCAAAGGCAATTATGTGACTCTCTCCTGATGTATGATTCTTTTGCTGGGTGGGACACTGCCAATTACATGACTAAACCTAAAGTCATGAGGAAGTATAATCCATGTCCAGGAAAAGGAAGCAAATATTTTGAACACTAATCTAGAATAACACAGTTACTAAAACAAACAAAAAGAAAAGCAAAGGAAAAAAAAACCTACATTACCTTCCTGAACTGTAAAATTCAAATTAAATGAACATTTAATTAACATGTTACAAAATAGTACATTATTTGCATATTTTATACTTTTGAGTGTTTACCATGAGCCCATGATTTTTAATACTAATTCAGTGGCTAGTATTCTCTTATGCTATTCTTTAACCCCAGCATGTCATCTTGACTACTGAATAGAGAGGATGGAATTTTCCCCTGAAATACTCACATGGTGCCTATCACAGGCAAAGATTTGAAATCTCTCAGCTCAACCTGCTTTCTCTTTTTTGCCAACTATACCAGATTTGAGTAGTTAGCTTAAAATGGACTGATTGTAAGTAAAATATTTTTGCATATAAAAAATGAGCAAGTTGTCTCATTTCCCATTAATATCCTAAGAACTATGTTCTGTATCTAGAATTGTCAGCTCTGATTTTTCAATAAACCTTTAACTATTTGCCCCTTCACTACGCTCCATGAACCAGGTAATAACGATGTCACTTATTTTGGAGTGTTTTGAAATTAGTTCACTCTTCCCCATCTCCCTGTGTGTGTGTGTGTGTGTGTGTGTGTGTGTGTGTGTTGTTCAGATCTCAAAGGAATGCAACCATAGGCAATTTCACCAAATGAGGTATGATGGCTTCCCTCAGAAAATTACTTCACACCTTAATTATTTTTCTGACATTTTCACCAATAAATAATCAGAAGTTTTCAAACAACACAACATAGAGTTTGAACTCTGAGCCTGAAGGTTAGGAAGACTTTCATTTATCCCTGTCCACATGATATGAGTTATTGGTTACTTGCTGTTCAACAAAGACCCATTATAGGAAAATTATATTGCAAGGTGATCGTGCCTAATGAATTTTGCTTAATCTTTGCCTACATTTGATTTGCTCAACTTCGCAATCATGGCATTTTCTTCTTCTTCCTCTCACTCTCTTTTTTTCATTGATAAAAGCTGCAGGTTGTCCAGAAAAGCTATTGTAGTTCAATATGGCTGTCTTTCTTGACATTTACATGCATCTCAACTTTATTTATTTTACCGCATAGTACCTAGCTGCCTAGCTGGAGAATATGAAGATCGCATATTCAGCAATTTATGCAATCCCAGCCAAAAGACTATTTTACTGTCTGTTGAATAATTAGCAATGTGCTTGAAGAGAGAATATACAGTAACTTGCCTGACTTTGGGCAAAAAAAAGATTAGAATGACAAATAGTCAGACTCTAGGGTCAAATGCTTTGCCAGTAGTTGCATATGTTTATGCCAAAATACATAAAGAAATGTCACTTCAGCACATGAGTGATGACAAACACTCCAAGTGGGGCTGCAGTTCATCAATCATTTCAAATGCGCAGATTGGGTTTACCTATATAAACAAAAGCAATAAAACTACTCAAAGCCTCACCTTAAACAATTCAAGCATGACATAAACACTGTTACTGCACAGTCAAGCCCCATTTTACTTGAGAAGCAGTCAGAAATGTCCCGACAAACTATGATTTATTAAGATTAATAAAGCACGTCTTTAATAAAAAAAGTTCTGCTAATATTTTGCATAAATATGGGAATCTCATTCAGCATCACAGTGCATCAGAAAGCACATGCAGCAGGGAGTGTGATTAACGAACCTTAAAACTGTAGATTCACAGTCATTCTCAACAAGGTTTCAGGTTCAGGGTGGTGAGCATGGAGAGACCTTGAAGCAAGAATCCACAACAGGTAAGTTGCTCGAAGCTCAATTTTAATGATTCATTAAGAAGAAGGTGAATTCATAAAACTATTACGTTTTCCAAGTCATTTTTTTTTCTTCCTAGGATGCTTTTGAAACGTTGATCCTTTAAGTAATCTGCTAATGGTTTAGGAGAATAAATACTATATTACTGTTGGTCCCTTCTTGGTAAAGAGAAAGCCAAGAGTCAAGGCCATGGACTGTGGGTCAGAATTGAAGTCAGAAGTTTATCCAAGTTTACATGCCATATCTATTATTTGAGAAAGTGCATTTGGGAGCACGAGGACTGTGTTTCTTTCTTCTTCCATCTGCGTGCTTTGTCTGACCTAATGCTTTGAATCACTCTTTAGAAGAAGTGAAAGGTAGCAATGCCACTGCTATATTATTAACGAAGTGAAAATTCAGCCCAGAGCAAGCAACACAATTTACTGATAACCAGTGAAGGTTCTTCTGAGTCTGCCGGTAGAGAAGTTAAATGTGTTTGTTTATATTAATTTTAATGTTTTTCTTCATTGAGATATAATTGAAAAACAAAAACTGTCTTTTATAGTGCACAACATAATGTTTTGATGTTGTATATATTGTGAAATGATTACTACAATTCAAGTTAATTAACATATCCCTTGTCTCACAGATTTGCAGTTTTGGTGTGTGTAGTTAGAACATTTAAGATGTGCTCAGGGTAATTTTCAAGCATACAATATATTGTTGCTAATTCTAGTCACCATGTTTTACAATAGGTCTTCAGAATTTATTCTTCCTTTTAAATAAAACTTTGTAACACTTGACCAACATCTTCCCAACTTTAAGTGTCTTGATTCCTGAAATGAGGAACTTGATTTAGTTGAACTATATACAATCAAATTTCAAATCAAATTTAATAAGAAGTGAGCCGGTTCTCTCTCCTTAATCTCACTGTACCTTTAAGTGAAACTGAATGAAAAGTGGGGGGAAAAAACTCTCTGTTCAGGGTGCAACTGGAAGATTACAATCTTTATGGTAATTTTTTCTTTCATTTGCCAATTTTGTAGATTTAGAAGGGGTTTAAAAATTCAGACATTTAACGTATCTGAAATTAACTAAATTCCTTAAGAGAAGTCATTTTGTTGTCTATCTTCTTGAGAATTAGAAACAAACTCAATAGTCTTTTAGATATTACCTTTCGGGTGACCTAGTCACAATATTCAAACCAAAAAGTTGATTGAAATGAACTTTCCAAATAATTCAAAATGGAAGAAAATGGAAAATGCATACTTAAGATTGCAAAATAATGCTTCTTTTAAAAGTCTATGAAATAATTGACTTGCTTCATTGGCCATTGACGTTCCTAGGAAATAACATCACATTAAGAATTAAAGGACAGCCGGGCTCGGTGGTTCAGCCTGTAATCCCGTGCCTTGGGAGACTGAGGTGAGTGGATTGCCTGAGCCCGCGGGTTCGAGATCCACCTGGGCAACTTGGTGAGACCTCATCTTTACAATAAATCAAAAAATTAGCCGGGCATGGTAGCGCACCTGTAGTTCCAGCTCCTTGGAAGGCTGAGGTGAAAGGATCGCCGGAGCCCAGCAGGTCGAGACTGCGGTGGCCGGGAACGGCCACTGCACTCCAGTCTGGGTGACAGAGTGAGACTCCAACTCAAAAAAAAAAAAGAATTAAGGGACCAGGGCATAATTCTATTCTGCCACAAATTCAATAACCAGTTGGGTATTTGCTGGGAAGAGACAAACGGAAAGCTATGAGAAATTCAGACATGAACAAAGACCTTCACTCCAAAGAACTCACAGTCCAGTGAGGAGAGAAAAAAAAACCAACCCTATAATTTCCTCTGTATTTTAACATTGGAGCTGCCATCTAGAGAAAGAAGATCCTTGCTTCATGAAAAGCTTTATGTAAGCTTTAGGTTCATCACTGTCCAGACCCAATTGCTGTGAAACTTATTCATGTTGAACTTAAACTGCTGATTTTCATTCTCCTTTTTTCCAAGTGTCATTGTATTTTAATTTAGCTCTTCCCCCCAAACCTGTTTGTGTCAAATTAAAAGAGCAAGTGGAATTTTTCTTGACAAGGTCTAAAGAAGCTAATTGAGCTGATAACTGATATGTGGACACACACACACACACACACACACACACACACACACACGCACACGCACACGCACACACACACACACATATTTGTCAAACGCACTTTGTAGTAGGTATTGGCAAATGTCTTGAGCTGAGTTTCCCTAAAATGCAGAGCCAAAAATGAAATAACAGTTCAGGTAGATTATTCTGAGAGATCTCAAGAAACAGAAGCAGACAAAAACTTTGAAGGGTTTATCAATCTCTGAAAAATTGATATTTTTAGGGTTGGATAATGCTTTGTAGTAAGGGGGCCATGCCATGTGTTGTAGGATGCTTAGCATCTTCCACGGCCTCCACCAACTACATGCTAGCAGCCTCCACCTTCAAGTTGTGACCAACAAAAATGTCTCCTGACATCACCAAGTAACCCCAGGGAGTGGGGAGCAAAATCGCCCAAGTTTATAACCACAGGCATAGAATGACAACCAAAAGGAAAGAAAGTCAACCTAAGGACATGTTATTAGGCTACTCATGACTAAGGCACCTGGGACTCTGTTCTTTTGTGGACCCTCTGCACATATAAGATGTAACTATGCTTTGTTTACCTGAGGGAGGGAAGAAAGAAGTATTTACCTACTGGGTCATGTCTGTCATTTGTCAGGGATCATTCCATGGGGGTATCGATGACTTGTATGCCTTTGTGACTGTGTCACAGTGATTTGGTTCATTCACATAGGCATCCTACAAGTCATGACAAACTCTCTAGCTCAAAATGCAAGCTGGGAGCTGTGACTCATGCCTGTACTCCCAGCACTTTGGGAGATGGAGGTGAGAGTATTGCCTGAGCCCAGGGGTTTGAGATCAGTCTGGGCAACATAGTGAGATCTCATTTCTACAATAAATGAAAACATTAGTCAGGTGTGGTGGCTTGCACCTGTAGTTTCAGCTACTTGGAAGGCTGAGATAGAAGGATTGTCTGAGTCTAAAAGGTTAAGGCCACGGTGGCCATGAGCATGCCACTGCACTCCAGTCTGGGCGACAGAGTGAGACGCTGACAAAAAAAAAAGAAAGAAAGAAAGAAAGAAAGAAAGAAAGAAAGAAAGAAAGAAAGAAAGAAAGAAAGAAAGAAAAAAAGAAAGGAAGAAAGAAAGAGCAAGGAAATGTTGCCAAGGCAGATGTTTCAGGTTTATGTCTGGGTGAGATTGGTTGCTACAGCCATACAGGAGGAAAAAAGTGGATTGAAGGGATGTGAGATGGGTCGAAAAAGTGTCAGATGTAACCTGAAGACACACAATGCTACTCTTAAGACTGGAGTTTTCCTCTTTGTATGCATTTAAAGGAGAGTAGAGTACGTATGAGGGGGATATATATGTGTAATTGGGGACTTTTTCCTCTGTAAAAAGCAAATGCTACAGTCTTGTCAACCCAGGAGATGCAATGTGCCAGAAATAGAGACATTGCATTAAAATTAATATTCACCCTAGTCAATGACTTTGGAGTTTGCCCTTTAATTCATGCATTTAAAATGTACTTAAACTATAATATCAGGTAAAAGAAACACATGGAAATTACGTCAAATTCTTACAGAGTAGTAAAATGTGAGGTGCATAAAAATAAGATTATAAGTATGAAATCCAATTAAAATTTCACAGGAAATTTGCTGCAAGAATATATTTAGTAAAAATGCCTAATCACAATTTTTGAGTAAAATTTACATTTGTATTTGAATTTTATTTTTTAAGAAGACATTAGCTCATCAGGGACATATATAATGAAATATATATTTAGATTGTTATATGATAATAAATGCTTATATAGCTATACATATATGTATGCACTTATACACATGCTCGGGATTTTTTCCACTTTTCATTTAGCTTATTAAAAATGAATACAAACAGACTCTGAGCTCCAGAACCCTCTAAGAGCTTATAGCCTGTAGCAGCTTTCAAGATAACAGCTTCTTCAACCAGAGGAGTTCTGACTTCTCGGTCAGGTTGTTTGAAGTTTCCAAGGCTTGGGGAGAGGGTGGTCTTTTCAGAAAAAAGACAGTATTTCAAAGAAAAGACATACCTTTTTTCCCCCTCTTTAGTGCCAAGATTTGAAAACGCTCTGAAGAGGGAAAAAAATATTTTCCCTTTAAAATGTAGTATTTCTCTGAAGAGACCCATCCCTCCGCCTGGCAGACTTTCAGACGTGCTCCCTGCCGAGGATTCTGTGCTCAGAAGCTCTGGGCCATACCCTGAAACCAGCCATTCAAATCAGATTCTTCCCATAGTAACCAGCTAAAATCAATCATCTTGAAAGAGTCTCCTTTTTTCAGGAAGTTTATTTATCAGACATATAAATTATGTTGGAATGGTACCCATTAATTGGTGAAGGTAGATTATTTATTCTCAAATAATCCATCAATATACTTTGATCTGAATTTGCCAATTCTTGTTTAAAGGGAAGATTTAATTTAAGTTTGGTAAAACCATATTGCATTGTGATATCATATTTTTCTTTCCAACTCCTCAAAGTAGCTGATAAAGGTAATTATCTTTAAAGAGAAGAAAACCTGGTGTCCAAAATCTTGCCTGGCCTTAGACCCGTTACTTAACCTCTTGGAGCTGAACATTTCTAATCTTTCAAATGAAGCCATACCACAGGATTGTTGTGAAAACTAAAGGAAGTCGTGTCTATAAAGTACCTAACATTGAGAAGTCATCAACCTGTACTAGTCTTTTTCACTATCATTCAGTCATAGAAATAATCACTATCATATAACATCTTCAGCCCCATCTTATTTATTTGTAAAATAGCAAGGAACACCTTCCTCAGGGGGTTGTAGAAAGAGCCAATGAAGTAACTGATCTAAGGCCCTGAGCACAGCACTTGCCTGGTGATAATTGTTTCACGCACATTCAGTAGTGAGTGGTGGTAGTTAGGAGTAGTTGCAGAGCAACTTCATTATTGCCATCATCACTAATAACAAAATCATGAAGCATCTAAACTGTGTGTGACATTCTGTTAAACACCAGAGGTTAGAGTGTTAGGGAACACAGGCCCAAAGGAGTCAGGGCATACATATATGAAAGCTGAAAGTACTCAGACAAATTAGCATATAAGTAATAAAAACAGATACAGCTTTTAAGTGATATAAGCATAGCAAGGAAGAAGTCACTGTTAGCAAGAGTATTCAGGGACAGAGATGGGACAGACACGAGAACTAATGCTGAAGAAAAGGTAGGATTTATTTGAGAAGCAGAAAAGAAAGGAGACATTTTAGTTAGAAAATAAGATACAATGATAAGAATGCACCTTGTGTTTCAGGAAAACAAAGGATAAACCAGATTGTCTAGGGCAGGATGTCACATAAGAGATTTATCAAGAGTGGGAGAATTGGAAGGGGCTCAGATGGGAAGAGTCTCGGTTACCAGGTGTGGACGTTTTACTCTCTTCTTCAAGAAGAGATGGTAAATGGAAGGGTTTTAAACAGAAGAATGGCATGCAAAGTCAAATTTTAGGAAGTTTGGGTACAATGTATGTAAATGTTTTCCTAAAATTTCTTAGCCAATTAAAAAACTCATCAAGGGTAAACATGTGAGCTGGTAATTCTTATATACTTGTAATTTATAATTCCAAGTAGATCTCTTAAATTTTAATTTCAAATATAAGAAACTATATAGCCTCTCCTAAGATATATTGCCAAGCTAGGTGTTTATTCTGGCTCAAATGGGGAAACTATTCTTTTCTCTTCTCCTTTTCCTCCTCCTCCTCTTCATCTCTTCCTCCTTCTTTTTCCTCCTCTTCCTCAACATTTGAATTAGGTGGAGACACAATTCAGTCTACTGCAATAACAGGCTTAGGATATTTGAATCCAAATTCTAACAATTACTATCTGTTTGTCCTTGGGTCGATTATTTACACTTCATATTCTCCACCTGAAAAAAGAAAGAGGATGGAGGAATATTGCTGGGCTACAGATTTCTGAAGACCCTTTTAACTTTAATATTTTCAGATTTGATCATTATGAATTTTAGTGTAAACTGGTTTCCATAGGTTCATACAAATAGAGAGAGAGAGAGAAACCTTGGAAGAGTCAATACAAGTGTGACCACAATATGACAGTATTGCTGGCCATAGTTGGAATGGGGTTACAGGAGCAGACTGCACTGGACTCACAAACTCCAGGTTGAGATGTGATTGCTCATCTAGTTTAAAAGTATCCTGATTTTCGTTGCCAAAAGCCTGGTATTTTTGAAAAGTAAACAGACGAATATTTCAATCAGGTTTTTAAGATAGGAGCCAAAGCATAATGCCTTACTTCATGACTGGATTCTGACACAATTTCACTACTCATCTTTGAATGTATGTTCTTATGGACAATAACACCTTCTTTGCAACTATGATTATCAATATTTGGTGGAACCCACATCACTTTCTGCTTTTTCTGGTACTACTTATTCTAAAAGAAACATCAAAAATCAAAAATAATAGCTACAGTGAACTTGTCAGAGAAACAATGATAAATCATGTTTAAGATAATTTAAAACTAGCCGGGCTCGGTGGCTCAACCTGTAATCCCACGCCTTTGGGAGGCTGAGGTGAGTGGATTGCCTGAGCCCACGGGTTCGAGACCCACCTGGGCAGGTGAGACCTCATCTCTACAAGAAAAATCCAAAAATTAGCCGGGTGTGGTAGCACGTGCCAATAATTCTGGCTACTCGGAAGGCTGAGGTGGAATGATCACTGGAGCCCAGCAGGCCGAGGTTGTGGTGGCCGGGAGCGGCCACTGCACTCCAGTATGGGCGACAGAGTGAGACTCCAACTCAAAAACAAAAAACAAAAAACAAAAAAAGATAATTTAAACTGACGATCAAAGGGTGGTTTCTAGTTGATGGAGAAACTTTAAGACTTCAACATTCTAGGTTCTGTGAAAAAAATATGGCAGTTATTTCCATAAACTTTTCTATATTCCATTGAATCCTACAGCATTAGAAACCCAAGAAAATATTCATAAAGTCACTGTTGTGTGATTTATTATAGTTACCAGAATTCACTCCCAGATCAACAGATCCAAGATCACTGGCAGCCCTGAGGGAATAAAAGATAGACAAATCTGAAGGATAAGTAAAAACTCAGCAGTGTAGAAGTAAGAATTACTGAATAGATTTTTTCCATCCAGTGTCCTAGCTAGTGAGCAATACCTTCTGCCTCTTTAAGGTAACTATTTATTTGCCCTGGTGTGGACAGAGAACATTTGCTTTGCCTTAAAAAAAAAAAAAAAAAAATGTGTGCTTTAATGGAAGAATCAAATTATATCAGAAAAGGAAGCACTTTAAGCTTTATTGCTGTAGATCACTCTGCCTCCAGCTGTGAAACTGATTGATGTTTAAAGCCCCTGAGGCACTGGCAGCTGTGGTGGATGATTCAAATAAGAAGAAAAAAAAGTGTGTGAGTATTCACGTGGGTGTGAGTGAATGAGTGTGCAAATGTGTGTGGGTGGGGAAGAAACTATATGACTAAATTTATTTTCATTTTATAAATTTCCTCTAAAGATTTTTTTACAAAAGTCTTCTAAAACAGATGAATAGACAAATAGACATTTAATAGATACTTAAATATTTAGATAGGAAAATAGAAGTGTGTGTGTGTGTGTGTGTGTGTGTGTGTGTGTGTGTGTGTGTGAATGGAGAGAGAGAGAGAGAAGAGAGGAGAGAAGAGGAGAGGAGAGGAGAGGAGAGGAGAGGAGAGGAGAGGAGATCTGAATGTTCAATTAAATGTTGCTTTATTCTTATGTCACGAAATAAAGAACAGATGAATTATTAAAGGAACCAAGGTACAGCATAAGTAGTAAGGTTCTTGGTCTTATTTACCATAAACTAGCCCGATTTGCAAGGTATAGTTGAATTGAGTTGAATTTTAAAAATGCCTAAACTAGCTGTATTGGTCCACTCTTGCTTTCCTGATGCAAAAACTGGTCCAGAGATTCATTATATGACGAAGAACAAGGCACTCTTGGGAGGGATGCTACTCCCATCAAATAACCCAAATGTATATTAAACACATACTTTCCACCCAGCATTATAGCTGGAAATATAAGTTGGGTGTGGAAGAGTCTCCCTCCCCATAAACCCAGGTGGATGCCAGTCGAGTACATTTGGCAGTGGTTTACATTTGCAAAAAACATATCAAGACTTTCTTTTTGTTTATTTCAATAGCTTTAGGGGATATAAATAAGACTTTCTAAATCTCCTGAAAAATCTACAAATTTTCTTCACATGTCTATTCTTTTGTGTTCAGAAGCCAGATATATAATATGACAAGGATGCTATTCTTTTTGTTGAAGTTAACAGGAATAAAACAAAATTGGTGTTTATTTGTGCATAATAAATACATACTGGAATAGAAAGATATAGTGTATCCAGAAAGATATACTGGAATGGAAGAGATATAGTGTAGTGTCTACAATGTCAATTTCTTTTATAATAGACCTAAAGATATGTTTTTAAAAAATCTCTAACCAGGTTAGCATCAGCTAGTATAAGCTAGTTAGAACTCTTATCTTAGGGTGAATTTTTGTTCATATGAGTATAATGGTGTTTTTAATTGGACCTCTTAGTACTCTTTAGTGAGTACTTTTCCCAGTGAAAAAACCCTCCTAATCCCATTATAAGCCTGCAGTTTCCTTCCTGCTGTCTGCTAAAGGCTTTCTGCACATAGCCTTCAAAAATTTTCAGCTTACTTAAAAAAAAAAAAAATTTCATTCTTGCATGGTGAGTTAAATAGTTTAAATTGATTTCTGAGACCTATCAGTCTGGAAATTAATTTAAAAATTGATTAAGAACATTTCAAAGGAATGCTTGTACTTGTTTTTTCTCACCTACAACTTTTATATATAATTTCAAGTTCCCCTCCCAGAGTTTGTAAACAGGGGACTAAAAAGGCAGCTGGGAGAGAAATAAGTTGTTTTATTATAAAAATATTATAAAATTATATCTTTGTTGTATAGACAAATATTGTTATTACCCTGTGAGTGCTGTAACTAAAATGTAGAAGAATAGGACCGTTGTGCAGGATATGTCTTTAATAATTTTGTTCCTTTTGTAGAATATTCTTTGCCCTTCCACTAGATATTCTAATATGATTCTCTTGTAGTCCAGGTGCCAAACACTCTACATCAGAACATTAATTTGCCATTATTCATTTGAGTCAGGTCACTATCTGCCATGATGCATGTCTTTCTGACGTCTTCTGATCTGTAACAGAGGAGAAATCAGATTGACTAAACCTCAACAAGAGTTCTGTCCTTAGAGTTTCTATGGAATAGGAGTTAGTATTGTAGGAACAGCTACTTTTCTTAAGCCTGCATTTGTTTACAAAACACATTGCTTTAAATAGGACTTTGTGTACTTTGAGTATCTTTATGCTGGAAAAGCTGCTATAGTTTCAGTGATTGGATGTTCCCAAAGTTCATATGTTGGAACCTAATCTGCAGTGTGAAGATACATGGACATGTGGCCTTTGAGACATGATTAAGTCATTAAAACCTTTATAAAAGAGATCCCAGAGAGATCCCTTGCCTCTTCCATTATGTGAAGTTACACTGAGAAGATGGCATCCATCTTTAAGGAAGTGGACCCTCACCAGGCTAGCTAGCTCCTAAATCTTAGACTTAGCCTCTAGAACTGTGAGAAATACGTGTTCATCATTGATAAGCTACCCATCTTATGGTATTTTTGGTAGAGAAGTTTCAGCAGACTAAGACAGGGTCTTACAACATATTAAACAGTGTTAATTATCTATGAAGACATTCCAACCCATCATTCTGCACTTTTGAACTCTCCTCTTCAAGGTAAGTCCTCAAAAGAAAGTGCAATTAAACTTGCCAATATTCAGTGATGCACAGTGATAGACAGAATATGTGGTCATCCTGGGAAAATAAATAACATAAATGCACTCATGGATCATGGAACTCTGTCCCACCTTGTGTTTTTATCTTCTTAATTTTAAAAGATTTCCAAGTACATTATTCCATTGGATTATTTGCTCCTTCAAAAGGTATTTGACTATCAACTAGATGTAAGGCTCTCTACTAGAAACTGGATGTATTCATGGATGCGAATGACTTCACTATCTGTAAGATAGATGCTGTCCATATACAGCCATGGAGTTGGTATTATGGCAGGGTAGACAAACATTGATACCTAATTATAAAGTGAATTATTAAATTATAGTTATTTTCAATGCTTTCAAAAAGTTTGGGGAATTGACCTTTCTTTGTTGTTGTGGATGCAAGATTTCTCTAAGGAAACTGTGCTTAAATAGGAACTTCAAGATGAGCAGGACATTTTTAGTTGAAAGACTGTGGTGATTATGATGGTAATACTTCAAGCAGAAGGAGATCACTTAATAAAGTGACCACATTTAAGAAAGAAGGGTCTTTTTCTCCTGCAGAAAAAGTTCAGTGTGACTGAAGTCTCAAGAGCAGACGAAGTAGAAGTCAATCCTTACAATAACCCTTAAAGTGACATTAACAGGCATAATCTATGATGTCTTAACAGATGCAGGTGACAAACTTGATGGGATCAGAATCTTTGCTCTTCCCTTTCTCCAATCCCTATTATTTCTCCTCTATCATTGTTTGAGTTTCAGCTACACATCTGGTGGCATTCCTGAGTTGTAAACAACAGAAATGTTCATTGACAATTAAAAACAAGGACTTTGTTGAAAAGAAATCAGATAACTTCAAAATAGAAGGAAGAATTAAATAACCAGGATTCAGGTAGATAAAAAACAAGAGTAATTCCAGGAAATTCAATGATAGCAAAAAAGTATCCCTGTAGGCCATTTCATCAAATGATTCAGTTTCAACCATGATGTTACGTCATAAGAGAGAAAAAACTGACTGGTTTAGCTTGGGCCAAGGGTCTTTGGGTTTACCAAAGGAAAGATTCTGGAACTGGGAGTTCCAGGAGAATTACATGAGGGGTAGGAAAGAGGGATGGGAAAGAGGCAGATCTCTAAAGGAAGGGATGCTGGCCATGCAGGACATGGACTGCTGACCTTGAGGCAAATTGTTATCACCTTTTATATTCCCATTTTGTTTGTGACTAAGCTCTGCTGTTTTCAGAGTGGCTATAGCTAAAAATGTGCAAGTCTATAACTAAGGTGTGACCTTTTTAATGAAAGTTCAAGAGTTTTGGGTCTCTGGATTTCTGACTAGAAATAGTGACTGAAACCCCCAGGAACCTCACTTTCCAAACTTTCAGAAAATATTCACACAAAAAATACTCTTCTGGGAAAGTAATGTCTGGGTTATTATTGTCAATCAGATCAATGAGAACTCCTTGTTTTGAATCATTTTAGACATATCTGTTTATTTTCCAGCGAAATTCTTTTTTATTCACATTGTACAGTTTTAGTGGCGGATAAAATAATGGCAGCACAAATGGCTGTAAGAACAATTATGCTCTTAGAAAAGAAGCTTTGATATTGGAAAAGCTGACAGTCTTATTGTTTAATACACATTTTTGTTGAATTTTAGGAATATTGTGTTTATTTGGTATTTTAAAGACTACCAGTAAAATATATATAGGAAAACAAAAATTATCATTCATAATGAGATAAACACTGTTAATATGTGGGTGTACTCCTTCCAGTCTTTTTCTCTGCATATTTGTGAGTATTTTTTAAAAGTGGGAACATATTGTACATAGTTTGTGTTTTTGCCTTTTTCATTTAACATTAGACAATGACCGTTTCTCTGGGTCATTAATCTTCAACAGCAAGTTCTTTCAAATAGCTGTTTAGAATTCTATATTATGGATGAAGTACAATTTATTTAACCATTTCTCAATGGACAATGTTTAGTAAGGTTGTAAATTTTATTATAAATATTGTTGCAATCAGCATTCCCAATACATAAAACTCTCCACGTGTGTTTGATTATTTTGATAGGTTATATCCTAGGAGTGCAATTACTATGAAATAAAAACATTTTAATCAGAAAATTTTACCAATTTACTCTTCCAAGAGCAATGAACCTAAGGAGACTTGGAACAAGTTTAACTCTTCATGAAATTCATCATGGAGAATTTGGAAAATGCAAAAATGTATGAGAAATGAAATGAGAAAATCCTCTATAACCTCATTGGTCAGAGGTAACTGGTTAACAGCATTTTAGTTCTAATCCCTTCCAGTATTTTTTCTATATGTCCATGTGTATATGTATTGCATAGGTATATGCAGAAAGTGGAACTTTATCTATAGTGCCCTTCCCAACTTTTTTCATGTTTTTTCACTTTACAATAATCTTTAGGAAATGTTCCCTAATGGTTCACAATATTCTACCTTATGGATCTTGTGTTGAATACTTTGGTTCATTACTCCAAATTTTTTATTATACTTAGTGCTTTGATGAACATTCATATATAACTCTTAGTGTACAGCTCTGATGAGATTCTTGGCATTAATTTCTAAAAGTAGAACAATTTGAGGAAAAAAGCATAAGTATTACAGAGATTTTTGATACATGTTGCCAAATTGTCTTTCCAAAAGGCTTCAGCAATTTATAATTCCACTACAGTGTAGAAGAGTATCCATTTTTCTTTCCCTTTTGTGACATTGAATATAATTGATACTTTCTCATCTTAGCTATTGAAAATTTGGAAGTGGTAGTTTATTTCTTTAATATACATGTCTTTGATAATTAACGATTTTGACTTTTTCTATTAATTGTTTATTTGCATCTTCCTTTTGTGATTTTTCTGGTTTTGCATCTTTTTAAATTGGGAGACTCATGTTTTTCTTACTAGTTTAGAAGAGCTACATATTAAAAACAGTAACACTTTCTTCCAGGAATAAATCAAGCAGCTAGGCTCCCTGTTGTCTCACAGCGATTCCAGGACTCTCGGCCGGGACACTGAGGAACTTCGTTAGAAATGGAAATTCACAGGTCCCATCCCAACCCTACAGCAAGTTGTGTCTTAACAAACCTTCCAGGCTTGCTGATGAATGCTGAAGTTTGAAGATCACCAAGTTGGAGAATCAAGATACTGTCTCACATAGCAGGATGTAATCACTTTCTCCTTGAATGTCTGTGACACCTAGTTTGCACTGAATGAAATATCTGAAATTGCTGATATGTGACTGTTTCTGAACTACAAAAAATGGCAGTTTCATGTGATTCAATTTATTAAATTTCTAGTAGTACTTTTTCCAGAGATGATATTCAAAATATTTAAAAATGAGTTTCAGTTTGGGAACTTCTGAATCAGAATGGGTTTCTTTACTGGAGCAGGGTCCTTGTAGTCCCCTGGTATGTGGGGTTTTAAATAGTTTAGTTGCCTTAAGAAGAATTAGAAAAACGACTGTGCTTGTAAAGGGACTGGTGGCTGGGATTGGGAGTGGTAGGGAAGTACTTGTGGAGCTTGGGTCAGCATGTGTTTACCAATCCATATGTAAGTATGTAATATTTTAGCAACTAATAAAGCTGTGCATATATTTATGCAAGACCAAGAAATCTGCTCTTGGAACGCCATGAGGTTTGAAAGTATGCCCCTTCACCTCTTTACAGCCTATAGTGCTAAGCAATATGCATCTCACATAATAAGTACTCAATAAGTGTTTATTGAATGAATATTGATTTTTCATTATGGCTCATTTTGAGGAGGAAGAGAAAATATTTTAAAACCATGCTGCTTCAATAGAATATACACTAAGAGAGGAGTGAAGTCCTTGAGGATTTCGCATGGTAATTACATGGTTTGTTTATTTTCCTAGGCTTATATACACAACAGAACTTTCTAGTGTAATACTTGATGGTTGGTTGTAAGGAAATGTCTTCTGGGAGCAGGGCTGAAAAGGAAGCTTTGTGTCTCTACTCAAATATAGTTTTCCCCAAGTCCCCAACTTTACCTTCAGCACCTCTGCAGGCTTCTGCCTGAGAAGTGAATTAAATTCTGGGTACTTTGTTTGGTATTTGCATCTATGACCTTCTAATACTACCTACTAGGCCTAGCACATCTGTGTACCGAACCCCAGGGGAACACAGTTGTAGCTTTGGGCAAACACTGAGAATACCACTAGCAGCCGGGACGTATGTGATTTCAAGCCTTTTTAAAACAATACTTAAAATATAATTATATATATTTTTGTATCAGATAGTCCGTAATAAATTTGTTTGGTATTAAAAGTTGATATTACAAGCAGAGAAACTTTTATAGATGTTTTTTAAGTCCTCCCAACATTTTCTCATAAGTAAATATCTAAATCAGTGCTGTTTTCCTCAATTCAGCAAGCAAGAGTTACTGCACAATATATCATGTTGTTATGACAACTATGGTCCAGAACAAGTAAAACCTGTAAGGATAGAGCACACCATTCAGCACAATGCACTTTATTCTCTTAAAAAGAAAGTGTTTTTTTTTTTTTCCTCTGCAAATGAGACAATATGATGGGGAAATTAAATTAAATGGTGATGTTATTCCCTGAGGGCAAAACAATTCCATTCAATAAATTAATTTTACATCAGTAACTCTTTCTTTTCTTGAAACTGACAGTAATAACCTGACAGCTTAAAGCTCTAATAAACTTCAAGATCAGTATGACTACACTACTTGTACAAAAGGGAAGTCAGGAGTATCACAGGTATGATAATCATTCTCTGTTCATCACAAAGAGGAGAAAATTCTCCAAATTCAATTTAACTAACTGCATTTACTTGATGAAACAGAGCACTTAAAATAGTTTCTGACAGCATGTGGTTTGAGCATCCTAACATTCCCATTCTTTGGGAAGATCTCTAAACCTCCCTGACATTCTACATTAAGCTATTCTAAATAAATAACACTTGAAACCTATCAGAAAAAGAATTCTATCATCCTGATGAAAAAAAAAGAGGGAAGAAGAAGAGGGAAAGAAAACTGTAATGGGGGCCCTAGACTTAGATAAAACCAGCAGGTACCAAGGTTTCAACTTAGTTAGTGACTTGGGGATTTATTAGGATATTTGAGCATTTTGAGAAATTGCATTTTGAGCAATTCAGCCTATCTAGAAGCTACTATTTATAATGAGCAATGGCAAGGGAACTCAAGGCTTTGTGCCTTCATTTCCCCATCTCAACCTCTGCTCTCCTCAAATGAGCCAACACGAACCAATATTAACCCCTCGGCATACAGGTAGTCATCTCTTTTACTATTCTTCTCATAAAAACTTTATGTTTCTCTGAAAGTATTTTACAACCATGACAGAAAACATTATCACTGATTCCGGTAGATTCACATTGGCCCAAACCTGGGAATTCAGCCAGAACTGGAGAATGAGTCCCGAGTCTTCCTTGCATCCTCTCCAGGGTATGACTTCATTGCTAACACTTTCATACCTAAATACCAGCTCTTGGGTAACAAACCGGATGTATTGTGCCAAATATCACTCCACTTATCATTATTCATTTTCAGATGATACTGATAAATGATTTGCAAATGTAAAAAGAAAAAAAAAGCTAAATGGAATAATACAGAGTTGCTCAGTTTCTTTGCCGCATTGAATGGTTCCAATTAGAGGCCGGTGGAGTCCCGCTGCTTTTTCATCATTCAAGTTTATGATATAGCACATATCCCAGAGGTCCCAGGGTCCTGAAGACTCAAAGAGAAATGTCACCTGTACATCTGAGTAGATTACAGAGGTTTGCCCATCTGCAACAACGTGGATCTCTCTAAAGCAAGAGACTGTGCTGCCTGTTTTGTATAAAGCACGGTTCTGCAATTATTCACAAACTGTGTTGAACAGTGAACAATTAATCCCAAATCTTAGCTCGACAGCCTTTACTACAGCTAGAGAGTTATATTTTAAAATGTTTAAGGCAGTTAGCCGCACACATTTTTCAACTCCAGCTAACAGATTGCTCAAGGTTTTGTCATTTTTGGCATCAATCAGTCTAACCCAGAAACTCATGGTTTTTTGAATGGAGTATTGAAGTGTTACATAAAAAAGAGGGAAAAATTTCTTCCTGAAAGCATCTAAACCCTTCCCTCTAAGGAAAAGAGTCTTAGGTGACAGTGCTTCGTAAACGATTATGCAGGAAAGGGAGACGGCATAAGTTTTGGTTTCTCTAACTGAAATCTCAAGTGTCACCCAAGATCAAAATCAATACTCTTAACTGTTTTTTCACTGGGAGCAATAGGTTATTTTGTTGTCTGAAAGTGTAAAGCCAGAGTGGACTCTACGTTTCCTACTGAATACCTACTACAACCTTGTATTCGAAATGGATTAGTTTTTATTTCTCATTTGGTGAATAACAAGATATAAACAGGCCTGAAAAGATCACACAGGTGATTTCAATTAGCACCTTCAGTCAATTTTAACCCTGCAAAACTGCTCTCAGAAGACTTATTTAATGGCCCTATTATAACTGTGATTCTACAACAATATAATTGGCCTAATAACAATGCTCCTACCAGTTGTTTCACATTTTACTTAAAGTCAACAGTAGGAGATGACCACTGTTACTTAGAATGAACGATATAAAGAAAATGTACTTATTAAGTTAAAAATGGCAAAAAAAAAACTACATCAACACCCTCCAAAATGTCTGTTGAAGGTCCTCAGACATGAAGTTCAACTGAAGTTCAAATGAAATTCAGCTACCAAGATTTTTGATGCACAGAGCCAGCCATACTTTATTCATTCATTTATTCATAAGGCAACACATTCTTATTGGATGCTTACTATGTGCCAGGCATGACTCAATGACTCTGGTGACAAAGACAAGAATAAAAGAAACAAAGACACCTGCCCTTCTGAAGCTTATATTCACAGGGGTTGGTAAGCTTTTATTGAAAAGTCTTAGGTGGTAAGTACATATTTTTGGTTTTTATAGCCACATTAAAGACAATACATAAACATATGGGCGCAGCTGTGTTTTAACACAAACTTTACTTACAAAAATAAGTGGGGAATTGGATTTGGTCTGTGGGCTATAGCATCTTGACCCCTAGCATCTAGTCAGACAAAAATAGAACAATAAATAAGATATTTATTAAGAAGAAAACAAAAGGAAGAAATGGTGCTATGAGAGTTTGTATGCATGTGTTCATTGTGTGTGTGTGTGTGTGTGTGTGTGTGTGTGTGTGTGTGTGTGTGTTGGTTGAGAGGTTGCAATTTTAGATAAGGTGGCTAGGGAAGTTGTCACTTAAAGGGAAACCTAAAGGAAGTGAAGAAATCATGCTGATATCTGGAGTCATAGTCCTCCAGTAAGAGAAGGCTTGCAGGTGCAAAGGCTCAGAGGATCCTCACATGGGGGTCTCCCGCCAAAGTAATCAAGGAGGACAGGCAGTAGCTAAGGTGAAGTCAGAGAGGAAGTAAAGAGAAGGACAGCAAATATTGGAAGTGAAGGCACAAAGGTAATAGTAAGGACTTCGGGCTTTTGGGGGTTTTTTTAATCTGAGTAAGGTGGGACGCCACAGGAGGGATGTGAGTAGAGAAATGGAATGATCATCTTGGCTGCTGCCCTTATGAAGAGACTGCAGGGAGGCAAGGGTGGAAACAGAGAGACCAGGTACAAGGCTAGAGTGGTCACTCAGGCAGGAGCAAGTGGTGACCTGAATCAAGATCACAGCAATGGTGGTGAAGACAAGTGACAGGAACTGTGGTTATGGTTTTAAAATACAGCCAGGTTTTCTTGAGCATTTATGGGATGCAAAAATTAAACAACGGAGTCAAGAATGACTTCAAGCCATTGCTTTGCTGAACTAATGTGGCCACCATGTGGCTCTTTGAGCATGGGTGCCATGTTTTACTAGCTTTGGTTCCCTCCTTTACTTTGGCCAAGGTACATCTCTTCTCCTTTCACTCTAATTTACTTTCTAAATAAACTAATCTAAAAACAACAGAAAAAAAGAATGACTTCAAGGTATTAACTTGAGCAACTGAAAGAATGAAATTGCCATTTACAGAAATGAAGGCACTTAGAATAAAAGCAGAGCCTGTCAGGGCCATGTCCTTGAAGGTAATAAATTTGAGATTTTTTTCTTAAGCATTGAAATGGAGATATCATATAGGCAGTTGGATATATAAGTGAGGAGTTGAGGGGAATTTTCTAGGCTAGGGTTATAAATTAGCTAATTGTCACCATGTGGATGGTATTTAAATCCATGAGATTTGATGAGGTCACTAAGAAAATGAATGTAGATACAAAAGAAGAGTACTGAGCCCTGGGGCATGCCTAAAATGATGAGTCAGGGAGATTAGAAATAATCAGCAAAGAAGACAGAGTCTCTTTACATGTAAGCCCCTTAGTTATCAGTTTATATCTTTGGCTCTATGACATGTTTTAAAACTGAAAACTTAATTGAAAGTCGAATGTGGTAACAAATATTTTATATAAATTTAAGGAAAAATTTGAAATTAACAATATTTTGATATTTACTGAAATATTTATATATGTATACTTCTAGGACTGAAAAATATAAAATATAAGCAACACTGGCGAGAAGTTTATAACTACGTGTTTCTCTCTGAGGACAGGGTTGAGGCCTGTTACATCTTTATGCTCAGTGCCTGACACATACTGAACTTTTCTATACACTTGTTCTGATTTTTAAGTTGGTGTTTGGTCAAGTTACTTATATTAACCTGAGGATTGCCGTGCTTGATGAAGTACAACTAGGTCTGCAGCTGTACCATTTTATAGTCAGGATTGTTCATCTTTTCCTATTAAGTCTTTGTAAATGTCATTCCCACACTGTATTCATGGTGGTACAGCTACCTGTTGAAGAGCAAATTAATGGTGTTACTCATATCAAACAAGTGGAAGTATATAAAATGGCAGAAAGCAGCAGTGGCAGGGAGGTGAATGGTATATTCTGATCCTGGTTTTGCAAATCAGTCTCTTGGGGTGTAGTTTTCTCATCTATAATCTACATTTTCTAACATTTTCTCATAACCTTTCTTTGACTTTTTTTCTTTTGAATTGATAAATTGCTTTGGCTCAGGTTAAATTTTCCAAATGGTATTTGCTAAAATTGGATGGCAGTGTATGTTACATAATTGTTCATATATATATATGTAATATTATATATATATTTAATGAATTCAGTATTTTGCCTAAATATTTCACATACATTTTATATTTCACATAAAATACAAGGGAGCATGTGCAATTCTCCATTTGAACAGAAGCAATATCTTCTTGACATAATTTATATTCTCACTATACAATAGCAACAAAATATAACACGGAAACTTTTCAAATAAAAGTGAATGGAAATGATGGTCACTTAATAAGAGCTGCATTGACCACTTCCATCTTCCTTTTTTCTCCATGCTCGTTTTGTGTGCTGCCAGATTGTCTCCTAGCTGGAGGTGACAGACAGCCCCAGTCCAGATTGCATCTGCACACAATCCATCTGGGAATTGTCTGTGCAAGTTTCAAAGATGTTCCCTGTGGCAAAAACCACTTTATAAGTCTCTTTTCAAACTTTAGGTTCTGTTTAAATGTGTTTTAACAGTTATGGTCTGCTGTGTGATTGGGGTAGACACTTCTGCAGATGTTGGCTGGACAATTCCTATATTTCCTTGTTCAGAAACTGTGTCCTGTGTCGAGGAACCCAAGGTGGAAACCGACTTGAACTGGACTTTACTGACCTATCCTTTCTGTGAAAAGTCCTGTTCTCATCTTTGAGACTCCCTACTCAAGCATACGTGAGACAAGGAAATTTATCTACTTTAATCACTACATTCTTCCTATCCTTACCCTTGTGAGGATTTCACAAAATATTATCATTCACATAGTAGTTTGTGAAAGATATATATATATATATATATATATATATACATTTTAAACATATACTCTATGATAGTCAAGAGAGGTTTCTAGGGTTGTTCTCTATGTTAAGCCAGTGTGTAACGATATGTTTGTCTTGGCCAGATGGTATGAAAGAAGTTGCCATCTTGAGCCCTTGGGATAACAGCAAGATGCAACTGAAATACTGAAGGTTGATGGGGAATGGAAGCAGAGAAGAGGAAGATAGAAAAACAATGGGGCAGATAGGAGACTCAGGATGTTCACTGATGGTGGAATGTCTACATTAAAAAGAAACTCAGTGGCAAGAAATATATTGAAGCATCCTATTGACATTTTGACATTTAGAGCACTTGGCTATGAACACAACTGTTTCTCCCCTTTCTAAATATAGATTGGACTTGTATCTCTTTCAGCTATGGCAGGATGGGATGACACAGTTACATTTGTGAAGGTTAAGATTCAAGATTACTTAATTTTGAACAGTTGGGACTGTTAGCCATTTTCCCAACAAAGTACACTAGAGAAGTGAAATGAACTAGTAGCAAGCTGCCATGTCGTCTTTATTGTTAGCCTGGGCCATGGAGGGAGAGGAGATATAGTGAATGCGTTTGTGGTATTAGCAATATTTGTTTTGATTGGGTAAGGAATGATATGGGAACAAATGTGATCACAGAAGAGTCCCTGAGGTAATATAAACTTTAATAATGGAATGATGTTTTATATGAAAGCTTATTCAAAATATTCCAATTAATCTTTTAAAGAATTGTTGAGGCAGAAAAGTCATGAACAGTGCTAAATATCCACAGGGAATTTTTGAAAGAACAGTAGATTGTTTCCAGAGAAAGACAAAAGATCCAGGAACAATATGGCAGCACTGGTGGATAAATCTCAATCAACAAGAAATCTGGCTTTGGGAAAAGCAATAGAATAAGTGATGCTTGATGATGCTCAAAGTTGGGGGATTTGGGGGACAGGGCAAGGCAAGTGCTGGGAAAAGAAAAATATGGACTATGAATTGAACTATTGTAATGTTACAAGAATAGAATGCATCAGTGACTTAAAGTTCAGACAAGCATTAAAAACTATAGCAGATCACATTTCAGTGTGATACAGCAGTGCATACTTTAAAAAAGGCAGCTTTTACACAAGACAGGCTATTAATTCTAGAAAAGACCATCAATAGCAGAAACCACTGAGGAAGCCTATCCCAATATTTTAATTTCCAGGCAGAGAGAAGATAAAATTATTTTCAACTTTACTATAAGGCTAGAGAAATTTCATAAGGTAGGGTAGTTGAGATTAGACAAATCAGCAAATACCAAAAGTAGTCCTGGCAGAAGCTCATGAAGGGCCAGGCTCTTCAGCTAGTCAACCTTAGAAAGCTTGAGAGGTAGCATTCAGAAGCTTTGCTCTCCAGGAATTTTGCGTGTCGTGACATTACATTCTATTTGAAAGAAAAAAAGATCCCCTATTTCAGAACCTTTCAATTATCATAAAAAATAGTTCAACCTCCTTAACATGGCCTTCACTGCCAGGCTACAGGGACAAACATGTCTAGCAGAGGTGAAAGAAAATGGTCTTTGGAATCAAATGTCCCTGAGTTGAAATTCCCTGATGACCACTTATTGACTGGGACCCAGAGAAGATGAGAGAGGCCTAGGATCCTTCCAGCTTGTCTCTCCCACTGACAGCTAAGCCAAGATTGCCCCTCCTGTCTCAACTGCCCCATCATCTATTACCAACAGAGTGAAATAAAATGCAATGGAGGAAAAAGAGAGAGAGAGAGAGAGAGAGAGAGAGAGAGAGAGAGAGAGAGAGAGAGATCATCAATAATCAGAAAGAAACAGGGTGGCATCTAAGTTCAGATTTGTTAGCAAATAAGCTAGCAGTAATGGTAGAGAAGTTAGTTACTGTCCATTGCCTTAAAAATGGTTGGGATTGGGAATTTATAATATTTTATTTAATGAGGATGAGGGAGTTGGGGTTATCTTTTACCTTCTCCTCTCTGCTCTACTATGCATTGAACATCATATGTTTTCTGCTTTCCAGTATAGAAAAGAGGGAACATACTAGCAAATTGGGAAAGGCATGGAGAAGTTCTCCTTCATGCTAAGGAGGAAATGGTAATAGTGAAGGTGGCTGGGAAACTGGTGAAGACTTAGAACTGATTAGAAGGAAACCAGAAACAAATGGTTCAAATTCATACTGGCATCCCAAGTCATAAGCCCTCCAACCAGGACATGCAATTTCAGTCAGGTCTTTCTCATGGGACATGAGAAACCCCATGAAAATGTGTCCATAACAATTTAAAAGAGGCATGCTGAGCTGTTTTTTCTATTGTTACGTAACAAATTACCACAAATTTAGCTGCTTACAACAGTACACATTTACTGTCCCACAGTTTATTATCTCATAGACATTGCTTTGTTGGGTTTTCACACAAGGATTCCATCAAGATGTTGCCTGGGCTGCCTTCTCATCTGGATCGCAGAGTCTTTCTTTCTTTCTTTCTTTCTTTCTTTCTTTCTTTCTTTCTTTCTTTCTTTCTTTCTTTCTTTCTTTCCCTTTTTCTCTCTCTCTCTCTCTCTCTCTCTCTCTCTCTCTTTCTCTCCCCCCCCCCATGGGCTCAGGCAATCCACTCCCCTCGGCCTCCCAAAGCATGGGATTACAGGCTGAGCCCAGCGGGTCTTCTTTCAACATCATTCAAACTGTTAGCAGAATTTGGATCCCTAGCATTTTATCTGCTTTTAGTTTTTTGTGACTACAGGCAGTTCCTGATATGGATGTTTCCTTCTTCAAGACCAGCAGGAACCATCTCTCTTCAAGAAAAATCTGGTCCTTCTTTTAAGGACTCTCACCTGATGAAGTTTGGCTGTTTCAAGATTAAAAAGGGTGACTCTTTTTTTGGTCAAATTAGAATTAACTAACTTGGTTATAGATTCATTTTGACCAAAGGAGATATTTGGAGAATCATGCCTTTGGAAGTAAATCTAATTGGCAGTGATCAAAAGCTTAGAATAAAGCCTATTATTCCCTAGGGGACCTTCCATCTTCAATCCAGGAGAGCGAATACAACTTTGTTAAATCGTCTGGGTATACTCAGGCATAGCAGAAGGGACAGGAGAGCTTGTTAACATCATTTAGACCAGGCCACTAGTTTTTTTTTTTTTTTTGAGTTGGAGTCTCACTCTGTCGCCCAGACTGGAGTGCAGTGGCCGCTCCCGGCCACCGCAGCCTCGACCTGCTGGGCTCCGGCGATCCTTCCGCCTCAGCCTTCCGAGTAGCTGGAATTACAGGCATGCACAACCACGCCCGGCTGATTGTTTGATTTATTGTAGAGATGAGGTCTCGCTGCCCAGGCGGGTCTCGAACCCGCGGGCTCAGGCAATCCACTCACCTCAGCCTCCCAAAGGCGCGGGATTACAGGCTGAGCCACTGAGCCCGGCTTAGGCCACTAGTTTTACAATCTCTGTCTTGATATTCAGAAGGAAATCCACTGGAGGTTGAGAAGATGGCAGCTGAGCCATTTGGACTATGCGAGTCCCTGTGTCAGTGAGTGGAAAATTCTGTGTATGTATGGTGAGTGAGCGGGCATGTGAGTGGCAGACAGAGTGAGGGCTAGACAGCTGGCGGCCAGGGCTCTCCTGGTGAAGTGGGTGGTGCCACAGTTGCTGGGCTTGGACCCTAGCAATTCCCGGGACACAGAAGCTGAGCACCATTTTCTTTTTCTTTTCTTGTCTTTCTTTCTTTCTTTCTTTTTTTTTTTTTTTTTTTAAAGTCAACAAACCCTCCCTGGGAAGTAAATGCTGGAAGGTACTTTCTAAGTGGGAGCTCATGAGCAAGTGGCCAGGCCTCTGGTGCAACAGTCGGTGCTGCAGCTTCTCTGCTTCATCACTGGATCTTCCCAGGTTGCAGAAGCCCTGCGTCGTTTTTTTCTTTTTAATGGACAAAAGCAGTGGGGAGAAAATATCACTCCAGGCTCTCCCTCACCAGTGCAGCAGGGGAGAGACTGCTGGCTCCTGGCTTTGTCTCGCCACTTCGGTGCCTGGCAGGGCACTGGCAGCAGGGACTGTGGAGGGAGTCCAGAGTCCCATAGAAGAAGACAAGAGAGGCACCCCACCACCGTCTTGAAGGCAGGGCAGGAAAGTATTCCTACTCACTCACCATGGAGCAACAGACCTGATCTCTGTGACTGGCTAATCAACTACTCAGGGATTGATTATGACCCAGAGAGAATTTCCTGAAAGCACAAACTTTGAAGGGACCTGACAAGTGCTGAGATACAGGTGCCCCAACCCCTACTCCGATCCAGCCACAGGGCAAAGAGTGTGGCCAGAAAAGGATGAAGAAGGACTCCAAAGAGATTAGTGGTGAGTCCAGGGCTAACCCAAACCCCCCTCCTCTCCAGCAATCCTCTGAATGTCAGACCCACAGAACTGGGCCACGACTGAGAGGGACAAACTCAGGCGGAACCTGGACGTCAGTCACAATAGGAAAACTCCATTCTAAGACAGGCCTGGCTGGGATTTCCCCCTTCCTACCCCCCTCCGCCCCACCCAGCACATACCTGGGGAAGAGAGGATCTCCCTGACCATGTGAGAGTGGCAGGGGAGAACTGTAGCCCCACCTACCTCCACTGCCCCTCCTCCTTCCCTGCTTCAGACATGGAGGAGAAAGTGAAAGAGGTGGCTCCGCAAAAGACCTGATTAGAGGAACAATTACAGAGCCTGCCACAAAAGGGCAGGTTTTTGTTTTTTCAATTTTCAATTTTCCAAAAAATTAAAAAAAAATTTTTGACCGTCTGTTAGTTCATCTATTTTTAAAAATTTTTCCTTTGTGCATGAATGTGTATGTGAGGGTTTGATCTGCTCCCCCCCTATATTTTTTCTTTTCTTTTTCTGTTTCTTTCTTCTTTTATTTGTCATTTTCTGTTTTTGTGTGTATGTGAATGACTGGGAGTTCATCTTTCAATTTTGTTGTTGTTGATTTGTTTTTGCTCTTTTGTTTTTCGGGGGTTTTTATTTTCATTTGTTATAGTTTAAGGTGTGTGTCAATACATGTGTGAGGGTTTGACCCGAATGCCATTATTTTTACTTTCCCCCCTCTGGTCTTTCTGTTTTTCTTCTCTATTCACTTTATACTAGGCATGTGTATGTGTGTTTAGTTTTCTAAGTTTTTTGTTGCTGTTTGTTTTGTTTCACTTTGTTGCTATTCTAGTTTGTTTAGTGTGTGTGTGTGTGTGTGTGTGTGTGTGTGTGTGTGTGTGTGTGTTCAATTGTTTTTGCATTGGCTTCTGCTTTGCATCATAATATACAGTGATGGTAGGGTGTGGGTCTCAGGGAACACATACTACAATAAGTGAACATGGTAATTTGCAAGTAGTTTCTGATTCCTAGTGCTCCATCCCCTACTTTATTCAATTTCAAAAACTACAAGAGACAGCAAAGTTTCTCATCCGCCATCCTATTTCAAAATAGTACAAATCGAGAGCCTGGATCAGGGAAGAATAGAGGACTAAGCAAACATCAGAAGAAAAAGTCTCTCCCACTGACACTGAATAACAGAACTAAAGAGAAAAACAAGAGATCTGTCACAAATGAGGAAAAACCAAAGGAAGACCTCAGGCAATATCAAGTGTACCAAAGACAAAACTCCTGAAAAATCAGAATTTGGTGCCCAAACAATAGAAGTCACCAACGAATGGCCCCAGAATATGACAGGGATTAGGTACTGGATGGAAAGAGTGAATAAGACTCAAGAAAGACAAGATGCAGCACTGAAGGAAATTACAACAGAGATTTTGGCAGTAAAAAATTTCATCCAGGAAATAAATGATGACATGACAAGCATGGGAAGCAGAATTAATCCAGCTGAAGAAAGAATCTCAGAACTTGAAGACCACAACATGTTATTAACCTGATCTGTAAAAAACAAGAAAGAAGACTCAGAAAGAAAGGACAAAGCCAACAAGAGATGAGCGAATATATCAAGAGGCTGAACGTATGCCTGATTGGTATCCCAGAAGAAGAAAGGGAAATGGAGAACAACTTGGAGCAAATATTCCAGGAGGTAATCCAAGAAAGCTTTCCCCATCTCACCAGAGATGTGACCAACCAAGCACAAGAGATACAGAGAACCCCCCACAAACATCAAATGAGTAGACTAACCCCTAGACACATAGTAATGTGGCTACACAAAGTAGACACAAGAGAAAAAAATCCTAAAGGAAGCAAGAGAGAAAGGTCAAACTATTTACCAGGGAAAATCAGTCAGAATAGCAGCAGACCTATTGGCAGAAGCACTACAAGCAAGAAGGGACTGGAGTTCTATATTCAAAGTCCTCAAAGATAAACAATTTCAACTAAGAATTTTCTATCCAGCCAAGCTCAGCTTTATCAGAGACAGAGAATTAAAATCCTTCCCAGACATCCAATCTCTAAGAGATTATGCAGCTTCCAGACCAGCTCTACAGGAGAGCTGGTCTTAATACTTAGAAAGGTATTAAGCGAAGAAAGAAAATAAAGAATGACCACACACTTTCCAAAGGAACAGCAGAACACAGTATCAACTGAGAACACAGTGCAACAAGAAACATGAAAACACACACATACATTAACGCCAAGGTCAAAAGAAAACAAGCAAACAAAGAAAAAACTTTATAAGAACCTCATGACAGCAATAAACAATCACATTTCAATAATCAGTCTGAATGTGAATGGACTAAATGCACCACTGAAAAGACATAGAATGGCAAACTGGATAAGAAACCACGACCCAATTATTTGCTGCATATAGGAGACTCATCTCACTATAAGAGACGTACACAGACTCAAAGTTAAAGGACAGAAAATGAGTTTTCAGGCAAATGGATCACAAAAGAAGGCAGGAGTTGCAATCTTAATGTCAGACAAAACAGCATTTAAGCTATCAAAAATTTTAAAAAATGCAAAAGGACACTACATAATGATAAAAGGTTCGATTCATCAACAAGAAATGTCCATCCTAGCTATATATGCACCAAACATAGAAGCACCAGCATTTATAAAGCACTACTAAGTAAACTAAAAAAAGATATTGACTCTAACACTATCATAGCAGGGGACTTGAATATCCCGCTAAGAACCCTAGATAGATCATCGAGGCAAAAAATCAACAAGGAGATCCAGAACCTATACTTGACACTCAATCAAATGGACTTAATAGATACCTACAGATTATTCCACCCAACAACCACAGAATATACATTCTACTCATCACCACATGGAACATACGCCAAGATTGATCACATCCTTGGCCATAAATCAAGCATAAACAAATTCTATAAGGTTGAAATCTTGCCATGCACACTCTCAGACCACAGTGGAATAAAAATAAATATTGACACCAACAACATTTCCCGAAAGTCCACAAAGACAGGGACAGTAAACAGCATGATGCTGAACAATTACTGGACCAACACTGAAATCAAAGCAGAATTAAAAAGATTCCTGGAAACAAATGAAAATGAAGAAACATCTTACCAAAATATCTGGGATGCCATGAAATCAGTTCTAAGTGGGGGAATTTATATCTCTATGAGCATACATCAAGAAAATGGAAAGATCACAAGTGGAGAACCTAACAAATCACCTAAGGAAGCTGGAAAGAGAAGACCACCTAAACCCCAACTTTAACAGAAGAATACAAATCACCAAAATAAGAGCCCAAATACGGGACATAGTAGACAAAAATATCATAGAAAACATCAACAAAACAAAAAGCAGTTTCTTTGAAAGAATTAACAAGATTGATGGACACCCCCCCAGCCAGAATGACCAAGAAAAAGCCCAAATAAACACAATCAGAAATACAAAAAATCAAATCACACCTGACCCTGAGAAATACAAAAGATTATCAGAGATTACAATGTACACCTGTATGGAAACACACTTGATAACCTAAATGAAATTGAGTACTTTCTGACAACACACAACCTCCCTAGGTTGAAACAAGAAGACATTGAGACACTAAATAGACCAATAACAACCCAGGAAATTGACTCTGTCATATGAAAACTACCGACCAAAAAAAGCCCTGGACCAGATGGCTTTCGAGAAGAATTTTACAAAACATACAAGGAGAATCTGAGAATCTGAGACCAATCCTACTGAAAGTATTCTAGGCAATTGAGAAAGACGACTTTTCCCCAAATCATTTTACAAAGCTAACATCACACTGATGATCAAACCGGATAAAGATCCAACAAAACAGAAAACTACAGGCCAATATCCCTTATGAGCATAGATGAAAAAATCCTCAACAAGATTCTAGCAAAGTCACCATGACCAAGTAGGCTTCATCCCCAGGATGCAGAACTGGATCAACATTTGCAAGACCATAAATATAATTAAATACATCAACAGATGTAAAAACACGAACCACATGATTATCTCATTAGATGCAGAAAAAACTTTTGATAAAATCCAACATCTATTCTTGATTAAAAACCCTCAAACACCTAGGTATAGAAGGAATATAACTCAAAATAGTAAGTGCCATATATGATAAACCCACAGCAAACATATTGCTAAATGGACAGAAACTGGAAACATTTCCCCTAAAAACAGAAACAAGACAAGGCTGCCTACTTTCACCCTTCTTGTTCAACATTGTGTTGGATGTCCTAGCTCAGGCAATTAGACAAGAGAAGGAAATCAGGGGTATTCAAATAGGAAAAGAGGAGTCATGTTATCCCTCTTTGCTGATGATATGATCCTATACCTTGAAAATACAAGCAAATCTGTCAAAAACCTGCTTGCACTGATAAAAGACTTTGGCAAAGTTTCAGGGTACAAAATAAATGTGCAAAAGACAGTTGCATTCCTATATACCAACAACAAGCAGACAAAGACCCAAATTAAAAGCACAATCCCTTCATAATAGCCACAAAAAAAGTGAAATACCTCAGTATCTTCCTAACCAGAAAAGTGAAAGAACTTTACAACGAGAACTACAAAACACTGCTCAAAGAAATCCAAGAAGACACAAACAAATGGAAAAACATTCCATGCTCATGGATAGGAAGAATCAACATTGTTAAAATGTCATCATACCAAAGGCAATCTACAGATTCAATGCAATACCCATTAAGTTACCAACATCATTCTTCTCAGTCCTGGAAATGACAATACAGAAATTCATATGGAAACATAAATGACCAAAAATAGGCAAAACAATCCTTCGCAAAAGAAACAAAGCAGGAGGTATTACACTTCCAGACTTCAAACTTTACTATAAGGCTACAGTAATCAAAACAGCCTGGTATTGGTACAAGAACAGGCACATAGACCAATGGAACAGGATAGAGATTCCAGAAACAAAGCCTCAATTTCTCAACTAACTCATCTTTGACAAAGCCTCCAGCAATAACAACCACTGGGGAGAGGAAAACCTATTCAATAAATGGTGCTGGGAAAACTGGCTGATAACATGCAGAAGATTGAAACAGGTCCCCTCCCTATCATCATACCCAAAAACCAACTCCAAATGTATCAAAGACCTAAACATGAAACCTCAAACTATAAGAATCTTAGAAAATGCAGGAGACATTCTTATGAGAATTGGAACTGGCAACCAATTCCTATTCAGAACCCTAAATGCCCATACCTTAAGAAATAAGATGGACAAGTGGGACCTCATGAAACTAATGAGCTTCGGCAAAGCAAAAGAAACCATCTAGAGAGCAGGGAGACAGCCCACAGCATGGGAAAAAAATATTTGTCAACTGTATATCTGACAAAGGCCTAACATCTAGGATCTACAAGGAACTCAAAACACGTCGAAGGAAAAAAGACAAACAGCCCCATTAAAAGGTGGGCAAAAGACATAAATAGACACTTCTCAAAAGAAGATATACGGGCAGCCAACAGACACATGAAAAATATACATGAAAAAGTACTCAGCCTCACTCAGCATCAGAGAAATGCAAATCAAAACCACATTGAGATATCACCTAACCCCAGTACAAATGACCATCATTAATAAAACAAACAACAACAGATGCTAGCAAGGATGCGGAGAAAAAGAAACACTTCTACAGTGCTGGTGGGAATGCAAAGTAGTGCAACCTCTTTGGAAGACAGTGGTGGTATCTGAAATAAATAGATATTGATCTTCCTTATGACTCAGCAATTCCCTTATTGGGAATATACCCGGAGGAACTCAAATCATTCTACAAAAAAGATACCTTCACACGTATGTTTGTTGCAGCTGTATTCACAATAGCAAAAACATGGAACTAACCATGTTGCTTATCAAAGCTGGACTAGATAAAATAAATGTGGTACATATACACAATGGAATATTATGCAGTCATAAAGAAGGACAAACATATGGACTTTGTAGCAACTTCGATGGATTTAGAGTCGATCATACTCAGTGATCTATCATAGAAACAAAGAACAGAGTACCATATGTTCTCACTCATAAGTGGACCTTGAACAATTGCAATACTATAAGAAAGCAATTGGCAGAAGTGGAAAACTGTCAGGGGAGGGGGATAGAATTGGCAGTTGAGGGAAACTGCTAAGAGAGGGAGGGACATACCTCATCAACAAGGGTACCTGCATAATAAACACTTGTATACCTAACCCTGAATTGTACTCCACATCTTTATAATAAAAAAAAACAAAGAAGGAGCTTCGCTACCAATTGACCGGTGTCTTGGGATTAGTGACAAAAGGACAGATTGAGCAGCCTGACTCTGGATGTTTGACTGAGAAAAAAACCTCCGGACACTTTGTGGCTGGCACTCTGGCAAAACATTGTAACACTAGATTCCAGGATGAACACTGTGATGTCTGGGTAAGATGCTCTGAGTTATAGTCAGGGGTTGAGATCTCATGTGAAATTTGAAATAAAAGATCAATAAAACTGAGGGACTGATGAAAGTGCTCCTTTGATATATCAGCATATCATCTTTGATCATTGCCAATATATGATGCAATCACAAAGCCAAAGCTATGACTATTGAGAATATGCAATTCATCATGGAAAAGTGTTATAAAGAGGAGAAGATTTATGTCACTTCATAATAATGATAATAAAATCTACAGTTTAAAATTAGTTACCACTATTTAAGTAGGACCAGAAAGAAACCTTAATTTTACTTTTACAGAAAAGATGGTTTAAGAGAAAAAGTGAGGATAAAAAGAAAAAAAAGGAATGGCATCCTTATGGTACAGACTTGACACTCTTGCCTTGGGAAGGACGGGTATCTCCCATTGCCTCTCCTAGAAGCAGCTTCCCTCCCCAGACCATAGTCTGGAATTCACAGACATCAAATCCACGGGGACTGGTTCCATTTAGGACGGAATTTGGGCAATATGTTGTACTAAAATGGTTGAATATCAATGAATCAGGGACATCTTCTGAAAGATGTTTTGAGGAAAATCATCAATATGATAATTATTCAAAAACTATCCATCTGTGTCCAAGGAAATACAGGTTGGGTATCTATGGAATACCAAAAAAACCCCATCTAACTGATTTAGAAAATGGTGACTCTCCACTTTGGAAGGACTGAAGTATCTTCAGCTGGCAAAGAATGTGTCCAGACAGATGTCTCTGTCTCCTTAATCTCCTCATTCTTTTCTATCTCCACCTATAGTAAGGAGAGAATCTTTTAGTTTACTAACACTACAAAGTTACCAGGGGTAGTCATTATTCTTGATGATTGTCATGTAGCTGACCCACTTTGAGTAATTGGAGAACCAGGATGAAGCAGTCAGGTGAATGGACTGTGCTGCGCTTGATTGACGTCAAGTATAGAGAAGAACTTAAGAACTTCAGACATAGGCAAAATTGACACAAACTCAGAGGGTGAAGGCAAGATAAAAACAAGATTTTTAGGCCGGCCGCAGTGGCTCATGCCTATAATCCCAGCACTTTGAGTGGCGGAGGCAACAGGATTGCCTGAGCCCACTGGTTTGAGACCAGCCTGGGGAACATGGCGAGACTTCGTCCCAACAATAAATCAAAAAAATTAGCTGGGTGTTTGGTGTGCACCTGTAGTTCCAGCTATTTGAAAGGCTGAGGTGAAAGGATCGCCTGAGCCCAGCAGTTCGAGGCCGTGAGCGTGCCACTGCACTCCAGCCTGGGCAACAGAATAAGACTTAGACTCAAAAAAAACAAAACCCCAAAACACCAAAAAACCAATAAACCAAGATTTTTAAAAAGTGTTAGGAGGATTAGAAAAAGAAACAGGAATAAAACAATGGAAAGTAAAGTCATTGTACTTCCAAGGCAGATTATTATAAGAATAAAAAACAGTCATTTAGGGACAGCAACAAAGCAACTTGTAGCATTCTCCTATTTCAAGCCATGCATTACATAAGGTTCTCTGCAATACTCAAGCATATCTGCATTTCCTTCAGACTTTGTAGGGTGCACTTGTAGAGTTACCTGTTGTTCAGTCTTGTAAGATAGATTCCCAGTATTTATCTCTTACATGGTTATGTGGTTAGAATAAAGTAACACATGATATCAGTTACCTGATATCTGGTTGAATAAAGACAGGAGGAAGGCAGTCTGCATGCTACACGAGGATTTAGGTTAGAGCCGTGGTCGTGGCCTTGGATTATCACAAAGATTTGAATTGCTGAAGAGTGGGCACATGGGGAAAAATGCATGTGGTTTTATGGACTAAGGATGCCCTTGGAAATCAAATGTTGACAAGTTACATAGTGTTTTAAACAGCTTTGGATACTTTCAATGTTGTGGAACTCTTTGCAACATGGTCCCTTTGTTTGGCCACTTTGAAAACCCCACCTGTTTGCAAGCTCTCTTGGACTTCTCAAACCCTACTCTGGGATTGAGCAGCTACAGGGAAACATGAGCAGGATTTCTATAACAAAGTCATGGCCCTTCCTTGTCTCCACCCATGGGACTCAAGGCCAGAGAGAAAGACACCTTAAACTTTCAATTAGGCTGGGATTATAAAATAGCAGTTTGAGTTTTGTTACACTATTCTCTCTTTAAACCATCATGTTTTTTTCCTCTCTTTATATAAGAAAATTCTGGTAATAGAAACAATGGTATGTGAATAACAAGACGTGAAATACAGAGAGATTAACACAGGTTACCAGAACCAATTCAGGGGTGTTTGAATAAAGGACATTCTATTTGTTTGTTTTCACTGGTAGAAAACGACATTTTACTTTTGCTGATTTAGAATGGAGAAAACAAATCCATCTCCTGAATGGACCCACTGGGAGATTAAAAAAAAAAAATTCTTAACTCACTAATGAAAACAATACAAAGTTGTTATCAAATAACTATTTTGTATAAGTATATATGGTTATAGTTCATGTATTATATATTCATCTATAATTTATAGCTACAATATTTCAGCTTTCTGCAGGAGACTAAAACATTTTACTCTATGATTTATTGTCAGCATATCACCTACCACTTTATAGATAGTTTCTATCAATTTTATCTTCATATATATATATATCATTGAAAATGAAGGATAACATTTAAGGGTTCTATTTCGATCAAATCTGATGCACAGACTTTGTTAGAGATGTCAAACTTTCTTGGAAACATGACATTGTACCTTTGTGTATTACTTTACAGTGTTCAAAATATAGTCAGATATATTAATATAATGTGTCTAAAATAATATTTCAAGTTGATAGTTGGTTTTTGAAATATTAAAAATAATGAGAATAAAATATTAAAAACTTGGCAATAAAAAATAATAATAAACACGTAGTACAATTGTGTCAGGTCTTTGCATCAGCCTTTGTGGACTAGTCTGCATTGTTCTGATTAAGTATTTGAACTCCTCTTTCTCCAAAGTTCCATTGATAAAGGAGGAGTATATTAACCTCACAAGGAATGTTGTTAAAATACATTAAAAATGCTCGATTTTATAGACCAGTGAATCAGTTTTATAATAATATGACAGGAGAATTTAGGAGGGAAATATGTTAGTGCATGTTTTTTGACATCACCTGTAGACTAAAGCTCTGCCTGCAGAATCTGATGACCAGAGTGATGCATGTCTGTGTGTGTGAGTGTATGAGAGAGTGAGAATATGACAGAGGAAGCGAGAGTATATAAGAGAGAGGGGGTGAGAGAGAGAGAGAGAGAGAGAATGAAAAAGTGAGAGAGAATGTGTGTGTGTTTGGGTGAGTATGAGAGAAAAAGAGAATGAGAGAGAGTATATGAGTGAATATATGAGAGAGAAAATGAGAGAGTAAGAGAGTATATGGGTGAGTATATGAAAGAGAAAGTGTGTGTATGTGTGTGTGTGTGTGTGTGTGTGTGTGTGAGAGAGAGAGAGAGAGAGAGAGACAGAGACAGAGACAGAGTGTGGTATGTATCTGTGCATAGTGTTACAGGTATAGGTGGACACTGAAGGGATGTGGAGGGAATATTTGCTGACAATATTTGTAGATAGGATGAAAGGTTAATTCTTTTTGTTGACAGTATGAAGTCAGTAAAGCCTGCAATGCCACTTTGGCATGGTGCATTGGGAATATATGCGAGATTTGGTTCCTGACCACAAGAAGCTTAATCTCATCAGAGAAATGAAATGCACAGATGAAACAATTAGAGAACAAAACCTAATGTTTAAGCATTTGAATTGACTCTGTGTTTGTGTGTTTGTAAGAATGTGTGTGTGTAAGAATGTGTGTGTGTGTGTGTGTGTGTGTGTGTGTGTGTGTGTGCATGTGGAGGGGAAGATGATATATGAATAATTACTAACTACAATTCCCAAAGAGAAAGATTAACGTGGGCTAAAAACATTAGGAAAACATATATTGGAAAGCAAGTTTTTAAGTTGGTTTAGGAAAGGTTTAAATTGTGTTTGTATGTGTGTATGAATATGTGTGTGTTTATTTGGGAGAAGGCAATAATAGTGAGGAAATGAACATTCATGACCAGAAAGAAAAAAATGCTCAAAGCATGACAAGACAGCCATTTATTCAACAAAACAGAATACTGGAAACCCACCAGCTCTGTGCCAAGTGTTGAGGGCACAAAACACACACTTCTTTGTGTTATCACATATTTACAAAAAGGATAAGTGTATTCACATTTCAAAGTATAGTTTTCAGATCCTAAGGTAACTACACTCGAATCCCAGTGGGCTGATACAGCTTGCCAGAAACCTTGCCTAGCTTCTTTTCCTTAAATACAACAAAGAAGCAAACCTAGAAACCTCAAAACTCCAGCTTCAATGTATTTTAAAAATACATCTGTTTTTCTTTTTTTTTTCCCCCAGAAAGGTAATTATCTTCTTAGGTCTTAGTAGATCTTTTAATTACTGCAATTTGAGAAATAAAAAGCTAGCCGGACTCGGTGACTCAGCCTGTAATCCCGCGCCTTTGGGAGGTTGAGGAGAATGGATTGCCTGAGCCCGCGGGTTCGAGACCCACCTGGGCAGGCGAGACCTCATCTCTACAATAAATCAAAAAATTAGCCGGGCATGGTAGCGCGCACCTGTAATTCCGGCTACTTGGAAGGCTGAGGCGGAAGGATCGCCAGAGCCCAGCAGGTTGAGGCTGCGATGACCGTAAGCAGCCACTGCACTCCAGTCTGGGCGGCAGAGTGAGACTCCAACTCAAAAAAAAAAAAAAAATCTGAGAGGACTCATAGCTAGAAAAAGGGTTTGAAACATGCTACATAAAATTAGGTATTAACTTAGCAACTACCAAGCCCTATCTTGCTTTGTTAATTCTCATTGAGGCATCCCCTGCTTTAGAGCTCCTCCCTGATCCCCCAGGCTCCTTGGGTACCCCTGATTCCAAGCCTTCTTCAATCCTTTCCTATGAATCTATTTATCACATGGTTTATGTATCTGTCTTCCCCACTAGACTATACATTTATTTATTTATTTGAGTTGGAGTCTCACTCTGTCACCCAGGTTGTAGTGAAGTGGCACACTCCCTGCCACATTTATTCATTTTTAAATGATGATGACACATACCACATCTAGAACCCAGTGGGTTCCCATAAACGTTTGTTGTCCATTGTCAAATAGTTTATAGTCCCTGGTCAGAAAATATGCATGACCCTACAGAAAGAAGTCATAGCAGACCGACTTTTGCAGCGGTGGCTTTTGAAGAGGCAACTTTGACAGATTTCTAGGCCTTAGGGTTGAAAGCAAAGTTTAAGCAAATATATATTTTATTCTTTCATTCAGTAAATATATCACACAGGTGGAAAGAGGACAAGTTGGCAGCCCATAGCAAGAGAAGCTTTTACTCTTGGAATATAAGTAGTACTGAACTGAATCTCACTAGAAATTCTGACTTTGGGAAGATGAGGGAGTGTGGGAGGTGGTTACACTCACACCTGTCTTAAGTCTAAGTGAATCTGTCTGGAAACAAAGTGCAGAAGAGTTCTTGCTCACAGCAAGAAACAGGTTCCAAGACTAAAGATCTGGGCTTTGAGCCCTGCTGTGAAGGGCAACTCTTTCCAAATCAAAGGGTGCGAAAGGGCTGTAGTTCTGCTCTCCAACTCTGGCACTGATCAAAGCTTTTATTTGCTTCTGCTCTTTCAAAGAGCAAGCTATGAATCACAGATTAGTGCCCTAATCCTCATATTCTCAACTCATCCCATTCCAAATTTAGAGAACCAGGATTTTCTAACACTCCCAGGAAGCAAAGCCAAATTACATCCGTGCTTTCCGTCAGTATAACAAGCTCTTACTTATCTGGTTTATATAATTGGCTATCAGATGAATATTTACTTGGGATTCACAGTGGACAGAGCTCTCAAAAACAACTGTCTCTTTTTTGTTTGTTTAAGGAAAACCCTATATTTGTTTGTTTGTTTGTTTGTTTGTTTTTTGAGCTGGAGTCTCACTCTGTCACCCAGGCTGGAGGGCAGTGGCACACTCCCAACCACCGCAGCCTCGACCTACTGGGTTCAGGTGATCCTTCTGCCTCAGTCTTCTAAGTAGCAGTAACTACAGGCATGTGCCACCAACAACAGCAAAATAGAAACAAACCCGCAGGAAGAGGATAAAATGGAAAGATCATCCTATGTCATTGCCTGACTAATATATCTCTGGGGGAAATTCTGTCATGTGACCTGCTACAAGCTTATCTCTGACTCTGTAGTCTCTTCTATTAAGGTTTAAGCTTCTCTTTAAGCCCCATTCCTCATCTTTGTGTGTGCTGCATCGCTTAAGCCCTCAGGCTGTTTCCATTCTTTCCTTATGCAGGCAGGCAACCCAGAAAGAACAGCAAGCTGTCCAGTGTGTCTGGAGCAGAGTGAGGGAGGAAAGTTAGAGACATAAGGGGCAGGGGCAGATCATGTATCTTCCGTAGAACACAGTAAAGACTTTGGTTTTTAGTCTGAGAAAAATGAGGAGTCTTAGTAACAGAGTTGCGCATAGGCGTATGTGACATATCTGTGCTGCAAAAGGAACACTTGGGTTGCTATGATGAGAATAATCTAGGGAGACAAGGACAGACACAGGGAGACCTGTCCATGGTCATTCAGATAGAAGTTACTGTGGGTGAACCAGGTGGTGGTGGCGGAGGTGGTGAGCTGTGGTTAGAGCCTGGAGCTATTTGCAGGTAGAGCAAAGATGCTAGAAGGATAGAGTTGTTACCAGCCAAGACAGAGAACCCTGAGATACAGCAAATTTGTGATGCCAACGGTACTCACCAGGAATACTACCAAAGACGGGTTAAAAAAAGAGAGAGCTTTATCTTTCTGTTGCAACTTGAAAAACATATGAATGGGTTTCTGCTAGGCCTGCTGGCAGTTAGAAAAAGATTTTATAGCTTACAAGCATAGTTTGGTCATACTTAAAGGGGAACGAAAAACAGAAATATGAGAGGTAGAATAGGGAAGAGATTAGTTAACAGTTCTTAGGTTTCAGAAACCGGTGGTCTAAGGCAATGCTTCACAAACTTGTGTGAGCATCAGGGTCATGGGGAAGGTTTGTTAAAACATTGATTGCTAGCGCTCACCCTCAGAATGTCTAATTCTGTTGATCTATGCATTTTTAATTTTCAGGCTATACTGACACTGCTAGCTTGGAAACCACACTTACAAAACTATGGACCAAAGAGAAAGTACGTTTCAGACAAGTACATTCTACAGTTTAGAACTTACCGAGAAAAGATGCAATTTTGACCCAAACCTTGCCAATTTTTGTTGTAAGAAGCTTTAACTCTTTACAGGACTAGTATCAGAAGCATAGTTTTAGACAGGCAATTCAATCTGTGAGTCTGGAGTTTGGGAGAGAGGCCTAGGCTTGAGATAGTAACTGAAAGTTGTTGACATATAGATGGAATTTATAATCATGAAAAATTAGAAACACGTTCAAAATGGTTAATATAACAGAAATAGAAAGGTGAAATAAAGATTGAGGGCAAAGAAAGAATGCTATTTATTTATATAAATGTTTCTAATAGTTTTCTTTTGTTATAATGGATTTGAAGAGGCTCAAAGAAGGAATTTTTCTTCTCTATTTTTCCCTCTCTCCAGTTGAAGAGTGTGAAACTCTGAGATGTGAAATAACACGATCATTGTTCCACAGCTGGAATCGCACTTTACAGTCAACCCTCCATGACTCCAGGTTTCACATCCTTGGCTTCAACCAGCTGCATTATTGGAAATATTTGGAGAAAAAAATATAGTAACAAAGATAATACAAATAAAATATAGTATAACAACAATTTACCTAGTATTTACATTGTTTTAGTTATCTAAGTAATCTAGAAATGATTTAAGGTATATGGAAGGATGTTCATAGGTTATATGCAAATACAAAGAAATTTTGTGTCAAGGACTTGAGTACCTGCATATTTTGTTTGGAGGTCCTGGAACCAATCGCCTGTGAACACTGAGAAATAACTGTATATTTTATTTCTGCAACATTGTCTTCCACCCTAAGTGCTATTTTGAACTCTTCCCTTGACACTTCCCTCATTGAGAGGTAAGTCCTTTGTTTTCTCCTCTTAAATCTGGGCAACCCTATGACTTGATTGTAACCAATAAAAGGCAGCAGATGTGAAACTTCATGACTTCCAAAGCTAGGTCAGAAAAGAATGTTAGAATTTTGACTCTATTTGGTGAAATACTCCTGCTAAAAGCCTGAACCTCAATATTGAAGTCCATCTGCTGTGAAGCTTCCATACTGTGAGGAACCCCAAACCAGCCCACATAAAAAGACCATATGGAGAAACTCAGACTACATTAAGAGAGAAAGAGATGCCTGGCCAACAACTGGATTTACTGGACATCTGCTCTTCGATGCCAGGTATCACATAATAGCAAATGCATAAGAGATCTCAAGCCTTGTTCAACTGAAAATGTTCTAATAGGGGCTTTAAGAAATAATAGTGTTGTGATTTTAAGCCACTGAGTTTGGGGGTGTTGATTCTAATTTGGTTAATTTTTCAAATCTGCTTGATCATCAAGCCCATTTTTGGTGTGGAGACGAATGACTTAACACTCATTAACATGACTTGAGATCTGTATTCCACCATAAAAAATTTCTGGAAATTATCATCTTGTATTCAGTATAAGTATATAAGTTAAGATTCTGATTTATCAATTATGCTTAAATTTGATAAGCATGAGTTAGTCCCCAGACCTTTTCATTTGGGGCAAAAATATTAAGTACTTAATGTGCAAGGTTGGCATCCATGCCTTGAATGAATGGTGACTTTTTAATGGAATTAAGCAGAACTTCTACTGATATCTTCTAACTACAACAATGCACACCCGGCTTATTTATATAAATTATTTATGACTTTTCTTTCTAAGACAAGTTTGCAACTCCAAAAGTAAATAAATAAAAAGAATCTGTGAGGAATTCTTAGAAGATATTTTGCCATTTTATATTTACCAGACTCTTAATTAGGAACTTTAAAACGTCAAGGGGAGCTTTCACGAGTCTTCCTTGGATTCTGGGCACAAATCATGCTGTTTGGAACCCAGGGAGCCTAAAGTTCAAAAGTGGGTTCTCACCTTACTACAGCACTATTTGCCTCTCGCCACCTCAAGGATAATAGGTCTTCGGAATCTCTGAAAAAAATCTCGGAATCTTTTAGAGTCCCTTTGATTCTAAAAATTTGAATCTCTCCTCGTGCACTCCAAAAATAACAACAATGCAGACTCTTTCTAAAGAGAAACCTAAAAGACAAGGCTGTTGAAAAATGTCCTCTATTCAAATAAAAGTCTACCGACAGGAAGAGACACAGAGGAAGAAATCTGTCTTTTCATTTCAGGGTCACTCATCCCTACACATAGCTTTATTTAAGATGTATAAGCTAACTACTTGCATATGTCTATTTCTAATACAGCCCTCAATTGAACTACAAATGGCATATAAAACTGTCTGTACAACATTTCGATTGGGATCTCTCTCAAGTATTTCAACATTAACATTCAAAAACAAAAACATAGGAGAATGCTTAAAATTACACTCTCCTTCAATGTTCCATATATTGATGAATTGGACTATCATCCAATTAGTAGAAAATCTTTTTTGTCATATTTCATCTACAACTATTCCCAGTCTATTTGATCTACTGATCTAAACAGATCCTTTGAATCTGTTAGTCTTTTTCTTTCCTTTGCCATAATTTAGCACAGATTTACCATTAATTCTTGCTTGAACCACTGTAGTGATCAGTATTCTGTAGTGCAGATATAAATGAAAACCATAGTAAGTAAGACTGCAAACTAACAAGTCATGCTCATTTCCTTCAGAATCACAATTCTGTTGGAAGGATTTGATTGGCCAAACAAGGAAATATGACCATTTTCTAGCAATCAGAGGATGGACATGTCTTACTCATTTTGACTTTAGATTCACATTATGAGAGTCTTCTCCAAATTAGAAAGTAAGTTTTGATTTTGGACTGACAGAAGCCATATTGTTCTCATAAGTGTCAACTTAGTCTCTATGGTAGATTAAATGTGACTTCACAATATTTACTTCTTCTCCTATAGAGGAATCTAGTCTAAATCCCCTTCCCATGAATCTAGGCTGACTTCTCTGACTGCTTTAATTCATGCTTTGGCAGATTCCAGGCTTAAGTCTTTAAAAACTGACAGTATTTGCCTTTTTTTTTTTTTTTGAGCATTCACCTCTTAGAACTTCAAGACTAGCATCTTGATAGGAGTCTGTCTATATGAAAAAGCATATAAGATGTTCTATAGAAGCACTTTGGGAGGCCGAGGTGAGAAGATTGCCTGAGACCAGGGGTTTGAGACCTGTCTGGGCAACTTGGCAAGACCTCGTCTCTACAATAAATAAAAAAAATTACCTGGTGTGGTGGCTCGCACCTGTAGTTCCAGCTACTTGGAAGACTGAGGCAGAAAGATCGCCTGAACCCAGCAGGTTGAGGCTGCAGTAGCCATATGCGTGCCACTCCACTCCAGCCTGGGTAACAGAGTGAGACTCCAACTCAAAAAAAAAAAGATGTCTTATAGAGAAAGAGGAAAAGAACAACAGGTGGATGGATGAATGGAAGATGATAGGTGAAAGATGGATAGACAGATAGATAGATAGATAGAAAGAATACCAAGGCAGCAGATATGTGATAACTTGGAAGCAGATCTTCCAGCCCCAGCTGCCTCAACTAACACCACATAAATCAGAGAACTACCCAGTTGAACAGTCTCCTTGCAGCATTAAGGCTTGAGTTTCTTCCATTTTCTGTATTGCAGCCAGTGTTGTTTTTTTTAAAACATATTTAACTTATGTTAATTATTAACACCTTTCAGTAGCTTTTCAGTTATCTTAGTATAAAAATCAAAGTCCTCAATATTATCTTCAAAGTCCTGAATGATGTGTTCCAACTGTCTCACTTTCTGAATTACAATCACATTAGCTATTTTAAGTTCTTCCAAAATGCTACACTTCTTTCTGTCATAGAAAGTTCATACATGCTGTCCTCTCTCCCTTATTCCATCTATTGGGCTTTTCCCTAGTTAATTCTTAGTTTATTTTTAGATCTCAGTTCAAACATCAGTTTCTAAAGAAAACCATTCCTAACTCCCTGGGCTAGGTCTGTTGCTCATTGTTTCTATACTTCAGCAGAGCAATCATATTTTAATTAAATAATTCATTGTGAGTTTTTTAAATTATGGTTTTCTTTGCTAGAAATGCAAGCTTCATAATATCAAGAATTGTAAACCTTACTCTTCATTATATTCCTAGTGTCTTGCCCCATTCTTCACACATAGTAGATACGCAATAAATATATTTCTCAAACTTCAGATGTACAGATGAATCATCTGGAGGTCTTGTTAAAACACAGATTTTTGACTCAGTAGGTCTGGGGTGGAGTTTGAGAATTGAGTCTCTATTTCTAACAAGCTCCTAGGTGATGCCATTGCTGTTGGTTCTGTGGACCACTCTGAACAGCAAGACTATCTAAGAATCATAATTAAGTCCTGAGGGTAGCACAAAACAACCAATTGGGATTAATTAATATTTTAAACCTGTGCTATCATTTTAATTTGATTCAATTAATTTCAACAAACAATTATTGAGCCAACTATTTCCCAGGATAGGCTAAACATTTGTAAGACATGGTCAGTGCACTCAGAAAGCTTACAGCATCATGGGCACAGCTAAAATATAAACAAATCAATGTGGAAAAAGTCTTGCAATAAAAAGTATATTATGAAGATGCATTTGGGCACCAAAGAGAAAGTTGTCAACTCAACTTGGAGAGCTCAGGAAATTTGAAAAACCTTGATAATTTACTACAAATATAAACCACTGTTTTGTTTTGTTGTGTTTTCTTATTCACAATGTGCACCTGAATGGAGTTATTGGATAATTGGTGATTTCAGTAATTTGTCTGCCTTCCATATTCCATTTTCAGAATGAGCTACTCAACTCTTTAGGCCTCTTGTGTACTGTGTAAAGCATGTTTGTTTGTTTGTTTTTTCTTGTTTCTGCTGCCTGTTTATCTCTTTCATTTTCTGGATCAAGTTGCTGTACAATCTGTCATTTCTATCTTCAACTTGGTAAATTCTTTCCAGTCTTTATAGATAGACTTAAATTAGAAAACAAAATGTGCTAGAAAAAGCAACCAGAGAGTGATGAAGATGGGCAGTGATTAGAGTCTTTGATTCCGTAGTTTGGTCTTTGAGGGAGAAATAATTCTCTTTCTTTTTGCTTAGATGTTTGCCCAGTGGAATGGATCTTATTTATTAGAAGCAAAGTCTTCTTCCTTCACAAATTGGGGTACAGAACCTCATTGCAATCTTTGCGTCTATCCTTAGTTTTACTGCACTAATAATCTCCTGGGCTCCTCTAGGGAATTATTATCATGTTTTTAACTTCTTCATTTTCCAGCATATTTAACTATTTCTACAACATCATTTCTCCTAAAAGGAAGCTGATTAATATGTTCTTCTTTTTATTATTTAATCATTATTTTTGGAGCACCTCAAATCTGTTAAGTATCAGCCATTTCTCGCACTAAATCATTATTCCGAGCTTAGTACTTTCTTAAGTTGGGCTCCTGAAACCAGTTTCCTTATCCCATGTGTAAATATTTACTAGGACCCACAGAGAACAAGGTGTTCACCTTTTTAGAGAACATAGAAAAGTAATAGTTCCTGTCCTCTGAGCTCTCCACACCTTGCCTCCTCTCACTTTTCCAGTCAAACCAGTGTGTTACTTCAAAATAATCTCTTTGATCCAAGTGTGTAAGAAACACTTCTCTGTCCTGTCACATGCATCCCCTAGATTTTCATTGTCCACAAATGAAACTGAAATGCACTTGCATTTCAGGCATTCATTTTATTTTTTACTGGTATTTCTGCACCAGTGAAACCATCTCCTAAAATCCATGCCTGTTTCAGAATGTCTGCTACTTAAATGAGAAATACACAGAGGGAAGACACCTTGAAGCTTGGATTTTTGTGACCATTCATATCCTTTTGGACAGAAATCCATGTTCCCTGAAGTTATGGCATCAGCTGTTTAGCTCAGGAGTCAGTAATGACTTGTTTTTATATAAGGTATGCCTCTTAGGAAAACAGCATGCCTCTGTTTAGAAGAATTAGCATGCTTTCACTTCCTGCTTCACCAAATGCAGCCATAGCATTCAGCTCTGAGCATCATCTGTATTCAGGATGGTGGAAAGTGTAGTGTCCCAGCCTGGAATGTAGACCACATTCTCAGGGGCTGAACTTTACACAATATTTTTTTCCATTTTATGTTTTCATTTCAATGATAATACATATACAATTCTGGATGCTTCATCACCTTATAACTAAGTCCCGTTCATGGGATGTCAGTACCAGTGATGATTTGTGTTGATGAGTACATTGGTATCCATTGCTTTCCAAGGGGATAGTGTTTGATTTTAAGCTTCGTGGTGGTGAATAAATACTGCTCTTACAACTTATGCTTAGATGACTAACTGATGTACATGTATTTTTTATTTTTATTTTTTGAGTTGGAATCTCACTCCGTTGCCCAGACTGGAGTGCAGTGGCCGCTCCCGGCCACCGCAGCCTCGACCTGCTGGGCTCCAGCGATCCTTCAGCCTTAGCGTTCCAAGGAGCTGGAACTACAGGCACGCACTACCACGCCCAGCTAATTTTTGATATATTGTAGAGATGAGGTCTCACCAAGTTGCCCAGGCAGGTCTCGAACCCGCGGGCTCAGGCAATCCACTCACCTCAGCTTCCCAAAGGCGCGGGATTACAGGCAGAGCCACTGAGCCCGGCCATGTATATTTTTGAAGATGAAAGAATTATCCTGTTTGAGGAATCTTGGTTAGTGATTATGGCATGGACTCTGAGAAAGACACTGCTGTAACCTAATTCCATTTCTGGCAATTTATTAGCTTGTTGCTCTTGTGTAAGTCCCTTGGCCTTTCTAAAACTCAGTTTCTTCCCCTAAGAAATGAGGTTTTAAAAAAGGGTCCCTCCTGAACACCGTTTATACTAGCACAAGGGTGAGATCGACAGACTCTGGACACTGCTAGGAGAGTTATGAAGGGAGGAGGGAGGAGGGAGGAGGGAGGAAGAAACGTGGCAACGCACTGGGTATCTGGTCCAGTATCGGGAGAGAGAAAGCCAACTAGGAAATCAGACTTCACCTTTGCTTAGTAGTAAATCTTCCCTTGTGCCCCACAATTCTAAAACAAATAAATAAAAATAAACTTTAAAAGGGTTCCTAAGACCACAGGTGTGCAATAAAGATTCAGATCATACACACGGGCTTATCTGATGCATAACAGGTATTCAGGAATTGATAACTATAATTAGTATCACATTTTGTTGTGTGTGAGTCAGCTTAAATTCAGCACCTTCTGTATATATTTTTTTCCTTTCAAGAGGAGAAAATGTTTACACTGAAGAACATAACTTTTAGTATAGAACTGATTTCTGATAGGTATCATAAAACTATTGGCCACATATCTTGTTTAATATAAGTGTATTATTTACTTTCAGCATAGGACTCCGTTATTGTTACTTGAATACTATGATAACTGTGACACCTATTAATATTTCTGAGGATTTCTGATGGTAGTAGGAATAGAGAAACCCAATGGGAAAATAAAATCCAAAGAATGCAAGAGTAGTCACCTGCTGAGTGAGGAATGAGTGATACCCACACTAGATTACCGCATTTATCTCACTATTACTGTCTGTGTGGTCCTGAACTAGTTCTCTCATTCACACAGGCAACCAGAAATTCTTCACCAGGCCTAATAAAATAAAATGGAAAATTGCAGGGGAAAGATATATCAAGACAGTAATCTATCAGTTTAGATAGATCAAATGCCTAACTGTATTGTTTATGGGAAATAAATGTTATCCCTCCCCTCAAACTTTGCTATTTTCTAAAATAGATCCACTTTGAGATGTGATTTTTTTCTCCCAAGTTAGACCAGTTGGATTCCATCTATCATAATTGTGATGGATAGCAAGTGATTTGTTTCATTACATTGTTAATGGCTGAAATGGGAACATTGGAGCTATTACATGAAAAGCTGTGGTTGTGTCGTTGTGAAACTTCCAAGGATAGAATTTTCTCTTCACTCTGTTTTTACAGTATCTTCTCTTGTCCCAACAGGGATGCATACTGAGTTTTAAATCTTTTTCCGCTTGGTTGGAGGGAGTTTGCTTTGTTTTTTTAAATCTGTGTGTCATTGAAAAGTCAAGTATGTTGGCACTTTGCAGCCAGCCAGGACATTAAAATGGCATAAGCAATATAAATGCTGGAATTGGTGTAAAAATATATCATTCCTGATAGATAAAAATGGAGAAAAAACATTTTTAAAGGTGGGTAACATATGTATCTGAAACATGAATGCAAATCTTATGAATGTCTTTACTTAGTCCAATATCAACTCTTATACATGAGGGTCTCTTTTACAAATCAGTAAAAAGCTGAGAGGAGGTGGTTTTGGAGAAGACGAGATGCATAGGTTCATGAAAAGTATTTCTATGGTATATTCATGAAGGGACTAGGCTGGCTATGCCTTTCATGCCAAGCATAATCTTAAACAAGTTTCCCCCTTAAAGTTATTTCAATGTATCCATTTGACTCACAAACTCAAACTCATATTGAATTCAAAAGAAAGCCTCTCACAGTTCAGTTCCTAAAACATGTCAAGATTTTATACATTTTAAAATTAATACAGATGTCATCAGAAGCAATTCTTAATTAGCTGACAGTCTACCCTTGACAATGACAGTGGTGGTTATCAACGGGGAGGGAGCAAGAGAGGCCTTGGCACCTCTGGGTGATTTTAAAGGTGATTTTAATATTCTCAGTAACCTTCATCCTTAAGGGTAAAACCCTGCTGCAACTCAGTAGTTGGAAAACCAAGGCCTTTTTGAATACAGGTTAATTGTAATCACTTCGCCAGTGGTTTAAATTTTTTGACTAACCTACAAATGTATTCAAAAGTTGCTAACAAACATTTACCAGAAGTTCTAGAATGAGGATAATTTTCTGGATTCATCTTGAATTTAATAGTCTTTCTTGTACTAAAGCTTATAGTGCTTTCCTATAGCCCTTTTTATCTGTATTAACACTATCCTTGGGAAATTTGTAGGAAAACTGTCTTGCCCAGGTTTTAGAAATAAGAGAGAAAAGGAAGCTGGGGACTAATTCAAGCCTAGGTAATATCGGGACATAGACCTCACACTTTCAGCCTGTTCTCTGCTCTTAGACTGCCCGTGATAAATATAATCTAGTGGGCACCTATCTTCCTTTGAGAATATACATATTCATGTGTTTGAAGTCAGCCAAGGTTATTGACATGGTCTACAATGTGTTGAAAAGAGAAGGGCTAAAGTGAATGATAAAGGCAACTGAAAAAACGAAATTTAATAATTGAAATGCATTCTATCTTAAGGCGGGGGGAGGGGGGCCTCTGACTAGATGAAGCATACAAGAAACAAACAAAACAAGAAAATAAAATGTATGTAAAATAAAAAAATGCAATTGATTTTGTATCTTCAAATGCTTAACTTACAGGATGGAAGAGCACACAATTTAGCTTGTTTGGGTTAGTCCTCCTAATATATTCTACAGAGTAATTTATTTTCAGAAGAAGCTTCACTGCAGTGCTCCTATTATGATAATGGGAATTTATGCACATGAGTATTTGTGATCACATCACAGAGCAGTTTTTGGAAGAACTATGGGGGGAAGGGGGAAATTAACATTTTAAAAATAGAGAAGAAGTCTTTAAAAAAACCCTCTAAATTCTCAATCTATCACTTAGTCTATCTACACACACACACACACACACACACAAATTCCATGGTGAATTGTCTTATTTGGGCTAAGTGCTTTTCCAGTGAAGAACAAAACTTGCGAGTAAAAAGCAGCATAATGCACAGAACGCTTGCATGGATTTGTTGATGAGAAGGTCGCTGCCCCTGAGATTGGAAAACACAGCTCCAGCAGCCCCAGACCGCTCTGACCACATTCACTTTGCTTACTCAGGAGCAGACAATGACAGGCAGGGAGTTAGGGGGAGGGGAGGAATCAAAGCCCCTCTTCCTCTATGTCTCTCTGCTAGAATTGCTGTCAGCCTGGGGAGCTGACATGAAGTAGGGGATCAATCCAGCAGACACAGGATGAAAATGTAAACAGGGATAAGCTCTCTGTGTGCACATTCTTTTCCTCTCCCTCTCTCTTTCGTCCAACTCATTCTCTCTATCTTTTAACACAAAATCCAGACATTTCAGTAGGTAGGTGTTTTTTTTCTTCCCTGTCATGAATGAAGAATGCTCAGCACTCAAAGTCACTTAATAGTAGAACCGTCTTTCGAGCACAGCCACACGGCTTTTAGCAAATTGTGTATGCCGATTTCAAGATTGTGTTATGGAGCGTGTCGATATCGGTACACATAGTGGATCACTTCAAATATGAACACCTGTGGGGAAAATTTTGGCAAAGTCACAGCTTGGGCACATTAATGAAAATAAAGCTTATTGAAGTAGCTAGACGAATAGGTTCATGTACCAAAGTTTATGGGCACAAGTCAGCTGTCACAGGGTAGGCTCAGGGAGACATAATATTCTAGTCATTTCTCTAGTGGAAGGAACATTAGCTTATTCTCTCCCTTAATTGATATTCTGTAACTGAATCAAGCACTGCTGATTGCTGACCAGCTCACACGTTCCCCATATGTCTCCAGATTGCTAAACTAAGAAATGTGAGACTGCATTGCTGAGTTAGTTTGAGGATAACCAAACTCAGGAGTGGTTGCTGGACCAATTGTTCCTATACAGAAGAGATGAAAATCAGGAGTATGGAAAAATGTGCATTTTTACAATGTTCGTTCAACTTACCATCTCATATTTAAGGCAGAACTCAAGGATACAAACCAATGTTACTTGATAAGCATTATTAAACAATTCAAGTTTGCCAGACCAGGTGAAATACACTGTACAAGATTTTTATTTTCTTCTTCTATTTTTGACCCTTGATATCAATTCCAGTATCTATTTATTTATGAATAGTGAAACCCAATTATGGATATGGTTAGCACTAAGACTGATCTTAGGTTAGACTAACTAAGGTTTCATATTTTAAATATCAATTGTTTATTAAAAATTGACTTGTTAAAAGTGAAAAATGGAATGAAGAATATTTTCTTATCATCATCTTGGTGTCAAGAGTTAAAGTTGTAAATTATTCAACTATAAATAGATATATTAATGTTTTTTATTTTAGGAAAAGCTATTAAAGATAATACCAAAAACACTCCAAATGCAAACTACTAATTAAAGGTAATATAAGTGTGTATTCCCATATGCAAAGTATTGAGTAAAACAACGATATAGGGCAGTCAAGTTTTTTTGTTTTTTTTGTTTTTTTTTTTGAGTTGGAGTCTCACTCTGTCGCCCAGACTGGAGTGCAGTGGCCGCTTCCGGCCACCGCAGCCTCGCCTGCTGGGCTCCGCGATCCTTCCGCCTCCGCCTTCCGAGTAGCCGGAATTACAGGCATGCGCTACCACGCCTGGCTGATTTTTTGATTTATTGTAGAGATGAGGTCTCGCTGCCCAGGCGGGTCTCGAACCCGCAGGCTCAGGCAATCCACTCACCTCAGCCTCCCAAAGGCGCGGGATTACAGGCTGAGCCACCGAGCCCGGCTGCAGTCAAGTTTTTATTTACATTTTATAGATGAAAACACAGAGATTTAGCAAGAGAGCAGTATATTGTTCACAACCTATCTCCGGAAAAGCTAGGGCTTAGACTCAGGCAGACTGCCTTACACAGGAACTCAAATGTTAACTCTGTTATGTTGATCCTCTTGTAATAGTAAATAAATTCTGATAATAGAAATTGGTGACATATCTCATACATTTTATCATCAAAATGCTTATTAAAATAGGAGAATAGGTGCTATATTTTAAACTCTTAAATCTTTAAAATGAACTCTATCTGAGGTTGCTGCTATAGCAGATTGAAAAGTAACATGTAAAACATATAGTTAATCTTAAAAAATGAACATTTTATTTTATGATGCTACTTTTTATTATCTTAGAAAAGTCAAACGATTCTAGATTAGTCACAGTTATTAGGAGTTTCATTTGTGTCTACCTGGTTAGTAAGTTTAAATTAGTTTAAATTGATGAGGACTTACAAGTAGCTAAGACATAATGGGTCATGGTGTGATTGACTATAATATCTAGATTTTTGTTGGGAATACTTCAAAAATAAAGAATGTGGCTTTTCCACAGGGGTTATAACATCTCTTTGAGTTAATTTGTTTGCTTTATGCTTTCAGAGACAGAAATCTCTAATTTCATTCATCTGGAGAAAACCATAATGTTCCTGATATTTTCAGTAGTGAATAAAATCACTATTTTTGTCATGGGAAGCATTTAGTGCAATATGTAAATAAATTCTCAGCAAAATCTGATTAATTATTATAACCTTAATATAAAAAGGAAACCTAACACAGCAAAAGAGATCTTATGTAACTTAATAATGTCAGTACATGATCATGTATAATAGTAACCTTCATTTCTCGTGAAAGAATGTCCCCACAAGTTAGAATAAGTTCTTCTAAAATATTTTGGAGAAATTATAATGAAAAATTTCAGGAGATGCTAATTCCTTTATTTAACTTATTGCCTTGTGTTTTTCTTGCCGTCATTCTACTCTTCCATGATGGGGCCATGGGTTCTGCTCGCTTGTTTCATACAGTGGTGTTTGAACAGAGCTGTCACTTACTGCATGTTTGCTCTGTGTCTCAAGGAAATAAAGCAGAGAAATGAGTAATACTTATTACTACCAGTGCCTTTTTAGAAGCAAACAATATTCTCAGGCCTAGAATAAAATCTTACTGAGTATTGGCAAAAGAAAGAAAAACAAATGTAGGAAAAAAAAAAAGATTTCCAGAATTTTCTTATTAGACAAACAGCTGAAACAGAGTCAACGAAAATGATTCAAAGTTCTGTTTTAGATAAAGTATTCATTTTGTGCTCATCAATTAAATAATTAGTGCATAATTCTGTTCTTTCTAACAAAGCTTTAGTTGGGGATAAGAATTTTTGGCTTACTTTTTTTTCTAATAAAAGCAGTCTACAACTTATAAATGGCTTGTGTTACCAAAATTCATTTGTTAGATGGTCATGTGGGACATGGAATGCCCTTTTCCAAAGAATCAATGTTGTAAATCATTGCTGGTAATAAGGCTGGTCCATGTAAGTCTTTTTAAAGAATAATGTTTCTCAGTTCTACTACTGTAGACTGCTGGGGACTTACAATGGAGATCTCTGAAGTCTGAGATTTAGGATAGATGTAACTCATTTTGAAAGGGAAAAGGGAGACTTTCCTTCCCTTCTTCCCTTTTTCTGGGCACAAGGTAGCTCAAAGAGTTGGTGACCATAGTTTCTGAATTTAAATGTGGAGCACAGGCCCCAACATGGACATTTTTTCCCCTATGACCTAAAAAATAAATAAATAAAATAAAAAAATTCACGCAGAATATCTTTAATAAGTTGCCTCCTTTCTGTCCCGTTTGGATTGACTTTATTCCAGGCCCCATCATCTCTCTCTTGGTCAACTGTAACAACCTACTGAACTCCCTGCTTTTAACTTGGCTTTCAAAACAAAACAATCAAAGCAAAACCCACCAACTTTCTCTCTTCAGAATGTTGCAAGTATAGACCATCCAATCTGCTGAAATGGGGAAAGCCTTTAGAATTAGTACAACCCAAGAAATTTCAGTAGATTTTAAGAGGTGGAAATGTAACAATTTGGTCTTTTGGGCAAGAGAAAGAAGGGAGAGGGAAGCTGGTTGGGTGGATTAACTAAGAAAAGGAAGGTGGGTGTGGATCAAGTTTACTGATGGAGGAAAAGAAAACAATTAGCAGTGAAGAAAGCGAGTTTCTTCATGTTCAGTTGTTTTCAAGCCATTCTTTCTTTACACAACTCCCTTCTTTTCTCACTTTGAATCTTATAGATTCATGAGAGTAGCACAAAGTTTAATAAGAAGAGGGCCATTATTGAGTGCCTATAAATATGTCAAGTACTATGCTGGAGTTTTTTCCTTGCTTTTCATCTGAACTTCATGACTATCTTACAAAAGAATTGTTGTCCCTTTATTATAAATGTGATAATAGAAAATTATTAAGATGAAGTAACTTGCTTGAGGTGGTGGTTAAGCTGGCATTGAACATAGGTCTTCATGACTTTCGAACCAGTACTTTGCATCACTTTATCTTGTTGCCGTGTGTATCCATGAGTTGTGTCTCAATTTAATTCAATTCAATCAATTAATTCACAAATTGAAAAGAGGACTGATGAATACCTAGGATATGCTAGCAGCTAGACACTCTTCTGGATTCTAGGCAAAGAGAGAACAAAGATATAGGCCTTACCCTCAAAAAGCTCTCAATTATGAGGTAGGCTTCTAGAAACTTGAAAGCAAAGAGATCTCTCCTGAAAAAGAACCACATAAAATAAGAGAAGTAGACAAGCCTGATCTTGGGACCAAAGGTAAGCAGTGTTTCCAAGAGAGGAACCCACAGAGTCCTGCTAAGCTGCTAAAGTGTGGCAAAACTCTGAAACCATCAGCAAACACTCCATAAAGCCCTGGGGTGGAGACATTGCCATTTGTGGAATGGTTGTCTAGAGTGGTGAAAATAATGTAGACATTGAAATTTAAGTGATCTGGGTTTGAATTTTAAATTAGCTAATTATTAGTAGTATTATTTTGGGTCAGTTATTTAATGTAACGTGTGAAATGGGTATAACACTGAGAATTAGAGGTGGCCTATGCAACTAAAAAACCAGCATAATGCCTAGCTTACAAATATACTCAGTGCATTTTAACTATTATTATTATATTTAGAATTTTTATTTTATATTTTAATTTGCATGAGTACTTAATAGTTTTACATATTTATGGGGTACATATAATATTTTGATACATACATACAATGATCAGATCAAGGTAATTATTATATTTATCACCTCAAACATTTGTGTGTGTGTGTTGGGAACATTCAAAATCTACTACTTTAGTTATTTTGAAATACACAATAAATTTTTGTTAATTATAGTCACCCTATTGTGCTACTGAACACTGAATCTTATTCTTATTATCTAACTGTATATTTGTACCCATTGTTTAACCCCTTTTTATACTCTACTCCCCACTGACTTTTCTAACCTCCGAAAACTATCATTCTACTTTCTACCTCAATGAGATAATTTCTTTTTTGTTCCCCCATATGAGTGAGTACATTCAATATTAGTCTTTCTGTACCTACTTTATTTCACTTAGCAAAATGGCCTCCAGTTTCATCCATATTGTTACAAACGACAGTATTTTATTTTTTTATGACTGAATAATATACCATTTTGTATATGTACTAGTACCACACTGTCATTATCCATTTATCTGTTGGATGGACACTAACTTTGATTCCAAATCTTGGTTATTATGAATAGTGCTGCAATAAACATGGAGATGCAGGTAACTCCTTGATATATTCATTTCCTTTATTTTGGATAGATACCCAATAGTGGGATTGCTGGATCATATTGTAATACTTTTTTGAGGAAACTCTATACTGTTTTTCATAGTGACTACAGTACTTTACATTCCCACCAACAGCATATGAACATTCCTTTTACTCTGTGTCATCCCCAGCATCTATTGTTTTTTGTCTCTTTGATAAAAGCTCTTTTAACTGGGTAAGATCGTGTCTCACTGTGGTTTTCATTTGCATTTCTCTGATGACTGTTAATGTTAACATTTTTTAATATACCTGTTGGTCGCTTGTATGTCTTTTTCTTTTTTTTTTTTGAGTTGGAGCCTCACTCTGTGGTCCAGACTGGAGTGCAGTGGCCACTCCCGGCCACCACAGTCTCGACCTGCTGGGCTCTGGCGATCCTTCTGCCTCAGCCTTCCAAGTAGCTGGAACTACAGGCGTGCGCTACCACACCCGGCTAATTGTTTTTTGGTTTTTTTTTAAATTTATTGTAGAGATGAGGTCTCACCAAGTTGCCCTGGTGGGTCTCAAACCCTTGGGCTCAGGAAATCCAGTGTTTTGGCCTCCTAAAGTGCTGGGATTACAGGCTGAGCCACTGAGCCCCACCTGCATGTTTTCTTTTGAGAAATGTCTATTCAGGTATTTTGCACATTAAAAAAAATCAGACTATTGTTTTTTTGCCATTGAGTTGCTTGAGTTCCTTATATATTCTAATTATTAATCCCTTGTCAGTTAAATAGTTTTCAAAAAGGCTTTTTTCCCTAGTTTTGTAGGTTATCACTGTACTTTGTTAATTTTTTCCTTTGCTGTGCAGAAGTTTTGTAGCTTGATGTGGTTCTGTTTGTCCATTTTTGCTTTGCCTTTACTTTGAAAGACTTACTCAATAAATCTTTGTCCAGACCAGTGTGCTGAAGCATTTCCACAATGTTTTGATCAAGAAGTTTCATGTCTTAGATTTAAGTCTTTAATTCATTTTTATTTGATTTTTGTATGTGGTGACATATAGAAGTCTTGTTTTATTCTTCCACATATAGATATCCAGCTTTTCAGCATCATTTGATGAAGAAACAGTCATTTTCCCAATGTATGTTCATGACCCCTTTGTTGAAAATGAGTTGACTGTAAATGCATTCGTTTGTGGGTTTTCTATTCTGTTCCATTGGTCTATATATTTGGTATTTTTAGATACTACTTCTGAATGGAAAATAGGACTACCTAGCCATAATGAAAATTCCAACTTATAAGAGACACAGGTCCCAGCAAGAGCTAATAGACACAGGAGAAGTCAGTGATTTTTACTCAAAATTTACAAAATCTTAAAGATCAGATGTAAATTGTTCATCAGATAAGCACTGCTTCTTTCACTCATTTATTTAATTGGTTAAATCATAACTCCAGGGAATTTCTGTTTTGGAGTAGATTTCAAATAGTTGGTATTATCCTTCTATTTGCCACATTGATAATACTCTTTGTGCATTGTATTCCCTTAAAAGTTTTAAATATTTGTCAGCAGCCGTTGACTCATCAGATTATCTCCATGAGGACTGAGCAACAAAAATACATAAACTGAAAACTTTAATAAAAAACCTATTAAAATCCCACTTTGCCACCCTCAGATGACCTAGAAAGACAAATAACATGTAGTTACCAAGAGTAACACTAAAAGTTGGCCACAGTCTCAGTTTAACTGAAGGAATGATCAAAAGGGTGAAACTGTTGGAACAAAATAAATGGAGACTAGATTTGAGGATCCTCTGTGTAGACAAAACCAGATATGCCATAGAATCTACCTTGTCTTTGTTTAATTTGCAAACATAAGTGAAACTTACCTTGGGCTATTTCTTGTAAATACCTATATTAAACATAAACACAAACTTAAGTTCAGCCAATCAGAAATTGTCAACGAACTTACAGTTTTATAAATAGGAATTTTCATCAGGATAGAGCAAATAAGGCAATTTAACTGTAACTAATCAATTTTTTTTTTTGCTTTATCTCTGTAATCACCCTCTAAATACCTTTCCCTTTAGTTTCCTCAGCAGAGTGTGAAACCACCTTCAATTTGGTGCTTCCTAATTCATGAATGGCTGTTTGCTCAAATAAACTCTTTTGTGTGCGTGTGTGTTTGTTGGAGTCTCACTCCGTCGCCCAGACTGGAGTGCAGTGGCCACTCCTGGCCACCGCAGCCTCGACCTGCTGGGCTCCGGAGATCCTTCCGCCTCGGCCTTCCAAGTAGCTGGAACTACAGGCACGTACTACCACGCCCGGCTAATTTTTTGATTTATTGTAGAGATGAGGGCTCACCAAGTTGCTGAAGCGGGTCTCGAACCCGCGGGCTCAGGCAGTCCACTCACCTCAGCCTCCCAAGGCGTGGGACTACAGGTTGAGCCACTGAGCCCGGCTCAAATAAATTCTTTAAAATTTTATTGTGCCTGGGTTTACCTTTTAACATGTGAAAGACTCAGAGATGGAATTTAGGTATTTGTGGTTTCAGTTTTTTTCCACTAATAATAATAGGTCTATCCAGATTCCTGTGGCATGCCCTTGAACCTCAGTAACAGTGGATGATTTAGTGTTCTACGTGGTATTCCATGGCCTTAGTTAGAACCTTGCCTTCATTAGAGCCTAGGCCTCCATTAGAATGCCACTCTTTAATTCACTAGCTCAGACATGAGCAACAGTTACACTAACTGGTAAGACAGGCTTATTTAAAATGAGGGCTGGAACTCAGCCAGTCCTGCCAGCACAGAAGTGCTGCTGCTCATCATAGCACAACCCTCCTAGGCTAAGGATCTGTGAAGAATGAATGACAGCCAGATTTCTAAGCTGCGGCTATACAGTGAATTGAAAAGCAAAGGCTGGTAAAGGAAACAGAAAACAGAAACACTCTAAGTTTTCTCATCTGGTCAACTTCCAGCCACTAGGCTCAAATGAGGGACCATAGGGCAGTCAGGGTAGTTTAGCATGCAACAGTCAGAGAGCCTTAATCTTTTTAAACAATACATCTGGTCAGTCAACAAGCCAAAAAAATCATCTAAATTAAAGAGCCATCTTAATACATAGAAAGTGTTGTACATTGGTTCCTTTCTCCACTCTCACTTGGAAAGCAGTCATGACAGAAACAGCATCCTCAGATACTAAGGTCTGTGGGACGACGCAAATTCGTTCTGGGAAAATGTTTCTCATGTGTGAGATCTGCCTAATAAATAAAAAAAATGATGCTACTAAATTAAACAATGCATTATTAGAACTACATCACTTTATATCATCCATGATCTTTGTGTTAAATGATTTTGTGAGAATCAAAGGTTCCCAAATAGGGTTGCAACTAATTTTCAGAAAATATGTTTATATTTTGCTAAAAAAAAAAAAAAAAAAGGATAGTAGGCTTCTGATTCAAAACATAAACAGTAGCATATATCAACAATCAAATAAAGATATCAAGATTGTAGCTTTAAAATTTTTATCTAGACATATTTAAATGCTATTCTTGAGGTTTGTATTGCATGTGAAATTTCTTCAGTCATCTTGAGGGGCTGTTACACACCTTCCAATCTTCCTGTAATTAAGGCAGTAGTTTTGTTGTCATCTTGTCACAACTCATGAGAAAAACTGTGAAAACTCAAGAGCATATGCAGTAGTAAGTCAGTATTAGACAGCTATATGTAATTTTGCTTTGCATTTTGAGGCACTTCATTGCACCTATGAATAGTCAGCTATTTCATTCCCATTAACTACTTCCCCACTTCTGCCCTCAAGAGTCTTTTTCTGCTGTCTCCTTAAAGTTTCTAAAAGGCATCTTGTTTCATTTGCTTCCAGGATATTTTGGGAACTCAAATTTTGGTGAAAGTACACTTCCAGATTTTAAACTTTATTATAGGGCTACATAATAAAACAACTAGGTATTGGTACACAAAGAGGCATATAAACCAATGGAACAGGATAGAGATTCGGGAAGCAAAACCTAAATTTCTCAACCAACTCATCTTCAACAAAGCCTCCAATAACAACCACTGGGGAGAGGAGAACCTATTCAGTAAATTATGCTGGAAAAACTGGCTGACAATGTGCAGAAGAATGAAACAAGACCCCTACCTATCACTATACACAAACATCAACTCCAAATGCATCAAAAACCTAAACATAAAACCTCAAACATTAAGAATATAGAAAACGCAGGGGAAACCCTTACATAAATAAGAATAGGCAACTAATTCCTGATTAAAACCCCAAAGGCCCATGCCGTAAGAGATAAGATTGACGAGTGGGACCTCATCAAACTGAAAAGCTTCTGCAAAGCAAAATAAACCATCAAGAGTGTGGGGAGACAGCCCACAGAATGGGAAAAATGATTTATCAACTGCATATCCGGCAAAAGACTAACATCCAAGATCTACAAGGAAGTCAAATGTGTAGAAAGGAAAAAAACAAACAGCCACATTAAAAAGTAAGCAAAAGACATGAATAGACACTTCTTCAAAAGAAGACATACAAGCAGCCAACAGACACATTAAAAAGTGCTCAGCTTCAGTAATCATCAGAGAAATGAAAACCAAAACCACACTGAGATACCACCTAACTCCAGTAAAAATGACCATGACTAATAAAACAAAACAAAACAAAAAACAGATACTGGTGAGAATGCGGAGAAAAGGGAATGCTTCTACACTATTGGTGGGAATGCAAACAAATTCAAAACTCTGTGGAAAACAGTGTGGCGATTCCTAAAAGAACTAGAAATTGATCTTTCATATGTTCTAGCAATCTCCCTTCTTGGAATATACCTGGAGAAACTTAGATCACTCTACAAAAAAGATACCTGCATACACATGTTTATTGCAGCACTATTTATAATAGCAAAAACAGAACCAACCGTGCTGCCCAGCAAAACTGTACTGGATAAAAAAATGTGGTACATATACAAAATGGAGTATTACACAGTCATAAACAACAAAATTATGGACTTTGCGGCAACGTGGATGGATTTAGAGTCTATAGCACTCAGTGATTTATCACAGAAACGAAGAACTGAGTATCACATGTTCTCACTCATAAGTGGACCCTGAACATTTACCATAATACTATAAGAAAGTGATTGACAGTAGCTGGAACTGTCAGGGAAGAGGGACCCATTACATCAATAAGGGTACCTGATCTCAAACCAGGTGAAGTGGGGACCAGAGGGAGGCCCGAATTTTACCTCAATGGCGACTACTTGTATATTTTATCCTGAATTGTGCCCCATATCTTTAAAATTAAAAAAAAATCACAAAAAAGAAAATCTGCTCAATAATTTAAGCTCTTGCTACTACACCTAAAAAAAAAAATTGGTGAAAATAGTAACAAATAAACCTAATTTTTTAAATTCACTAAAATTAAGACTTTTCCCTCTATAAGCTTTTATGATATTTTAAATATAATATTATTATAAAATTGAGTTACAGCTCATTTATATAAACATGTAAATAATCCATAATTTGGCAATCATATACTGATAAATTGTTTTGTAACATTTTGGTAAAAGTAGATATTATCACATAAAATGATAAAATTAATATCAAACAATAAATGATAAAGCTATATATTTATTATTTAACGGATTTAGATAGAACCATGTACATATTAAAAACTTTTTGCATAGCTTATATTACTTCTAAACATTGAAAACATGTTACATGTTTCTAGAGATGAAATAATAACCAATAGCTCATTACTAAATCAGAAGATCCTTCAAGGAGAGTCCCAAAGACTTGAATTTATTTGGTTTTATCATAACTTAGAGAACAGATCTGTTATCAACATCACAGTGAACATAGCAGGAGAACAAAATTATAATTGGAGATGTCTGTAGGCAGAGAGTGACATTAAATTCCCAAGTATAAGAAGTTTCACAATGAATTCACAAGTATAAAATTGGGCGTGATTGACAGGACCACTATGACTTTAAAAGATATGAGAAAGAAACATGAGTCAGCAATGTGCATAGATAATTGACTATTGGTCCTGAAGATGTAGGAATAAGAAAATAATATTAAGGGCTCCAAAAGTGACTCTCCCTATGTCCAGCGTTGACTAAACCTTCGAAATCTATCATTTTGTCTGCTTTTGAACTCTACATTTCAATCAATTGACAAGGGCACAGAGGAGAAAAATGAAAATAATGGAATTGCTAGAAAATGGATGGTAAAAGGATAATGCAAAATAACTAGAGTTATTTAGTCTCTGTATAAGAGGGAAGATAATAATAATTTTGAGTGCGTGGGGTGGTATTACATGTACAGGAGAGTTGAAATTAAGTGGTTGTCATCAGTACCAAATCTAGAATGTAATGTAATGGATTTTAAAATAATCAGTACCATTTTTCTTTATAAGAAAAAGATTCTTGATAACAAGTACCTTGGGACCTTTGAATAAGTCAAGGGTAACAAAAAGGACCATATGATTTATTATTCTGACAATGCGTGAAAAGTTATTCGCCTGCAATGGGTGCATAAAGTTTTGGGAAAAAATGGGAAATTTAATGAAATTTAAATTATTTCTAGACCCTTCATCTTTGTAACAACTGTAGCCAAAGTCTAACTTTTACTCATTTCAATTAAGCTTTTTGAGATCTGTAGACCCAAGTGCCCTTAACAGCTTGAAAAAAATACAATGTTTAGATCTTTTAGCTTTTTGTGCTTTCTTGGCTTTAGTACAGTCAATGGTAACCCAACATTAACAACGAGCATCATATCATAAGTAATAATGCTTTCTTCATTTTTTATTCTCTATTTTAAAAATAATTTCCAAGTGAAGAAAGAAAAATTCTTCCTAACGTGTGTCAATTGATCATTTCTTACTATTATCTCTGCCTTGAAGATTCTCTGGGGAGTATTTTTGATGCTATTTCTCCTAAAGCCTGAAAAAAATCAACTTTTGCCTAAAGTAATTTTTTTTGGTGACATGTATACCTGATGAGAGATGTGGCACACTCATTTTGGCTTTCAGTGAAAGAGTGGCTGAGATCAGCCCTCACATGACTGAGGGTCTTGAGTACATTGAGATAAAGGTGTTCAGGTGAGAATCTTAATCTTGTTACACAGAAGGCAGATTTTTCTACATCTGATATTAGATTTGATGAGAATGCAGTTAATCATTATCACCAACTAAACCATTTATAATTTCATCAACACATTTTTTTCTACTATCAAATATGGCTCCTTCAAAGAAGTTAAGCTTTTTATTTTTTAATTTCCCTTAATGAATACTCTTAATATTTTGAAGAAGCCATGCTTTCTATACAATTTCATATATTTTATTGGTCGTGGACTCATGATCTTGAGTGATCTAAAGATTTGGGAATACGTTCACTTGAGCTTAGGAGAAAGTTTAAAATAGCTCCTTGGATTTGTTTATTATTCCTTTCTTACCAACATAGATTTATTGGATATAATATAGGTTTAAAATGAATCTTGTTTATTTTTAAAAGTCACATTATTTTTATGTCTATATATCTGCTTCACCCAGTTTTGTTTCAGATTTCCTTATGCCTATTCTTTTGGCTATCAGACACGTTTATCATTGTCTCTCTCCAACTCAAAATCATACTCATCTCTAGTCCATGCAGTTTGTATCCAACAAATGGCCAACTTCATGTTTTCAAATCCTGCTCTTATTACATATTTCAGTGAAATAGTTCTAAAGATGTAAAACAAACCTGTAAGAATCAGACTACTGAACTATTTTACTGCTTTCCTATACTTCCCACTTCAAAGGTTTTCCTATTTAATGTTAATGTAAATATCATCTCTTGTTTTTTTCTCTACAAAATGTTTTTCTTTAATCTATATAAGAAATACAACTTAAAATGTTAATTTGTGTAATTCTGAAGATAAAACTGTCATCAGAATCACTGATGGTTTGCTTTTATTTAGATTTAACTTTCAAGATGTAATATATATTTTCTACATTCCTCCTAGATGAATATTTGTGATTTGGTTGCTGCCAAATAGTATGTTGTATTATAATGTACCATATTCATACCTTTAGGCTTCTTTCATCATTAAGGGAGCAACTATCTTTAATTTTTGTAAAGGGCTTTAATTATTGGTGCTTATTTCATATTTTGATTAATTTTGGTTTTTAATTTTCACTACCTGTCATGCCATGTTTTGTCATGATCCTTCAGTTGGGTGCCATTTTAATTATTATTCCAGGAATTCATTTTCTCATTTATTATTACCTCGGTCCTTTTAGCTGCTTTCAGAAGGACTAATAGCAACTTTCAAGGGTAAAGTGTGAAGAACAGATTGCCTTCACACATTGACAATTTTGAAGATTTACAAACAAATTTAAAAATATAATTCCCATTAATGTGTTTAATAAATTTGTTAAGATTTAAGTCATTAAACCCTTAAAATTTGCATTAGTAAAGCATTAAGAAAACATATGGTGCACATCAGTAGGTACTAATAATATCTACATCTAATTTCAATTTACACAAAGAATTTTAAGTGAGAATACTTTTTAAAAAAAGTATTAAAAATCACCAAATTTATTTTTTTGTATTATAGCATCATTTGGTCATGAAATGGTATTGATCCTTGCTTTGGGGCAAATAAACTATGCTTTATTTTATTTTAAAATTTTCATTGGTAGCTACATGCATCATATTGTGGCATCATAAAAACAATTCAAATTTTAGAATTGAGAAAATTGGGTTTGAATTTCTGACCATTATGACTACCACCTAACCAGCCCTGGGAAAGTTATTTAAATTCCATGTTTTTCAGTTTATATATCTGTAAAATGGGGATAGTTAACTCTAGCAAGTTTGAGGGTCTTCTTTAGAAAAAGGAATACCAATTTAAGGCATAAATAAGAGCAACACTAAAGCACTGAATGGGTTAAGTGTACAATCAAATTACTTCTATGCTATTGACATTAATTATATACACATATATATTTATATGCTTATATATTATATACACTTATACATATTAATTTACAATGGCTCAATTTAACCATTTTTCAACCATACAATGGTGTGAGAATGATACACATTCAGTAGAAAACATACGTCCAGTATCCATACAGCCTTTCTGTTTTTCACTTTCAGTACAGTATTCAATAAATTACACAAGATAGTCAATACTTTAGTATAAAATAGGCTTTGTGTTAGATGATTTTGCCCAACTGTAGGTTAACATAAGTGTTCTGAGAACATGTAAGGTAGGCTAGGTTAAGCTATGATGTTTGGTAGGTCAGACATATGAGCACATCTTTGACTTTTAATATTTTCAATTATGAAGTATTTATCAAGACATAAACCATTCTAAGGAGCATCTATACTTATATACTGACATCAATCAGCATGCGTAGGAGTTCTACTGTGAGAACACCTATTTCCTCAGGTTCTTTCTCCATTGAAGGCAAGTTTGCATTATATTTCCATTGGAACTAGCAGTATATTTTTCAGGACAAAGCAGGTCAGACAGACTAAGAAGTGATTCAGTATGTTGGCATACCTGAAACATGAGGTTCTACCTGCAGCATTACTACAAGATTTTGCCCCATAAATACAAAAAATTGATAAATTGTATTTCATGTTATAACTCTGAGAAGAGAATTTGAAAATTCCAGGTTAGATTTATAATAACATTTGCTGTACTGTCAGGTATATTTCTGCAACTTCCATTTTGACCAGGGATCAATGAGAGATGAGTCTTCCAATTACATTCTTACATGTTTGATGATTGCATTTTTAAAATTATGACTAGATTCTATGCGCATACATTTCCAATCTAGTTTGTTCCTTATTGTGCACATATTTCTGCTTCTGGAGCCATAGGACATGGTTATTTCATGAGTTGAATTCTGCGTCAACTACTTTGTTTTGCCACTCTGGGTGAGTTGACACAGTGGGGTGATGGAGAGTAGTCCTGGAGGACATTCCTAGTTCTGGGTGGATAACAGTTCCTCACACAGTGATGGCTAACCACATAAATATATTCTATGAGCCCAAACTAATATCTTCCCAACTTATCCTCCTTTTCACCAGACTTCACTTCTAATACTATCCAATGTAAATGAAAGTATAAAGAGAAGGAGTCAGTGTAAAAAGAGACAGTAAACATGACTGATTGTGGTTAAACCTCTGATGTAGAAAATTTGTCAGAGTACATGACTGTTCAAGTACATTGCCAAACCCCTCCTTGGGCCTTAGGGTCCAGAGGCTTAAACCTCATTCAGTTTACTTAAATTTATTTTTGAACTATGCCTATTGTGAGAGAGGAGAAGTTTTGTAAAGTAATAAGCATGAACTGCTCCAAGGAAGAACAGAGTCGAGAAATGTTTAGGAGAACTTGGTACCCTTTGGTCAACATCACAATGTACAACTATTTGTCAGTTAAAAATAAAATACAATTTTAAAGATTAAAATAAACATAGTTTTCTCTAAGATGAACAAAAAAACTTGGTTATGGTCTGTAGGTGAAGGAGTGAAAGAAGAAGCAGTATGAGAAGCAGTAAATTTTTACCTGGATTGGGATAGGCCGAGGGGATAATGAGGGAAGTTTTGGACCATTTTGAAAATGTAGGAGTGTCTCAGGAACAGCCAAGTAGCACTTTCTCATAATAGTTATATATTCAATTCTAAAATTCAGAGGGGAATCAAGGGGTTAGATTGTATTTAGAGGATATAATTATATAAGTATAGTCAAAATCACGAGAATGGATGAGAAACCACCCAACACACACACACACACACACACACACACACACACACACACACACACACACACGCACACGCACACCCCACAATGGACAATATGCAGAGTAAGAAGGGCAATAGACCAAGAAGGTAATTCCAGTACAACCATTTTTAAAACGAGAGCAGAGGAGAGAATTTGGAATTCTGAGAAAGATAAGAGGAGAACTTGGAATGAGTAAATACATGGAATTTCTGGAAATTTCTACAAGGAAAGGGGTCAAAAGTGACAATGTGAGAAAAAAATGTTCATGATCTGATGAAGTTGAAAGTCAGACGACAGTGGATTGAGGGGAGAGACCGAGGCCGTGTAAACCGTGCAGGGAAGAAAGCAGGCTGAGTGAGGCAGTGGAAGGAACTGTGAATTTGTTGGAGAGAAACACTGGGTTGATGAGATTTTCTTTTTTTCAGCATGGGACAAACTTGAGCATGTTTACAGAGGACGGACAGGGAAAGAGTCAATAAAGAAAAACTTTGAAATTCTGGAGCTTTTTCCCACCTGCTTAAATCCCTCTTTGCCTCTACCTGTAGCATGAATTGTGTCCCTTCCATGTGTACCTGCAGCACTTCTAATAACTATATGATCTAAATCTTAGATAATTATTTATTTTGTGAAAATTTCCTAATAGAGATTTTGGGGCCTCAGTTAAATTGTCTTTACATCCATTTCACTGAGTGTTTATTGAAAGAATATCTATGCCAAGGAAGAAGTGGAACAATAAAAAGTAGAGAACAGAGAAGAAAGTTTGTTAATGAAATGGTGAGCAAGGGCTTAAATACTGAGTTGTGTTTACAGAGTTTAGACCATGGCTTTACTTAGGTTTGCAGGTCCAGATAAATTCCATCTCTACAGTGATTGGTTTTTATATTCTCTAGATTCTTTCTTTTTCTCCCCTTCTTTTTTTCAGAGGCCCATTATTAGTTGTACAAAGCATGGAGGGAGACTATATAGTAAGGACTAGTGGTGAGTGGGATCATCAAACAAAAATGCTTTGAAATATTGAAATCTGTGAGAATTTGAACTATTTTGAAACTCTCCGGGATGTCTGGTGAAGGGAACAGCAAAAAAATTATATTGCATTTACTTTCTTTACAAATCAAGAGCTACTTGTCTTATTCTAAGCAGTTATTTATTATATTAAAGCTGTTGGTCACAAATTAGACAAGGCAAGACCCTGCAGATGATAGTCTACTCATCATCAATACTTTAACCCCCCCAAAAGAAAGAAAAAATAAGTGCATGGCCGTTGATTATGAATCAATAATGTTATCTTCATTTGCAAAGGACAGCACACTAGAACATGTTGATTTGGAATTCCTTATTCCTGTTGAATAAACACACAGGTCGCTAATCATCAGTTACTAAATATATTTTTCAAAGGTGAACAAAAGAAGTGTAATTTGATGCTTCTTAATTAATCTCACAATACAGTATTTTTTTTTTTTTTACACTTTTACAAGCATTTGTTTATGGAAGCTAAATGAGTATAGATTTCTGATGGAAAATTTCCACCCCCCATCAGCTGTGAGTAATTCTGGCTAGTAAATTATATGCTGTCCTCTACACTGCCTTGTAAGTGACCTCAACCCTGACCTTGACACAGCAGTATTTCTAAGACAGCATAATAATTTATTCTCCATGTTAGATGAACTAAGCCCATGATGATTCTCAGTTATAATTCTGTACTATTTACAGAAAAACTAGTCCTGTGTATTTCCCTAAATAATGGGTGGATGGAGAGAGAGAAGGATGACAGACATTTATATAGATAGATTTAAAGAACAGAAGAATGGATGTGGACGTGTGGTAAGGGGATGGGGGTAGGGCAGAAGGTAGAGGCGGATAAATAGATACCTGAGTAGATGGCTAGGTTGTGTGGCTTTATAGATAGGAAATTTTTCTAACTTCATATATATCAGTTTAGTGTTAGTAAACCTGTATCAGACTTCAAATCCTGCTTTCCATATACAGGGATGTATGAAGCAAACACAAATCTTTGAAGATTCTATGCATTTGCAATAATGATTTATATTCATGGAATTTCTGTACCTAAGACTAACATATCTGTAGTGAGAATGCCACGATTATTATGCTGACCACTAAACATTTCCATATATCACAGCTTATATTAGCCCATTTTAAAGCTTTGTTTATGTGTGTATAAGCCCCTACATTAATGTTTTGTATTCTGAAAATTTCACTTGCACAGTGCCATTTAATTGCACGAATTATTATTCACACATTAGTGCCTATTAGTCAGCATGGTTTTCTTTCTGTCTTTTTTTTTTTTTTTTCAAATGTTTTAGCCAGCATTCAGATTTTACTTACTTGGCAGAAATTACTTGCTATAGTGGTTTTCAAAGTTTGGCAGTAAGCCTAAGAAGCAACCACTTTTGCTGTCTGAATTTCCTATCCAGTCATCATTAGAGATCTAAAGAGACAATCTGTCAAACTCATTGAAACTTTATGGGGCAAGGTGGTGAAGTGAACTTCAGTAGGTCCCCACATTTTATTACCAAAGCAATAGAGAAAATTCTCTAGCAAATTGGGGTTCAATTATGTTGTGTTTTATATGCAATTACCGATAAAAATTTTATTCTTTTTCAGCCATTATGGACTTTTAAAGTCAGCGTTCATAGAAATCTTAGAAAAGAAACATTTAAGCATATGCAGTGGTATGATCTGCCTAAATTGAATCCCAAATAAAACATATAAGATAGAATATTGAAAATAGTCTATAAAAAGAGATTGAGAATACTTTTAACATAAGACTTTGGACACATAAGGCAATAATTAAGTTTATGTTAATTTTAAATATTACATGTAGCTTCCTGAGGTTACTAATTCAAAAGCTAGCATTGATTGGGAGGCTATTATATTACTTACTATTTACTAAACAATATTATGAGGAATATTTTCTATATCCCTATATACTTCAGAAAATTTCTTTTCATAGTTTTAAAAATAACTCATTTTATGGGTAAATTTCAAAACAAAAACAAACAAACAAAATAACCCCTGTATTTGTAGGCAACAGAAGCAGTAAAACACACCCTCACGATCTCCCATATACTCAGTTTGACTGACACTGAGTCTCACAGAAGTTCAGAGTTGGAGGAGGACTTCAGGAAAAGTGAGTAGTGAGGGAGAAATTGAAGACGCATGAGGAGAGAAAACCATTCCCTTATCTTCTGTTTCCCCAGTTAGTTCCTTACTTGTTAGATGAAAATAGGAGTCAATCTGGAAGTCTCTACTTATTGGTCAAGCTGACCTTGAGATGAATCCTTAGCTGGGCTTACTCCATTTAAAATAAAATCTTAAGTGTGTCTCTTTGGAATACTCTAGCTTCTGGACTCCTGTTTTAAGGCAGTTAGTGCTGTAGTATCCCAAAGGATTAAATTAGAAATATCTGGACACCTCTGAAAGCTGGAGAGAACTGTATGGAGCAAAGACTTGAAAGAACACAGATGGCAACTGCAGCAGGACCATCGTACAGTGCAGGAGAAATACAACTAAAAGACCAGGAGGGTAAAAGTAAAATGAAAGAAGAAAAGGCCCAGTTATGACCCAGAGAACTAAGTAACCAGTAAATAGAAAGGTGAAAGAAAGAGTAAACTGGGTGTATTAGATTAGTCAGCGCTCTGCAGAGAAATATATACAAACACACAGAGGCACACATAATAATAGAACTTGACTTGATTATGGAAGCTGAACAGTCCTATGATCTGCTGTCTGTAAGCTGGAAAACAGGAAAGCTGGTGGTATATTTAAGTTTGAGTCCAGAGGACTGTGAACTAAGAGATTGATGGTATAAGTACTGATCTGAGTCTGGATGTCCCAGAATCAGGAGACATCAATGACTCTGGGCAGAAGAAGATGGATATCCTAGCTCAAATACAGAGTGAGCAAATTCATTCCTCCTCTTCTGTTTTGTTCTGTTTGGATCCACAACAGATTGGATGATTCTCACCCATGTTGGTGACATGGATCTTCTTTACTCAGTTTAACTACTCAAATGCAAATATCTTCCAAAAACATTCTCACAGGCGCACCCGGAAATAATGTTTTTCTAGCTATCTGGGCATCCCTTAGCTCAGTCTGGTTGACACATAAAGTTAGGCATCACACTGGAAATCACTTGGATCAGTTAGGGTGAAATAAAAATAAGATCATAATAACAGAGGTCAAGCCAGGGCCATTGCAAGGTCTGGAGATTCAAGAAAGAGTAAGAGCAAATGAGTTGATAAATAATTATTTTGAAGTGGTAATCTGGGGACTATTCCTGATCATAAAATATTTCTATGGATATGGAGAGGCATTGGAGAGGAGTAATAGTTTATCAGGGTCACCTCATAAATTTCTTTCTAATACCTCACATCTGTATGAGGTTCTTCTATATTTGTAATTCGTGGGCTTTGGCTAGCCTTCTCTTAGAACCTTTGGTGACACACACACTTGTTTCTCATCTTTCTTTACCCTCTAAGCCATAAAGGTTCAGATTATGTATTTATTCTATAGTTTCTATTGCACTGTTTTACAAAATGCAAGTTCAAGATAAACAACTAAAATTAATTGAAATATAAATGGACTGAAAGATACATATTTACACAGCACTAGGATTTTGCTTTATTTCAAGCAGTGCTTGTCAGACCTGTCTTTGGCTATTTAATTCAATTGCTTGGGGTGTGGTAAAAATGATGCCGAGGTCACAAGTTCAGTCCATGTGTGAGCAGCTTGCTGAGTTCTATTTTATGACCACAGAGTCCATTGGCCAGCTGTCTTGAAAATGCCTGACACTGGGCACTAGAGGATGAGAAAAGATATGAGGGATCAGAGGAACCACATCACCTCGATGACAAAACAACTAAAAGTCACTGACTTACAATCAATTGGCCTTTTCTCAAAGGATCCTATTGTTTCTCTCAGGAATTCTATTTTAAACATTACAACGCTTTCCTGTTAGAAGCCCAGAAAAGACTAAGCCACAGATAGAATTGGGCAGCACAATGAAAAAAGTGGGAGAAATCATCACCGGATTTCCTATTTATGGGGAATACAATCCCTTGGACAAATATTTCATCTCTTTGAACCCCTCTTTTACTATTTATAAAAATATAATTCATAGGACTGTTATGAATTTTAGAGGAGATAATATTAATGTCATAAATACATGATTAGTAGATGTTAGATATTAGTAACAATTTGGAGCTGTAAGTAGACTGACAGAAAATGGCTGACTACAAATGAGAATAGCAGTGATTTAAGAATCAGAGTATCATGGCTGTCAAGAATCTAGCGATAAATCCAGTCCTGAATTTTACTGATAAGAAACTGAAGAATCTCAAGTTTAAGTGCCTTACTTAGTAGTCACAAAGTGACAGAGCTGAGACTAGAACCTTCATCTCCATGTCCAATCTCAGTGCTCCTTCAAGCTTAGCAATATGAGGCATTCTGAATTCTAACAGGGAGTGTAATATTTAAACCACTTTTATGAGGCTTCTGCTAAATGTGAAAAGCACTACAATTTGGTTACTGAATTCAAACAATGTTTATTGAGTGCTCACCACATATCTGACACTGTCTTCAATACTAAGATGTTTGAGATATGTCAAGAGAAACATAAAACAGGCCCTGTGCCCTCTGAGAACAAGTTTCCGGAGAAAGGCTGTTGTGTAAAAAATGAATTCAATTCAATGTCCAAGGAAGGGGATGTGCAGTAAAGAAGTCCTGGAATTTCCCAGAAAGAGATGATATTTGAGTTACATCTTCAGAACAGCTCTATTATGCTATACCCTATTTCTTCCCTTACATTTACTCTTAGAAACTGCTTTCAAATAATATTTAAGAAAAAACGTACCAGAATTTTACTCATTGGCTTATTTGTATGTATGATAACTCTGTGGCCATTTGGCAGTCGAATGTGAACTTCAGATTTAAACAAAGCAAACAATGTTAAGTTTACTTAAGTGGATTTTTGACACCTTAAGTTGCTTGGTGATATCAAAATCCCTTCCTCTAGGGAGTTTGCAACGTTAACATCTAGATGCCTCAGCTCTGCATGTCTGAAAAATTTGTACATAAAAGCTAGGGGACTTTAGTTTTTTTCAGTATTAATATTATTATCATTCTTGAAAGGACAGGGGATGGGATTTATAACTCCCTTTGTTCAATATGTATGCCCCACCTTCTTCTGGTTCTGGTTCTTTTTTTTTTTTTAGTCAATTGTAATGAGAAAACTTCATTCAGGAAAAATTGCCAGAATGGTTGTTCCTTTCTATTTTGGGGGAAGAGCACGTGGTTAGACTATATATTGATTGGTTGAAGAATAACTCTATACTGTTGTCTTAACTTTTTTTTTTTTTGAGTTGGAGTCTCACTCTGTCGCCCAGACTGGAGTGCAGTGGCCATTTCCGGCCACCGCAGCCTCGACCTGCCGGGCTCCGGCGATCCTTCCGACTCAGCCTTCCGAGTAGCCGTAATTACAGGCGCGCGCTACCACGCCCGGCAGATTTTTTGATTTATTGTAGAGATGAGGTCTCGCTGCCCAGGCGGGTCTCGAACCCGCGGGTTCAGGCAATCCACTCACCTCAGCCTCCCAAAGGCGCGGGATTACAGGCTGAGCCACGGAGCCCGGCCATCTTAACTTTTAAAAGAACAATGAAACAAACTTGCAGAATATTTCCTCAGCATTATCTTTCATTTGCTACTTTTTTGTGATCTTAGGTCTTTCTCTTTATTAACTAGCTTTGATTTATTGGTATACTTTTTGATCAAAGTTATCACCTTTTCCTTAAACAGCATAAAAATGTAAACTGACCAAAATATTTTGATGGATGTCCTGAGTATTCATATTAAAATTTAGATGTGAGAATTTGTATTACATATTAAGATTACAATGAAATAATCTATTTTAAAAGGTCAGATTTACAAATTTTTTTATTTAGAGCCCCCTAACCTTGAATGAAGGCAATATCCTAAGTAAAACAAGATAATACTGCTAATAAGATTCTTGTTGTTTTTTTTAAGTATGGGAAGGGAAGAAAATGTTTTTTCTTTATATGACCAATAGCCCTGCTTTTAAAAATAGAGATAAATAACCCTTTCCTCCTCAAAAATAAAAAGGCCACCACCTTCAATTTCTTCAACCAAATTGAGCAGGTATCATGGTTTTGCAGCTTTACATTAGGTTAATGTAAAGGCTGTATTCATTTCACTTACTGTATAATTAGGATTTGAGTCCAAATCCCAGAGTGCATATGACAGGGATTTTCTTAAGGCTACTCTCTGCTCTTCTCAAAAATGGTCTTCTTATTTGTCGTGTTTCTGAAATCAGAAAAGTGAGTATAAACAAACAATATATGACCTTTATGAGTAAAACATCTGAGTATAGAAAGATTAATCGACCCCCATCAGCCAGTCATTAAATCAAATAGGAGCTTTTCTTGTACTTTTAAATCTCCGATTTACAGTCAGGCAAATTGTGTAAAAAGGCTGGTAATACAGTGACGCCCAATGCCACTGGGCTTTAGAAAGCTGACAGTTCCTGTAAAATAGTCATTAAACAACCTCTAGAAGAGACTCATCAGCAGATGCCCCCAGGTGAAGGAGAGAGAAAGCTGAGAGAATGAAGGAGAATCTAACATCTTAGCATGACTGAATTAAACAGAGCATATTATGCTGATTTTCAGAGTCAGCCCAGTAATTTAATTTTCAGAGCAGTTCCTTTGATTGTAGCAACCATTTTATGAAACATTAATAAAACTTTGTGTGTGTGTGTGTGTGTGTGTGTGTGACACACATCTCTTTTCCATTTCATTAAGAAAAAGAAGTTAACATATTCAAATTTGCTGACCATTAGTTCTGTAAATGCCAAAAAAAGATATTGTTGTCATTATTTTTGAAAAAGCAAAGGAACAGAATAGCATAACTCCCACTTTATTATTCCATAGTAAGCACAAAACAAGAAAAAGGAAATAAAGTATATAAAGTTATTACATGTTAGCCCATGGATCTTGCATCAAGACTCGTAGCTAAATCACTACTGTAGTGTATAATCCAAATGTGATTCGGTACTTCCCATACAATGATGTCTACTGTGCATCCAAATTAATTGTTATAGAATACACATTGCCCTGTCAACTAAGTGTTTATCAGACTTCTATGGCAAACTGATATTTCTGACCGAGAGACTTAGAGGATAGTTAATCTTAAGAGTTTTTAAAAATATATTTTGATTAACAGAAGATTCACAGATATGAATGTTTTAAGGAAGGGACCTTTAAATAATTTATGCAGACATACCTTACTTACAGACTATGTGTATTCTTAAAATATGCATCATAAAACTATTTTTCGCAAGTTAACCTGTATTTTCTCATTTATTTCTATAATGAACTGAAGATTCATTTTCACTGAAGTAATTTTTGGCCAAAGACAATGATCACATTCAAGAATGAATCAACCCTTTTAAATCAGTGGTAAATTTTATGTTCAAATTTAGTAATTATCCTTTGCCTGGGCTTTTTTGTTAGAATTCTCTCTTCTTTTTCCATTAGACCACTTATTTTTTATCCTTATTGTTAGATGATTATATTCCCTTCTATTACCTTTTAGAAAAATAAGCATATGTTAATAAAAATGCATATGGCGGGGATTCTCCCCCTCAAAAAACAGAATTATTTTTGTAGGGCAAGCCTTTTGTAGTACAGGTTTCACTCGCTGGGTAAGTGTTCTAGGAAGCCTTCGGCATCAGTGTACCAGCGTGCATTGTTATGAATGGCTACGTTCAACTTCAGTGAATTTTTTTTTTTTTTGGCAATTCAATGCATTTGCCCATTTCATGATGAGTGGTTTACGGCACACCTGTCCACACTGTACTGAGTGTTTAGTAGTTTTTCACCAAAAATGGCAAGACCCTCTTGCCCCACCTTCCCTATTAATCCGATCTCACTCCAAGTGACCCTTTTTGTTTGTTTCCCTAATGAAAAAAAGTACTCTGAGGGAAAGGTTTTCTGATGTGGAAGAAGTGAAACCAAACCAGAACAAAACAAAAATAGCAAAAGCACTAAAAGGCTTCAAAATTGAGACGTTCAAAATCTGTTTTGAGCAGTAGAAAAAGTGTCTCAGTAGGCGTATTGTATCAAATGGAAAGTACTTTGAAGACGACTGAAGTTAAAACATGTAAATAAGTAAATGCACAATTTTTATACATAAATTTGGAAATTTTTGGTCCCCCCATATGTAAATAAACAAATCAAAATTATCTTTTGAGCAAAATATAAAATTAAAAAATGTTAATACATAGTTTAAAAGATATGCTCACAAGGTCAGTCACAACCAGGTCACGAGAAATGTCACAGGTGACACAGCTGTGTTGGACATTAAGCCTCAGAAATCTTAGTTTGCTACAGATGTTGTGGACAACTCACCGCAGACCTCACTGGGTCACTTGGCCTCTCTGAAACTTGATTTCTTCATTCTTAAAATGATGATGCTACACTAAAGTCTTTTAAAGTTTCGTTTAACATGCTAGCTCTGTGATCCTGATAAGAGTGTTCTATGTTGTCATGGTTAGTACTTTCTATGATTCTTGAAATGCATATCGATAATAATGTCTTCGTTAAACTTTTGAAAGAATTTCCTCATAGTAAGATGAACATCATTAAAAAAGACCATGGCCACATGTTATATACAAGAAGGCCATTTTCCAAATGGTGTATGCATGTTTAATGGATTATTTCTATATTTCATTTCCAGTTTTTTGCTTATGGATTTTCCCAGATTTTCTGTTACATTATAAAATGTCTTTAATTATTTCCATCCCAAAATCACAGCTGGGACCTTGTTATTTGTTTATATATTTGGGACTCAAAATATATCTGGTTAGCTAGTATACAGTTCAAATTTTCTTGCGTACTACTTTTGTGTGTAAAAATCTGCAAAGTGTTGTCAGAATTTGCTTTATTCCCTTATACGACACATGCTAATTAACTCTTTAAGTTCTGTATTATTACAAAATGAATGACATGTTGGTAAAATCATGAAGATTCGCATTTAAGCCTACACCTTAGGCACTTACTAATCACCAACTCTAAAATACCCATAAGATTAAGCACTACACATTCAGAGAAAAAAGGAAATGAAAGCCAGTTGTTTAACAGACTTTCCTCTGCAAGAGATTTTTATTAAGAGCTTCTTTGCTATATGCCAAGATATCGAATGCTTGAGTATAATTCAATTTTATACAAAAGAAAATTCCATTCAAATCTAAAGATAGAATATTGCTATTTCAAGTTACTTTCCACTGAATTACTGAAAAGAATTGAAAGATAGCAATCCGAAATCCTGGATGTATGAAACAAGTCTTCAAACAGTTGAAAAATAACATTTGCAAATTCCCCAGGGCTGTGGTTGACAGCAGAATAAGACCAACTATTCAGCTAGGTTAAGGTTAATTCCATGGTATGTGGGGAAGAGTACAGTCAACTCAAGCATCAGGAACAAACCTGGATATTGTGTGTGGTCATTTTCTTGAGATTTTTTTAAAAGGGAAGCCTAGTGTAGAAGGCCAAATGCCGGTCCTAAGTTATAAGTTCTACTGGGCTACACTTTTTTCAAAAGTTTGATCTCCATTGTTAGTCCCATGAAGAACAGCCCTGCCCTCTCTATTTTCTTACAGGGCTGCTTTTGATGGAAAACTTTGTGGATGTTTGTGATATTGCTCAGAGCCCATTGGCAGATGAGCATCTCTTGCTGTGGCCTCCATCATTATTTGCCTGTCTTGTCTATTAACGAGCACTATCATCCCATCGTGGGATGACAGCTGCAACACGTACTCAGGCGCAATAAACAGCTAAATGAGGCGCACAGCAATTTCACTTGTCACCAGCGCCCTCGGCACGACTGGCTGCACAGCTTGATGCATAAATTCATGAGGCTGTTGCATATGATGGAGTATGCTTGGCTGAAAGAGGTGATGGATAGCAGGGCAGCTAAAAATGGCCATCACCTTGACTCTGTCAGGACATTTTTTAAAACTACCCCATCAGCTTTCTTGTATTCAATGCACTATCATAGCACAGAAGACTCTAAGGTACTGATTTGATACTTTGCTTCATAAAAGACCTTTTGGGGGCTTTCTCTAAAACGTGGTACCATAATTGAGGTGGGTTACATTTCTCCATCATTAGCTTGGAAGCTGTTAGATTAAGTTATGTTTAAGAGTAGAATTTACTACTGCATAAAAATCTCAGAAGTCAATTTAAGCTTTAATAAGGGGGAAAACAACAGGAGTTTAAAACATTTCTAAAATATACAGCAATGCTGTGAATTGGTTAACATGAGATTTAAAGAAATTGAAAATAAAGCATAGGATATTCAAAAACATAGGTTTGAGAGATAGAACTTCTGTACAATTCGTTAAGACATTAAATAATGTCCTGGGATACATCTTTGCATCAGTGTTGATAATGCATTTTCTAACCAGTATACAAAACACAAGGAAAGACTAGTATTACATAACAGTGGTATAATCAAAGAAGCAGTGTATTGGAGACCTTAACAATAATCAGTGATATAATGCATTCATTTCTCTAAAAATATCCCTTTAAATTCTTACTTATTCAACTATCTGAACTCAAACCAGAACTCCAACTACCAGAGGCGGGCCCTGGGTGTCCCAATGAAATGGGCTATACATCCTCTATCTATGTTAGTGGAAGTCATCTAAGGAAGACAAATATAAAGGCAACAAAATCAATGAGGTAGCTTCTTGCAAAGCTTTATACATTAATCTCTATCACACAGAGATATATACACACACCAGTGCAAGAGAAGGAAGTCACTTGTTCTCTAATAAAAGAAAAAACCCTTGATAATAAGCAATTAATAAGGTTGTCATGATTAGTTATGCAACTGTGAATCAACATGCACAGTAAAAATGACCACTTTCTATAGACATAAAATATCTGATTCAATCGTAGTGAAAACAATCATTAATATAGGTGGTTATGAATGATTCTTATAGCTACTTTCCTTCTCTTCCTTTTGTAATACAATAGAAAATCCTGGAGAAAAGATACTGTAACAACTCAGATATAAGCTTTCCAGACCAGAGAGCAAATTCATTAGCCATCTTCTTTTTTTCTTATCTCCCCATATACAAACTCACATATCCCAAGTTCTCTACATTTAGCAAGAGTATTTTTATTTATTTATTTTATTTATTTATTTATTTATTTTTTTGAGTTGGAGTCTCACTCTGTCGCCCAGACTGGAGTGCAGTGGCTGCTCCTGGCCACCGCAGCCTCAGCCTGCTGGGCTCCGGCGATCCTTCCGCCTCAGCCTTCCGAGTAGCCAGAATTACAGGCATGAGCCACCACGCCCAGCTGATTTTTTGATTTATTGTAGAGATGAGGTCTCGCTGCCCAGGCGGGTCTCGAACCCGCGGGCTCAGGCAATTCACTCACCTCAGCCTCCCAAAGGCACGGGATTACAGGCTGAGCCACTGAGCCCGGCTAGCAAGTGTATTTTTAAAAGAAAGTTAGAAAAAGATGAAATTTATAGGGGTAAATCTTATTATTAATATGAATTTAATGTGCCATACCAAATGATGGAAAGAAATTCCTGAATGCATAGGCAAAAAATACTTTTGAATTATTTGAAAGTCAGAGGTCTTTTAAGAAGACAGTTACTTGGTGTGATATCTGATGATAACCTTATGATACTGCCCTAATAGATAATCACCTGGCTTGTCCTGGGACTAGACTAGGTGGATTTGATGTAGGTAAGAGGCCTCAATCAATGGTCCTTGGTACAGAAGGGTAGATGGAGAAGAGAAACTTTGAAGAGATGTGGAAGGTAAAGGTGACTCCCTATCACTAAGTCTAGAATTAGAGTATACTATGAACTAACATGGGTAATATTAAGAACATGCAGTTTGTATCTATGCCAAGTATTAGGGGACTAGGGGAAGCTAACATTCAAGTCAGGAAAATATTTAAGGGGGAGTACCAAAAAACTCAATAACTAAGATAAATTATATTTTAATGCAATATATTTAAAAATAGAAATGGTGCAAATATTCATGATTGTATTAGTTCCAATGGCTACAAACTTAGTGGCTGAAAACAGCACCCATTTATTAATTCATAGTTTCCGTAGGTCTGAAGTCCATGATGGCATGTCCGAGTCTGCTCAAGATCCCACAAGACTGAAATCAAATAGTAGCTTACAGATTCCTTCCAAATTCATTCCTGTTAACAGCAGAACCCAATTCTCTATGGTTGTAGGACAGAGGTTTCCATTCCTTGTTGCCTGCTGGTCATTCTCATTCTGTGGTTACTGACTTCTAGTCCTTTCCTGTGGCTCCTTTCTTCTTCAAGGGCAGCCATGACAAGTTGAATTTTTCTCACACTTTGAACCTCCCTTACTTCTGCTTTTTCTATTTTGCCATAAGCCAGTTCAAACTCTCTGTTTTTAAAAGCTCATGTGATTATCAACTGTGCCACAGAACATTATATAATCATGAGAGTGGCATCTCATCATATTTACAGGTTCTGGGGAGTAGGGAAGATTAACTTTGGGGACTGCTTTAGAAAATCTGCCTATTTTTGGGAATAAACAAAGCAACAACATTTTCAACGAAGACAGAACTTAACCCTGCACTTGCAGAAATGACCCTCACTCAATTGCTTTACCCCTGCTCAATCATACTTTTGATAAAACTTTAATTTATTTATTTATTTATTACAAAAACAGACAACCAGCCCATGGACCATAATTTGCTAATCTAATTTTTTAAATATTGCCTTAAAATATTATTTGTATTTCTTTAGGGTCAGATGTGACTTCATCTTTTGTGTTTCTGATTGTGCTTATTTGGGTTTTTTCTCATTTTTTCTTGGTCAGTCTAACTAAGGGACCATCGATCTTGTTTATCCTTTCGAAGAACCAGCTTTTTGTTTCATTGATTTTTTGTATTATCTTTTCGTCCTCTATGTCCTGGATTTGGGCTTTTATTTTGGTGATCTGGATTCTTCTGCTGAAATTAGGGTTTTTGTGGTCTTGCTTTCCAGCTTCTTTAGGTGGCTTGTTAGGTTGTGAATTTCTGTTCCTTCCATTTTCTTCATGTGTGTTTGTAGGGATATAAATTCCCCTCTTACTACAGCTTTCAGGCATCCCAGAGATTTTGGTAAGATGTTTCTTCATTTTCATTTGTTTCCAGGTATCTTTTGATCTCTGTTTTGATTTCATCATTGACCCAGGAGTTGTTTAGCATCATGCTGTTTAGTGTCCGTGTCTTTGTGGGTTTTGGGGGGACTTTGTTGGTGTCAATGTTTATTTTTATTCCACTGTGGTCCGAGAAGGTGCATGGTAGAATTTCGGTCCTTTTAAATTTGCTTATGCTTGATTTATGGCCGAGTATGTGGTCGATCTTAGAATATGTTCCATGTGGTGATGAGTAGAATGTGTGTTCTGTGGTCTTTGGATGGAGTGTTCTGTAGGTATCAATTAAGTCCATTTGGTCCAAAGTCACATTTAGGTTCCAGATCTCCTTGCTGATTTTTTGCCCTGATGATCTGTGAGTGGGGTATTAAAGTCCAGTTATGATGGTGTTAGAGTCAATATCTTTCTTTAGTTTTCCTAGAAGTTGCTTTATGAAAGTTGGCACACCTATGTTGGGTGCATATATGTTTAGGATAGATATTTCTTGTTGATGGATTGAGCCTTTTATCATTAAGTAGTGGCCTTCTGTATCATTTTTGATTTTTAATAGCTTGAAGGGTATTTTGTCTGAAATTAAGATTGCTACTCCTCCTTTCTTTTGTATTCCGTTTGCCTGAAAGTTTGTTTCCCATCCTCTTACTTTGAGTCTGTGGGTGTCCTTTCTAGTGAGGTGAGTCTCTTGAAGGCAATAGATTGTTGCCTGATGATATTTTATCAATTTTGCCATTCTATGTCTTTTCAGTGGTGCATTTAGTTCATTCACATTTAGGCTAATAATTGAAATGCAAGAGTTGATCTCTGTCATAAGGTTCTTACACAGTTGTTCCTGTTTGTTCGTTGTCTTTCTTTGGGCTTTGGAGTTGGTTCATGTGTGTTTTTAATCTTTTGCCTGTACTCTGTGAAGAATGCTGTTGTTCTTTTTTCTTTTTCTTCTGTGTTCAGTACTTTCTTAAGTGTTTCTTGTAGAGGTGGTCTGGTGGCAGTGTAGGTTCTTAGGGATTGGATATCTGGAAAAGATTTCAATTCTCCCTCACTAATGAAGCTTAGTTTGGTTGGGTAGGTTATTCTTGGTTGAAATTATTTCTCTTTTAGAACTTTGAAGATAGGGCTCCAGGCTCTCCTAGCCTGAAGGGTTTCTGTGGATAAATCTGCTGCTATTCTAATTGGTTTTCCCTGGTAGGTAGTCTGGCCTTTTTCTCTTGCTGCCTCTAGGATTTTTCCTTTTATAGCTACTTTGTTTAGGCGAATTATTATGTGTCTGGGAGTTGGTCTTCTCATTTGTTGTCTTGCAGTGGTTCTCTGAATCTCTTGTGTTTGAATTTTTTCATCCTTGATGAGATGAGGGAAGTTCCTAAATGTAAAACCTCAAACCATAAGAACCTTAGAAAAGGAAGGAAATACCCTCATGGAAATCGGAACTGGCATCCAATTCCTGAACAAAACCTGAAACCCACAGGTCATAAGAGACAAGATAGACAGTGGGACCTTATTAAACCGACAAGCTTCTGCAAAGCCAAAGAAACCATCAAGAGAGCAGGGAGACAGCCTACAGACTGGGAAAAAGTATTCGCCAACTCCAGGTCTGACAAATACTTAACATCCTGGATCTACAAGGAACTCAAACATGTTGAAAAGAAAAAAACAAACAACCGCACTATAAAATGGGCAAAAGATATGAACAGACACTTTACAAAAGATGACATCCGAGCAGCCAACAAACACATGAAGAAATGCTCAACATCACTAATCATCAGGGAGATGCAAATCAAAACCACACTGAAATACCACCTAACTCCAGTCAGAATGGCAATTATCAACAACTCCAAAAATAACAGCTGCTGGAGAGGGTGTGGTGAAAAGGGAATGCTTCTACACTGTTGGTCGGAGTGTAAACTAGTGCAACCTCTGTGGAAAGCAGTGTGGCGATTCCTAAAAGCTCTAAAAATCGACCTTCCATATGACCCCACAATCCCCCTACTGGGAATATACCCTGAAGACCTCAAATCACTCTATAAAAAAGATACCGGCACACGTATGTTTATCGCAGCATTGTTCACAATAGCAAGAACCTGGAAACAACCATGCTGCCCACCAAAAGAGGACTGGATTAAAAAAATATGATACATATACACGATGGAATACTACGCAGCCATAAAAAAGAACAAAATCATGAATTTCGCAGCAACCTGGATGGAACTAGAGTCTATAATACTGAGTGACCTCTCACAGAAACAAAGATCCGAATATCACATGTTCTCACTCATATAATGAACCTTGAACATCCAATGTAATACTATAAGAAAATGACTGATGGTACTGGGAAACTATGGGAGGGAGGGGGATGGGATTAACAGTTGCAAATACCTGTCTGGGGATGGGGAAACACCTCTTATCAACAGGGTGCCTGAATGAAACATAATTGTACACCTAACCCATAACTGTACCCCTAAAATCATAATAAAAAATATTGATTAAAAAAGTAAAATAAAATATTATTTGTTATTGGTGTCAACCTCTCTTACATTTTGCAGCTATGGTGAGTGTCTCAATTACCTCACAGTAGTTTCATCTTTACTTTCTCATTTACCAAACTCCAAGAGCTTGTAAGGTGGGTATGACAGTTTCTATTACAAATGGGGACATCAGAAAAGGCAAATACTTTACTCATACTCATACAGGTGTTAGAAGACAGAGCTGGGATCCTAATTCAGATCCACCTGACTCCAGAGACTATGCTATTTTATTGTCAATACATCATATTATTTACTAAAACAGTGTTATGGTTTGACTGTCTCCCCCAAAACCCATGTTGAAATTTAAATGGTCAGTGTCATGGCATTGAGAGGGGGCATATTTAAGAGGTGACTGGATTTGGAGGGCTCCATTATCATGGATAAGGTTAATGTCTTAATAAAAGACTTTCTGGAGTGATCTCTCTCTTCTGGCTCCTCTACTCTTCTGCCATTTGAGGAACCATGTTCCTCCCTTATTGAGGTTGTAGCATTTAAAGGTGTCATCTTAGGAGTGGAAGCTGAGCCTTCACCAGATATCATATCTGTTGGCAACTTGATCTTGGCCTTCCCAGTCTCCAGAAATGTGAACAGAAACACATTTCTGTTCATTATGAATACCTAGCTTGAGGTATTCTGTTATAGCAGCACAAAGACAGAAAAGTTGAGGAGATAGAGACTAATGTTTCCTTGCAGAGACGATATCATAAACATGAAATCATGGAAATACCCTGAACCGGATTCAAAAGACTTTATCCAGTATTCCTACACTATGGATTTAAGTTTTTTTAAAAGTTAAGTTGTAGGTTGAAGTGATAAGAACCATCTTTTACAGTTTGGGGGAAGAGTAATACTAGATTATAAATTATTTAAGACCAGGGAAACCTTCTTTCATTTTGTGTATTGCTAGCACACAATAGTTTTGTAAGTAAATTAATATTGAAGGAATTAATGAAATAAAATAATATCAAAACGCTGTAATCTATAAAGTTCCATACAAGTATACTTTGCCTCCTACAGAAATAGTAGGTGTTTTCGTTAGATAAATGTTCAATTTCTAAGATGTTTCTGGAGTTGTCTCCTATGACCAGTTTTCTCAATATAATAAGTAGTTGAGGCCAAAGGCTTATACTGTAATATTAGACAATGGTTTAAGTTTAGTCTCCTGTCTTTTCTAATTTGGTGACACAAAACTGAGCAATCTGGTGACTAGAAATAACTAACGGGTGCAAGTACCTTATTTGGGTAATGGTTGCACTAAAAATTCAGACTTCACCACTGCAGAATATATTTATGTAGCAAAACAGCTCTTGTACTCCTTACATTTACATAAGTGTTTAAAAAGTAAACCAAAAAAACCTCAATGACAAAGTAACTTATTTAATTGATAGAGCTCATGTTCTATTGCTCTGTGATCACTGGATAGGAAGTAACCATCAAACATCCGTATAGTTCAATTGAAAGAAAAAAGAAGAAAGAGAATGAGAAAGAGGGGCAACAGAAGGGAAAGACAGAGAGAAAAGGAAAGAAGGAAAGAAGAAAGGAGTGAAGGAGGGAAGGAAGGAAGGGAGACAGGGAGGGAGGAAGAGAGGGAAGAAGAGAAAAGAAGGAAGGAAGGAAGGAAGGAAGGAAGGAAGAAGAGCTTCTTTCATGGATAAGTCATGTGATTGAATAGCATGATACTTTAAAATATATACCTAGATTTTTGACCAATTTTATAATTTAGATTTTATAAATTTATTAAATTTCTCAAGAACATTTTAAAATTGATGAACCATATTTTCTTGTTTTGAAAAAAAAAATGACAATTTAACCAAAATGAACATCAGCCAAAGCAGAGTGCAAAATGTTGGAAAAGAATCAGGAACTCTGAGCACATTTTATATTCGACTCTTTTGGCAATGGTAAGGCTCAGCACTAGTGTGCTGCAGATGATAGATTGGAGCTATACTTGGCCCTTTATGGACTTGGCTGATTTCTGACTGCCCAGAAACACTTTCTTCCTCTGAATTGTCTTTAACTTCAAGAGAACAGCTAAATACTTAATTTGCAGAGCAAAATTAATCCAATGCAATTCATTTATAATATCCTTTTGTAATCTTTTCTGCTGTCTTATTGTCTATCCACATATTTCTAGCTATTTAAAAATGTGAACAAATAATATTTCACCCTAACTTTCATCAATTGGGTGTCTTTAATCCATGGATATGCAAATAATAGATTCAGGATACTAAAACACCCCCTAAAACACCCTAAAACATATAATCTTATAATAATAAATGACAATTCTTGAGATATGATATGAAAGATAGAGTATGACTGTCTCCACTCATGATATTGATATTGAATGTTGATTGATAAATTCCTTATTATTCACTGATGAAGATAATATTCAGTGAAAGGTACTTGGACTTTGAAATTTACAAATCTGAGTTCAAACTCTTTATTTATTGATTACTAGTTCCTTGACCTTGAACAAGTTAAACTTGCTTAACTCCAAATTTCTTATTTATAAAATAGGTGATTATACCTGTCTTGTAGGTTGTAAGGATTAAATGAGAAAACATATAGCACAGCATTGACATAAAATAAAAATTTTGTATTAAAATTTATTTTTTTAAAATTTTAATCTCTAAATAAATATTCCAAAAAACATTGATAATAGTAACTGCTTTTAAAAGCATACTTTAGTCTTCAATATTACTGCCAATGATTCTAACCATTCAAAATTTTAAAATGATGTCATGGCATCAAGATGTATAGGTAAAAGGGGCACTTCAATCCATTATTTTTTCAGGATATAGATTTCCCTTTATAGAATTATCTGTTTTAGATAACCCCAAAATAAACTTAGCCACAAAGTAGAATTGGCTAACTTGGCTCTTGGATTGATAAAGAGATGGTAGGAATAAAATAGATAACATCCAAAAACTAAATTTGCAGATATACACTAAAATTTCATTAATTAAACGTAATCTTTGCAAACATAGGTACCCTTGATAGCACATGTCAAAATGCCTCGATTTAAGGAGAGTATTTGGTATTTAAACTATTTGACCTGTACAAAAAATATTTTAAAAGACTAAATATAAAAAATTATATACTTATTTGTAAATTTAAATCTGGAAAGATGGTACTGTAGATTGAATATTTGTATATTCCCCAAGATTCATATGTTGAAATCCATTCCTTCTCCAGGAAATGACAACACACTTTTCCAACTTTGTCTTACACCATATTTCTTTGTGTTTCTTATTTCAGTCATAGCAGGCCACTATTGGCTATGGGGGTTCAATATTTTCTCTCAGATGTCGTCCACTGATCTTAACTCCTTAAATCCCCACCTCCCACCCAATTCTTTCTTGTTGGAGTCCTACTACCCATGAAGGCTCAATTCCAGTGGCACCTTTTTCATCTCATCCGTAAAATATTCTCCTCTTGATTCCTGGAAAACTCAATTTTTAAAACTTCTATTATAGCCTTTAACATATTTTGCTTGTACTTGAATACATTTCTACTCATTCATGAGACTGCAAGTTCTTTGATGTCAGACACCACAATACATTCAAATTTGCATATTTCATATTTGTGTTTAGTCTTTAATACCTTTTATAAAACCTTACTATACATTTCTTAGATAAACTTTGTTCAATCATTTAAATGAAATCTGTATCCTGTTAGACTAAATGCCATGCATTGTGTCAATTTAAATAAATAAATAAATAAATGTGCCTGGAATTGACTTGTCAATCAAAACTCTTAAATTTGCTCAAATGGGGTTGTTACTCTGTGCAAACCCTTTCAGAAAATGCCACATTGTCTTCCAAAGAGGTTGTACTAGTTTGCATTCCCACCAGCAGTGTAGAAGTGTTCCTTTTTCTCAGCACCTTTGCCAGCATCTGTTGTTTGTTTTAATGATGGCCATTCTTACTGGGATTAGGTGATATCTCAATGTGGTGTTGATTTGCATTTCTCTGATGATCAGTGAGACTGAACACTTTTTTCAAGTGTCTGTTGGCTGCCCATATATCTTCTTTTGAGAAGTATCTATTCATGTCTTTTGCCCACTTTTTAATGGAGCTGTTTGTTTTTTTTCTTTTCAGCTCATTTGAGTTCCTTGTAGATTCTAGATGCTAGGCCTTTCTCAGATATACGGTAGGCAAATATTTTTTTCCCATTCTGTGGCTGTCTCCCTGCTCTCTTAATGGTCTCCTTTGCTTTGCATAAGTTCATCAGTTTGATGGGATCCCACTTGTTTATCTTATTTTTTATGGTATGGGCACTAGAAATTGACTTTTCATATGACCTAGCACCCCCCCTACTAGGAATATACCCAGAGGAAGGCAAATCATTCTACAAAAAAGATACCTGCACACGCATGTGTGTTGCAGCTCTATTCACAATAGCAAAAACATGGAACCAACCATGCTGCCTATCAAAACTGGATTGGATAAAATAACGTGGTACATATACACAATGGAATATTATGCAACCACAAAGGAGGACAAACATATGGACTTTGTTGCAACTTGACTGGATTTAGAGTCTATTGAACTCAGTGATCTATCATAGAAACAAAGAACAGAGTACCATATGTTCTCACTTAGAAGCAGACCTTGAACAATTATTATAATACTATAAGAAAGGGATTGACAGTAGTGAGAAACTGCTGGGGGTGGGTGGGATTGGCAGTTGAGGGAAACTGTCAGGGGAGGGAGGGGCACACCTCATCAACAAGGGTACCTGCAAAATGAACATTTGTATACCTAACCCTGAATTGTACCCCACATCTTTAAAATAAAATAATACTAATAACAAAAAAGACGTGGAAGTCAAAGGACTAGAAGATTACCTTGTGATATTTTTTCTCACTTTGCAAAATGGAAAATGGGTCAGAGAACCAAAATGGTGCACTTATTTTCTCTACTTAACCTATAAAGGAGTCTTTATTTCACCTTATTTTTTTCTTTTTTAGTTTTCCTCAGGATATCCCAAATAACCTTTGCTTCAACTCCCTTGGAAAGTTTTCTCCCTTTTCTCAGTGTCTGAGCACCTTATTTTGTGGTGATAGAGTCTATATTCGAATGAGCCATACATATTTAGTTCTTTTTAATCTTGCCTCACATCAACCCTGCCAGCTCCTCAATCATTTTTGTAGCCCCTCTCTGTATTCACTTCAGTACCGTGACATCCTTCTGGTACTGGGGCTTTCATAAATGGACACACTTGTCTGACTCATGATGTGTTATCTCTGCATGTGCTGCCCAAACAGTTTTTATAAACCACTATATCATTCTATGCAATCTCATACTAATTTTCTGTAACTATCATTCCCTGGTCTCATTCAACACTACTATTTTCCAAGTATGGTAGCTCCATTTCCCTGATTATCTGTGAATTTTTCATCCAAGATGCATTACTTTACATTTTTCAAAGCCGAATCTTATTTTGATATTTCTTATTCAAAGCTGCAACCTCTCTGTATTTATAAACATATTTTAAGTTATATCTAGTGCTTGTAAACCATCCACATTTTGTGATATTTATAAATGTAATATATGACTCAGCTACCCTTTTTAATTATTAGCCTAAATCAGTTAATATATGTTTTAATATATTACTATTTCCCTTTATCTCTCCTCTAAAGGGAAATGAATATGTCTTAGGTAATCTTACAACTCAGCCTGTCGTCATGTATTTTGCCCTTTGTTTACATGCTTTCCTATGGAAGAGTGAGTGACACATTACCCATTTCCCAGACTATTGGAGTTAAATTTCCAAGTCATATTTAAATATAATATATTAAAATTTAAATTCAACTTTGTAATTCATCTTATATTACATATAATGCATTTTCTTTCCATTGTATTACTAGAGTTTGCAAACTATAATTCAAGAATGTGTTAGGCTTAAATGACTCCTTTGGATAAAATAAAATAATTGTGCTTTGCATCCTGTTGATTTGGAAATTATCCTTTAGTCATCTTAGTTAAAAAGAAAAAGTCTCAGAATTCCTTCTACACTTCTTTTTGAGTTCCTACTCATTTAATCCTGTGGAGGAAAGGGATTATCAGTGATTCCTTAAGCATGAAATGTCAGGACACTTCTTTGCTCGTTGGATGTGGAGTGAGTACCTGCCACAAAGTTAGCCCCTTATGGAGGCCTACAGGGGAGCCTAATACAAGAATTCTATCCATACACGGATATGGCAATATCACATATATTAGAATTTTTAAAATGTATCTGCACAAGTCATAGGGGTATTGTTATTAAAATATTAAAAGTGGAGGAGTTGACATATAAAGATGGTTCAACTCCACACTAATCAGTTGGAAGGAGACTTTTGCAGCCACCAGGGATCTAGTGATGGTAGCTGCAGGAAAGCCCAGAGTTAAACCAATATTAGATTTCCATTGACTACAGAAATCTCATCTCTCCTTCTGCATGTACCTTTTAAAGTTAAAACTGGGGCCAGGCATGGTGGCTCAGCCTTTAATCACAGTAATTTGGGAGGCCGAGGTAAGAGGACTGCCTGAGCCTAAGTGTTCGAGACCAGCCTGGGCAACTTGGTGAGACCTTGTCTCTACTGTAAATCACAAAAACTGCTGGTCATGGTGGCATGTGTCTACATTTCCATTTTCCACAGTCAAAATCCCCTGGCTCTTACTGTTACTTTACCTTCTCCCCAAGACTCAGAGTGATAAGCAAGAATGTCTGAGAGTCTCTGCTTGTGTGTACCAGAAGAATAGGTGCCAGGCAGTTGGCAAAGGTACCAATTGTCCTTTTACATCTTCTATTGTTGAAGACCTTCCTCCTACTTATTTTGGGGTGTCCTTCCAAGGACAAAGGGTATATGATCCTGGGTGGTCAGCTTTTCCAAATACTCATTACACTTTCATTCCTTAAAAACAAAAACAGAAAACCAAAATTATTGCAAAGTTGAAAAATAAAAATTAACCACATTTTACTACTACAATCCAGTGTTAATATATTTCAGTATTTTCTTCATTTTTCCTTAATTACTTTTTTGTCTATTATAGTATTAACCTTACTTTATTTTCAACTTTGTATTTTGCTTCTCTCACTTAGTACCGATATTACATAATAAACACTAAGCTACAAACTACGACTATAGTTATGTTATGTATTTATGTAACCATATATGTTTATATATATGTGTACCTATTTAACTATCAATCTGTTGACCTTTTTTTGAAACAAAATACACTCTAATATTAATAAAATTTATTTATGGATAGTGTTATTTTAAGTAATTTGTTTTGCAATTGTTAATTTTTTATGCTCCACACTTCTAAAGTGTGTTATAAGGGCTACTTCTTTACAAGAAAAAAGCAGTAAAAGCATCAAAATATATCATATCACTTTCCATTTTTCTATATTTTAAATATCATAGTATTTATAATAATAATTATAATCGTAGCATAATTCCCACTGAGTATTTGGAAATAGTCATGCTAGCTATTACCTTTTTCTTTTACTATCCTAAAAAAAGCATCTAACCTGTTTTGGGGTTTCTTCTCAAAAATAATTTTCATAAATGCAATTATTGGCTCAAAGTTACAAATATTTTGTGATTCTCAAAATATATTGCCAAATTGTCTTCCAAAATCTTACACCAGTTGATAATGTCACCCACAAAGAATTAGAAGTAATAATTTTATAAATGACAATTGCTTTTTGTTTTACTTCTTTTGTTTCTGTTTACTTGAGCAAAGTTTAATATGGTTTAAATTTATTTACAAATTTATTTCATTATCTCACATATTCTACTTTATGAAGTTTCTATTCTACACATACTCATAAGTATTACACATGCTTAAGTAGAGTGTATCATTGAGCACTTAATTTACTTAACAATCGATTCTGTTCACAAGTAGAGATTCACATACTGTACTCATAAAATAAGCATGATGAGCATACTAATATTTTCAGATATATTTAGATATTCTTAATATGATCACATCTTTCCTTTCCTCTTAAACAGGAAAGCAAAGCAAACACAAGAACACACATAAAAATAAGAACAAAACCAACAATGAATAAAATAAATGATAAGATTTTTTACATGTTACTTTTTTTTGTCGCAACTCGATTACTGATTACTCCAGTCATTTCTTTTTCTAATTTTGAAATAATTTTCTTTTTGTTTGTTGGACTGAAGTAAGTTTGCTTGCCTGATTATAAAATATCAGGTGAGTCAATAGGGTTGGCTACTGGAAAATTTACAGCTTCACATCAATCATCGTTATTAGTGACAAAGAGAAACGCACTGTCACCGGGGATTTATGGTGAAGAATCATGGTGGCAAAAGGAAAGATAAGAAAGATGCTCGAGACTACAGGGATTTAGACCAACCAGAATACAGAGAATAGAAGGAAAGAAGTCTGTGAACAAGAGCAATGGATTAGAAAGGAAAAGGTGAAATGAATTAAGATTTGACTGAATGTCTACTCCATACTGCAGTTGCATCAATAGGGTCGCCTTGAACCAACCCTACTGAGTTGTTGATTTACTCAAAACAGATTATTTTCTCATTTTTACTCCTAGGACTATCTGAAAGGAGGAAAATTTACTGGAAGTTGGAAAGAGCAGATAAAGGCTTTTCAACTATTCTAATTATAATTGTATAACAAATATTTAAAAAGTGAGAAAACTTTTTTGCATGTTATAGAGATGAGAAAGTAAGCATGAAGTTTTGATAAATCATGAAGTCTTTAACATACAAGTGTGCTTAGTGAAGATATCAGCAGAGCACTGAGAAATGCAAGACTGAAAGAGAAGAGAGGGATGAAGACTGAAATTGATGAATTATCTGCATAGGGAAGGGAGTCAAAGCCATCATGGAAGGTCAGCTTTCTAAGAGCAGGTGGGAAAAAATATATGCCTTTCTCCCCAAATGCTATAGGCCATGTAAAGTTGTTGTGAGAAAGACAAGGAGTCATCAAAAAGGATCCATATATTAAGACAACCATAGTTATTAAAAGGACATTTTGTGGCATGTGCTAATTAAGTACATACATAGAAAGATGAATAAAATGTATGAATGCTGTTGTGGAGTTCACATGTTAGTAGGAAAATTTCAAAATTTTGTTTAAAGGAGGTTTGGGAAATAAAAGGAAGAACCAGTTCCATCTAAGCATATTTTTAAAATGTTTTTAAGAAAGTAAAACAAACATGTCATGTTTTATTTGCCTTGAAATCCTGAAATGACAACTAACAGGCAGAAAGCCATAATTTTGCTTTGTGCTGAAGCTGCATCAAATCATTGAGTTTTATAAAAATTGGCATGTTGTGTGTTTCTATTGTGAATATAATAATACATATTTTAGAAATGTTGGAAATTACTGAAAAATAGAAGAAAGATTAGCGAAACTATTCATAATCCCATCATTTGAGAGAATTTTTTTGAATGCTCCTTCATTATTTTATCCATGCATAGTATTTGATATTTTGTATAATATTTATTTTCTCATAGATGTAGTCCTTTGCACAAAGAATATTTTGATGTCTTTTTTCCCCGTACACTTTACAACTAGAATGTTTTCCTTTCTTTCTTTCTTTCTTTCTTTCTTTCTTTCTTTCTTTCTTTCTTTCTTTCTTTCTTTCTTTCTTTCTTAGTAGGAGTCTTTGTCACCCAGACTGGCATGTGTTAATACAATCACAGCTCAACTCAACATGAGCCTCCTGGGCTCAAGAAATCCTGCTGCCTCAGCTTCCTCAGTAGCTGGAACAACAGACATGCACCACCACACTCAACTGTTGTTTTTTGTTGTTGTTGTTTGTTTGTTTTAGTTTTTTGTAGAAACGGGGGTCTCACTATGTCACTCAGGCTGGTCTTGAACTCCTGGACTCAAGCCATCCTCCCATCTCAGCCTCCCAAAGTGCTGGGATTACAGGTATGAGCAACAGCACCTGACCTAGTTTTTTAAATCATTACATTAATGCACTTCAAAAATTTTTATGGCTGGGCTCGTGGCTCAGCCTATAATCCTAGCACTTTGGGCAGCCGAGGTGAGTGGATTGCCTGAGCCCTTAGGTCGGGTAACTTGGTTAGACCTCGTCTCTACAATACATCAAAAATTAGTCGAGCAAGGTAGTGTGATCCTGTAGTTCTGGCTACTTGGAAGACTGAGGTGGAAGGATTGCCTGAGCCCAGCAGGTTGACGCTGGGGTGACCGTGAGCGTGCCATTGCACTCCAACCTGGACGATTGAGTGAGACTCCAACTCAAAAAAAAAAAAAAAGTTTCACAGTAATCAAACAAGTGACTATATTTTCAATACAATTTACTTATTTATCTAATATTTAGCAATTAGTTAAATAATGCTGTGATGGGTAGATTGACACATTTTAACTAATTTTATTACTTTAGTATTATTTATTTCTGACGGAATTTATATTTTTGAGAAATTCTCAGAAAGTTATCCAACTCAAATATAAAGCTAAAACCTTTTTTCACTTATCTTACTGCTGCATAACAAACAACCTGAAACCAAAAATAAAACTAAAGAAACAAAAACTATCCCAAATCTACAGTTTTGATAGGGTTTGGCAAGAACAGTTCAAGAGAACCACAAGATAAGTGGCATCTTCATCAGCAGTTGCAAGCATCTATTGAGCCTCTGTAGGACTCTATACCTATATTATTGAAAGGCATGAATTAAATGGTACAGAATTTGCCCTGGGTAATACATTTGGTACAAGTTCAGGAAAGGTTAACTGTACTCAGATATATGAAAAGGATTTTGTGAATCCTTGAATGAAAGAGCAACAGGTGGGGAGTTACTTATGGAAGCAAGAGGTGACTTTGAGGCATCACTTTAAATTTTTCTAAGACTGCAGCAAGGGATCTTATAGATCATCTTGCATTTGCTCTTAGACTAAAGGCAATTTCTCCATTCAAAAGTAGTTTGCCAGTCGGTAGAGAATGGGAATGATAAACTTTTATTTTGGAAACCTTGAAAGTCCTAGATCATGTATATTTCCTTGAATTTTGCTTAAAAACTAATCATTTATTTTCTTAGTTTTTCTCTTATCCCTCCCATTTTGTCTAGGAAGCTAAAAGAAGACAGGGGCACCTTCAACACTTTTTTTTCTGGAAATTTCATTAGATCAATTTTCTTAAACAAATTTCTTATTTATAACATTAATTCAGGCAACAGTTATGTTAGATTTCATGCCATTACACATGAAAGGTCATCTTCCAGTGTCCAATAACATTTTTCCCCACTTCTCTTTTAGCTCTCACTGAGAGCTGCCTCCAGTCTCTTAAGATTGCTGCTCAATCTCTCTTCAAAATTCCTGAGCATCCACTAATTGTCCTTGAGGTCTTGCAGCTTACATTTGCTACCTGATCCCCAAAGCAATGCTACACAGTTTAGGACTCTTGTTACAAGAGCACCTCACTTCCGGGTTCCAAAATATATTTCAGTTATCTATTACTACATAACATCTGATCCCCAAATATAATAGCTTCAAACAATAACAATCAGGTTTTGCTTTCAAGTGTGCAATTTTGAGCTCAGAAACCAAAGCTCAACAGGTACAGTTTATCTCTGCTTCATGTTGTGTCAGGTGAGGTAGATTAACAAGGGGTGGGGTAGATTGATGCTAGAAGTTCCATGCAGTTGTGAGCCACAGCCCATGGGCTTCTCCATGAGCTGCATGAACTTTCTCACAATATACTGACTGGGTTATAGCAGCAAATGTCCTAAGAAAATCAGACAGAAACAAACATTGCTTTGTCTTTTACAAGTTATCCTTGGAAATCACACAACATTACTTCTATTGTAGTCATAAACCTACCCAAATTCAAGAAGCAGGAACAAAGATCCTGCCTCTCAATGAGAAAAGTGTCAAAATTACATTGTAAGAGGAGTATGCAAATGGCAGATATTTATGGCCCTTTTTAAAGATAATAATCTGTCATATGCACGTCAATATTCTTGAGGAAAACTAAAAATTCACTACTAATGATATTACGTGTTCTGGTCTGTAATGTAGCAGTAGCAATTTGTATATGATTGCTTAATAAGGGGTACGTGCAGTATTGTGTGTTTAATCTAAGCTGCTTCGGAGTGGAGGTTAAGTTGAGGTGGAAATACATGTTGTTTTTTCCACAGTAAATAATCGAAAGTAAACCTTACTATACAAATGGTCAACAGATATTTGAAAAAAAGTTCCACATCACTAATTACCAGGGAAATGCAAACTATAACCAAAATTAGATATTATCTCACACCTGTGAAAATGAATATTATTTTTTAAAAAAGATAGCAAGTGTTGGAGAGGATATGGAGAAAAGAGAACCCTTATATACTGTTGATGGTAATGAAATTAGAGCAGCCATTCTGGAAAAGAGTATGGAAGTGCTTCAGAAAACTAAAAATACAACGACCAGATGATCCAGAAATCTTATTACTAGAATATAAAATCAGTATGCTGAAGAGACATCTTTACTCCATTTTTTAGGATTATTCATAAGAGCAAAAATATGAAATCAAACTGTCAATGGATGAATAGATAAAGAAAATGTAGCATATATTCATTATGGAATATTATTCAGTCTTAAAAAAAATTCTGGCATTTGTGACAACAAGAATGAAACTGGAGGTCATTATGTTAAGTGAAATAAGCACGGAGAGAAACAGAGAGATAAATATGACATGATCATATCAATATGTGGAGTGTGAAAAAAGTCAGACTCATAGAAACAGAGAGTAAAATGGTGGTTACCAGAGTTTTAGGGATAGAGGCATTGGGGAGATAGCCTAAAGACACAAAATTTTAATTAGGAGTAATAAGTTCAAGAGATCTATTGTACATTATGATTACTATCATTAATAACAATATGGTGTATATTTGAAAATTTCTAAAAGTTAATTTTCTAACTACAAAAATAATTATGTAAGGTAATGTACATGTCAAATAATTGCATTTTGAAACATACATGCATTGAAACATCATGTTGTGTACGATAAATATATACAATTTTGTCAATGAAAAACAGAGATGTTGTCAGAACTGTTGCTTGTTTGCTTGTTCCTGTGGAGAAGGGTGGTTTGGGATGGGGAAGAAGGAGGTAGGATAAATATTTTCTTGTGAGTGGGGCAGTTTGAAAGTTACCTATATGAGAAAAAAAAAGCAGAGAAGAGCATAGACACTGAGGAAAGAATTTTAAAATAATCAGGTCATAATCCAAGTTGTTTAGGAACTTAAGTAATTAAATATATGGTTGAGACGTAGGTAAAGGGGTTTTTCCTCTCACATCTATATACAACTCATAAGGGCTTAGAAACATGGAGATCTTTGTTTAGACCTTTGACATAGACACTAGCAATTTTATGACCGGCACATCATCAACAGTACCACCTGTGAGGCTTCACCAGGCGGATTAAAGTTTGAAGAACTCAGCTAGACATAGTCATAGCAAAAATAAAAGATGCCGCTTATGGATGGTGGTTGGCGGCATTTGTGAATGCGTGTTACATATACCCCGTTGGAGGGGGCTCAAAAAATCTTTCCAGAATAATTCTGCCGGGATAATTTCTGAGGAAAAAATTGTATTGACATGCAATAATTAAACCAAAGGGTCTCAAGTCATTGTAATGTGGGCATAAAATTAATGTGACATCATTTTATACTCATGAACTAGAGGGGCTTGGAAACTGGCTTCCATGGTTACCAGGTCAACGAGTATGCCCTTCCTCTTTCCTGGACAGTTGTTACCTAGAATTGCTGTCTCTAACTCATGTAGAAAGATTACCTAAGATAAAATGGCAAACTGAACTCCTCAGGCAAAGTAGCAATGCCAAGTTGGGCTTTTTCATTTTTATTTTTTTATTGAAGACTGATAGATATTTCTGAAGAAAGATAATAGAGCAACTGTGAAACAAAATGGAGAAAGCATAAGAAAGGAATCTAGGTATTTTGCAGCAACAAAGTCTCTCTGTGTTGGTTTAGTTTTGTGATCAGTGATGCCTCATCTCTATCCTCTTCCTCAACCCTAACACATACCCAATGACTAAATCATAAGGTCTTTTGAAGGCAGGAGTGATGCCTGTCTTAATTCTCTGTTGCAGCACAAACTTATTGTTTACAATTCTAAAATATTTTTGTTAGATTTGTTTCAGTAAAAATTCTACTAAAATTCTGCCAATCAATTGGGTCTTTGTGTTAGTTTTTTTATACAAGTGTGTACATGTGTACATGTCTTAATGTCTTCTTATGTGTTTCAGTAATAAGTTGGAGAAGAACATTTCTGTCATCTATCTGGGAAGATTGTTTTTTATGAATAGTATTCTGGAACAACCAAAAGACTCTATTTAGACTAAGAGAAAATATTATGAAAAAATAATTATGAAAGTACTGTGTTGGATGTGCTATGAGCTCTATTTTTCATTACTTCTGCTCTCTGAGTGATTTAAAAGCCAGGATTTCAGTAACTCCAGTATTCGCTCATATAAAGACCTCTGTTCCATAAACAGTGGGACAAGTACATTTGTATAAGAGATAACAAAACACTTGAAACAAGACCACTCCAGGACAAAAGATGTTCACTGTGCCAAGCCTTTGAAGAAAGATGTTGCTTTTCAGAAGGTGTTATAAATTTGCTGTGAACAAGACAAGACCAGCACGAAGTTTTAAATCACTTCCTGTAGACAAGCTCTCGACAAGCATGCACATGAAAGCTAAATAAAGAACACCTGAGAAAATCTAAGCTAGCTATCGGAAAAATATACTTTTAAAGAAAGTGTGGCTAAGAAGGGACATTCCATCTCCTTACCTCTCAACTTTGTTCTATGCCTAGTCTAATGACTTGGAGATTTTTAAATGGGTCTTGTTCTCTCTAGCCATTTATGATCTCTTCTACCTACCCTGATTTTCCTTCTCTTGTCCAGAAGCATGGTCTCCTAGTCATCCTTCAGGGTTCAGCTCAAAGGTTGACTCCTCTTGGAAGCTTTACCCAACTCTCTGCACAACCTCCTCATCATAGGCTCTAGCTCTGGCAAAATGTCTGTCCTTTAGAGAATACACTCTCTGTTGGTTTCGTTTTGTGATCTGTGATGCCACATCTCTATTCCCTTCTTCAACCTTAATACACACCCACCCAGTGACTAAACCACGAGGTCTTTTGAAGCCAGGAGTGATATCAGTCTTAATTCTCTGTCATTCATATATTCATATTCAATACAATATCTACAAATGGGTGTCTAATCACTCTCCCTTGAATGACTTCATGGGTAGGCAAATAAATGAATATATACATTAAGGACACAAAGAATTCTGCTATGTTTTCTTTCTCTTCTCTTCAGCATTTTTAAAAGACAAATGCTGAGCATAAGGGATTTTTCAGTCTCCACACAGATATTTTATCATTCTATTACTGAGGAAACATATTGAGTTGACAGCTGACACAGAGAAAGCAAAACTACACAAGTATTATGCTTTTGTCTTTTTCTTCAAGGAGAATGACTTGCAAACTGGAAAGGGTAAAAATGACGAAGAGGTAAATGTGAGAAGACTGTAGGGAAGTACTGAGATTCTTTAAATGAATCCAAATCTCTAAGCTGGGTGAATTTCATCCTACAAAACCGAAATACATTACAGACGTGACTATAGAGCCTCAATTGATAACCCTTGACAAAAACTTGCAAAAAATAACCCCACAGCAACAAACAAACAAAAGCAGAAATAGAAATGCTTTATCTGATTTTTGAAAAGGAGCAAAGGCAAAACATGGAAACTATGGGTAAATGGGTATGACCTTGTCACTGATAAAAATCCAGGAAAGTTTTTAAAAGTTATTATCTGAGCACTAGGTAAAGGAAGTGATGCTCACTGCTAGCTAGAAAGGATCCACCTAGAACAAATCATTTGGGCAAGTTCCTTATCTTTTCTTTTAAAAAAATATAAATACAATACAAATAAGTGAGAAATGTGCAGTCTACATCAATTTCTGTGTATGTGAATTTCAGGACAACATTTAATTAAATTGCCTAATGTTTCCTTGGTGATAAGATGACTTAACTCATTTTGATGATAAGACATTCGGACTGAACTGTGTTTAGGCAAGTACATTTATAACTTGTCAAATGACTGTATTCAAAAGAATCACCTACTATATCACTGTTACCATAGAGGAATAAGGTCCTGTCCTTAGCTATATCTTACAGTGCCATTTTATTTATTTAGATACATATGTAGGAAGGATAAGATATTAAATTTGTAGATCAAAAAATGATGGGTAAGTTGGTTATTATGGCATTCAGATTTTGAACACATGTCAACATTTGGAAGAAAATCGCCCAAAAGTAATTAGGTAAAAATAAGTTAATTAATGTAAATTGAAAGTTTTTTCAATGTAAATTGAAAAATGCTTCTGTGTGGTAAGAGCTCCACTGGAGTAGCCTTGCTGACCTCAGCTTCTCCCTTTTGCTCATTTCTGTCTATTAAGGAAGAAGGTGCTACTAAATTGGTGGACGAGAGCCACTGGTAACTTCACTTTCCACTTACCCCAATATTGGGTAGAACTATTCAATGGAGAAGCCATGATTGCTGGGGATTCTCTCTCTTTGCTTCTACCTCAGACCAGTTTGAGTATATTTTGCCTGCTCCGCGGATGATATTTTTTCTCTAAATGGTCTCTCAGTGTCTCAATCAGGGGTCTATGAGAGGGAAGGGTTGGCACAGACAGTGCTAGCAAATCCCACTAGTCAGATCATTACGTCATGTCCTTTAACCTACATTTTTCAGTAAAATGGTTCACATCATTACTTCCTTCAAACTGATTCAGTTCATGTCACAATTGTTTGCAAAACCCAAAGAAGACACCTAACCAATGATTATCAATTAGTAAATGCAAACCTGGGGGTTTAACTGATCACATCACTATTTCCTGATAAGACCAGCTGCTTTATTTTGATTTGTTTACTCTGGTCTTCCTCTCACAATCAAGGCTTTCCTCAAATGTCTACTGATACCAGAGCAGACAAATAAAAAGTTATGAGGGGACCCTAAAAATGAAATTTTCTTTTTTTGGAGGGCAGACTCCTTGTAGTACAGGATTTCCCCACTAAATAAGTGTTCTAGGGACCTACTGCCATTAGCATACCAGCTAGCATTGTTGTGCATCATGATTTGTGGAAGAAAAGTCCTGAATTGTGGCAAACAAGTGACTGGTTCTTCCACCATGATAACATAGCTGCCCACATTGCACTGCGTTTTCAGTAGTTTTTGACCAAAAAACAGCATGACCCCCATACCCAACCTCTGAGCAGTGAAGAAAGCGTCTTGATAAGTGCTTTGCATCAGATGAAGAGTACTTTTAAGGTGACTGAAATTTAAGCATGTAAGAATAAATACACAATTTTTTATAAATAAATTTTGTGAGTTTTTTGGGGGGAGTCCCCCCATAGATGAAACCTTTGCATTTATACATAAGGATTGGTAAAAGCATTTCTTTTTTTGAGCTGAAAATTTAAATAATGATAAAAAGATTATCTAGGAAGCAGTTAGAACCCTAAGATATTCTCCTTACCAACTGGCAAATAACTAGAAGATGATTTCTGGAAAGAGCCTACTAGATCCATGTTGCTAAACCCAATTAAAGCCAGGAATGACACACAAAAATCAGAAGCGTTGGTGAGAATTTTCATTGTAAAACAGACAAAAATTGGGGGAGGGGATGACAAGACAGATCAAAATATCTTTAGGCCTTTTCTTTTGAACTGGTTAGGGTCAGATTCTTCAGAGAAATTCCTTCCAGTCTCCTGCATCAGTGGCATATGAGTAATCATGGCTGCTGGCATTTTGGGACATGGGTGGAGAGTAAGGCTAGGGATTCAACATTCAGGATGAAAACTCTCACCAATGACTCTGACTTCAGTGAGGCACTCCTGCCCTTACCTGGACTTAGCATCCTTTGGTCCTGTGAATCCTAGTTTTACTCTTTCCAACTCTACCAGTTGGTAAGGGAGATATCTTGGATTTCTAAATGATTCCTATGTAAACTTTTAACCATTCTTTAAATTTTTAGCTCATCTTCATTATCTTCATCCATGCTCGCAGAAATATTTGATATCACCTAGTTTCTGAGCCTTCTGATAATTTTTCAGTACAGTGCAAGTGGGATTGCTTCTTGACTTGTCCCACAGCAAATTTAGGATTTGGCTTTTCAAATCTGTTAAATCATCAATAACCTTTCCATCTTTTTGTTAGTTATTGCTACTGTCTGTTGCACACTTTCCTTGTTTCTATGACTTCCTCTGTCTCTTCATTATCTGTGGTTTTAGGAGGATTTCTCTGTAGTAGATTGGGAGCAGGGAATGGAAGTTAATGCATGTGTCTAGCCTGCTGTCCTTAGGATCTGTTTCTATTTCATAGGTTTATTGTGTTCTTGTATCTTAGAGCAGGGGTGAAGGCTGAGTTCAATGACTAAGAGTCATGACCGAGCTTTAGGCTTTGTACCTCTTTCTTATTGATCAAAGAGCCACCTATTGTCATTGAAAGTTTAAATTATAATATCACTAATGGTACTATCATTGTTTTGTCTAGTGATATATATGAGTTAAAATTTAAGGAGTTAATTGATATTAGAACTAAAAGTGCTATTTCCTTATTGATTTAGTAACTCTTTCTTTATATAGTCAGTGACTAGGACAAATAGTTCCATTCTCTTCATTCAGAAACTTTAAAAAAAGTAGTCGCTTAAAATATTAATTATTTATTGACACATGGAGTTAATTTCATTTTGAATTTTAGCAACATTTTCATTGCATTTATTTTATAATGTTGTTGTCTTCCATTTACAGAGAATAATATTGGTGTTTAATTTGTGACAATAATTTAAAATTTCTTTTGAAAAAATATTTAGTTGTGAAAGTGAGAAAGTTTAAAGAAAATTATCAAGTCTTTAGAGGTAATATCCAAATGCAGCAAACTTGTGATAAAGATATGAGAATGACAAGACCAGGTAAAGAGGAAATACAAATTAAAATGACTATTCGAGCTAATGAGCTAACAAAGCACATTATTAGATGTGCAATGTCCATATTAAGACACATATGGTCTCCAGATAGTGTGCATAAGGCAGATTGCAGATGCAGGATAGTGCAAAATTATGAAGAAAATACAAACCATCTTATTTTAATGCCTATGCAGTGTCTAATGTGCAGTAGTAACTCAAATATTTGCTCTTTAGAAGGAAGAAAAGAGAATAAAATGAAGATGGTTAGCCCCCAAAATAGAAAATGTAGTGGGGAAGGTAATAACTGTCTTCAAATATTTGCTATCATGTGAAACAAAAGACTTAATGAACATTTGTATACCTAACCCTGAATTGTATCCCACATCTTTAAAATAAAGAAAAATAAAAGACTTAGGGAAATGTTGAGGTATAGGCTTAAAATTGAGAGCAGAATTATTAGGGGGTTATAAGTTACGGGAGGGCTAGCTTAGGTTATATTTTGGAAAACATCAAGATTTCGTGCATCTAGAATCAGTAAGTGCTCTTGAAATACTAAGTTATCAATCAATAGAAATGATGGATCAGCGATGGATCAATGATCCTACAGAGATGGTGTCAAATAGATAACTATGCTCAGAAAGAGGCAGATCATCAGAATAATCTTGAGGAAACTTTGTGAAAACAGGTTTTGATACTTAATCTAAACCTACTGAGTTAGAAGACCAGCTGTTGATGACCTCTCTCTTGCTGTCCAGCTATCACCTGAATATAGAATAGGGATTGAGTTCTGGAGCATGTGCACAGGAGTGCCCCTAGCAGTAGCTGAAGTTTCCAATTTTATTTGAATGATCCCTGATTATCAGGTCTTTGATCATGCTAAACCTAATCATTGATTTTTGATGAGCATCTAAGCATTCTTACAGTTGCCTCATACTCAAAATGTCCAAAATGTAACTTACTACATTATCTTAACAGATTGTTTTAAATGCTGTAGAGGAAATAAGCAGGGTTCTATGACAGAGTGTGACAGAAGAAAAACTACTTTAGAAAGAGGAGGCATGGATGGTTGGCCTCCCTGAGTGGGTAACATTAGAGTTTAGTCCTAAAAGATGAGAGGGAGCTGGCCACCCACATTGCTGACCCAAGAGTGTCTAGACAGAGGCAAGAGCCAACATAAAGTCCCTGAGCTCAGAGTTTTAAGAAAGAGATACGTTACCCAAGTGTGGTAGGATAAAAGTGTGCAAAGGGAAATGTAGACTGAGCTAAAGCCAGAATGCAGCTGGGGAGCAAGTCACACAGGCCCTTGAAGCCATAGTTCATGGCAGATTGTGCTCCCTCCTTTACATCTCCTTGGCCTGATGCATAATTTTACTATTCACAATCCACACTCTTATAATACCCTTATTTGCTGTATTCACACAATTAGATGTGTAGGACAGAAGCCTATCAAGGCCCACATTTATTTACTACTTACCTTCATGTTCCCCTAATCCAACACCTAAAACAATGCCAGCAACCCAGTAAAGGAGGTGTTCACAATAGGTAGCTGAGTGAAAAATCCAAGGAAAGCTGGATAAAGCATATTTCAGTCCTGATACAAAGTCATTGAATGGCCACTGCTGACTGGAGATTTTGTCCAAAGTGTATTAATAACTAAGAAGATATATTAATATATTATGATAATTTAGCTGATACTTTTCCAGCATTAAAATATCATAAATAATATAATTTAGTTTTAAAAATCTGTTGATTGAATCTGCCCTAGAACTGAACACAATGGATCATTTTAATGATTGTGTAACTTAAGAGAGGATTTGATATTACTAAAACCCCTGCGATAACATGAAAACAATTCTAAGAGGGGAATTTATATCTCCACAAGCACACATCAAGAAAATGGAAAGATCAACAAAGTGGAGAGTCTAACAAATCACCTAAAGGAGTTGGAAAGAGAAGCCCACCCAAACCCCAAATTTAGCAGAAGAATCTAAATCACCAAAATAAGAGCCCAAATACAGGATATAGAAGACAAAAATATAATAGAAAACATTAACAAAACAAAAAGTTGGCTCATTAAAAGAATTAACAGAATTGATGGACCCCTAGCCAGAATGACCAAGAAAAAGAGAGAAAAAGCCCAAATAAACACAATCTGAAATACAAAAGGTCAAGTCACAACTGACTCTGAAGAAATACAAAAGATAATCAGAGATTACTATGTACACCTATATGGAAACAAACTTGATAAACTGAGTGAAATGGAGAACTTTCTGACATCACACAGCCTCCCCAGGTTGAAACAAGATGACACTGAGATCCTAAATAGGCCAATAACAACCCAGGAAATTGAATCTGTCATAACAAAACTACCTAAAAAACAAAAACAAAAATAAAACCTTGGACCAGATGGCTTTCCAGCAGAATTCTACAAAACATTCAAGGAGGAGCTGATACCAATCCTACTGAAAATATTCTAGGCAATTGAGAAAGATGGAATTCTCCCCAAATCATTTTAGGAAGCTAACATCACACTGATACCCAAACAAGGTAAAGATCCAACAAAAAAGAGAACTACAGGCCAATAACCCTTATGAACATAGATGCATAAATCCTCAACAAGATTCTAGCAAATCGGATCTAAAAACACATCTCAAAAATCATCCACCATGACCAAATAGGCTTCGTCCCCAGGATGCGTGGCTGGTTCAACATTTGCAAGATCATAAATGTAATTAAATACATTAACAGATGTAAAAACAAGAACTACAAGATTATATCATTAGATGCAGAAAAAGCTTTTGATAAAATCCAGTATCCCTTCTTCATAAAAACCCTCAAACACCTAGGTATAGAAGGAACATACCTCAAAATAGTGAGCAAGACCTACAATAAACCCAGAGTTAACATATTGCTAAATGGACAAAAACTGGAACATTTCCCCTGAAAACTGGAATAAGATAAGGCTGCCCACTCTCATCCCTCTTGTTCAACATTATATTGGAAATCCTAGCTCGGGCAATTAGACAAGTGAAGGAAATCCAGGGTATCCAAATAGGAAAAGAGGAAGTCAAGTTATCCTGTTTTGCTGATGATAAGACCCTATACCTTGAAAATCCAAGAGAACCTGTCAAAAACCTGCTTGCACTGATAGAGGACTTTGGGAAGGTCTCAGGGTACAAAATAAATGCACAAAAGACAGTTGCAATCCTATACACCAACAACAAGCAGGCAGAGATCCAAATAAAAAGCACAATCCCATTCACAATAACCACAAAAAGAAACGAAAAGAAAAGAAATACCTCGTCATCTACCTAGTGAAAGACCTTTGCAATGAGAACTAAAAAGCACTGTTCAAAGAAATCCAAGAAGACACAAAAAAATGGAAAAATATTCCATGCTCATAGATAGGAAGATTCAACACTGTTAAAATGTCCATCCTACCAAAGACAGTCTAAAGATTCAATGCAATACCCATTAAGTTACCAACATAATTCTTCTCAGTCCTGGAAATGACTTACAGAAATTCATATGGAAACATAAACAACCACGAATAATCAAAACAATCCTTAGCAAAAGAAACAAAGAAGGAGGTATCACACTTCCAGACTTCAAACTGTACTATAAGGTTACAGTAATCAAATCAGCCTGGTATTGGTACAAGAGCAGGCATATAGACCAATGGAACAGGATAGAGATTCCGGAAGCAAAGCCTCAATTTCTCAACTAACTCATCTTTGACAGAGCCTCCAACAACAACCACTGGGGAGAGGAGAACCTAGTCAGTAAATGGTGCTGGGAAAACTGGCTGATCACATGCAGAAGATTGAAACAGGACCCCTGCCTATCTACATACACATAAATTAACTCTAAATGGATTAAAGACCTAAATGTAAAACCTCAAGCTATAAGAATCTTAGAAAATGCAGGAGACACCCTTATGGAAATTGGAACCGGCAACCAATTCCTATTCAGAAACCTAAATGCCCATACCTTAAGAAATAAGATAGACAAGTGGGACTTCATCAAATTAATGAGCTTCTGCAAAGCAAAAGAAACCATCCAGAGAGCAGAGAGACAGCCCACAGAATGGGAAAAAATATTTGACAACTGTATATCTGACAAAGGCCCAACATCTAGGATCTACAAGGAACCCAAACTTGCCTAAAGGAAAAAAGCAAACAGCCCCATTAAAAAGTGGGCAAAAGACATGAATAGACACTTCTCAAAAGAAGATATACGGGCAGTCAACAGACACATGAAAAAGTGCTCAGCCTCACTCATCATCAGACAAATGCAAATCAAAACCACATTGAGATACCACCTAACCCCAGTAAGAATGGCCACCATTAATAAAACAAACAACAGATGCTGGCGAGGATAAAGAGGAAAAAAGGAGAACTTCTACACTGCTGGTGTCAATGCAATCTAGTGCAACCTCTTTGGAAGACAGTGTGGTGATTTCTGAAAGAACTAGCAATTGACCTTCCATATGACCCAGTAATTCCCCTATTGGGAATATACCCGGAGGAACTCAAATCATTCTACAAAAAGATACCTGCACATGTATGTTTGTTGCAGCTCTATTCACAATAGCAAATACATGGAACCAACGACTCCGCCCATCGAAGCTGGACTGGATTAAAAAAATGTGGTATATATACACAATGGAATATTATGCAGCCATAAAGAAGGACAAACATATGGTCTTCACAGCAATTTGGATGGATTTAGAGTCGATTATATTCAGTGATCTATCACAGAAACAAAGAACAGAGGACCATGTATTCTCACTCATAAGTGGAACTTTAACAATTATAATACTTTTAGAAAGGGACTGGCAGTAGTGAGAAACTGTCAGGGAAGGGGGGCTGGGATTGGCAGTTGTGGGAAACTGCTAGGGGAGTGAGGGGCACACCTCATCAACAGGGGTACCTGCATAATCAACGTTTGTATACCTAACCCTGAATTGTACCCCACATCCTTATAAAAACAACAACAAAAAGGGTTTGAGTATTCAGTTTCTCATCTATACTAACTATAATACATGATTTGTTTTACCACCGTTGATATTCTTCCTGCTTACTCTGTTTTTGTATTTTATTTTATTGTGGTAAAAACACTTAACATGAGTTCTACCCTTTTAATGACTTTTAAAGTGTGCAATACATTACGGTTGGTTACAGGTACAATCTTGTACAGCAGATAGCTGGAGCTTATTCATCTTGCTTGACTGAAACTTTATGCTCATTGATCAGTAACTCCCATTTCCACCTCACTCCAGGCCCTGGCAGTCTATGAATTTGACTACTTTAGATACATAAAAAATGTGAAGTCATATAGTATGACTGGCTTACTTCACTTAAAATAATGTCCTTAAGGCTCATCCATGTTGTTACATACTGCAGAATTTTCTTCTTTTTTGAGGCTAAATAGTATTTCCTTGTATGTGTATACCACATATTCTTTATCCATTCATCCATTCATGGACATTTGGGTTGACTCCACATCTTGGGTATTGAGAATAGTGCTGCAATGAACATGGGATGTGAGTATACCTTTGATATCCTGATTTCAATTTTTTAAAATTTTATTTTATTTTATTACAGCGATGACATCTTGCTGTGTTGCCCAGGCTGGTCTTGAATTCTTCGGCTCAAGCAATCCCCCTGCCTCAGTCTTCCAGAGTGCTTGGATTATAGGCATGTGCCACCATGCCCAGTCCCCTGATTTTCATTCTTCTGAATAAATACCGAGAAGGAAGATTCCTGATTCATGTGATAATTCTAGTTTAATTTTTTGAGGAATTTCCATAGCAGCTGCACCATTTTGCATTCCCACCAGTGTGCATGGTGGATATCTTTTAAATATCCTCACCAACACTTGGTTGTTGTTTTTTTTAATAATAGCCATTCTAACAGGTATAAAGTAATATCTCATGGTGGTTTTAATTTGCATTTCCTTGATGTTTACGGATGCTGCATTTTTTTTCATGAACTTGTTGACTATTTATAGTTCTTTTTCAGAGAATTGTCTTCTGACTATACTGATTAGGACTATGCCAGGGGCTGTTTCTAATGGTGGGTGACACTTTCAGCAGGGTTACAGAATCAGAGGGACATGGGATAGGGAAATCTTGGTTCATCATACACTAATACAGTAGCCTAGTGCAAATTATTTAATCCCATTAATGGTTAGTTTCTTTACTTAAAAATTGGGAATAATAATTATCCTTCCCTCTCTAGATTGTGGTACAGTCAAAATAGGTGGAGTGAATATAGCATTTAGTATAGTTTCTGGCATTTTAGGAGCACCACAAATGTGAACTACTATTATTTTCATAATGATTATAAAATTACAAGATTTAAGCTTGACCCATGGAGTTTATAATCTAAAATGATCAAAATATATACCAAAATATCTGACAAACTCCTGGCAGATTAAAGATAAGTGATAACTAGGAGGCAATAATGCAGTAATTCATTTACATCATGTCAAAGATGCCTGAAAATAAAACTTTATGGAAGAGTATATTTTTATAAAAATCTTTGCTTCAGAGTTTTCTGATAAATATTCCTTTTGGCCTCAGATCTACATAGTTGATTTTTGCATAAAACTGAATATTTTTTGAAAGTTAGGGCTAAATTAGTTGGGTTATTTTTGCATGATGAAAGCGTGAAAACAAAACACCTTTTTTGCTAAAATATTATCTGGTCCTCGTTTCAGCCCAGAGGACTGAAAATACTATGAAATTAAAATTTCAAATGTGGGAAGGAAATTCTATAATATTTGTTAATTCTAGCCCCAAAATGTTCAAAGTTATTTTTGCTTCAAAATCTGGAACTGAGCATGCACTTAACAATTTATTTCAATTCATACTGTTAAAAGTTTGCCCTGCCTGTCTGTGTAGGTTTGGAGGTGTATATGAAGTAAATCTTTCTCTGGAGAAGCTGAATAAACTGATAAAAAGTAAAAGTCAAAACAGACGTGTCTCGACATTTTCAAGACATACAGTGGTAAAACATTTAAGGAAATAATAAATTATGTACATTTTGAACTGGGACTTCCAATACGGCATCATAAGTATTCAAGGTGAATGTGCGCGTCGCTAGTGAAACAGTGAGAAAAAGAAAGAAAAAAGCATGCCCATTATAGAACACCACTAAATAACTCTCTGCATTAAATAGTTTTATTCTGAATTATTAGAGTAACAATCGGGTTATACAAAGTTGTGCAATGCTGCACTAGTGCTAGACGAGAAATGCCACAGACACTATGCCATCGTATTCTTGAGAATGAGGTATCAGCAGCAGTGACCACTTGAATCTTCATATTAGAGGAAAATGCACATCATATGGCAGCATGGGATGGGCACCGAGTAATTGTGCTAATGTGGTTTCACTTGCTCTACTTTTCTATTTCCTTATTTAAGTGTCTTACATTTTAGTAGAACATGAATTTAGCATACATCTTGCATTTGATTAGATCAAATTTTATGTTTTTTTATGCATTTGAATCCAAGTTTGGCTCTGTGAACCTTACCATCTGTCTGGAGTTGTCATTGCATTTATATTTAATTTTAATTTACCCCATTATATTTTTGACTAAAAGTGGTTTTATTTTTGGCAACTTCCTCACCTAGTGTCTTCTTTCCCTTCCATCTATGTGCAACAATGCATCCCGGGAAGTCTTTTAAAGCGTAAACCTGATCATGTTATTCTCAGTGGTGTTATATTATCTTTATAGTAAGTCCAAACTCTTGAACTAGACTCGTAAGATTTTACATCATTTAGACCCTTCGAATATTTCTTTGCGACTTCCTTTTATGTATGCAATGTTTCTGTATTTCTCACAGTTCCTCTAGCTGTGCTTTCTTTTGCCTTCAGGTCTTTATACATGCTCTTCCTTCTGCCTAGAACTGTGTATCCCACACTTTGCCTCAGTAAGTCCTACCGGCTCTTTTGTTATAGGTTACTTGCCATTTCTTCCGGGAGATATTTAGTGACAACCCCACCTTTCCCCACACAAGGTGCTATATCCTCCCATTTCACGGATGAAGCAAATTGCATAAGGTCATGCAGTACTTTGTAGTTCTCTCTGCTAAACTATAATTACCAGTAGGAAGCAGACACCAACCACTTCATTTACCATTGGGTCCCCCACATCTAGTGTATGTCCTGGGACATTTTAGTGGTTCAGTAAGTATTTACTAATCCCCTGAAGGATGGATGTAAAAACACAGAAAATTATATACATATATTTTCTATCATTTTTACTTATTAGATACTTAGATACTTTAAAAATAATCCATAGGTATAACTGAAGTCAAAATTATATGTAGACTAAAATATGTTTTATTCTCTGGATATAGCTGCTAACTGTAAATGGCTCTGTTTTGTTGGCTGGGTTAAGGGATGGTAAATACAATAAAAACTATCTCAAATCATAATTTTTTTGTAATTATTTTGGCATTGCTATATAAGTTTCCATTTTATATAATAATGCTTCATTGCCTGTAAAATAAATTGTTCTTGAGATTTAAAAATCTACATTCCAACCAGTAGCTTGCTAGACATAAACCTAGAAAACTGCAGGTCTTTAAGTTTGTGGCCAAATACTTGATAAAATTCCTATAGGAATCAGAAAGCTTATGAAATACAGTTCAGTGGCTGCTAAATCTAAAATGAGAATTATAGTTCCAGTCATAGGTAAGGTCTTCGGAGAACCTTCCTATCCAACGTTGCTGACAACAAATGTTGACAGCTGCTGGCTTTTTCTCCTGGTAGAAAACAAAAATGTTGCTCAACCATGGTCCCAAAGAAAAAAATAATCCCAGAATCACTTGGGGGGAGTCTCACATTTAATAATATCACATCTCCAGGATTCAGGTGGGGATCAGATGGCCTTGTCAATATCGTCACTATCCCTGTGGTAGTCAGGAGTCAATCATTCCTATTAAGTTCATAGTTTGCAGGAAAATACACTAGGCATTAAGGAGTTTACATATTCAACACATTTACTCAGGCACCTATTTTGTAATATGTACTAAGAGTAAGAAATGCAATGATGAATAAGACAGAAAAATATAAACATGCAGATTACAGATTATTATTGAGGGCTCTGAGGGAACTAGAAGCGTGATCAGCATGGATGTACCAAAAAAGAGTGAGATGGAGATGAAATTTAATATGGCTGGTCAGGAAGGTCTCTTAGAAGAGGTGATTTTTGAGCAAAAAATAAGAGGCAGAAATCCCTGAAAAATCTGGATAAACATAACAGGGCAGAGATGGAGAGTGCAGTTTCTGATGTGGAAAATGACTTGCTGTGTTTGAAGATAAGAAAGGAGGCTAATGAGATGAGATGATGCTGGGCATAGAGAACAAGAGCGTGAGGTTGAGTTGGAGAGAGAATCAGACGTCAGGCAACACAGGATGTGTTAGAGTTTCAGATTTATTGTAAAAGTGAAGGAAGCCCTGGAAAGGTTTTATGTTATCTGATTTACATTTATAAAACTTTATTCTGGCTGGAGTTTGGGAAATGGATAATAGAAGAAGCAGAGTGTAAGCAGAGAGATCATGTAGGATGTTCTTGCTGTAGGCCAGGTGTGAAATATGGCAGCGGAGATGATCAAATATATATTTTGAAGACAGAATTGACAGGACTTGTACATGTGAGGGGCAAGGCAAAGGGAAGAATCAAGGAAGACTCTCATATTTCATGATTTAAGTGATTTGGTAGAGAGTGGTCTCATTTATTGTATGTAATGAGAAAGCCTGGGGGAAGAACAGGTTCTGGGACAAAGGAGTTTAGCAGCTCCATGTTGGACATATTCAGTGTAAAAGATACACACATGAAGTCACTTGCTGACTCAAAGACAGTCATATCACATGGGAGAAAAGGTAGATGAAACAAATCAGGGAGTCAGGTAATGAGTGCTTTGGGCTTCTAAGTGAAAGATAGTTACTTGCCCACTGGTAGGGGACTTGTGCTTTGAATTATTTGCCACACAATGGTGACAGATTTACATCCAGATTCCCTCAAGAGCAAAATCTGCATTCACAAGGCAAGGATCAGGGACTTGGAGGGCTGCTGTGGCAGTGACATTTCAAGCATGGACTGAGGAGTCCCTCTGAAGTCTCACTCTCAGATCGTCATAGGTGAAACCTGAGCTGAAATTCCCTCACTTCTTTGCCTCTTTAAAAATAAAATTATTTTTCTTTCAGCTATTCCAGAAAAGATTTATCTGTTGCCTTTTTTCAATCCCAGTTTTTTAGGAATATGTTTTTAAAAGAGCATCTGGTTTACTTCTCACTGAAAGCTGGTGTGAAGAAGTGAGAAACACAGATCAAGTCAGCACCAAACAGAGACTATGAATAATTTACTTAATGACTGGAAAAAAGATATATTTTATTCAAATCGTGTGCCACTACTACTTGTTATTAAAAACCTTGGTGTGCGTTCAAGGACAAAATTTGGAAGTCTTGTCTCCCCCAAATATTTTATATCTTACATAGAAAGTTTCCATAATAAGAAACTCAAGGTTATGAGAAAGTATCTTTTTTGAACTATTAATTTAAGTTTTCACCTGAGTCTTCCTCTTTTCTCCTTCTTCTATTAACCATGAAACAAGTTTGTACTTACTATTACAGGGCTGGGTAAAAGCAGAATTTGCCTGCAAACAATTTTCTCCCTAGTTCACTTTTTTTTTTTTGAGTTGGAGTCTCACTCTGTCGCCCAGACCAAGTACAGTGGCCGCTCCAGCCACCGCAGTCTCGACCCGCTGGGTTCCGGCGATCCCTCCGCCTCAGCCTTCCAAGTAGCTGGAACTACAGGCGCGTGCTAGCACGCCCAGCTGATTTTTGATTTATTGTAGAGATGAGGTCTCGCCAAGTTGCCCAGGTGGGTCTCGAACCCGCGGGCTCAGGCAGTCCACTCACCTCAGCCTCCCAAGGCGCAGGATTACAGGCTGAGCCACCGAGCCCGGCTCCTACTTCACTTTTAATTCCAAAAGCTTTAATCGGTTTTGCTAAATATCCTGGAGAGACACTAAGGCTGGGGAAAAGAGAGAGACAGACAGAGAGGGTGAGAGGTATCTTATTTAATTGTAAAGATGTGGGGCACAAGTCAGGATAAGGTCACAGTAGTTTATGTCTAGGTGAAGCTTGGGTCCCCAAATGGTCCTCACTTCCCCTGGTTTAGGGTAAGGTTCACCTAGTGATGTCAGGTGTCTGCTACCGCCCCCCCCCCCCGCGCAGTATCCTGCTGCTGCTGTTCCTTCTCTTATAGTATTACGATAAATATTCAGGACCCATTTTTAAGTGAGAACATGTGGTACCCAGCTCTTTGTTTCTGTGATAGATCACTGAGTATGATGGACTCTAAATCTATCTAAGTTGCTGTGAAGTTCATGATTTTGTCTTTCTTCATGAGACCTTGAAGCAAAAATTACTAAATAAAATATAGTACATTCATTTAAACTTAGATTTCAGATGAAAAATGAATAATTTTTAATATAAGCATGTTCCAAATATAGCATAAGCCATACTCTTATTAAAAATTATTTGTCATTTATTTGAAATTCAAATATAGCTGGGTATCCTATAGTTTCAGAGAAAGAGACAGGGTGGAAATCGGGCCCTGTCCCAGCAATACATGTTAGGGAGTTGGAAAGATTTCTAGAAGAATAAATGAATGCAGGATCTATGGAACACAATGTTTGATATATATTTATTACATTGATCTTTTTGCTACTTATAGTAGTCCGATTCTCTATACTCATAATTATTTCCACTCAATATTATAGCATTTTATTTTTTTGACAATATTTTTCTATTGCCTTCATAAATGAATGACAACTTCTTAAAAAATAGATAATGCCTATACAAACTTCATATTTTAAAAATCTCTAGATATTGCTCTATTATCTTTTAGCATCTAATATTATGAACAAGTGTTGTATAGACCTGATTTTTCTTCTTTTAACGGTATCCTGTTTGTCTTTCTGGTCATTTTCCCTATTATTTCTCCTTGAAGTTTATTGACATTCAACAGAACATGTTTAAATATTGGTTCTTTCTTGTTCTCCACCACAGCCCTGCTTCCTAGGGCTATTTTACCAAAGATCCCTGCATCTAAAGTGACTCATCCTGTGCCATCACCTCCACTACCCAAGGCCTACTCTCATGTGATTGCTTAATAAACATACAGATGGTCCTGATATAAGATGTTTGAACTTAACAATTTTTTAAATTTTACGATGTTTCAAAAGTGATACACATACAGTAGAAATTATACTTTGAATACTCATACAACCAATCTGTTTTTCTACTCTCAGTACAGTATTCAATAAATGACATGAGCTGTCAATACTTTAATGTAAAATAGGTTTTGCGTCAGATGATGTTACCCAACCGTAGGCTAGTATGTGTTCTGAGTACATTTAAGACAAACTTAAGTAAGCTGTGATGTTCAGCAGGTCAGATACATTAAATGCATTTTTAACTTGTTATTTTCATTTTATGTTGGGTTTATTAGGATGTACACCCATTGTAAGTTGAAGAGCATCTGTAACTGAGTCTCTGCCTGTTACCACAGTCAGTGTTTTCTAATATTCTTCTTTCTTTGACTACTCTGTTCCTTGAACATTAATTAATATTAGTTTTCTTCATTTGACTTAACAATGCAACCTCCTTGTACCAGTGGTAGCCAAGGAACTCTAAACAGACCATTGCGAACAGTGGCCGTTTGCCTTTTATGGACCTCTGCTATTCTCTGAGTCATCATAATATAGACTTTTGGCTCAAGTCAACTTGGTGGTAGCCAAGGGCATTAATTAAATTTATCTTCCTAGCAGAAGGGTTCAACTAGATTAAAAGAGTAAAATGGCATTAGGAGTGCCATCTCTAGGTCTTCATCTTACATTTGTTAAATGAATGAGTGAATAAGTGAATGAATGAATGAATTTAGGCTAACATCTAGCTCTGGCCTCAAATTTCCTCATAACAGATAATCCTTAAATTTCCTTTCAATCCAGAGAACTATAACATAATTCTCTTGTTACTCTGGGAAATAGGATATGCCTTTTAATTGACCTGCCCAATGGGATGGGCCAATGTAAGTTTGTGCTTTCCCCATGCAAGCAAAGTTTATTGCTGAGTTCCATTAAGCCTTGCTTGCTCATGCAGAACTCTCATAACCAGCCTGAAACTGCTTTCTCAAATACCCGAGCTTGCACTTATCACTCCTGAACCTCAGGAGCCCACATTTGTTCTTTACTTAGTAGCAAAAGCCCAGCCTTTCTATGTTCATTGAACTAACAGTATATAATTGTCTTTTGTGGCTATGACAACTCTGTTTCTTCTGTTAACTTCTAAGTCCTGCAAAACTTCGTTTGTATAGTCCCTCTTAAGCAGCAAGAATATCTCCCTTGGAATTCAGACTCAAAACTACGCCCCTGATCCCTCGGTATTGAATGGGCCAACTTGTCTTGTGTAGCCTGGTGTGACAGACTTCACTGTCTTGTCCACTTACTGATGGGTACCTTAATTCTGATATTCCAGGAGCCTCACATCAAATAGCCACCAATCAGAGGTCACAGGTGCAGATGCAAAATTTCAGATAGAACTAAGAACAGTCTCCTAGCCTGTCCCCTCCCAGTGGAAGGACATTTGTTCTTTTGGTTTCTTTTTGGTTGTGCCTGACTTTAACTCAGGCTCCCAAACTATTCCTGGAAATATTTTAATATGAGGCAACTACTATAGAGAGTAGGGCCTTAACTATAAAGGCAGAAGCCAACCTTACTGAACTCTCCTTCAAGGCCAAGATGTTCACATCCCAAAGGATGATGGAAGAACATAAAGATAGACTAAAAGTGAGAGAAGGGTAGGTCAGTCTTTCCTCTCTTGATACTGTATTTCCCTGACTGACAATAGATGCTCAAGATTACAAAACTAAGGTTTATAACAGACTCAAGAAACATCGTCTCACATATGTTATGACTCCCAGGATGCTCTCAACAGAGAACTACTTAGGCTCAGAGTCACTCTGATCCTGAGTTTGGTGCTAACTCATCACTTCACAAACAAATCATAAAAGAAATAGTCTCACATGAAGGGCAAAGAAAATACAGTGCTAGCCGGGCTCGGTGGCTCAGCCTGTAATCCCGTGCCTTTGGGAGGCTGAGATGAGTGGATTGCCTGAGCCCGCGGGTTCGAGACCCGCCTGGGCAGCGAGACCTCATCTCTACAATAAATCAAAAAATCAGCCGGGCGTGGTAGCGCATGCTTGTAATTCCGGCTACTCGGAAGGCTGAGGCGGAAGGATCGCCGGAGCCCAGCAGGTCGAGGCTGCGGTGGCCGGGAGCGGCCACTGCACTCCAGTCTGGGCGACCGAGTGAGACTCCAACTCAAAAAAAAAAAAAAAAAAGAAAATACAGTGCTGTTCCAGTGACTCTTCTCTAGAAGAAGAAAATCCAGGAAAACTCTATTTCTTAAAGGAATGAAGAATACCAAAAATGTATGCTATAAGACAACCTGAACTCATTAGTTTTATAGTGTCGATTCAGTGGTTAGTCTTACCTGAAAACGACTAGTCAGGTATATCTATATCTGGCCAACTGCTTATATTATATGTTGGAAAACTTATCTTTATTAAATAATGCAAAATTTTCATATACAGTCAAAATCATCTAAGTCTTTGGCTCTGATTGCTCTATAACTCCTTTTCCTTGTCTCCATATTCTTTCTGGTTATTATCATAGAGGAAAGAGAGGAAGGATAACATCGCCTTTGTTGAATAACTCTAAGTCAATTCTGCAGCACTAGCTATACGGAGGAAGTGAAGGAAGAGCAACACTATATATATAAAGAATGACAGGGGCCAAGATACTGAGACACCAGTAAGGAATATGGACATTGAGATATGTTTGCCTCTTTCCAAACAGAAGCTTCTTTGTTTAGCACATTAACATACATGTGTTTCTGGAGTGTATTTTTTTCTCTACCCATATAACAGTCATTCCTCTGAATAGAGGACGCATTGAGGAAAAGAGTAATTGCAGTGGTTCCCAAATTTGTCTGCACGTTAGAATCACCTGGGGAACTTGAAAAATATTGACGACTGTGTCTTCCCCCCTCACTCCAAAATGTTATAATTTAGTTGGTCTGAGGTATGGGTTGGGTTTAGAATATTTAAATCGCAACATAATTGTAATTTACAAACAACTCTGGAAATCACTGCCATAGCAATATTTAACCAGGGGCCAGGACACATCAAAGTCATTCGAGAGGGTTAACAGAGAGTACATATGCCTGAGTATATGTCTCCAACTTCCTGAGTCAGAACCTCCTGGTAAAGAGTTTGAGCTCCTCAAGTAATTTCTGTGCACACTGTTCAGAAACTGCTGGCAGACAGTGGTGATTATGGGTAACAGCAGTCTTCATTAGCATGACTATTACCTGAATAAATAGACTATAACAAATGCCTGCAGCACCTTCTTTTCTTCTCTCTAGGAATCCGTGCCTCACACCCCTTTTACAATTTGGACTGAACATAATTCATTGCCTAAATGCTTTCATTTAAAACTCCCAGTCACCTGACTGTTTTCCACTCTGCTTTCCTCCAGGACATATATCCTCTTTTGGTAGTTCCGTGCTACCTCCTTCTTAACACCCTCCTGATGCACATGCTGGCACTCCAGGTTAATTGAAAGCTTTCCAAGGGCAAAAAATTCATTGTGTATAAAGTTTGGATTCCACATTACCGTTCCTCTGTTGTCCAATATAATGTCCTGGATGTTACAAGGTACAATACAGGCATAATACAAGATGAGCCATCAAAGGGTAGATGTAACTGAAAAGTAAAATGAAAAAGTATATTCATTTGTACATAATTCCAAATGAAAATATCTTGTGCCTGGCCGTATTTGATATTGTGGGACTTCTGATGTTTGTATTGTGATTTGTATTTTACAAAAAACTTTCGAATATACCAACCTTGTGATTGCTACCATAACCCCATAAAGTGGATAAGGCCCTTTGTAGATGTGTAAAGATGAGTCCCTGAGGAGTGGTGACTGACCCAGAATCTACCTGGCAGCTGACAGAACCAGGTATAAAACTTAATCTTCCAAATTTTCAGTCCAGGTAGTTCTTTTTTATTCCCATGACTTCAACCATCCTCTACTCACCACTAATTCTCGTATCTATATTTTCATTCTCAACTACATTCCTAATTACATTGAAGAGAATTCCACATGAGTATTCTAGTCACATATTAAATTCAGTAGGCCTCAAAGGGAATGCTTATCAGTTGATCCATTTCAAAATCCTCTCCTCCCAACTCCTATGTTTGCATATTCCCTCTAACAACTTGGCTATTTTGCTTATTTCTCATTTCTCCCACTCATTCACTTTTCTTAACTTATCACTTTTAGAACCCTGTTGATTTGGTTTCAACAGTGTCTTCTATTTCTATCTTCTCTCTTCCAGCCCACTGCTGTTTTCCCATACAGGCACAATTGAAGTCATTTTTTTAAGTGATTTCCTGCCTTCAACTATTATTTCTCCAATCACATATTGTTGCATCTGAAATCTCATTTTTAAACTGTGGATTTAGTCACCACACTTCCAGATTTAATGATTTTCCATTCTTTAAAAAAAAATTCAGCCGGGCTAGGTAGCTCAGCCTGTAATCCTGCGCCTTTGGGAGGCTGAGGTGAGTGCATTGCCTGAGCCCGCAGGTTCGAGACCCACCTGGGAAGGCGAGACCTCATCTCTACAATAAATCAAAAAATTAGCCGGGCGTGATAGTCCGCGCCTGTAGTTCCAGCTACTTGGAAGGCTGAGGCGGAAGGATCACCGGAGCCCAGCAGGTCGAGGCTGCGGTGGCCGGAAGCGGCCACTGCACTCCAGTCTGGGCGACAGAGTGAGACTCCAACTCAAAAAAAAAAAAAAAATTCAAAAAACATCTGGGATCTTTCACATACTCTTTCCATAAGCTATCTTCCTAACATTAGTTTTTCATAAATCTTGTCTCCCAGACATCCAGAACTATTCACTGCTCCCTAAACAAGTCAGACATGCTCACTTTCATACCTTTCTATATGTTCACAGGTTTGTGCTCTCAGTTCAAACTCCCCTGCATTCACATCCTCTTTATTGTCAAAAACCTACTCCTCCAAGAAAGCTCAAGTGCAAAAATATTGCTCTTTGGCCAATCTTCTTCCAATCTCTAGCTTCAGTTCTGAAGGCTGATAACATCTATATGATTTCTCCACACACCCCCCCATTCATTTTTCATTGTGGAAAAATATACATAACATACATTTTACCATCTTAACCATTGTCAAGTGTACATTCCAGTGACAAAAGGGTTGACAAGAATCTGGAGAAAATAAGTCCTATGCATTGTTGGTTTAAATGCAAAATGGTACAGCTGCTATGGAAAACTACATGGTGGTTCCTAAAAAATTAAAATACAAATGACTAGAATTTCTTACTCTAATTTTGACCTTTTTTGTTTTCCCTAGTAAATCATCTAAGCTTACTAGAGATCACTGTCTGAAGTAGTGAAGACAGGAAAGAAAGGTATTGTTTTTCTATCTCTAGGAGGCAGGGGAAGAATAGTAATTAAAGTTTTTGAATGGGAACAGGAAGATGCTATTTATTAATAGCTAAAGAAAGAGAATGTCTGTGAGTCTGGAATATTAATATACCCACGGAAAGCCAAGCCTTCTTTTTCTTCTCAAAACCATATAGCTCTATCTTACTGCAATTAATGTGACAGACACAAGGTTCCCGAGAAAGTATAAAATAAAATCTGGCAAAGGCTTAACATACAGGATGTACAAGGAACTCAAACATGCTGAAAGGGAAAAAAACCAAACAACCCTATTAAAAAGTAGGCAAAAGATATAACAGACACTTTTCAGAAAACATACCAGCAGCCAGTAGATACATGAAAAAATGCTCAGCCTCACTAATTATCAAAGAAATGCAAATCAAAAGCACACAAGGGTACCTGCATAGTGAACATTTGTATACCTAACCCTGAACTGTACCCCACACCTTTAAAATAAAAAATTAAACACACACACACACACACACACACACACACACACTGAGATACCATCTAATCATCTAATTCCTGTCAGGATGACCATCATCAATAACTCAAAAACAGAAACTGAAAAGGATGTGGGGAAAAAGGAATGCTTCTACACTGTTGGTGGGAGTGAACTAGTAAAACCTCTATGGAAAACAGTGTGGCAATTTCTAAAAGATCTAAAAATTGACCTTCCATATGACCCAGCAATCTCCCTTCTGGGAATATACCTGGAGGAACTCAAGTCACTCAATAAAAAAGATACCTGCACACACATGTTTATTGTAGCATTATTCACAATAGCAAAAACATGGAACCAGCTGTTCTGTCCATGGAAATGTGGTATACATGCATGATGAAATATTATGCAACCATAAAGAAAAACAAATTTATGGACTTCGCAGCAAATTGGATAAATTTAGAACCTACAATACTCAATAATCTATCACAGAAACAAAGATCTGAGTGCCACATGCACTCACTTATAAGTGGACCCTGAAAATTTATCATAATACTACAAGAAAGGGATTGTCAGTAGTGGGACACTGCCAAGGGAGGAGGGGAACATAACATTAATAAGGGTACCAGATCTCAAATCAGGCAAAGTAGGGACCAAAAGGAAGCCCAAACTTTAACTGTATGGTGACCACTCATGTACCTAATCCTGAATTGTATCCTACATCTTCAAAATTAAAAAAATTTTTAAAAAAGAAATACCATGTGATCCAGCAATTCCATTTCTGGGTTTACATTCAAAATAGTTGAAAGTAGAAATATTTTCTTAACCATATTCATAGTAGCCTAATTCACAATAGCTAAATAGTGAAAGCAATCCAAGTTTTAACAGATGAGTGGATAAGCACAATGTGGAATATACAGGCAGTGGAATAATATTAAACCTTAAAAGGGAAGAAAATTCTCCAATACACATCATGAATGAATGTTGAAGATATTGTATTAAGTAACATGTCTCAATTATAAAGAGACAAGTGTGATTCCACTGATATGTTTTGTTTAGAGTAATCACAATTATCAAGAAAGAAAGTAGAATGATGGTAATCAGGAACTTGGAGGAGGTACGAATGTTGAGTTATTGCTTAGTGGATGTAGAGTTTCAGTTGTGCAAGGTGAAAAGGGTTAGAATGATGAATGGTGGGGACAGTTGCACAACATTATGAATGTACTGTTTTCCACAATACATATCATTTTACATTTACCAACAATGATAAAGGGTTCTAATTTCCACATTCTTGTCAACACTTGTTATTTTCTTTTTAAAAAAATATTATCCATCCTAACAGGCATGAGATGGGATCTCAGTGAAGTTCTGCATTTCCCTAATTATTAGTAATATTGAACATTTTAATGTGTTTATTGGACATTTGCATATCTTCTTTGGATAAATGTCTGTTCAGGTCCATTGCCTATTTTTGAATTGAGGTGTTTTCTCTTTTGTTGTTGAATGTTAGGAATTTGCTTTGATGCATTCTGAATATCAAAGAACTAGATGCTAGACCTAAAACTATAAAATTCTTAAAAGAAAACAGAGCAAAAGCTTCATAACATTGAGTTGGGCGGTGACGTCTTGGTTATGACACCAACGTCACAGGCAGCAAACAAACAAGCAAACAAAAAATAGACAAATTGGGCTTCATGGAAGTTATTTAAAATTGTGCATCAAAAATTATTATCCATAGAATAAGAAGACAATTCATAGAATGTGAGAAAATATTTCCAAATCCTGCATGTGATAAGTGATTAAAACATTCTCTGTTTTTTGTTAACTTCGTGAGATAGAAGGTCATAAATATTTGCAAAAACTCATTTTTCATTCTCCATCAATCAACACAATCTTGAACATGTAGAAAAGGCCAAATAATACCTGGATTGAATTATATAAAGATTAATGTGTGCTATAGGGACTGAGAATAATGACTTCTATAATTTTAGCTTCAAGATTAAATAGTTTCCAAATACCTAATGAATGAGTCACTTAGTAAAAAATTCCTCAACTGAAAATATTTCTGGAATGTGTATATTTTATTTCGTGTAAGAAATCTGTCTGCATTTCACACACGTTAGATAGGGCCTTACTCCTCCTCTCTGCTAACCTGCAGAAATACATCCAGCATCTCATCAAGATTCCTCCTTGTCAAATCTTAATCAGTCAGAGGGATTGACTACCTTTGAAATGTGTGGAATTTTTGATCTACAATTTTAATTTTCCTTTCCTAATAAAAACATGTGATTTTTTTCCTATTAGTTAAATATCAGAGCCACAATTTAGAAACTTGTAGCTTAGCTAAAAACTTGCATTTTATAAAAAAGCAATCAGAATTAAGTATTTTGAAATAATTTTTTAATTAAAAAACTCAAGGGGAGAAGTGGCAAGATGGCGACGGGGCAACCCGGTCTCTGAAGCCCTCTGCAAAGGAGATCTGCAGTGGGTCTCTGACTCTCGCCCCGGGGGGCTGTGGACCCCAACATCACAGCCTGTTCTTCATACGGAGCTCAGCCATTGCCACCGCTGAGACATTGCAACGGACTGGACAGTCAACGTGGCACAAACAGTGCTGCCACCGCAGCCCCTCCCCCTGCCGCCGCTGCCGCTGCTGCCGCAGCCTCTGTGATAGCCATAGCACATCACACCACCCAGGCCGAGGCAATCCACATCAAACCCCTTCAGGGAAGATCTGCTGGGATCGCTGCCACCACTCCTGCGTCCGAGACTATCCTACCCACCAGCGTAGGGCTCCTGTTGCCTGCTCAGAGGCAGGGAGCCATCTTGCTCCTGTCCGGCCCCACCCACTCTGGGGCAAGCAGCTGAGATCGCACCACCTGCTGGCGATTCAAGGTAACAACACCAAAACAGGAGAAACAAGCTTGATAAAGACATAGACCAGAGTGCTGAACAGAGAGTAATCTGAACTGTCCTTCACAGCAGATCAGGGGCAACTGACCCTAACTGCAAACTAATTTACCAGCTTGAAAAGAAAACTAGAAATCACACCTGAAAGGACATTGGACTTAAATGAAATGTCTCAGGGTGTGCTACATTGATTCTATTAGTTTAATGAGTTAATTCTATTCCTACTGTATTGTTCCTTTTTTCTTTTTTCCTTTTCCTTTTCCTTCTCTTTTCTTCTCTCTGTAAACCATATCTTTGTATAGAGGAACAGCACACTAACAAGGTGGTTGGTTAGCTTGTATGTTAGCATCACTATATGTTTTATTTTTATTTTTTATTTTTTGTATGAGAGTTGGTTCATCTGTAGCTGTGGTCTATCATTTTTATCTGTTTCAATATAGGCCTCTCTCTCTATTTGTTGGCACACTCGTTTGTTTCCCCCCTTACTCCTCTATCTCTCCACTCCCCTCTTCAACCCACTATCTGCTCCATTCTCTCCCCCCTGCTAACCACATTTTATTTCAGGGAGTAAACCTACAGCCCCACTGCACAGATAGATTCCAGGGCAGTGGGAAGTGGGTTCCACATTATCCACACACCTGTCAGCGAACACCAGGACCTGCAGACAGATTTTGAATCACAGCTCTCCCCTTAAGTAAATCTCAAAACTGCAGAAAGGACCATCTCCAACACACAGTGCAACTCCAGAATTGAACAAAGTAAGAGGACATACATAAAGAATAGGAGATTGAACAAACAGAAGTAAAACCAATCCCTTTACCCCTGAATAACAGAATTAAAGAAGACGGTGATGTGGAGGGAAGGAAAAAGTAGGGAGGGGGAAAACCGCACAAATAAAGAAAAACCAAATGAAGAATATAAGTCTTACACAGACCCCTGGGAAATCAGATACTGAGAAAACAGATTCTGGAACACAAACAATGAAGAGCCCCAGAATGACTGGTTACATGCAACAAACCCAGACATCAAGACATTAATGGAGAGAATTAAAAAAATTGAGGAGAGACAAGAGGAAAATAGGAAGAAGCTGATGTCAGAAATGACAGCAGTAAAGAATATTGTGATGGAAATGAACAACAGACTAATAAGCATGGAAAGCAGAATCAGCCAAGCAGAAGAAAGAATCTCAGAGCTCGAAGACCAAAACACAGAACTAACCCAAACTATGAAAAGCATAGAAAAGAAGCTCAAAAAGACAGAATAAAATCTGCAAGAGATTAATGATCACTTCAAGAGACCAAACCTAAGAGTAACTGGGCTTCCTGAGGCAAAGAGAGAAACAGAAGCCACACTGAAACAAACATTTCATGAAATCATTCAAGAAAACTTCCCTCATCTTATTAAGGATGAAAAATTCAAACACAAGAGATTCAGAGAACCCCTGCAAGAAAATAAATGAGAAGACCAACTCCCAAACACATAATAATTCACCTAAACAAAGTACCTATAAAAAGAAAAATCCTAAAGGCAGCAAGAGAAAAAGGCCAGACTACCTACCAGGGAAAACCAATTAGAATAGCAGCAGATTTATCCACAGAAACCCTTCAGACCAGGAGAGCCTGGAGCCCTATCTTCAAAGTTCTAAAAGAGAAACAATTTCAACCAAGAATAACCTATCCTGCCAAACTAAGCTTCATTAGTGAGGCAGAATTGAAATCTTTTCCAGATATCCAATCCCTAAGAATCTATGCTGCCACCAGACCACCTCTACAAGAAACACTTAAGAAAGTACTGAACACAGAAGAAAAAGAAAAAAGAACAACAGCATTCTTCACAAGAGTACAGGCAAAAGATTAAAAACACACATGAACCAACTCCACAACCCAAAGAAAGACAACAAACAAACAGGAACAACTCTGTAAGAACCTTATGACAGGGATCAACTCTTGCATTTCAATTATTAGCCTAAATGTGAATGGACTAAATGCACAACTGAAAAGACATAGAATGGCAAAATGGATAAAATATCATCAGGCAACAATCTATTGCCTTCAAGAGACTCACTAGAAAGGACACCCACAGACTCAAAGTAAGAGGATGGGAAACAAACTTTCAGGCAAATGGAATACAAAAGAAAGGAGGAGTAGCGATCTTAATTTCAGACAAAATACTCTTCAAGCTATTAAAAATCAAAAAAGATACAGAAGGCCACTACATAATGATAAAAGGCTCAATTCATCAACAAGAAATATCTATCCTAAACATATATGCACCCGACATAGGTGCGCCAACTTTCAAAAAGCAACTTCTAGGAAAACTAAAGAAAGATATTGACTCTAACACCATCATAACTGGGGACTTAAATACCTCACTCACAGATCATCAGGGCAAAAAATCAGCAAGGAGATCCAGAACCTATATGTGACTTTGGACCAAATGGACTTAATTGATACCTACAGAACACTCCATCCAAAGACCACAGAATACACATTCTACTCATCACCACATGGAACATATTCTAAGATCGACCACATACTCGGTCATAAATCAAGCATAAGCAAATTTAAAAGGAGCGAAATTATACCAAGCACCTTCTCGGACCACAGTGGAATAAAAATAAACATTGACACCAACAAAGTCCTCCCAAAACTCACAAAGACATGGACACTAAACAGCATGATGCTAAACAACTCCTGGGTCAACGACGAAATCAAAACAGGGATCAAAAGATACCTGGAAACAAATGAAAATGAAGAAACATCTTACCAAAATCTCTGTGATGCCCTGAAAGCTGTAGTAAGAGGGGAATTTATATCCCTTCAAATACACATTAAGAAAATGGAAGGAACAGAAATTCACAACCTAACAAGCCACCTAAAGAAGCTGGAAAAGCAAGACCATAAAAACCCTAATTTCAGCAGAAGAATCCAGATCACCAAAATAAAAGCCCAAATCTAGGATATAGAAGACAAAAAGATAATACAAAAAATCGATGAAACAAAAAGTTGGTTCTTCGAAAGGATAAACAAGATTGATGGTCCCCTAGCTAGACTGACCAAGAAAAAAATGAGAAAAAACCCAAATAAGCACAATCAGAAACACAAAAGATGAAGTCACATCTGACCCTGAAGAAATACAAAAGATCATTAGAGACTACTACGTACATTTGTATGGAAACAAACTTGAAAACCTTAAGGAAATGGAGGACTTTCGGACATCACACAACCTACCAAGGTTGGAACAAGAAGAAATTGAGACCCTAAATAGACCAATAACAATCAAGGAAATCGACTACATAATAAGAAAACTTCCTACAAAAAAAAGCCCTGGTCCAGATGACTTTCCAGCAGAATTCTACAAGACATTCAAGGAGGAACTGATACCTATCCTACTGAAGGTATTCCAGGCGATTGAAAAAGATGGAACTCTCCCAAAATCATTTTACGAAGCCAACATCACATTGATACCCAAGCCAGGTAAAGATCCAACAAAGAAAGAGAACTATAAGCCAATATCTTTGATGAACATTGATGCTAAAATTCTCAACAAGATCCTAGCAAACCGAATTCAGCAATACATCTCAAAAATCATCCACTATGACCAAGTAGGCTTCATTCCTGGGATGCAAGGCTGGTTCAACATTCGTAAAACCATAAATGTAATTGAATACATCAACAGATGTCAAAACAAAAACCACACGATCATGTTATTAGATGCAGAAAAAGCTTTTGATAGCATCCAGCACCGCTTCTTGATAGAAACCCTTGAACATCTAGGCATACGGGGAACATACCTCAAAATAGTAAAAGCCATCTATGAGAAACCCACAGCCAGCATACTACTAAATGGACAAAAATTGGAACCAATTCCCCTGAAAACTGGAACTAGACAAGGATGCCCACTCTCACACTTCCTGTTCAACATAGTATTGGAAGTACTGGCTAGAGAAAACAGAGAAGAGGAGGCAATCAGAGGTATTCAAATAGGAAAAGAGGAAGTCAAGTTATCTGTCTATGCAGATGATATGATTGAGTACCTTGAAAACCCAAGAGAATCTGTCAAAAGCCTCCATACATTGTTAAAGGTCTTTGGCAAAGTCTCAGGATACACAATAAATGTACAAAAGACAATCACATTTCTCTACACCAATAATAAACAAACAAAAACCCAAATAAAAAATACAATTCCATTCACAATAGCCACACAAAAAATGAAATACCTTGGCATCTTCCTAACCAGAGACATGAAAGACCTTTACAATGAAAATTACAAAACACTGCTCAAAGAAATCAAAACTGACATGAACAAGTGGAAAAATATCCCATGCTCATGGATTGGAAGAATCAACATTGTGAAGATGTCCATCTTACCTAAGGCAATCTACACATTCAATGCAATACTCATTAAATTACCAATACCATTCTTCTCAGACCTAGAAAAAACAGCACAGGAATTCATATGGAAACACAAACGTCCAAGAATAGCCAGAACAATCCTCAGCAAAAAAAACAAAGCAGGTGATATCACAATACCAGACTTCAAACTTTACTATAAAGCTACAATCATCAAAACAGCTTGGTATTGGTACAGGAACAGGCATATAGATCAATGGAACAGAATTGAGATTCCAGAAGCAAAACCTCAATTTCTCAACCAACTCATCTTCGACAAAGCCCCCACCACCTACCACTGGGGAGAGGAGAACCTATTCAGTAAATGGTGCTGGGAAAACTGGCTGACCACATGCAGAAGATTGAAACAGGACCCCTATCTATCCACATGCACAAAGGTTAACTCCAAATGGATCAGAGACCTCAATGTAAAACCTCAAACCATAAGAACCTTAGAAAAGGAAGGAAATACCCTCATGGAAATCGGAACTGGCATCCAATTCCTGTACAAAACCCAAAACCCACAGGTCGTAAGAGAGAAGATAGACAAGTGGGACCTTATTAAACTGACAAGCTTCTGCAAAGCCAAAGAAACCATCAAGAGAGCAGAGAGACAGCCTACAGACTGGGAAAAAGTATTTGCCAACTCTAGGTCTGAGAAAGGCTTAACATCCTGGATCTGCAAGGAACTGAAATGTGCCGAAAAGAAGAAAACAAACAACCCCATTATAAAATGGGTAAAAGATATGAACAGACACTTCACAAAAGAAGACATCCGAGCAGCCAACAAACACATGAAGAAATGCTCAACCTCACTAATTATCAGGGAGATGCAAATCAAAACCACACTGAGATACCACCTAACTCCAGTCAGAATGGCAATTATCAATAACAAAAAATAACAGCTGCTGGAGAGGGTATGGTGAAAAGGGAACATTTCTACACTGGTGGTGGGAGTGTAAACTAGTTCAACCTCTGTGGAAAGGAGTGTGGCAATTCCTAAAAGCTCTAAAAATTGACCCTCCATATGATCCCGCAATACCCCTCCTGGGAATATACCCTGAAGAACTCAAATCACTCTATAAAAAAGATACCTGCACACGTATGTTTATCGCAGCATTGTTCACAATAGCAAGAACCTGGAAACAACCATGCTGCCCACCAAAAGAGGACTGGATTAAAAAAATGTGGTACATATACACGATGGAATACTACACAGCCATAAAAAAGTACAAAATCATGAATTTCGCAGCAACCTGGATGGAACTAGAGTCTATAATACTGAGTGACCTCTCACAGAAACAAAGATCCGAGTATCACATGTTCTCACTCATATAATGGACCTTGAACATCCAATGTAATACTATAAGAAAATGAGTGACGGTACTGGGAAACTATGGGGGGGAAGGGGGATGGGATTAACAGTAGCAAATATCTGTCTGGGGATGGGAAAACACCTCTTATCAACAGGGTGCCAGAATGAGACGTAATTGTACACCTAACCCTTAACTGTACCCCCAAAACCATAATAAAAAATATTGATTAATTAAAAAAAATACTCAAAACAAATCACTGTAATACTATTGTTGAAAAGTACATTATTTTTATTTACAATCTGGTTTTACTGGGAGAAAAAGATTTTTCTTTTCATCTTCTTGGGAATTCTATTTTTGTCAAAACTTAGTTATTACAATAAGGGGAGATAATAGAAATTGCAATATTTCATAAACTAATATGAAGTTAGTTTGATAAAGTGCTGTTTTACTACCTATTCAAAACTATGGACTTAAAATTTAACTGGACAGTAAATGTGAAAGAAAAAATCAAATCATGAAATGTTTATAGAACTTAAATGAGTGAAATTTTTTTTTGTATTGGGCAAGTTTCTGTTATTGATCTGTTAGTAATATGCGGGTTTAAAAATCATTTCTTGCTTTAGTACTAGATCTTGAAATATGTCAAACACCTTCCTCACTTGAGAGATACTTCACCTCTAGTTTGAAAAAAATTCTATCATTAATATTTTCTGACTTCACTGAAAGTATTTGAGGAATCATGAGAAAATCCTGTAAAATGACACCACCACTATCAACAATAATAAATACCTAATAGGGATCATTTCTTTTAATGACATTTCTTATTCTTCTGAAAGAAAAAATGACAAAAGTCAAATGTTATAGAATGTAAACAAGGAAAAATGTAACATTTTTATTTTAACTTTGACTGGAGCAAAGACTGGGCACTCAAATACACTGACCTATGCCAAATATTAATTCTATTGAGATATTTTAGCATGCCAAGCATCAATTCTTCTGAGAATTGCTATTGAATCAGCAACTTAGACTTACATTACATATTATCAACACCATAATTTAATTTTATCATAATATTATTCAAACAAATTTATTTTGGGGATCTCATATACAAACCAATATGTTTGCAATAAGTGGAATGTTTTCGCTGCCAACCAGTTTATCAATAACAAAGGTAAAACATCATTTGGCTATTGACTTTGACCTGAGACTATGGCATTTCTCAAATTTGGACTTATCAAAATTTCCAAAAATTTTAGTTTGGTTATCCTTCCTTTCTGAAAACACATTAAAAACAAAGAGAATATTCAAGTAGAGAAAAGAGGCTAGAGTTATAGTTGACATGTCATTCTTTAGGAAACCAAACATAGTGACTCTAGGGTTTTTCCATATGACCATGAATAAAAAAACAAATATATTTTTGTCTTTGGAATTCTATCAGTGTCAGTCCCATAAATATTGTTGTCAAGATGAGAGGATTTTTTTACATTGTACATTTTTTGGATGGAAAGATTTTATTTTAATGCAGATGGTTCCGCTTTTTCAAACTGGTATAACTCCCCTATGGCTTAAATTATGGACTTTGATTAATTATTATTATTGAATTATATGACAAAGTATAAGATACATAAATGCTGTACTCTTACAAATAAATTATACATGTACACAAAATAATAGAAAATTTTAATAAAATCTCATTTAACCTTTACCCAATTTCACAGCATTTTCAATATTTTTCCAAATCTGATGTAGATGTTGTGACATCTACAACGCATCCTACTTTTTTCCTAGAGTTTATTGAAGCAACTCTCAGTTCTCATGCCATTTTACCTATAATAACTCCAATATACATATCTACTGATAAATGTATTTCCCCCTAATCCATCATGTGATTATCACACCTCACCAAAATGAAAAAATTTCTCAATATCATTCAATACCAGTCCTTATTCAAATTTCCAAGCTGTCACAAAAATGTCTGTTCACAGTTGATTTGTTTAAATCATAAATCCAAAAATTTCCCTATGTCTGTATATTGCTTTATCATGTTATGTTTCTTTAGTCTTGTAATTATTTTTATCAGTGACTCTCTCTCTTTGATTTTTATATTATTGATTTTGGGGGGAAAATAGTTATAAATTATGTATTTGGTTGATTCCTTTTTTGTGATTTCATTTAACTTGTCCCTCTAACTCACACAAGTTCAACGTGGGTGATATATACCCACAAGAAGAAAAATCCAAAGGACCACAGTACCAGGGTAGATGTGTTATACAGAGAGAGTATTAACATTTTATGGGTGAGGCAAATAGGAAAAATGCCTAAAATGCCAGGGTAGGGGTATAATGGTGAAAAAGTTGAGAAAAACATTCTAACTTCTAATTTCTATAAGATGGTAGTAAGATTTAGATATTAAATTAGATTCATTAATTTGGAAGGAAATCGATTAATAAGTGACACTTTGCACTCTACCATGTCCTTATGTTATATAATATCCAGACTTCCTGCTTTTAGTGATGACAAGACTAAGCAGTAAATTCCAGATTTTTAGTTTTTACCAAGTACCCCACGAATTTTTGACCTAATGGATTCACCATTCATTGATAATCAAGTCTTACCTCTGTTGTTTCATTAAGGATCAAGAAATAACAATTTTCTGCTTCAATCTTTCCTTTTGCATTTGTTAATCAAGTTCTTTCATAAAGAAGAACTTTCCCACATTGACTATTTGGCTACCCTGAAATACAATAAGGAGAAGAAAGGCCAAATGCTTAACTCTCTTTAGTTATGAACATTATAAGGATAAGTTTATATACTATTAACTTCTAATGGGAACCAATGAGATATTTGAAAATGTTTTTGGTAAATTAGGCATTCATTCATTTTTAATGTATTGTGTTTCAATTTTAGTCATTTTTACGATATCTTATTTTAGACCAGAAGAAACCTCTTCAGATGGCTTTGTGTCCTTTTAACCTGACACCTTTCGTCTTTTGCTGTCTGGAACAAATTGTCTCAAACTCAGTTTATACATCTCCTGCTCAAGGCCTGCAATTTTCCAAGGAATCTTGGTTCTTTTCAATGGGAGATATTTGAAAACTTTAACCTGGCCACTATGGGTGTTTTATAGATGATTTTGTTGACTTCTCTACCTTTTCCTTGCCATAACCAGAAAATACAATATTTTCCAAAGCATAAAAACAAATCAGAAGTAGATGCAAATATTTTCAGTTCAAGTTATAGATCAGTTTTTGGTTAACTTCTTTGATTTTATAACTATGTTTTTTATTACTCAAAAATATTGAGTCCGAAGGGATATTACCATAATCATTCATTTTTCCTATCCATTTCTATGTATAAACTATCTTCTAACAGTTTCAAAATAACAAATATTATTATAATTAATAATATATCAAACAAATGCCATTAGCATATCTTTGATTCTTCATAAATTAGTCTTTATAAGGGATGTGCAAACAAAATACTAATTTAATGTCAATTACAGTAGTTCCCTTCTTTATATAGTAAAAAAGCAACATTATATGTAGTTCACTTCATTTGTTATAGTTTGTTTTCATTTTGAGGAATTCCTTTCACTTTACTTTTTTATTTTTATTATTTATTTATTTATTTTTGAGTTGGAGTCTCACTCTGTTGCCCAGACTCTAGTGCAGTGGCCGCTCTCAGCCACCACAGCCTCGACCTGCTGGGCTCTGGCAATCCTTCTGCCTTAGCCTTCCAAGTAGCTGGAACTACAGGTGTGCGCTACCATGCCTGGTTAATTTTTTAAAATTTATTGTAGAGATGAGGTCTCGCTAAGTTGCCCAGGCTGGTCACTTTACTTTTTTAAAAAGTATGCTGAACATTTAAATGGCTTCAAACTCAAAACTATGTAACAAAGCGCTTTCACAGATGTCTTGATTCTTCACCTCTCTTATCCTCTTTCTCATCTTCTTTCATAGGTAATTATTTTGACTAGTTTGTAGTTTATTCATCTCTTGTTTCTTTTTGAGAATATAAGCAAATATGTATATATATATTCATATGTCTTTCACTGTCTTACACAAAATATAGCATATAAAAACTGTTTTGCCTTTTCCCTTAATTTATCCTGAAAATCACACTATATCACTATATAGATATAAATATGTGCATAATGCTTATATATACGTACATATATATGCAGGTATATACACAAACACACACATATATATGTGTGCAATTGCCAAATTGCCAATAAGTGTTATACTATTTCATCTTCCCATCAACAATGTGTAAGTGCCTACTTCTTGGCCTCACTGACAGAGTTTATTGTAAAATTTATATTATTTTTGTCAATCTGGTAAGTGAGAAATGATATCTTAGTGTAATTTTAATTTGCATATATCTTATTATACAGAGAATGAGCAACTTTTCATATGTTAGAGGGCCATTTGCATTTATTTTTCTGTCATTTATCTATTCATATCTTTTGCCCATTTTCTACTGAGATTTTGGCTTTTGTTTTGTTTTTTCTTAACAAGATATGCTAAAACTTTCAACCCTATATTGGACCCTAATGACTTTGGGCAAGTTATCTTCTCCACTTCCAGTAAAAATGATGGTGGTCGTTGAGAATATGCACACTGTTTATCAAGTTGAGAGTTAAATTCGCAATAAAGTAAATCATCTCAGTTTTGTAATTACTTGTTTGTAGTTGCAGTTGTGCTATGTCATCTTCAAACCATTTCATCTACTTTAGCAGTGAAAAAAATTGTGAAAATAGAAACCTAGGTGAATCAGACAGGGAAAAAACTGATCATACTTGTATACAGTATATTATGTTTTCACTATTGGAATAGCCTTCCCCATGGAAGTGAGGAAAAGCCATCATCACCCTCATTTCACATAGAACATTCACGTGTAAAAGCTAATTTGTAAATGTGACTCACTTGGGAAATACAGTGCAACTGTAACATAAAATAAGAATGCGTATTTTGATTACTTGATACAGGAAACCCAGAACTAAGGACCTAAGTTAAATATTTCCTTAATTGTAATTACAGTTTCCCAAGTACAATGCTGTTTATTAGTAACTCCACTTTTTTGTTACAACAAAGCCAGACTTTACCTTTTCCCTTACCTTATTAGGACACAAATTACTAGACTTCTGACCTCTAACCAATTGAATCCATTAGCATAGCTATGTCCAAGAGCGAGCATACCAAAAAGATGGAAAGGAAAACAAAATTAACTGAAGCTGAGAAAAAGCTCTACCATGTCAGCTAAGGGAAAGAATCAGTGGGCCTGTTTTAAATCCAAGTCTAAATCAGAATTCTAGAATAGACCCATTTCACCCCCCCCACCCAAAATGGAAAAGATGATAATTAACATCTTTGTATCTTAGATACAATGAATTCCAAATTATTTTGTATTTTGTTTTCCCACTTTGACTGTTGTTGCAAATTGACCCAAGCTAATTTAGTTATGCAAACTTATTAGGTTCTTTTTAGTAGATCTTGGAAGCCACAGGAAATTCAAGGTAGAGAAAGGCTAACTGGTCCTCACAACTTGCTACTGGGTTTAAAATGATGGAAACATATGTAGATATTTATTAATTTAAAAAATCACAAAATGGTCATATAGTCATTTCTACAAGTTTGATATTGTCTTCTCTGAAAACTCTTGCATAAAAAACTTACCTAAGGCAAATGCAATACTATTCTAGTAGCCAAATTTCACATGACCAAGAATCCTCTGATCCAGCAGCTCACAAGAAAGCTTAGGGAGAAATCCACTTTGCCACCCCTAAGGGTATAAGCCAGGATCCATGGACTTTTATTCTTTGCCCATGCAATGATAGAGAAGGATCTACAGCATTTTAGAGAATGCATATGTATTGAATAGACTACTTTCACCATACCTTTAAAATATCCTTTATTCTACTTAACAGGCCACTAGAATCACCAGTTAAAATTCGTTTATCCTTTAGGCTCTGCAAAAATGAACAGAGCTTCTGTGGTCTTAATGAAAGATAAAGATAACCAAAAAACATTTAATAGCTACCTCTCTGTTGAATGCTCTTCTTGGTAACCCCTCCCATGGTGTGAGATTTCCTGATTAGGCAACTGCTAGTCCCTAGAAAATAGTTTAAGTGTTATTTCAGACTCCTTATGCTGAACTATTTTAAACTATATAGCAGATATTATAATTATTGTATAAGAAAGATAAGGTAATGATTCTTTTATTCATTGTTCTTTTTTAATTTTTTAAATTAATTAATTAATTATTTTTTTTGAGACAGGGTCTCACTCTGTTATCACCCAGGTTAGAGTGCAGTGGTGCTATCACAGCTCACTGTAACCTAGAACTCCTGGGCTCAAACGATTCTTTCACTTCAGCTTCCTGAGTAGCTGGAAATACAGGCTTGTACCACCACACTGGTCTAATTTTTAAAAAGTTTTTTAGAGGCTAGGTGCCCTTATGTTGCCCAGGCTGGTCTCAAACTCCTGGCTTCAATTGATCCTTCTGTTTCAACCTCCCAAAGCACTGGTATTACAGGCCTGGCCTCTGGCACGACATTCAGCCTCAATAGTAATATATTTATCTTGAGAATAAATGATCAAATTTTATAGTAATACTTTTATCTTGATAATAAAAATGTGCAAAGAATTCCAAAGTTTACTTACATAGGACTCTACTACAGTTTATTGCCCACACTAATTTTCTCTCATGACGACTTTCTGATTACTAACAAACACACATGAAAATGCAATAAGTCTTCAAACACTACTTAAAAGAAGTACTTTTCGAGGAGTATAAACAAAAATTCAACCTGTCTTGTCTCAAAATAAGACCAGCATCCCATTTCTTTAGCCCCATAGGTGCAACAGCTCCAAGTAAGTGTGTTTATATGTGCTGAGGTCAAGAAAGGCTGTAGACATGAAGAGAGTATGAGAGCCCTTTGGAAATCGTGCTTTAGGCTTTGCCTGAGAATATTTCATTGCTTCTATTAGTTTTTCTGCTCAACTGTCCTTCAAGCTGTGTCTGAAGATTTTTAAAGTGTAGGGTGGTTGTTAAAGGACAAAGACTAAAGTGTTCTGTGGGAATAACCAGTTGAAGTTGACCAAGATTATAAAGTAATTTGCAAAGCTATTTGCTCCTATACAGAGCTTTTAAGTGTTAGAATATCATGCCACTACAAAATAATTATCTAAAATGAGGTAATATGCTGTATTGCACTGTACAGGCTATAAGCAATTATGGAGGGATATACTTTCTTCACTTGTATTAATAAGGCTGAGCAGAATATAAAGAAATAAAAGCCTGGAGTATATAACAACTCCTGAGGCAAATTGAAAGAAATTATGAAAGAATTCATTGTACTATTGAAACAAAGCAAAATGAAATGCATTGTGACAACATGATATAAATCACAAGATAATATCATATTTTAATAACCAATGCTGAACAGAAGAGAGACTTCTGTGTTGATTTACTATGTAGGAAATGTGACATGACAGAAGCCCCTTCACCAGCCAAATCTTTACATACTAGTCCTGTCAGTTACATTCTCCTTTCAAGTATGGGACTGAGAAGTCATCCTAAGCAGACAGACATGGACTGAAAAAAGTTTGGCCAGCGATTCTTCTTATGCGACTCTGTTCCACTGAGTTAATGCTCTGATCCTCTACTACCCTAAAATAAAACCCCAGGCCTAGTTTTTTTACTCAGCTATATAAGCCTACAGCTAATTACCATGTGACAAAACAAGACTGCAGAAAGTCTAATGTATTAGCAATAACTTGTGTCTAACAATATAATTGCATCTGGAATAATGAAATGCTCATTTTAGTATCAAAATTAATAATGTCATATCAATGCCATTAATAATTAAGGATTCTTTTTATAACATTGCATCATTAATAACAACTGCATTATGAACAATTCTATTAATATCAACAATAATAAAATAATATCATATTGCCTTGCTATAGTTACAATTTTGCAAGTATAATGAAATGCTGTACACATAACGGACTAGACCCTGCTGTGTCCAAGGTAAGCAGTTTTGGAAATATATGACTCTTTTAGATAAATGAAGTATCTTTTGTGTTTTCCTGTACAGTAATATGTGGACAGAAAAATCTATCATTAAATATTCAGAAAACACAGGAAATTCTGTTTAACATTACCCAATTCTATGTTGATGGGGAAAGTTGGATGAGATTGGGGCAGTGCATAATCACAGTTATTGCATAAGTTAGTGTTACTGTACTTCTCTGGAGATAGATTCACAGATTTATGTTTTGTTTCATAACTTAAGCATATGTTACATATAACATTTTAGTGCATCTAATGTCAAATTATATGTTTATAGTCCATCTTTCTGTTTTCCTAGGGACCAAAATCCCAGCTACTTAATACAAGTGTTAATACAAGTGATTTTCTATTTATCCAAGTGTTATCTACTTTAGCAATGTATTCTAAACCATAAAGATACTTCTAGATTTGGTACAAGCAAACTATAGTCTGTAGGCCAAATTCAGTTCACAGCATGTTTTTCTAAATAAAGTTATATTGGAATATACTCACATTCATTTGTTTATGCATTACCCATGGCTGATTTCACCCTACTACAACAGAGCTGAGTAGTAGCAACATGGGCCAGATGGTCCACACAGCTGACCCATTTACTATATGACTCTTTACAGAAAGACTGTGTTGACTGCTTTTCCAGATAATAGAAAATATTTTTGACTTTTCCAAAACCAAGATAAGGAAAATAAAAAGAGAGAGAGAAATAAATCAATAACATATAATTAAAAATACTCATGTTCATATTTTATATTTCACCATGAAATTAGAGCAGCAAGATGCATGTTGATGTTTGTTTTGTTGTATAAATGAATATAAATCTATAATCTTAAGGTTAATTCTGGAAACAGAGATGGATTTCTATGAATCCTTGTTAAAGCAAAAAAAAAAGGGCAAATTTTATTTTAGAATTGGAAAGGATATATCTTGAAATAATAGTAAGTTATTCTTGTCAATGTTTGTGTCAATATTTTTTCATTCTTATTCATCAATAATAAACATGAAGATAAAATAAAATATTCAGTATTTTCTAAGTCTATTTTGTAAATTTTTATTATTAAAAAAACTTCAAATGTAAACAAAACTAGACAGAGGAGCAAACTAAGCCCTGATATACCCTTTTCCAGCCTTTTGCTAGAATTCATGACCAATGTCATTTTATCTATAATACAACCTTTGTCTTCTCCCATATTATTTTTTAAAATTCATACAATTTAATCTTTAAATATTACAGTATCTTTAAAAATTGAGAACTTTTTATTTACCATAATTATAATTTCAAACATACCTCAAATTAACAATAATTTCTTAATATTTTAATGTACAGAGTTTGTGTTCAAATTGTCTCATAACTTACATCTTTTTCTTTTTCTTTTTCCTTTTTTGAGTTGAAGTCTCACTCTGTCACCCAGATTGGAGTGCAGAGGCATGCTCACGGCAGCCTCGACCAGCTGGGCTCAGGTGAACCTTCCACCTCAACCTTCCCAGTAACTGGAAATACAGGCATGCGCTACCATGCCTGGCTAATTTTGTATTTATTGTAGAGATGAGATCGCACCAAGTTGCCCAGGCTGGTCTCGAACCCCTGGGCTCAGGCAATCCTCTCACCTCGGCCTCCCAAAGTGCTGAGATTATAGGTATGAGTCACCACGCCTAGCCTCTTTTTCTTTTTTATATACAGTTTATTGTTTAAATCAGGACCCAAATACACATTTCTGTATCTAGTTTGGAGGTCCACAAGGCATGTTCTTATCTTGCTTTTCATTTAGATATTTTTTAGCATAAACTAATTACAGGGATAAAGAGGAGGACAATTGGCACAACACAAAAATTCTGCAGTGGTAAAGGTTAGGAAGCAGCAGTGTGGCATGACTGAGTGTTCTCAGGCATCCAGTTCTCTACCTCATACCCACTCTGAAGATTCACACCACAAAATGGCAATCCATACACATATGCAGCTCCCCACACTGCTTCCTTCTAAGAGCTTAAAGTGACCTCAAATTAGAGGCATCCACTGGTAGCCAATCACCAAGGAGGAAATATCAACAAATCTTCTGTGGTATCTGAGGTTCTCATCTCTGAGCTCAAATTTAAATGGGATAAGGACTAAAGCCTCTGATCCTTCCTTAAAGCACCACCAGGAACAGGAATTCACAGGCCAAAATAGCTACATAACCAGAGAATACAAATACCTCAAAAATAAAACAGGGCAAGAAAAGGGATAGGATGTAGCATCTGAAGCAGAATTATCCAAACAGGTAAACCAATAATGTAAAAGAAGCATCTTCAGTTTTTTGGAAGAGCTTACATACTGTTTTCAATAGTAGCTACAATGCTTTGTGTCACTACTAATAGTGTACAAAGGTTCCAATTTCTTCATATCCTTGCCAACATCTATCTTTTTTGTTTCAGTAATAGACATCCTAGCAGGTTTAAGATTATATCTCATTACAATTTCATTTGTATTTCCCTGATGATTAGTGACATTTGTCATCTTTTCATATTCCTGTTGGACATTGGTATGTCTTCTTTGAAGAAATGTCTATTCAGGTCCTTTTGTCTATTTTATAATTTGATTATTAGATTTTTAGCTACTTATGTATTTTATAAATTAATCTCTTACTAGATATATGGTCTGCAAATATTTTACCCTCTTCCACAAGTTGTCTTTTCATTCTATCAGTTGTTTTCTTTGTTACAAAAGCTTTTTAGTTTAATGTGGTTCCACTTGTCTGTTTTTACTTTTCTTACCTGTGCTTTTGGCGTCGTATCTATGAAGTCAACACAAGATCAGTGTCGTGTAGATATTTCCTCATGTTGTCTTCCAGGAGTTTTGTAGTTTCAGGTCTTGCATTGAACTTTTTAATCCATTTTGAGCTGATATTTTTGTATGATGTAAGATAAAAGTATACCGTCATTCCTTTGCATGCGGATATTCAGTCTGTTCTACATCATTTCTTGAAGAGACTATTCTTTCCACATAATATTTTCTTTACACCTTTGCTGAAGATGAGTTGAGTTTATGTGTGTCGAATATTTCTGTGCTCTATATTCTGGTTACTTTGTCCTTATGCCAGCATAATATTGTTTTAATCATTGTCACTATTAAATATATTTTGCTGATAAAATAAATGAATAAAAACATATAGAGTTTAAACTGGGCTAAGGGATGAGAATGCTTGGTTCCCACAATTGAAATAATGTTCCCAGAGAGTGTTCTGTAGGAAGTCAGAAAGTATTTTTATCACCTACAAGTTCTGAGAGTCATGAAGGCAGAAACAAATTTTGAGATGCCAGATCTCAAATCCCAAGTCACTAGGACATCAGCAACAACTGTGCTATCATAGAACTAGAATACAGAACCCGAGGAAGGCCTGCCACACTCAACAAAGACTGCATGTTTCCCCCTGGAGATTGCTATCAATGGAGGCCACCTTTCTCATCAGCCAACTTTAATATCTGTGCACTTGGTTGCTGACACTGCCAACCAATCAATTTCTAACAACAAAACAATCTAAGAGTGTTTTTCCTTGTTTCAATCTTGCCTTTACAGAGAAAGTATCAGAACACTTTTTTCAGCACCTTTTAGTTTCTTGAAGACAGTTTCAATAACAATTATTGTGGCTTTTCCTAAATACATTTTCTTTTTAACTCCAAAAAAAGTATAGTTTTTTGAAATCAGAAAATGTGATACTTCTATATTTGTTCTTCTTTTTCAATATGTTTTTTGGCTACTTATTGGTGATTCCATATACATTTGAGAATCTCTTTTTTAAATTTTTTGCAAAAAATGACATTGGGATTTTGATGGGGATCTCACTGTATCTGTACGTTACTTTGTGTCATATGGACATTTTAACAATGTTGTCTTCTAATGCATGAACATGTATTTTATCTTTTTAACGTTTTTTAAAGTTTTCAGTGTATAAGTCTTTCACTTCTTTAGTTAAGTTTATTCCTAAATACTTTTTAATATAATTATAAATGTAATTGCTTTTCTCATTTTCTTTTCAGATTGTTGTTACCAGCAATTCCACTTCTAGGATTTTTCCAAAAGAATTGAAAGCAGGGAATCAAAGAGATATTTGTATATTTATGCTCCTAGCAGCATTATTCACAATATCTAAGAGGTAAAATCAAGCCAAATGATCACTGGCAGATGAGTGAATCAACAAAATGTGGCATATATGTACAATGAAATATTATTCAGCCTCAAAAAAGAAAGGGAAATCCTTGCAATGTGCATCAACATAGACTGGACAAACCTTGTGGACATTAGGGTAAATGAAATAAGCCAATCACAGAATGTCAAATACTGCACAATTTCACTTATATTAGGTATCTAAAACAGTCACACTCATAGAAGCAAATAATAGAATGGTGGTAGCCAAAAGATAGAAAGAAAAGGAAATGAGAAGTTGCTAACAAAGGGATATCAAATTTCACTTATGCAAGATAAATAAGCTCTAGAGGGCTGCTGTAAACATTGTTCTATAAATAACAATACAATATTGAATACTTCTAGAACTGTTAAGAAGGTAAGTTGTGCCTTACATGTTCTTAACACAATAATTTTTTTAAAAGTTACCTCAATAAAAAAAAGAAATAAAATAGAAATAAAAGAAGTATTAAAAAATACCTAAAAAATTAGGAACATGAGTAATGGGAGGTTATACCAAGACATCATAAAAAGAACACAATTTAAAAATATTAACAAGATACTAGGTATAAAATAATAATAAAGAACATATATTCGATGTAGAACAAATTTGTGAGTCATAAGATCAGATTGTAGACTCATTAAGAAGACAGAAAGAAGGGGTATGACACAGAAATATAAAGGAAAAAAGATGAGATAATCAGAGTAAAATTATCAGAGAATTTTTGAAAAATTAACAAAAATAACTTTTTTTTTTTTTACAATAAAACGGGATAGATGACTATAGGGGGTAAGGAAGTAAATCCACACATGGACACATTATAGTGATATTAAGAACATCAAAGAAAAATGAATTTTTTAAAGCTTCTATAAAGAAAAAGTGGATTGCCTATGCCGAAATAAGTATCAGAATGTTATCACATTTATTAAAGCAACACTGGGTACAAAAAAGAACAAGATATCATATTTTTAAAATATCAATGGAAAAGAAACTTTGAACTTAGAATTTTACATACAACCAAAAGTTCAAGAAATATTTTTCTAATAAAATTTTTAAAAGCCTCACAATTTTAGCACTAAATGAGAGAATAACATCACAAACTCTAATGTGGTAAGACTCCAAAGAAGAAGAAAAAGAAAAAAAAAAAAGCTCAGGAGGTTCCTTCCAAAGATATAAAGAATAAGAACAATTGAGTGGCTTATAACAGTGCATAATATATATATACATATATACATATATATATTTCAATAACCAAAGAAAAGTAAAAAACAGAACGACTTCACAACAGTTCAAGACCCTAACTTGAGAAATTATTAACATCTTTGTGGATATAGTGGTAAAGGAAGACCAATAGGAAAGGAAATCATGCCTCAGCAAATATCTTTTTTGGAAGTATAAGTAGATATTGGCATGTTTAAAAACTAACAGGCTCAAGTAAGCATGAGTTTAGGTCTCCAGTTAAGGGCAATCTCCATGTTATGGACTGGACGTTTGTGTTTCCCCAAATTCATATGCCGAAACTCAAATTCCCAAGGTGATGGCATTTGGAGATGGAGCTTTGGGGAGGTAACTAGTCATGAGAGCAGAGCCCTCATATTGGCACTAATGTCTTTAGGAAAAGATTCACCAGTTTCTTTCTGCTCTTTCCTTGAGGATACAAGAAGATGGCCAACTGCAATCCAGAAAGCGGGTCCTCCCCCAAGACACCTGATCTGTTGTACCTTCTACCTTAGACTTCCCAGTCTCAAGAATTGTGAGAAATAAATGTCTGGTGGTTAAGTCACCCAATCTATGGTAGTCTGTTATAGCAGCCCAAACCAAGACACACCATAAGAACAATAATTAATATATAACTTTAACAATAGCAGAATAAAACCAGCACACACAAATGAAACTTTACAAACAAAAAGACATTGGAATGTTTGTCCATGGAAGAAAATAGCAATGGGAAGTGGGGATAAAATGAGTGAATGAAACAAGATCAAGCCTTGCATGAACTAATGTTAATAAGAAACCAGAGATAATTAAGATTAATTCCACCCTTTGCTTTTGAGGTCCAAACAAAATACACACGTGAATGAAAGGAACAGAAATAACTACCATGTTTTAATTTTCTCTAAAAATTAAACCAGGTATTGCTTAAAATTCAGTTTCCTAAGCTACTCGTGTCAGGTTTTATTTGCAGCATATGAATATCTAAAACAATAAGTCCTCTAAATATAAAGTGAACAGTTTGTGATCCTATGAAAGTTTGATGATTGGATACTAGGAAAAACAAAAAACAAAACGAACTAATATATACATACATACATATATGCACACAATTATATATATGTATATGCAATTGATTTATTTTGGATTATTTATTTATTTTTAACTGGGAGGTAAAGACTTCTCAATTCTAATTGTAGTGGTGCTGAAAACGCATTTCAATTTTGCCCCAGTTTGCCCATCTGCTAAGTCATTTTGACACTGGCATCTGAGATGAAACAAACTCAACCCAGGATAAGTTGGTTTTCTTAAAGAAGGCGGAAGCAAGAGAATTCTGGTCTGTGAATCTGTGTAATATCAAATTCAGAATATGAAGTGAGGGGTACAAACATTTCTCCTTTACTGAGCAATGTTTTTTTTGAAAGGGCTATATACGGAATCAGCAAAATGGGTAACTTCAACGGCTACCATTTGGGTAAGGGCAACTAGAGAGCAATCCTGGTGGAGCTGGCAGGGCACGAAAGTCACTTGCTGTCTATTCACCTCACAGTTGGTAGGGTAGAATAACTCCAGGGGTCCAGGCTGAATAGATGCACTTAAGCTGGAATTCTGACTCTAGTACCCTGTGAGTATTCTGAATGTTTCCTCATCTTTAAAATGAGAATAGCAGCCGGGCTCGGTGGCTCAGCCTGTAATCCCGCGCCTTTGGGAGGCTGAGGTGAGTGGATTGTCTGAGCCCGCGGGTTCGAGACCCGCCTGGGCAGAGAGACCTCATCTCTACAATAAATAAAAAAAAAAAAAAAAAAAAAAAAAATCAGCCGGGTGTGGTAGCGCATTGCCTGTCATTCCGACCACTCGGAAGGCTGAGGCGGAAGGATCGCCGGAGCCCAGCAGGTCGAGGCTGCGGTGGCCGGGAGCGGCCTCTGCACTCCAGTCCGGGCGACAGAGTGAGACTCCAACTAAAAAAAAAAAAAAAAAAAAGAGAGAGAGAGAATAGCATCTACCTGAAAAAGTTGTCAAAATTTTTTAAAAGATAGAGTGTAGAAAGCAAGGAGCACGGATTAAACTTCAAAATATGTGAATTATCTTTCCAATCTCTGCTAGGTCAGGAAAACAAGCAAACAGGAATAGAGAGGTGGCAGATGGGTGACTCAACAGCAACACAGGTTTGTTCCAGGGAGGAAATCCTGTGGAGGGGGCATTCCAGATAAAACTGAAGCCTGCTTGCTCACAGACTAAGGGCGACGTATAGGCGTTTGGGGCAGGGGTGCTGGTTAGCTGGTTGGGTGGGATAGCTAAGGAAGAAGTCTTGTGGTTAGCTGAGGAGGAAGTCTTGTGCTTAGTTAGTTGCTGTTTAGCAGGATGCCCAGCTGGAAAGTTTCCATCCTGGTTTGTGTTAACAAAACGGCAGGAACTATCAACAATGGCCTTCCTAAGGCTAAAAATCCCCTGATTAGGCATTTTGCTACCCGGGACAAGAAAGGTACAGAAGTCACCAGTCTAATTTGTCTTTTGTATAGAAATCATAAAAGTCTAGAAGCAACTTTTTGAATTAATGACAGAAGCCATTTCTGCTTCCTCTGTACCTAGAAAATTTGTGCTGTCAACAAAAAGTGGTCAGGAGTAGTCCCTAACGTATTAATACAGGTAGGGGAAGGCTGTGATAAAATCCTTACTCAAGAGTTTTACATACTGGGAGTGCCAAAAATTATATATACACATTTTAAGAGATGTTTATCTGTGCATTACTTTTCAAAGTTGAATTGAAATGTAGTGACAATGTGTAGTATGATTCAGCACACCAAATAACTGGACCCATTTGTGATAAGTTTGAGAAACATGGTACTGCGTGTGATGTGTACAAAGGAAGATCTGGGAGTCCTCGCACAGCAGCAAGTCCTGCAGTAGTTCATCATAATCAGAAATGTCTGGACACTGATAGTAACCACTTTGGGCACCTCTTGTAATTGCGGAAGTCGAATATGACTTGTATTCATTTTTGTTATTGGTATATATTGAGTATTACAATCACAATTCAGTTTTTTCCTTTCTTAAAATTTGCATATATATATTATATATATATATATATTTTTAGCACCCTATGTATTTGTCTGGAGTCAAATACATCGCTGTCCTCTTGCTTCTTGGAAATCTCTGACATCTTTTTTCTCACTCTCCTTATTCCAAGGATAGAAGCTCATTCTCCATGCTTTTCCTGCCGGCACGAATACCTGCCATGATCTCCTCAATATGAGGAGCCCCAGTCCTTCTGATCTGCAGAAGGTGATATTCTTAGAGTTACCTCCTATTTTTGCATCTATCTGATGCTTGAGCATGATGGTGACCCAGTCTCCTTTAGGACTTGATATTTGGTCCACATTTGTTTAGATGACCTCCCAGAAGACTCACTTAAGGAAACAAGCTATCTCTGGAAAAGAAAGATTTAAAGTTCATGCAATTTGAGTAACTATTATAAAAATAGCAAGCTATAAACAGGAGATAGTTATATTTTATTGGCCCAGGAGTTGCTGCTTGCTTGCAAAGGCATGTTGTGATTGTGCTTAATGACTTTGTTTTTATAGTTTTAATAGCTCTAATTTATTCACTTGTCTTAATTTTTTTAAAAGGGAAGGAGGCATTTTGAAAAGAAACTAAAGTTGTATATTTAATCCATACCCACAAAAAGTTTGATATAGATTAAAGAGGTAATAAAAGTACAGTATTATTAGAGCTAAATATATTAGCATAAGCTTATATTTTGGGGGAAAGGGAAGGCTTTCTAAAGCAAAGCAGAGAATGAAGATGCCCTATATTTATGGTTAATACTTTGTTACTTAACATAATTAGGTTTTATGTTATTTAACATAAATAGGTTAATACTTTGTTATTTAATACAATTATTTTGGTCATATTAACATAAAGTAGACATTATATATTCATATATTTAACATATGTATTATTTTAATTATAAAAAATAAGAAGAATAAACTCAGCTATTCAACAGACCAATAGCAAAATACATATAATTAAAAGACAACAGAGAAATATTTTAAAGCCTATAACAAAAAATAATATCAAAAATACACAAATATCTGCTAAAATTAAAACACAATAGAAATATGGGAAAGTTATATAAACAGAAAATTCACATGAATGAATTAAAATGCCTATAAATCACATAAAATGATTTTCATCCTCACCAGTACTGAGGAAAGTATAAGTTAATATACTGAAATTAAATTGTTACTAAATAAAATACCAAAACCCAAAAAGATTGATACCATCCAACGCTGCAAAAAGTGTGCAGAAAATGCACTGTCTTATTTTCTCTTGGTGGGAATAAAAGCATATGCACATCTTTGGGGAGCTGATTTAGTAATATATATTAAATTTAAAATATGAGTGTTTATCCTCAGATTTCAACTCTACGTATCTATTTTTTTATTTTATATTTAAAAAAAATTTTTGTTATAAAGATGTGGGGTACAATTCAGGGTGAGGTATACAAACATTGATCATACAGGTACCCCTGTTAATGAGGTATGCCCCTCCCTGCCCTAGCAGTTTCCCTCAACTGCCAATCCCACCAACATTTTCCCATTACTGCCAATCACTTTCTTATAGCATTAGAATTGTTCAAGGTCCTCTTATAAGTGAGAACATATGGAACTCTGTTATTTGTTTCTGTGATAAATCACTGAGTATGATCGACTGCAAATCCATCCAGGTTGCTGCAAAGTCCATGTATTTGTCCTTCTTTATGGCTGCATAATATTCCATTGTGTATATGTATCACATTATTTTTAATCTAGTCCAGCTTTGATGGGCAACATGGTTGGTTCCATGTTTTTGCTATTGTGAACAGAGCTGCAACAAACATTTGTGTGCAGGTATCTTCTTTGTAGAATAATATGAGTTCCTCCAGGTATATAGGGGAATTGCTGGGACATATGGAAGATCAATTTCTAATTCTTTCAGAAATTGCCACACTGTTTTCCAGAGAGGCTGTACAAGTTTGCATTCCCACCAGCACTTAGAAGCATTCCTTTTTCTCCACATCCTTGCCAGCATCTACATATCTACTCTAAAGAAATATTTGCAAATGTGCACAAAAAGTCACATACAAGAATATCGTTTTATTTTTATAATTAAAATATATGTAAATGTTTATCTACAATAAATGAATTATTTTTTTCATTTATTTATCCATTCACTTATTTATTGAGTTGTAGTGTCACTCTGTCACCCAGGCTGGAGCACAGTGGGATGCTCACAGCCACTGCAGCCTCGACCAGTGGGGCTCAGGCAATCCTTCCACCTCAGCCTTCCAAGTAGGTGGATCCACAGGCGCGCACTATCATGCCTGGCTAATTTTTATTTATTTATTTATTTTATTGTTGAAATGAGGTCTTGCTAAATTGCCCAGGTCAGTCTTGAATTCCTGAGCTCAGGCAATCCTCACACCTCTGCCTCCCAAAGTGCTAGGATTTCAGGCATGAGTCATCGCACACGGTAGAAATGAATTTTTAAATAACATATGATACAGCGTTAGCCTGAAAAACTATGCAGTAGGCAAAAGTTTGAAGAAAAGTTATGTTTACTCATGCGGTTTTCAAATGGGAAAAACAAAAAAGATTCCAAAACATACACGCAGTATGTTTTAACTTATGCAAAATTCACATGAAAGTCAACATTTTATCTCTATAAGTACACAGAAATGTATGTCTAAGAAGAAAAAAGGTCTGAATGACATATATCAGAGTGAAGACATGGCAATGATATATGGAGGAGGAAAACAATGATGTCTCGGGGGAGAAGTTTCAAGGAGGCTACTCCTAATTAGAATTCATTTATGGGTTATTTTTTAAAATAAAAACAAAAAAATGTGTAAAACTGAATAAAAGGAATATAAGAAAGGATACACAAATCAAACAAAAAAATTACATTTAAAAAATTTTTAAAGGTAAATAAGTCTCATATGGGTTCATGTCTGATTGTAATTCTTGGAGTTAAGGGGAAAAAAAAAAACTAGTCCTGATTCAAACCAACAGAATGTATAGGTGTGTTCCAGAAACAAGAGAGGTATGTCGAGATATGGAGGGTTTTTAGTGTGCTTTAAAGTTAAACAAGCATAGAACAAAGAAAGTATGAAGAAAAAGCAAATCCACATAAAGGGCAGAAAGGTTGAAATATGAGACAGAAATAATTTATCTGATTTTTGTAACCATTAACATGTGGTTATACAGGAACTTCTAACTTCAATGAGGTTTTAAATCAAACCTAAGAAAATATTCAAAACAAAATCTATCTTGGCTTTAAATATCTGATTCCATTTAATTCAGCATGTAGAGTTATGCTAGGTTTTATGGAGGAATAAAAATATGAATTGTATGAAAGACCTCAAGGAGTTTATAATCTAACAAAGAAATGGCCAACATAAATAATCAATAGGCAATGCATGATTTATGTTTAATCGAAGCACAAGGTGTGAGAACAGATGATCTATAGAAGATTCTATGCATATTTTGTAGCAATAGTGCATTTAAACCATAAGACTAGGACATAGGTCTTGGGATGGTAGTAAAAATGCTATCATTATTGGAGCATAAAGGAAGGAAAGACGATTTCTACTGGTAGAAACAGAAAAACTTTTCAGAAGTAGTTGATCTTTGAGCTTAAGGAAAATGTTGATTTTCTGCAGCTGGAGATGGCAAAGCAGGTTTTCCCAGCTAAGAAGAGACACCTACACCAAGACCGAAAGAAAAAAGTATTTCAAGGTTTCATGATTGGAAGACAAAAAGCCTAGTGTCAGATTAATAGAGCTGAAGGCAATGAGAGCGAAAGTCAGCTGGGAAGGTAGGTGAGGGCAGACCGTGCCAGAGTCTCAACTTACTTAATGTGTAATGAGGAGGAACTGAAGGTCTTCAAACGGGGGTATGACGTTAACGAGCTGAGTGTTGTAAATATTAAAGAGTTATAGTTAGAAAGAAATTTTCTGTGACAAGCTCACCAAAGTATCTTCTATACTGTAGATATAAGCCAAATAAGTGAAAAATAAAAAAATTCTGTCTCCAATGTATACAAATTATAGCATTAAAAGGTTAACATTCTGTTAACATAATTATTTCTGTTATATTAACATAACCTGAACATTATATATTAACATACTTAACATAAATATCATGTTAATTATAAAAACAAAGCTTGTGAACTATACAATGATGCTTCTCAGGGTTCAGTGAGCTTTAAAACAGAAACAATAAAATCAACCTCTAATAACTCTCTGAGCCTAAATACTCATCTACAAAAAATAACAGTAGTTTCCTCACAATAAAGCTATGAAGTTTAAATAATAAAATAATCTATGCAAAGCCCTTAGCATAGAGCTAACAGTCAGCTACCACCACTGTTAGTGGAGGATCTAAGCAAGAAAAGAAAATCTGGGAGCTCTCCTTGGTCCTGACTCAAATATTTTATGAAATTTTCTGCAAACTAAATTATGTGGTTATGGTTCAAAACATTTTTCAAATTATTTGAGATAGCCATTGATGCTAGTGAATCCAAAAAGAGTCATGGGACAGGTTTGTATGAGAAGGTAGGTGAATGATAGCAATTCATTTCTATTTGCCTAAGCATTTCCATTTTGATCTATATGGATGTATCTGGGATATTGGCAGAAGATCACTGGTTCTCATAGCACAAGCCCTCAGTAGCAGTGTCATCAAGATGCTGATGTGCTTCTTGTGGCTTATATTGTCTGAAATATAACATCAAGTCTTAAGTATTTAATACATGTGCCTATGTTTAGGTATTTCTTCAAGGGATGATTTTAAAACATTAATTGGAAATACTTAAATATAAAAGGTGAGAAAAGCAGTTTGACTATTTCTGTATTTTTTTGCTGAAAAAAATTAAACCTGCTTTTTAACATAAAGCAAAAATAGAAATATAATGATTTTCTAGAATACAATTAAATGGGAAGACAAAAAAGGAGTTCTCATTGTCTAAGAATAAAATGCTTACAAGTAAAGGGAAATATTTGTTTCTACTAGCTATTAAACCTGTAAAAATATACATTTAAATGACCTTTCTCTGGTATCCAGTCCTTGAAGTATCCATTTAAATAGCTTTTGGGTAAGACTACCTGGTTTTTAAAATAGTTCTGTATTCAGTATCAAATGTTTGGGGTCCATTTGCTATGTTAAAGAAAAAAAAAGTTGGGCAATGTTATGTTGTGTCTTTTGAGATACAGTAACATGACAGAAAGTGACAAATGGTGGAATGTGTCACAATGAAGCATGATATATTATAGCAGAGTGATATGCTGATACTCAAAAAATCCATAATATGCATCTTTCTTTTTATTTGCTGCTACAGCAGAGAAGATTATTCTTATAGATTAAGGGACTACTGTCACATCTTGGGTAACAAAGTAAATATATCTCACTACGTTAATATTTCTGTATAAGAACGTCATGTGCTTTTCCTCTACCTTCTTTCTAATAATTTCAGATTAGTGGTAGATGCATTTATAAAAAGCATTCTCTTTCTATGCCTGGCATATCCAGAGGTAACACAGAATTCTGCATCTGAATTTCAAGTCATTAATAAGGAAAAAAGATTAGTGCCAATGATGGACACAAGTACGACTAAATAAGAATAGATTTAAGTACAATCACATTTTGATAATCACTCCAGGATCTTTTATAGAAAAATACAATGTATAAACATCTCTAATTTTAAACAAAAAATGACTATTTAAATACATTTGCAAACAAAAATTATATTGTCTTTTTGCATGTATATTGCAGGTTTAATGTAACTCATGCTTATTTGTCCTCAATGTTAGCAACCAGTAAGATGTAAAATATCATTTAGTAAAGAAGGCTTACCATCTGGTTTTTAAACTACAACTAATATTCTCTCTCTTTTTTTTTCTTTTTGTTTTTTTGCTTTGTTTGTTTTTCTTTTTCTCAGAGAGGTGTGCATTCTCATTGTGTTTCTCAGAAAATTACTGAGGTGTGTTTTGAAGTCAGAGCAAATGATGGTGTTATCAGGCATGAGTGAACCTAATATATATTAATGCCAAAATAATAGGCATGGTGAATACAAATACAACACCAATATGTGTTGTAAAGAAGAATTTTTATACCAAAAGTAAAGTTCTGTTAAAATGTTTTTATTTCATTCCATCATAATTATATTTTCTTTATTTCCTCCCTTCTTTTCTCTTATTTATCATCAGAAAAGGATACTCTTTGGCCAATTTGTAAAGTACCATCTCATAGCTACTAGACTGTGGCTTAAAGTCAAAAGCATAGTCTATATATGAAAAGGTTTTATAAGTGAATTTAAATGATCATCCTAAAGGAATTCACTACTGAACATTATTGTATACTAATTTCCCAAGACATGGTGACTCATGTACCATAAAATTGATTCTTTTGTCTTTACCAATTATATGTACCTATATACACATATAAAGATTGTTCATAAAATAAAATGACATATGACTTTTATTTTTACAAGTCAAAAAATGTGAATACCCCATTTATGAAGCAAACACATGATTTATTCCATTTCTTCTTGAGTAAAAACAGTAACGAAAGAAGCATTAGCTATTTCCTGTACAAACAGGTTACATCGACTCATATTTTTAATTACAAATTCATAGTACTTTCTCCACAGCATAGGAACATCAATTTAAATTAAAAATGCTCTGGTAGGTGTGAAACTTTATTTCTTGCATGTAATAAATTAGATTTTTAAAATTTTCAAATTAAAGATTAAAAATATTGATATATAAAAGATTAATATTCAGTAAGAAGAACATTTGGCTATAGAAAATATTTCCCTTTTTTTGAGGTGAAAATGCCATTCTGTTCTAGTAGAAGAATGTAAAAGTTTTGATTGTACAGAATGTAACATTTTGCAGAGAGGAAGGACATTTCATGCATGTTTTCTTAGATAGAACCATTTTTCTACCAGAGGTTTGTTGACCAGGATTTCCCATAAATATAAAAGCAAAACTACTTCAAAATTACTAAGACCTTGAGGGGAAAGATACTGTAATTACAAAAATAAAGTATCGAAATCCTCTAACACAATAATTATCTTTCAGGGTACAATTATCATGTAAAATGTCTAATTCTGTCTTTGAGAATGTTAGTATTATGAGTACCTACAAAAAGGTAAAAGTGACCAGGTTTTAACAAAACTTTTGCTGTTTGAGAAAACAAAATTATAAATGTCATTATAAATATTTTCATTATCTACATTATGTCTGAATCACTTCACCTCAACAATTTTAGTCCATTAAAACCATATCAATTCCCTAGAAAAATGTATCTTATCACATGAAATTAATTAATTATTCGGCAATGCCCATGGAAAAGAAAAAAATAAAGATACTTTTCTTCTACATATTTACATTTGTTCTTTAAAATTGGTGTATCCAATTTTCAGAATAATAATTTAAACTAAAATGTATTAAAACAGTAGCTTCCCAATAAATAAGTAGTATATAATGGATTAAAGTCATATGGTAAATTGCTTTAAATAGTATCATTGAGACGTTTAAGGACCCAGCTCATTGTATGCTGAAAAAACATCTCATTTTTAAAATCATAAACCTTTCCACAGTCTCATATTTCTGTTATTATTTTATATCTGGACCTGTTATATAACTGAGTGTACATGAAAGACCATATAAGACCAAATTCTGCTGCCCTGGAAGAAAGAAAATTAGCATTACTATAACCATAAACAGGCATTAGATAGTTTTATAAAACATCCAGTGTCTACAACAGAATATTTTGACAAATTTAAATAAATCAAAATTATAATTTCATATTTATTAAAATATTTTGGAGCCAAGAAATTACATAGAATTTTGTTTCTCTTATTTCCATTCTTCACTTCAGCTCAACTGCAATAATAAATACAAAATATTTTGCAGTTCAAATTTACAAAAGTATAAACACACACAATGTTCTCAAGCTTGAGAGACTATCACAGCAGCCCAGACCTCCCTATGCTATTGTTAGTAATCCATTGACCTCACCCTTCTTTACTTCACAGAGATTTCTTATCACTTAGTTACTTCACCATAGGATTTATAGTCAGAGTTGTGCTTGTGTTTAAAAACTGACCGAACAAAAAATAAAAGATAAAAATATTATCCATAGTGCTTGCTGATTTCTGTGATGTACATAGTCCAACCATGGCCAGTTTCCATCTGCCAATGTAGAGTCATTGAATAAGAACTTGAGAGAACATTCCCAGCATCACACCATTCATTACATAAAGTATTTCTACCATATCAATAGTATGGTAATAAATAACTCTAGGAGCATAGCAAAATTTGGTAAAATAACTTGGAAATAATAACTTGTATTTATTACCTTGATTTTTACATAGTTTCCTAATTGTAAGCACATATAATTTGATTTTTAACAATGGTCATTTTAAATAACCCAGATTCCTGAAAATTTAGCAATTGACCCTCATAAGTTGGTATGAGCTCAGCAAACCACCAAGTTTAACCAACAAAATATTTCATAATATGGTAATTTAAAAAATTTTGTACTATTTTAAATGTCAAATGTTAGATCTACAATTTTTGAAAGCACGAAAATTGGCAGTCTTAAGTAATACAATTGGTTATGACTTCCAAACTTCAAGTAACCAGACTTAAACCACACAAGAAATACAGCTTTATTTCTATAATTTTTAAGCTGATAGAATAATATTTTAGGTTCGATTCTTTGACCATGCCATCATCCTTACAGATACATTGCTTATTGCATTTGCTAAATGATTTGTAACCTTGAGGATATTCTGAGTAACACTTTCTACTTGTATTGGCTCAGCCCCTGAGAGAGAATGAGGTTGATGGCTAGACAATGAGTACAGACCTCCTTTGAGAGATTCACACTGATATGAGCAAACGTGGCCCTGGAGGTAGGAAAAAGACTCCTAATTGGTTGGGGGGGGTGAATGTTTTGAATGAGATGTTAATGTATAAATCAGCCTTTATTTTTCTGTGTTACCTCTGCTGCTCCTTCTATGCGGAAAAAATAAAGCAATGGATTCAGATCACGTCTCTTCACTTTTCTAATTTAAAAACTACCTTAGTGGCATATGATTATATTGCTTTCTCATCTGTTGCCTAAACTGGCCCTAGAGCAGCAGACAGGAAGACAGTAGCTTTGGTCAATGAAACATGAGACAAATGTATTACGGCATTAGAATTCCTAATGAATGAGTAGTTTCCCTAATAACAGGAAACTATACTTCCACCTGACACTATCCTTCATTGCTCCTCATAGAACAATCCTTTAAATCTCTGGGATAATGTGTTCTTTCTGACACAGTGCATTACCTGAAATATCCTAAAGATCAAATTTCAGAGAGAAAAAATATGAAAAGAGTCATTTTTAGGAAAGATGGAGAATCAATTAAGATTTGGGAAGCTTTATTTTTATCACTGTCTTACTATCATTCTAAACTCATTTTTGGTACAAAAATCTAATGTTTTCTGAAAAAATATTGCTTCGTGTAACAATTTTAAAATTGCAAATTTCTTGTTTAAAACATCATGGTAAATTCTCATTTACATTATTTGTATTAAATACACACAATAACCTGTTGTTAGGATGAGAATTATTAATGATTATTAAGAATATTTTTATTTTTAATATTTTTTCGGTATTTTTATTATGCCTACTCCTTTTCTTTCACTATAAGAATCTATTTTAACTAAAATCCAAGATTTCTGATCCTCATCTGTGTTTATGATCAGTGCAAATGGAATGAGTAATTTTTCTTCTACCCATCATTCCCCATGAGAATTCGAAGTTTTCTCATATCATCTGGATCTAAGATGAATGAAACTTGACACATTTATTTAAAGGAGCTTCTTAACTATATCATTACCGCATGAAACAATCTAAGGTTACTTTTGACGTTCTACAGTGTGTGAAATTCACTGCGAATTAAAGTAAAATGAGTAACTAAGAAGAGAAAACATAGTTATTTGACCTGTTTTTTCCTTGATATATTTGCAAGATAGCAGAGATAAGAATCATGAAGCCAGACTTAATTTACGGGTCTATGTTAACCCTTTAATAGGAATCTCTATCTTACTGAATGCTGATGTAATAGGCTATACACATTGAAGAGAAGAGTTGTAGAATATTTCTTAATTTGCATTCCATGATTAAATTATTTATTTAAATAAAATATATTAACCTGAAGTCATCAGAGATGTAGTTTTTATAGAATGAGTTCAGTCTGTTTAAATTCAAACTCCTGAATGACAAAAGCAAAATAAATAAAAAGACTACCTTTTAAAAAGTGGGTTATCTTTTGAAAATAGAAAAACTGACTTAATTGGACAGTTAATTTTAGACTGCTTTTGGAGCAATGACAAGGCTTTGAACCAATCTTTCCAGACTTTTTTTTACCTTAGAATAAAACTACATTTTGGAAAATAACAAAAAATATTAAGACAATGGGTTTGTAAAAAGCACAACTTACTTTATTCTTACTTCATTTTTGATATATATTTTAAGAATTAAATTTTCAATAAAATTTACTACAATAAAATTTCATACTTGAATTCTCAACTGCTTAATTACAGCATTAATCTTGGGTAAATAGTATGACTTTTTTTGTAATTATCATAGACGAAATGCTATTTACAATGTTTCTTCAGAAACTTTGTAACATATTTAAAGTAGAGCTTCAGTGCATGTACATTTTACTTAACTTAAGTAGAACATATTCAATCTCTGGCCAGTTTGGAAGGACAACGCTGACTGCATAAGCTACTATAAGTGTATTTTGCTTGCTTTGCTGATTTTAAAGTAAATGGTAATTTACTGCAGATTTGTGGTACAGTATATTGATGAAAAGCACATTATATCTACCATGCTCAATAAGTAACCTATTTAAGGCTTGAAAACCAGTAAGTTAGCACCTCATATATAAATCCCACTGCATATTAAATAATCAAAAGCTTCTGAAAGATTAAATAAAAAGCATCAATTTAACCTTTTCACCAGATTTTTGGTTCATGAATAGTTTGACCTGTCTATGGATCAATGGAATAATTCTTTTAGTTTGAGTAGGGCTCTGTCTCTTAATATAACATATTAAGTTATCAAAGTTTAATGTTACTGAAAAATTTCCACCTGGTTTCCATTCCAAGATTTTAAGTAGATATTAATGTATGTGTTCACAAGAGAGTGACCAGGCAATGCTGCTACTTTTAGAAAAATAAAGAGCTCAAATAATAAATTCTTGAAACTATACTACCAAGCATTTGCTTAAGTAAATTTATGACATAAAAGTATACAATATAGAGAAAAAATATGAGAGTCAGAAATATGTTAGAGAATACTAAATTATAAATGCTTTAGTATATTTTAAGCCTTCATATTTCAGGCAAGGTGACCTTGATCTTATTTGTATATTTTAGAAGTCAGTCTAAGTATGATACAGTGTTAAAATCTGACTCTGGACTGAGGCTTCCATCGCTGTTTACATTAATTGTGCGGAAGTCAAGGAGATTCAATTTAGTTATGAAAAAGCCATTTATCTTTCAGACGATTCCTGGGAATTTGGATGCCTTTATATGAGACAGGGAGGTGGTTAGCTTTCTTCTTCATGGTTATTAACAGAGCTAATATGGCAGAATAAACCTATCATTTATTCTGCAAGTTCTAAAGAAAGACTACAAAAATGGAGAAAAAACAATCTTTGGAATTAGAGAGGATTGAAGCCATTCCCATGGAACTATAGATTATGTTTTCTACAGTGGAAAACTTATCCTGTTCCTCTCCTAAAATCCTAAACCAACCATTTATAATTTTTTAAATGTTTTTGCCTTCAATGAATCTTCATAACTTTACAAATAACATTTTGGCTGCTACCTTTCCTGGAATAATGCTTGTATCTGGGTTCTGTCTCCTGACTCTGATTTCCTATTTGTTCTATCTTCTATGCAGATTCCATGTTTAGAAGGTACTTGAATATGCTTTGCTGTCTAAACTCTCCCTGCCTGGCACAAACTATTTGAAAGGTCTCTTCATTTCAATTTTTCTCATCTTGTCTTCTTTGAAACGTCTTATGTAAGTCTTATTTAAACCTCAGGATTCAGTTCATTGTATACCTAACCCTGAGTTGTACTCATCTTTAAAATAAAATTTTTTAAAAATATAAATAAATAAATAAACTTTTCAGATGGTTTTAAAAAAAAGATTCCGTTCAAATAGCCCCTGCCCAGTTATCTGCTCTGATCTTTATCAAGTTCCTCGTTCCCCAGCTGATTGAAGCATGCCTTCTATGTGCTCTCATGACTCTCTTCACTTTTCTGTCAAAGCATATAATGATGTTGTATGATAGATATTAATTTACCTGTTTTTACACTGAAATAAAAATACAAATCTCAGACCTATGACTTTTAACACCAAATCCCTAATTATTATCTCTCATTGCAGGGCCTGACACTAATAAATCTCAGAATGGTTTGTTAAATAAACTCCTACATTGTCTTGAAATTAGAGGGTGGAACTAGGAACTATTAGAAAATTTGCCATTTTGGAAAGGAAGAATTGGGGGGAAAAGTATCAAAAACAAAAGCAGTCTCAGCTTCGAAGACTCTAGATGTTGATTAAGTTCTTTGTCAGAATGAGCTTCAGTCATAGGCTGAATCCTTGGAAGATTCAGTCACAAGCTTCAGTCATAGGCTTAATCCTTAGAAGAATGATACTCCCCATTCCACAACAATGCTGCTACACATAGTCCTGGAAGAATATAGCTTTTCTAGGATTACATCTACCCCCAACTCCAACCCACCCCAGTCCATGTGTCTTAGGGCTCTCAACTAATTCCTCTCATGAGCTTTTCTGTGAGTTATCAGGAAAAAAGCAACCCTTTCTTACAGAATAATGAACTTTAAATAACTTGAATATTGGAGGGCCAATACCCATCTAGTTCCATTCAGTTACAAGGAAAAGATCTCTCTTGGACCCAAACCAATAAGCGATAGATACTTTTTTTTAGTTTTATTTTTAATATGTGAAAAAGACACTAACATAAACTCTGTCATATTAATTATTTTTAAGTGCACAGTTCAGTAGTGTTAAGTGTATATTTAATATATTCACAGATCTTCGGAACTTTTTCATCTTGTGGACTGAAACGCTACACTCATTAAACAACTCCCCTCTTCTTTCTTCCCCCAGTTCCTGGGAACCACAATTCTACTCTCTGTGTCTATAAATTTGACAACTTTAGAAATTTCATGTAAGTAGACTCATATGGTATTTTTTAAATGATAAGTTCATATTTCTTTCCATAACATCCATTTGATTCATGCTTGTTATGGCATGTGTCAGAATTTGCTTTCTTTTTAAAGGTTGAGTAATATTCCATTGTGTGTGTGTGTGTGTGTGTGTGTGTGTATGTGTGTGTGTGTGTGTGTGTGTGTGTGTGTGTCTGTGTATAACATATTTTGTTTTTTCATCCATCTGCTAATGAACATTTGGGTTATTTCTATCTCTAGGCTATAGTGAATAATATGACTATAAAAATGGGTGTGTAAAATTTCCCCTTAAGAGCTTGCTTTCAATAATTTTCGATATATACTGACAAGTGGTGTGACTAGATCATATGGTAGTTCTACTTTCAGTTTTTTTGAGGAACCATCATACTGTTTTCCATAGTACTTACACTATTTTACCTTCCCACCAACTGTTTACAAGGGTTTCAATTTCTCCATATTCCTGCCAACACTTGTTATTTTCTGTTTTTGTTTGTTTGTTTTATAGTAACTATCTTAATGGATATAGGTAATATCACATTGTGATTTTGATTTACACTGAGATAGATAGATTTTCCATAATGTTGTTGAGCCAACAGAGCCAGCTAGGTTTGCACAAACTATTTTTTTATAATTTCCTTAAGCTAGTTGGAACTTCACTTGCAACCCAAAGGATCCTATCTATTATCATTCTCTGGCCTGATGTACCTTCACACCTCCCAATCTAGGCTTTACTGTGAGTTTTGATAGGCTACCACATATCTAACCAATGAGACCTCTTTTGAAATTAGCAAGCATCTTTGTTGGAAATGCGCGTACTTTCCAGTGTTGAGAATTATTTAGTCGAACTTTTCATGAAAAAAATCTTATTAGGTTTCTTCCTCCCAACATCGAATTAGCAGAAACCCCACTGAAGTCTTTACAGTTATACCTGCATCAGGAAAGAAGAGGAAGGAGGAAGAAAAAGAAGAGTAGTGGAAGAAAAAGCAGGTGAAGAAGGAGAAAAAGATGAGGGGAGGACTAGAAAGAAGAGAGGAGAGGAAGAAAGGAAAGAAAGGAAGAAATGAAGAAACTTAGTATTCTGGAACATTGTGCATTAGGGCTGCCTCTTTCCTGCATTTTCCATCTAAGCTTAAGAGGTGCACTGAAGGGCCACCTGGGAGCAGTAAGTGTTGGGAAGGCCAGGCTAAGAAAGAAGGTGAGAGGAAGTCAGATGTAAACACTCCTTAGGCTATTAGAATCAATCTTGCAGTAGGAAAATCAGAGAATTCTCTTTGCTGGAATACATGATCTCCAGTCCTGGATCTCATATCTTAAGGTTAAAATAATGAAATGTCAAATATTGATGCAACCACAGCCATGATGTAATTATAATGAGAGTATAGGAGGGATGGAGTGTGATCAGAAAGCTTCATAGTAAGAAATTAATAGATAATACTAAACTGAAAAGTCAAGAAAAAATGCGTCGAGCAAGTTATTTGGGGACATGATGGCATTACAAGAAATAGAAAGCAATAAATGTGGTACAGAAATAAATAACTACATTTTTAAAGTAATTACCTTTGATAAGCTGAAATCTAAAGTAGGCAGAAGAGAGTGTGGGATTGCCATTTATAATTATAAGCCTCATAAGATGTTCACTTAGAATAGTACCCATGTATAACTTAGATTAAAATAGACATTTAACTTTTAAAAAGGAAGGAAATGAACCACCACTCAGTATGACTCTTCACACACCCTCCTTCACACACACACACACACACACACACACACACACACACACACACACACAAACACACACACACACACACAACCAGTCTTCCAAATCAACCATTTCAGGTAACTACTAAACAGTTAAGTGAATGTATATGTGTGTGGATGTATGTACGTGTGGTATGTAGTAAGATATGTTTGTGTATGTGTGTATGTACGAGTGTTTTAGCCAAATGAAATCCTACTAGATACTTCTGCAATTTACTTTACCTTTCAAGAACAAACCAGAGATATTTTCCATTCTTTTTTTTGTGATAAAATTATATGGATGCATATTTATTTATTTTTTTAGTCATCCCCCCAACGATGAATTTCACATGCTTTTTGAGAAAACACTTTTGTCCTCATTTGGGGGGAAGTATTTTTCAAATAAATAACAAAAATATTGAGTACTGATGTAATATCAAAGATTATTTTATGGTTACAATAATAAAAACTAAAGTGAGAGAGAGCTATTTAGACAACTATCATACCATGTAATGAGTTCCATGGAGGTTTGGCAACAGAGTATATAATAGATATGGTATTATAGAAAAAGAGATTCTTGTGACTCCCCTCCTCCACAAGATTAATATTATAATGGCAGAAAGGTGATAAAACTGTACAAAATATATCAGTCAACAAAAGAAACATAAATTCATTTATTCTGTAAAAAGGTAACAACTATACCTTTTTTTACTTAGATAAGAAATAAATACAGTTTGGTATACTTCAACTTACCATGATGTGGTAAGGTGGAAAATAGGGAGGAAAGGAGAAAAGGAACATAAGAGGAAAAGAAGAAATAATACATTTAATATAAACTTTTATCTATATTGGTATTCATTCTTGTAGCACTAGTCTTGGCACATCTGAAGACGTCTTTAGTAAGGCTACATTAGGTGTGTATTATTTGAATAACTCCAGAAATTAAAATGTGAGTCATAGAGGTGGTTTCGTAGAATGCACTTCATGAAATCATCTAAGAAATACACAAGGCAACCACCTCTGATGGTACTCTGCCCTTAGACAAATGTTCTTAAAACCATTATGTAGAAATTGCTAATATATGTTTATATTATTTTAATGATCATAATCTGAAAGTTCATGTGAACAAGTTCTACTGGAACTTAGGTAACGTACATTGCACAAAGAAAAAAATTTGGCCTAAAGAAAATAAACAAAGAACTCTTTTTCCCCCTTTTAATTTTCTTTTTATTTTAAAGGTGTGGGGTACAATTCAGGGTTAGGAGTGCAAATGTTCATTATGCAGGTACTGTTGTTGATGTAGTGTGTCCTCCCTTCCCCGGCAGATTCCCACTACTGCCAGTCCCATCTCCCCCCACTCCGGCAGTTTCTCACTACTGCCAATCCTTTTCTTATAGTATTATGATAATTAAACAAAGCCTACATATAAGTGAGAGCATGTGATACTCAGTTCTTTGTTTCTGTGATACGTCACTCAGTATTATAGACTCTAAGTCCATCCAGGTTACTGTGAAGTTCATGATTTTGCCCTTCTTTATGACTGTGTAATATTCCATCGTGTATATGTGCCGCTGTTTTTTTAATCCAGTCCTCTTTTGATGGGCAGCATGATTGGAACAAATAACTCTTATAGCTAAACTTTTTAGTAGAGATTAGCACTGAGGCATTCATTGAATTCCATTCTCGAATCAAGACAAAGGTATTGTTTCTAAAGCAATAATTCAAAAGCATAGCTCTGATAGAGAAATATGACATTGTCAATGACTAAATTTGGATCTATAAACTCAAAGACATGGTTAAAATCACAGAAGAATGAGAGACTTGGTCTCAACATTACAATTAAATTCAGTTTCCATATTGAAAATGACAAAACGGAGTCACCAAAATTTTATCTTAGTTTTGAAAAACAGTGATGGTAACTGGTAATTGCTAGGAGTAATTAACATCATTTTTAGGAATGATCACTAAAAGTTATGCCAAATCTATAGATATGTGACAGAAAAAAATCTTACATTCAAGAAGCAAATTACAGATGTTAAAAAAGAATAATCTTGTAAAAAGCTATTGGTAAAAGAAGATTTCATGCCTCGTAGTCAATGAAATAGATTACCAGTGAAAGTGGAATTTCTGGGCAACAGATGGCTGGTTTACTGATTCTTGGAGAATGACTTAAAAAAGGCTTTCATTTAGATGTCTAGCCAGTGTGTTATTGACACAAAAAAACAGAGATGTGGAGAGCCACTTAGTGTAATTTAATTTTGCTTTTATTCTTAGTACACATAAACATAAACATATGTATATATAAAATGAATAAAATTTTCTTATATTCCATTTTTGTAACTTTTGGACAGCACGGACTATATGAATGAGACAGGTCTGGGTTTAAATTTTGTCTCTGTCATCTCATTCTATGTGATGTTGAATAAAGTACTATAATATACTTAACCTGAGTTTCCTCATATGTAAAATGAGAATAACAATTTCCATATCAAAAGTTATTATTCTTAAATGAGGTAGTATAAAATATATAGCCAGTGCCAGTCAAGTGCTAAATAATAACTGTTGTTAAAGAAAAAAATTATTCTGATACTTCTTAAAATGGAAAGGAAGGGGCACACCTCATCAATAAGGGTACTTGATCTCAAACCAGGTAAAGTGGGGACCAAAATGAGGCTCAATCTTTACCTACACAATGACCATTTGTATACCTAACCCTGAATTGTATCCCGAGTCTTTAAAAAATAAAATAAAATAATATAATAAAAAAGTAAAATAAAATTTCCATAAAGTAGTGAGTAACCTAAAAAAAAAAAAGACTCAACTTCAAATACAGCAAAGGCACCTGAGAATTTCTAGTCAGGAAGCTGAGTGAGGAAGTCAGTGAAAGGAAAATTACTCAGAGGATACCAGAAGAGAAGGGGATTCTTGCTAAACTGGCCCAAAAGGATTCTTGTTCATCAAATTAGACAGGACAAGGACTTGGATAGCAAAGGTGGGAGATGAAGAAATTGATAGGGTATCAAGAATGGGGAAGTCTCTGAAAATGGATTTAGCAAAATTCTGCTAAGACTGGGTTGTGCTGGCCAAAGACAGTGGCTGGGAAAGAGAGGGACAAGGTCAAGGCCTAGTTGAGAAGAGGGCGTGGACCTTCACTAAAGCTGGTCAAGGAGTAAGTCTTTGTCACTATGTAACAAGGTCAAATATGCTACTATCCTTTCAGATCTTTTCCTTCAACATATTGTTCTTACTCATCAGAGAAAGTTCTCCAAATAATTTGTATGTTTTGCCTGAGTTTTCTTTAGACTTCTAGCTGTCTGTATTCATCATGGCCACTGTTTTGCCATTCCTCAGTTTTTATTGGTTGTTATAAAATCTCTACAAGTTTACATTGCCAGCTTCTTATGTTTTCTTGCCTTTAGCAATAAGACCTTAAGTGATCTTGTTTTTTCCTGTGATTATAAAATATCTAAGTTATTGTTTTTATAGTGTTTAAATCCACTCTATGGTCACACTAAAAATTAAAGAAGCCAGAAGACTTAAAAAACGTGCTATACTAAAAAAAAAAAAAATAAGCATAGTTTTCTTCATGAATATACAAAGTAAAGTTAAATAGAATTTTTAAAATTAGATATCAAATTTGGGTGTTAAGATTTTTTTATTTAACTTCTAAAGGAATATGCCTTTATATTTTATGTCCTGATGTCATAAGGCCATCACAGTGAACAGGAGGCTATACTGAATTGGGTATAACTTTCTCATGATATGAACTGATGTTCACAGGAAAATATATATTTTAAAACTATGAATATAGAATAATAGTATATTGTCAATATAATGGTTTTAAATTATCAATTGAAGGTTTTTGTTTGTCAAGGGTCTGGCAATTTTTACAACTCCTGTTTGATTTTTCATGAGTATATTTTTACTTTAGAAAACCCCTACCAAAACATCTTTACTTTTCTTCTACATCAGTGTTATGGTTTGACATATTGCTAAATCCCAGGCAGATAAACAGATTCAAATAAAATTTGGTGATAAAAGAAAACAGCACCTACTGTATGTTGAGAATTTCGATGGCAACTTTCAGCCGAATGTGAATTAAAATGGCTAGGTTATAAATCCCCTGAAAATAAGGTTTATAATGGAAATGCTGACAGGCATTTAACGATAGCAGCAGTAGCTGGCACCACTGTAATAAAAGGACTTAAATGAAAAAAAAAAAAAGTATGCCTCACAAAGACATGTGGATTTCAGGGTAAAGCTATACGCAGACTCAATGTAAGGATGGATGATAATATGCCTAAGCAATTATGATGCATAGGTGTTAGTAACAAAGAATCTTGAAATTCAGCTTCCAATCAAATTGTGAAAGAGTTTAAGGACAAACCTCAATGCAGCATTCTTCAGTTCTATTACTCTGGCACCATCATCCTCTTATGAATATATTTTATTCATGCTTCAGCATGAGAACAGAGAAGAGCTTAGTCAGAAACTGACTCCCATGAAAACAAGATGGAGATTTCAATAGCCAGTCATTAGGAGCCCTCATATTAATGAATCATTAAAGTGTTGGTAAGGCATTAGATAAACAAAAACAAGCAATGTTTTTTCAAGGACATCACTAGATTTCTGTAGTCATACAGTTCATCATGCTATTTCTTTCAGGTTCCTCCCTAGAGAGGACAATAGCCTTGAGAAACTTCTCTAAACTACCTGCATATTGAAAGTGCGTCTTCCAATTATATCCAAACAATAAATTAGTAACTTCATTTTTTTAGCAGTAAACCACATATTAACCCATTGGGGTTTTTTTAACCTCTATTTTTGAATTGAAACTTTTGTGTTTCTGAGTAAATAAATGAACGTCAAAAGTACCATGTTCTCCTGATTTTGGCAACTGAATAAAAGAGCTTTTATGTCTACTAAAAAGCAGACCTAAAAAAAAAATCTCTTCATAGGTGCCCATAGATTCAAACTCATGATTAGCAAATTCTTGTTTCCAGACATCGATGCCCCAGGTCAGCTCCAAAGAGCTCCACTCTGTAATTCTTCTGACAAATAACAAGCTCTTTGGTTATTTTGGGAGAGAATCTTCCTTAGGAATAGGATAAAGGTATACTGGTGTGAGTGTCTGTGTATTCTTTCTTCAGGCCTATAAATCCCACCCAAACTGTCAAGGTTGACAATCCAAAACGATAATCAAAACCACTTTTTACATTTCTTCTTGTAACTGCCGCAGGCAAGTTTTAAAAGATATGCTAACAAATCCCAAAGAATAGCTGGTATTAAATATTTGATATGACCTGCAATGAATACTGTGGATATAAAATTTAAGTCCTATAGTTCTTTAATTTCTTATCTATAGGTAACTATAGACATGTGTGTGCATATATATGCATATGTGATTTTATTTTATTATTTAAGGAAATTAAATTAATTAAATAAATTAATTTAAAATATGTTTGTATAAATGCACACATTTATAGATAGATTATTTTTAAATTCATAGAAGGTTTGGAAAAAAGGAAAATTAAAAACATATAGCATATTAAAAGTTAGATTATTTTAGTACTCTAATAGCAAAAGCAACACATCAAAAATCACCCAGTATGATTGTTCATAAATATTTAAATTAATATTTATCATCATATATTTTAATACACATTCCTGTTTTGTATAAACTTTTTTTAGTTATACCAAATATAAGAAAAATTAAACAAGCTATACATGCACAGTGAATTTTTACTAAGTGAACACATTAGTTTAACACTACCCAGATAATGACAAAGACCATTAGCAGCACCCTAGAAATATCCCTCTTTTCCCCTCTCAGTTACCACTAACTTATTTTACTCAATAATAAACTAGAAGATGAGTTTTTGGGGGCAGGTAGTTTATTTGAGAGATAATCCTAGGGTTCACAAGGGAGAGTGGGAAAAGTGAGGCAAGAAAGAGAGTGGTCAATAAAATGTGTGTTACAGAGTGGGTTAGTGCAGTAAGCAATGGGTCTCCACCCTGCTGTGAACACTCTACGAAACCATTGGCATATTCTCCAGAACTGTCCCCTGGAGGATAGAGAGACATCATTTATCCACTGATTCTTGCCTGATTTGCTGAGGGTTTCCCAGGAGTTTACATGTGTGAACTTCCGGGTTGTGTCTAAGTAAGGCGGAACAAGCTCTCCAGTTCTGGTGGGAGCCCAAAGATACAAACAAGAGACAGAGTGAAAAGAGGCTGTTAGTGTGAGTGAGCTCGGATGGACTGAGATGATATAGAATATACATCATCAACAGGTCTGCTCCATCAAGACTCTGAGTTTTATCACAAAGATTAGTTTTTTTCCAAGGTTTCTTTTTTTAACATTTATCAATGAAAACTTGAAGGCCTATTCAAGGCTAGGCAGACAAATGGTCATGGTATGGGTGAAGTTGGGGCCTGACTTTGGTCCCTACTTCACCTGGTTTGAGATCAGGTACCCTTATTGATTAAGCGTGCCCCCCCACCCCAGCAGTTTCCCACTACTGCCAATTCCATTCTTATATTATGATAATTGTTCAGGGCCTGCTTATGAGTGAGAACTTGTGGTATTTTGGGACACCTATGCATACATTTCTGTTAAGTACTTACCTAAAGGTGGAATAGCTTGTTCATAGGCAAGCATATGCATAGCTTTACTTGATGCTGCCAGACATCTTTCCAAATCTATTCCTATTAGCAGTTTATGAAAGTTTCAATGTTTCCCTTTGTCCTGAAGTGTTCCCTTTAGTATTTTCTTCAGTTTATGTCTCCTGAAGACAGTCTCTCAATTTTGTTTCTCAATTATTTTTGTTTGTGTAAAAATAATTGATTATTGAATTACATATATATACATACACACACATATAAATATAAATGTATATGCATATATATACATAGAGGTAAAATATATTTCTAGGTCGGACTTTATATTCTTTCACAGCTTTTAAGTTGCCATTTTAATTTCTTCTGGTTTTCTCATTGCTATGAAAAATTGGCTGTCAATCTTAAAGTTGCTCCTTTTAAGTTAGTGTGTGGAAGTATTTGTGTGTGTATGTGTTTCCCCTAGCTGTTTTCAAAGTTTTCTTTTTGTCTTCAGTTTGCAACACTTTATCTATCATGGGGTAAGTAAGTATAGTTTGTATTATTCTGCTTAGTTTCTTGGAAAGTTTTGAATTTGTGGCTTACTGTTTTTTGTCAGTTTTGGAAAGATTTTGATTAGAATAGCTTCTAATATTATTTTTGCCCTAATATTTCTTTTTCTTCTCCTTTTGAGACTAAGTATATAGGTTATAGCATTTCAGTATAACTTTTTAATTTGTTATAACATTTTCTGTGCCCTTCTCTATTTTTTCTTCTGTGATTTCTATTGCAATGTCTAATGTGCTAAGTTCACCTTTTGTATGTGTAAAAGGCAGGTCAAGAAATTAACTTCCTTTGCCTCACCCCCACTTCTACTGCTCTATACTTAGGATTTGCTTTCTGGACTCTTTTCCCATTACATTTCTGCTTTCTCCTCTCTTATTAAAACAGTTGTTTATCTTAATGAGACCAGTCCTTGGTTATCACATACCATGTAAAGAATGACAAAGTTAGAAATGAGTGTATCATCTCATCACCCTCAGTATCCTTAATTATCTTAATGTTTCCTAACTATTCTAAGTTTATTGATATAAATGTCAATTAGGCAGGGTAATGGAACTAGGTTAGAAGTCCTATATCATGTTTTTTCTAATTACCGATATAGATACCTTATTTAATACTACTTAGGCCCTTTTGTACAAACTATTATAATTTACTTAGTTATACTATAAACAAACAATATTTCTCCATCTTGAATTCAAGGGCATCATGACTCTGCCTATGGTATTTTTCTTCTCTGCTAGGTTGCTAATTCTCTGAAAATGAAAGTAAAGTTTGTTTAGCATGGCTTATTCTTGACATATCTCCAATTATGATCTTATAAATTATTAATTAATCAACAATCAATTATTTTGGAGAGAATCAGTCTCATTTATTATTTATAAATTTATATGTTGACCTTATTTTACTTATTAGGATTTTGCGAAGCTATCTCTCTAGCCCAAATTCTTAAACAAATCTGAATTCTTATCAATGGCCCATTTGGGTCTATAGAAGAACTCCTGTAAAGTAGATGGGTATCTTTTCATATTTGTCAGTCTTAAGCTTCAGATATTACTTAAGAATTTGCTGGTTCTGCTCTTTCAAACTTTAATATCATTCTTTGTGATGAAATAAATAGAAATGATACAATAAATGAATATTTCTGTTTTCTCTCTGGCTTAGTTAATTTACATCACCTCCCTAGACCATGAACTTGTCTCTCTGTTAGTAGGCTTTTAGCCCAAATGTCCTCATATGTAGAGCTTAACATTTTTACTTAGCTTCAAAATTGTTCTTTTGCCATTTTACTGTACTATGATTCTCAAAAATTCTGACACATACTGTTTGTTTCTAATAAAAAGTAATATATGAATACCAGTTTCAGCTTTAACATGTGAAGATTTTGGAAGTTATAATTCATGTTCATACCATAACAGCAAAAAAAATTGAACAAGTTGTAAATCAATGACTTTTGTTAGATCCACTAGTGAATAAACATTACAGGAAAAACTGCTACTTCGAATCTGAAGAGGTGAATCTAGAGTCATATGTAAGATCTGTTTACTTAGAGCAGAAGTCCCTATAGTCATAACCTGGGAGAGATACTTAAATAACAATTTTCACAAATTGATGGATGATAATATGAAAAAAATCTAGAGTCTGTAGTCTTGAAGGGCACACACCAGGAAGTCCCAAAGTTTCTGATGGTGAAGATCTAAGAAAGATTCTCTCATGAATCTGTCAGGAAGAGGAAAAGAGTAATCTTTGTGGAATATACCTAGAGAATTCTCCATAACAAGAGTCTACTCTCCAGAGGAATAGACATTACTAGAATCTTACCCTAGCTAGTAAGAGGCTATTCCTCCAAGTCTATAACCCTCTAGCCCTCCTGTCTCACATACGGGTGGAAAAAAAGCTACATAACTGGGTAAACATTTGTGAAGTCACAGTCAAGACACATAAACCAGCAAAAGACTGAGATTTAATCATAAGATCTTCCCCTCTCCAATACCTAGCCACCATACTAGTAGTACTCCAGCATACAAACAGTGGATATAACTGAAACAGCAGCAAGACACAGATTCCTCTGAAGAATAGTACTTAAGGTAGTCTAAAATCAAGATGGCAGGCATAAAAAAGTCATAAGCAATTTGAAACCTCTGGTACCTACAGCTACAGAAAACATTAAACACAGCTCAAACAAGATAACGACTGGAAAAAATATTTGCATATTATGTATAAAATGAATGATTTTTATCCAAAATATACAAAGAACTCCTATACCTCAACAGAAAGACATCAAATAATCTATTTTTTAAATAGGAAAAACATCTGATCACTTTAGTAAAGAAGATATACAGATGCCAAAAAGCATATAAAAAGGTGCTCAAAATCTTTTGCCACAGCAGTACCTAGATTAAAATACACGTGAAAAATACTACAACATGCTAATTTAAATAGCTGCAATTTGAAAAACTGACATTGCCAATTACTAATGAGGGTGCAAAGCAACAGGAACTAATATTCATTGATGGTGGAAATGCAAAATGTTACAGCCATTTACTCCATTTTGAGAGACAGTTTGGCAGATTCTTACAAAGCTAAAAATAGTTTTACTATATCCTCCAGTAATCATATTTCTGGGTTTTACCCAACTGATTTAAAAACCTATGTCCATGCAAAAATATGCATGCAAATGTTGATAGCAGCTTCGTTCATAATTGCCAAAAACTGAAAGTAATTGAGATGTCCTTCAGTGGATAAACGGAAAAACAATCTGTAGAACATGCATACAGTGAATACTATTCTGTGACAAAAAGAAATGTGCTATGTAGTCACACACAAAAAACATGGAAGAATGTTAAATACATATTGCAAAGTGAAAGAAATCAGTCTGAAAAGGCTACATACATACTGTATGCTTCTATTTATATGACATTGTACAAAACGCAAAATTATAGAGACGATCAGTGATTGCTAGTAGTTTAGAGAGAGGGAAATGTTGAATAGGTGGATAATAAAGGTTTGTTTAGGTGAAAATATTTCGTGTGGTACAATAAAGGTGGATACATGACACCATGCATTTGTTAGATCCATGGAACTTTATGACAGATAGTAAACCTTAATGTATGCAAATTTAAAAAAATAATTTAGGAGGTCACAGATCCCAGCATGGAATGTAGACTGTAATGACAGAATCTAACTATACAACAAATCTATGAAATAGTCTGGCTGAAGAAGGTAGGGAAAAGTTGATAACCTGAGTATTTTTGGAAATGATTGGAGACTTATAAAGACAAAATGAACTGTACTTAAGTTCTATACCTTTATAATACAATTTACAATAAATATAATAATACAATATAATACAATAATTAAATACATATAAAAAAACAAATGAACAATTTTAATATTGACATATATATGAATTGAATATAATGGAATTGAATTATCAAGTGAAAGGACAGTGGATGGTGGGAGCCAAATTTATCACTGTTGCAGTGGGAGGTTATAGACAAGCAAACGGAGAGGAGAAAACTGGAACGATCCAATTAATTCTGGATTAGAGCTGTGGCAAATCTCTACAAACTTGTCTACAGTTTAATATAGAAACAGTTATGCTAACATGTAGAAATAATGGTAGAATTGTGTATATGCACAACCAGCATACACACATGTAATTCATTGCTATGTCAGCTGAGAGGATCTCAAAACAATGGCACACTTAGCACTTAGACATTGGTTTCTAATGCCATTCTCCAACTAAAGAAACACAGGTTCCTTGGACAAATGGCTGATTCTAGGTCTGGGGCAGAAAATATAAAAGTGAGCTCAGAGCATCTTGTACTAAACCAAAAAGTAGGGAAATATTTAAGTAAAAAAAGAAAAGAATAAATATATGAAAAATTACATAGGCACCAACCGAAAGTGTTCCCAGCAGCTAAGGCTAGAACAATTGGAGCAACAAAATAACTTATCTTTAGATGATAACCAAAAATATAAAATATTTAACCTGAGTCCATACTGATAAAGTGAATGTTAGAATAAATAAAGAAATGGCAGCTGGGCTCGGTGGCTCAGCCTGTAATCCCGCACTTTGGGAGGCTGAGGTGAGTGGATTGCCTGAGCCCGTGGGTTCGAGACCTGTCTGGGCAACTTGGTGAGACCTCATCTCTACAATAAATTAAAAAATTAGACTGCTCAGCCTTCCAAGTAACTGGAACTACTGGCGTGGTATCGTGCGCCAGTAGTTCCAGTTACTTGGAAGACTGAACAGTACCGGAGACCAGCTCCAGCCGGGTTCAGGGTACCCCAAAGGTGGAGACGGCGTCGGCGATTGGGGGGAAGAAGAAAAAAAGAAAGAGACTGGACTCCAGTCTAGTGCAGAAGTGATGATGTGTTATTGGGAATTACAACAGGTCTTTTGTACACAAAGTCAAATGTGGGAGGAGCGTCCTCCACCCACCAGAAACCTTAATCCATGAAAACTTAATCAATGATTCCTTTAAACTCTTTTCATATGATAATCTTAAAATCCCATAACAAAGGATAACCTAATCTGTGACTGACATATTCTATAAACCTTTTTCATCCTAAACTGATTGATTTATGCCAAGTTAAACAATTCTATAGAAGCTTAAGTATTTACTTTACAAACGAAAGTGGCCCATCCCAGAATGTTTGGAATGTGGCCCAGTCCAAAGTTCACAGTGGGCTACCTGCAAGTAACCCAGTCGCATTCTTTCAACAAAATGGCTGTCTTCTAAAACTGTATTCTACAATTTACACCTTCAATAAATCCTAAGATCATGACCCAGAAGCCTGTGACCAATACTAAGGCTCTTAAATGCGACATGAGTTTGAATTATAAGTTGTGTGAAAGCCAAAACTGCAGTTTGCGGAAGAATGGGAGCAATGAGCTTCTAAAGTTAGCTTGTCGTTCGTCCCGGTCTCAGAGTTTTTATGTTTTGAGCTCACAGGAGCTTAATCTGGTTGGTGCTGAGTAGAAAGGAGGAGGAAATGGGGTCAATAGCTCCCGAACGCATCCTAGTGGTCTCGGGGTCAACGGCCCTTCCTGATCCCTAACGCTCAGTGGGCCTCCGTGGCCGGCTCCCAACAGAGCAGAAGGATCACCGGAGCCCAGCAGGTTGAGGCGGCAGTGGCCGGAGCAGCCACTGCACTCCAGTCTGGGCGATAGAGTGAGACTCCAACTCAACAACAACAACAACAAAAGAAATGCCAATGAATAGACAAGTCTTCTGTGCAGAATTCCAAAAAACTTATGTAGATACTCTGCCCTCAAGGAAGGAAAGCATAACTTCCCACTCCTTAAGAATGTGGGCTGTGCATAGTGACCTACTTCTAAGGATTACAGTATGTAAAGGGAAAAACAGCAATTTTACAGTGGAGTAATCTGACTCAAACTACCTCAGCAATGTGATCAAGGTTTTCATCAACCATGATAGATCTTGTTGTTGGCATGTACCCTTGATATGATGAGACCTCTGTGGTATTCCTCTCCAAAATCCATAATCTCATTCTAAATCATGAAAATAATTAGACAAATCATAATTGAAGGATATTTTACAAAATATCTGCCAAGTACTCCTCAAAATTTTTAAGGTCATTGAAAACAGAAAGTCTAAGATGGTCAGAGTCAAGAGGAACCTAAGAAGATACAATAATGAGATGCAATGTGAGATTCTGAATGGAATACTGGAACATGAAAAGGACATTAGTTAAAAACGAGGAAATTTGAATAAAGTATGCAAATGAGTTAATAGCAATGTGTCATTATTGATTTGTTAATTGTGACAAATACACCACATTAATTTAAGTTGTTAACTACAGGAAACACTGGATACTGGGCTTATGGAAACTCTCTATATTATCTTTGTTTGTTTTTTTCCTGTAAATCTAAAAACTGTTCTGAATTAAAAGTTTGTTTTATTTTTACAATTTATTCTTAATGCAGAAGACCTGGAAAGCACAGATTATCATGCTTCCTTTTCCCCTTTATCTTCTCTCATATATGTCTTCTGCTGCCTGATTTACACACCCCTTTGAAATCCTATCTCATTAGGTAAGTCTCCATGGAGTCACACTGCTTTATTTAGATGATTTCACAGCTTTTCTTCTGTATGGGGTCAGTATATAATTGACATATAATTTTAAAGAAATTTGCTTTTTAAGAGGCTTTTGTCACTGAATTTCTGGAAATGCACTTTCTATGTCTGTCTAGTAAATGCTCTCCTTTCTGGTTGTGCTGTAAGGTGGTTCAGTGTGCAAGAGTTGGAAAACACACCAAGACCTGACAATACTTTTGAGAGCTTAAAAGTTCTGTACAGTACTAATCATATTTATTACGCACAAAGTATACAGAGAGAAAAAATGTAATAAACAGTAAGATAAAAATAAGATAGTCAATTCTGTCACTTCTACTTTATCATGTGATTCTTTTGATCAGAGTTAAGTGTAATGCTTTTGGCAAGAGTTAAGCCAAGAATAGTAGCTTCCATCCTGCTAACAGTATTTATATAATAAATTAAATATCTCGGCAAGTGAAACAACTACTAGATGTTCTACTTTTTGCACAAGGAGATTTTGAGCCTATATTATGATAGGCAGGATCTTCTAGCAAAGTTACCTTTTGTTTGCTTCATTTGTGAAATCTGCCCTAGGAAAACTCTATCAATATCTTTAACTGGTATGAGGAGGTACAGTTTTATCACTGCAAAATGTTCTTGAGATTGCAGAGTCCACACAGTTAAGATTGTTCAATTTTCCTGATTTTGAACTTATTATGAGGCATGCGGATTTATATCAGAAACAATGGAAAAGTAAGGAAATGGCAGAGTAATTCCATAAAACTCATACAAAAGAGAAGGACACATATTGACTGGTGAGATTGAAATGCTGAAAAATTGGAGGAAATGTGTCAAAATTCAATATCAAAAGACATGTCAGGTTGAGTTGTGGCTGAAAATCATGAGCTTAGTGATTTCTGAGAAGAGGTAGCAGGGTTCTTATCAAGTGTCTGAAAACAGATGATGTAAAATTCAAGTCTGGAGTTAGATATTTGTCCACCAAGACATATATGAAAGCCCTCCAAATAACAAGACTACCATTTAGGGTCATGTCTGCAAGCTCCAAAAGGAATATCAGCAAGACAAAAAAAAAAAAAATCTAAAGGAAACACTATCTTGGGACCAAGGGCTCATATAGAGACATGACTGGAGTTGAATTTTAAAAGTTTTCAGCACCTTAGGTCTTGGACAGGGGGTGTCTGTGTCCCACTGAATGAAGACTAGAACAGAGACACCGGGGATCATTTCCAGATGGCATGTGAGTGGACTTTTTTCTCAGTTTCTTAGAGAGTTTGACTTTTTCAAAGCCAATAAGCAGGGCATGCACACTGAGTTAAGTATTTAAAACCTAAATAGATATGTTCTGCTGGTCAATTCTTACTATTTCTGCTTATCTGCTGGCCAATATTTGTCAGACAATGCTTTTAGGACGTAATATTGTTTCTGAGCAAAGCTGACCAATGGTACCATAGCTCATATATACCTGCTATTTCTGGGTTCTGTCTGCTCTCAAAATCCACTAGAAAACAACTCATTCTGTCCCATCCAACAACTATACTATGCCCATAATTTATTGTCTGTGTGCTTTTAATATACTATATGAATTGATACTTCTGTGTCTTTTATTTTTTATTTTTATGTTACTTTAAATTTATTTGCAGCCGGGCTTGGTGGCTCAGCCTGTAATCCCGCGCCTTTGGGAGGCTGAGGTGAGTGGATTGCCCGAGCCCGAGGGTTCGAGACCTGCCTGGGCAACTTGGCGAGACCTCGTCTTTACAATAAATAAAAAAATTAGCCAGGCATGGTAGCGCGCCTGTAGTTCCGGCTACTTGGAAGGCTAAGGCGGAAGGATTGCGGGAGCCCAGCAGGTCGAGGCTGCAGTGGCTGGGAGCCGCCACTGCACTCCAGTCTGGGCGGCAGAGTGAGACTCCAACTCAAAAAAAAATTTTATTTGCTCCATTAGAAAAAGACACTTGCCCAGTGAAGATCACATTTACTTAGGGTTACTGGCTAAGCATTTGGTAAAGATGTACACGCACAAGATGTTGACTGTGTTATCATTCACCTTGTTCCCGCATGCCACAAGAAAGATGTCACATGAAAGGAAAAAAGTTCCATTTAAAAAGTAGTTATTAGCTGGGCTCGGTGGCTCAGCCTGTAATCCCGCGCCTTTGGGAGGCTGAGGTGAGTGGACTGCCTGAACCCGCGGGTTCGAGACCCACCTGAGCAACTTGGTGAGACCTCATCTCTACAATAAATCAAAAAATCAGCCGGGCGTGGTAGCGTGTGCCTGTACTTCCAGCTACTTGGAAGGCTGAAGCGGAAAGATCGCCGGAGCCCAGCAGGTGGAGGCTGCGGTGGCTGGAGCGGCCACTGCACTCCAGTCTGGGCGACAGAGTGAGACTCCAACTCAAAAAAAAAAAAAAAAGTAGTTATTTGATTTTTTTACAGTCACAGTTCAAAAATTAGTCAAAATACAAAACAATGTTAGTCAGGATTTGAACCAGGTTTGTGTCTGTGTAAAGCCTATGCATAATTTTCCTGCCACAATAAACACTATTCACAATAGCAAAAAACATGGGACCAATCGTGTTGCCCATTGAAAGTGGATTGGATAAAGAAAATGTAGCACATAGACATGATGGAATATTATGCAGTCATAAAGAAAACAAAATAATGAACTTTGCAGCAACTTGGATGGATTTAGAGTCTATAATACTCAGTGATCTATCACAGAAACAAAGATCTGATTATTACACGTACTCACTCATAAGTGTATCCTGAGCATTTATCATAATACTGTAAGAAAAGGATTGGCAGTAATGGGACACTGCCAGTGGGAGCACATAACATCAATAAGGGGACCCAAACTTTACCTGCACAATGATCACTTATTTACCTAACCCTGAATTGTATCCCACAACCTTAAAGCAACCAATGAATACGTGAAAAAATGCTTATCCTCACAAATCATCAAAGAAATGCAAATCAAAGCCACACTGAGATGCCATCTAACTTTATTCAGGATGGCCATCATTAAAAACAATACATGCTGGAGAGGATGTGGAGAAAAGGGAATGCTTCTACATTGTTGGTGGGAGTGTACATTAGTATAACCTCTGTGGAAAACAGTGTGGCAAATTCTAAAGACCTAAAAATCGACTTCCCATATGACCCAGCAATCCCCTTCTGGGAATATACCCAGAGGAATTCAAATCATTCTATAAAAAGTATACCTGTGCATGCATGCTTATTGCAGCACTATTCACAATAGCAAAAACATGGAACAAGCCATGCTGCAAATCAAAAGTGGACTGGATTTTTTAAATGATGCATATATACAATGGAATACTATGCAGCTATAAAGAAGGACAATACTATAGAATTCACAGCAACCTGGATGGATTTGGAGTCTATCATACTTTTTGTTCTGTCACAGAAACAAAGAGCTGAGTATCATATATTCTGATTCATAAGTGGATCCTGAAGATTTATCATACTACAAGAAAGGATTGGCAGTAGTGGGACACTGACAGGGGAGAGAGGGATGGGGGAAGAACATAACCTCAATAAGTGTACCTGATTCCAAAACAGGTGAAGTGAGGACCAATGGGAGGTCCAAACTTCACCTGTACGATGAATATTTTAAATTATGTACCTCACCCTGAATTGTACTCCACATCTTTAAAATATTTTTTAAAATGGGTCAGCCCCAAACTCATCACATGGAACCACATGGAATTGGACTGGATTAAAAATATGGTACATATACACAATGGAATATTAAGCAGCCATAAAGAAGGACAAACATACGCACTTTGTAGCAATTTGGATGGATTTAGAGTCAATCATACTCAGTGATGTATCACAGAAACAAAGAACAGAGTACCACATGTTCTCATTCATAAGTGGATCCTGAACATTTACCGTAATACTGTAAGAAAGGGATTGGCAGAAACAGGATACTGCTGGGGTTGAGAGGGACACAACATCAACAAGGGCATCTGATCTGAAACCAGGCAAAGTGGGGACCAAAGGGAGGCCCAAACTTTACCTTTACGATGTCCACTTGTATACCTAATCCTGAATTGTACCCCACATCTTTAAAATGAAAAAATATTCTTCCAACACGTGCAATATTGTTCATTACACACTTTTAAATTGAGCAGATAATTGACTATCTTCCTCCTAAGTATGCTTGTTTCTCCTCTTTCCCCTATTAAAGAATGTGTATATTTCTCTTCATAGCAATATATTCATATGTGTATATATATATATACATATATATAATAAATGAATTAGAATCACTCTAAAACCAAAATAAACTATCAAGATACAGAAATGTAAAATTGTGTGGTGTATAGTGAGACACACTTTCTATGTCTTTTCATGTGCCATTTCTGATATTTGGTCATCCCTCAACACCATGTTCAGTTCAAACTTTTGATCTTTTCTTCATGATTTGGCATAAGTAGTATTGTTTAACTGTAGCTTTCCCTGACCACTCACATCTTCTTTTGTTTTCTACTGTCCCTAAGTGACATATGTTTGTTAATCTCTAACGACACTATAAGCTCCTCTGTCCGGCAGCAATCTTTGAATCAATCGGGATGACAATACCATTTGGTTTGTAAGTCTTAATTGCATGCTTACTGATTTGAATTTAAGTATGCTTGGTGGCTTTCAAAGAAATTCTCTTTTTTTCTCTTTTATGAGCATTCCCTGGCACATAGTAAGTAATACTTACAGAACTTAACTGAAATGTGTTAGATGGTCCAAAGAGATAGCACATGTTACCCTTTGTGTAAGTACAATAGTCTCTCCATTCATCCATCCTTCCATCTAGTTTTATAGAATAAAAAATGTAGATGTTAAGTGCATGAGTTCTGAAGACAGATTGCTGGTTCCACTTTTAACTACAAGTACTCTGTGATTTAGTTTCCTTATCACAAAATGAAGCTACTCTTACTATCTACCTTGTATTTATGTTATAAATATTGGCTATTATAACACAAAAGTTGGCATAAAAAGCACTCCATTCTTCAAATTGGAGCATATAAATCAAACATTATATACTTAATATATGCTTTATGGTACTTGGCAAATACTTAGCGCAAATATACTGTGGTGTAAGTGTTCAATTAATAGTCGTTACCCTCTTCTTTACTACCTATTACTCTAGGGTAACTAATATGAGCTTCTGTGCAATGACATTAAAAGCTCTGTGATATACGTATTACCAAGCAGAAACAGAGTATCTGTTTTCTAACAAATATGTACATGTATTGTTTGCTCCCAAGCATGAAATATAAGATTGGATGAAAGATAATGAAAACAAAGACTATTTTGTCTAAATGAGGAGGCATTCCAAATATACCCTTTTAACTAAATAGTTTTGATTAGTTCTTATACATTACTTTCAAAACATACCTTCTTCTGAGCATTAAAGGTGATACCTTGTCACATCTCAACCCTATCACAAATAGACTGGGATAAAATAGTAGCTTCCTGTTTAGAAGACATTAATAGTTGATAGTGCAATGTGCTACCAACTAGAATGAATGGGGTGAAAGATGGGGAAAATATTGGTCCTGCCTTAAAATAGTTTAGTGCTTAAGCTTCATCATACACAGGTAAAATAATAAACTTAGCATGTATATGAGAAAACATGGAATAAAGTAATATTCTAGTAATGTTAATTATATTTACAAATGTATCATAAATACATTTTAGAAAAATAGCATAAATTGCTTGTGTTTAGGTATCTATTTCCTGTGGCATTTACTGCCCATTTTTTCTATTCAAATATAATATAATTTAATATATTGCAATATAATTTAATATTTTATAATATAATTTAAATAAAAAGTAAAACAAAACCCAACATAGAAGTAGTTATATCTTGTATAACTGGAGATAACTTATTAATAGCTTCACTCTGGAATTAATTAAACCAAGAAGGTCAACCTGATCGTCAGTAACATCATTTGGAAGAGATGAGAGTTTAGCTTAGCTACCATTACTTTCTCATAGAAACAGTAGAAAATTGGAATCTAAAAAGAAAAACTTTTCAGGAATTTATCATTAGCATTTAATTGAGTTGGGTATAGAGAATAGAGTGCAAAGATATATCCTATAGCACATGCAATCAAGAAGAATACTTAAGGTATTTTTGTGACTTTTCACATTCAGATATGATAAGGAACAGAGCTAATTATCCATGTTATATATTTTAGACACTATCCTTGATAGCTGTCCATCTGGGAATAATACCTGTGACACAAATAATTTTTATTTTTAAATAAATTTTAATTTTAAATGGTTGTTTCAAAATGCCATTTAATTCACTTGTCAATGAGAGTGATGAACTAGGTTTCCCTTTAAGAGACATGAATGTGTTTAAATCTGCTGATCTATTTTTGAAGCTATTACTATTATTCATGACTATTCTCCCCTGACTCATACACTATGACATTTAATGGAATAAGCACAACATTGTGATTGTTTTATGAATGGCTGTATCTAATAAACAATATATCATTTTGCTTGAATAAGCTAAAGAAAGGAAGTTGTGGTCTAGGAAAATATAATTGTTATATAATAATACTTGGTCATTTCAGTATTCTCTTCAGTTTAGAGTTAATCAACCCATATGCTGATTTTATTGGAAAAAAGTAGAATCACAAAGTTACACATTAATAAAGGAATAAGTTCTAAAAATGATTAAATAGAATAATGTGAATTCAGAAGTCATATAAAAATTAAACATCTAACAGGTGGTAAATCACAGTTTCTAAGTTTTCAATTCAAAATTGAAACAGTGCCCATGAAAAAGATCATTATCATCACAGAAAAATTACACAGGAAACAAGATACAAATTATGGAGGAAATTTTTAATACAACTTTTAAAGTAAAATAAAAATATAATTCAGAAGATACTGTGAATATATGCAATGTTAAATATGTCCATTTCAAAATTATATACAATTATCAGTTCATTTTTGGGTACTCATAGAGATCCCTTTCTATATTGTATTTGCAGACAATAAGATTATACTTAAAAAGATTAAGAGCATTTGTGAATCCTCAAATGAATTGTGTATTACTTTCTTCTGTTTTGATTTTAATATTATTTCAGACTTATATAAAAGCTACATGAATATTTCTAAGACTCCAGTAAGCTCTTTATCTAGATTTATTAATTGTTTACCTTTTATGTCTATTATTTTATGATTCTATCTTTATTTCATCTGTGTATTTCTATATTTTCCTAGTACGGTTGAAACAAAGTTGAAGACATTTTTCTCTGTTCTCCCTAAATATTTGTGTGTATTCTGAAGAATAAAGACATTCTGTTAAACTACAGTAAAATTATCAACAGAATTTCACAGCAATAAAATACTACTATAGAATCCCGAGTTCATATTCAAATTTTATAAATTGATGCAGAAATCCATTCTATGAATTTTTTTCATTAAGGTACAATCTGGTGTTACAATTGTTATCATGCCTTATAATTACTTAAATTTGGAAGAGTTGCTCCACATTTTTGTTTTTATTTCTTTTCTTTGACATTTTGAGGAGTAGAAACAAATTACTCATATTTTGAAAAAGACTCCTCAATTTGTGTTTGTCTAATATTTCCTCATGATTAAATTTAGTTTTGTACTTTTGGCAGGAGTAATACAAATGTTGTGCCTTCCCTAAGGCAATATAATAGGAGACACATTAATATTATATTATAATATTATATTAATATTGAATTAATGATACTAACATTGACCATTTAGTAAATGCTGCATCCATGAGGTTTCTCAACTATAAAGTTACTCATTTATTTTTGTGCACAATTTATGGTGATAAACTTTAACAGTACCCACATTACCATCATCCCTCATCAAAATTTTTACCCACTAATTTTAGAATACATTGATGATTTCCAACTCCATAATTTTTTCTGCAATTATTTGTTGAGCTTCTACTTTCAGCAGTAAGTTTTCTTGATTGCCCACCTATATATATTCTTATTTGTTTATGTATTATATGGACTCAAGTATCCTTATTTTGTTCAATAATTTATAATACATTAGTATCATTATTTATTTACTATCATTATTATAATATTCAAATTGTCCCAGATTTGACCCAGCATGAACCCTTTTAAGTTAGCTTCTATGTTGTTTTGACAAGTCCTCAGTACTCTTTTAGCACTTGATTAACTGATACTGTAAGATGTTTCAGATTCATCTTGGACTTTTTCTATCAAGGCCCTAAGATTCAGCCATTTTTTTCAAGGATCTCTGGTTTATTTTACTGAAAAATGATATTTAGAGAACAAATTCTATGTGCTAGTTTTCTTAATTGCTATTACTGCCAGCTGTTAGTTGACAGAGTTGGGACATGTAGGTAAGTGTGTGTGTATGTGTCTATGTAGCACAAATACAGATATATACATAAAATATAGAATATATTTAATATAAGTCCATGGCATATTTTAAATATATATGAAATTATTTTATACTGATACTTTTAATTGTAATTCAATGCCACAGGGCACATTTTAATCTTTATTTCTTCTGTATTTGCATCTTGTTTCCTCAACAGAAAACTCTGTCTTCCATTGTCCTCAATATATTTACTTATTTACTAATGTCTCAAATACATAAAAGGTACTTTCAGAATTGCTAATCCATACCAAGTGAAAAGCAAGCCTACTGATGAGATTTTAAAGTTTATTTTAATTTATATGAACATTGTATACAACAAAATTTATAAGTCCTAAGTGTAAAATTCTATAAAATTTGAAACTAGATACTCAGGGAACCCATATTCTTATCTAAATTTAGAATATTTATGTCATATAGTTTAATGAAATAATACAAGATGTACTGTTTGGTGTTTGACTTCTTTGTTTCAGTAGGTTGGTAAAATTTGTTCATGTTGCTTGAAGTATTGAGAGTTTGTTCCATTTTATTGCTGATTAGTATTCCTTTGAATACTTATAACTCATTAATTCATTATCCTTTTAATGGACATTTGGGTTGTTTTAAGCATTTGGCTTTTATGAATAAAAATGCCAAAATCATTCTTTTAAAAGTCTTTTTGTAGACATATGTTTCTACTTCTCTTACCTAAGAGTGAAGTTACTGGGTCATATGGTAAGTGTAAGTTTAACTTTTTAAGAAACTGCTATAATTTTTCCTAACTGCCTGTACCATTTGTGCTTTCAGCAGTAATGTGTGAGTATTCCATTTGCTTCAAATTCTCAGTGACATTTGGTATTTTCATTTTTTTAAATTTCAGTAATTTGAGTAGCTGTTTGGTAGCATTTAACAATGGCTATAATTTGTATTTCCTAAATGTATCAGTCATTCTTAGTTATTTTCTTTCCTTATAATATTGTTTACTTTGTCCTAAGAAATATTTGGTTACCCACATTTTGCCAAGATAATCTCTTTTGTTTGCCTTAAAAACCATTACAATTTTGCTTTAGCATTTAGGTTATGCTACTTCTCAAATTAATTTTCATATTTAGTGTTGGGTAGAGTTTGAGTTTCATTTTTCCATATGGATATTTAGTTGATCTAAACGCGTTTATTGAAAGTACTTTCTCCAATTATTTGCTTTGATGCCTTTGTGAAAATGCAATTGTGTTGTAAAAGTGTGAGTCTATTTCTGAACTCTGGTCTATTCCATTAAAGCAATTATTTATTACTAAAGAAAATCCAGGCTGTGCTAATCACCATAGCTTTACAGTACATCTTAAAGTTGGATGGTGTGCAAGTCCTCCACCTTTTCTTTGCCCAAGAATTTTTGGCTATGCTAGATATTTTGCATTTCCAAATATATTTTGAATCAGCTTTTATATTTCTATAAGAACCTGTTGTGACTTGCACTGGGATTCTGTTGAATCCATAGACCAACTGAAGAGAGTGGAGAACTAATATTTAAATAAAAATCGAACCCTCTAATACACTAACATAATGTATCTCTCCATTGATTAAGACTTTAGTTAATTTCTCTCAGCAATGTTTTGTAGTTTTCAGTGTAGAGGTTTTCCTTTCTTTTGTAATATCTGTTAATAGGTGCCTCATATTTTTAAACACTATTGTATACAGGATTGATTTTTAAATTCATTTTCTAGTTGTATGCTGTTAGTATATTAATCTTGTACCTTGCAATTCTGCTAAATTCACCTACTGGTTTTAGCAGTTGTTTTAAAAATTCCTTGTGATTTTCTATGTAAACAATTATGTTATCTGCAAGTAGAGACAGATTTAATTTTTTCTTTCCAAACTTTATGTTTATTTTTTGCCTGCTTTTTTTTGGCATGATGCAGAAGAGTAGGGGTGAAAGCAGACGTCTTTACCTTATTACCAGTTTTACAGAAAATCATTCAATATTTCATCATTATGCATTATAGCAGTTATAGGTATTTTGGGTATGACCTGTATAAGATTGAGAAAATCCATTCTCTTCATCTATTCAAGGATTCCAAGTTCTTTCTACTTCAATCTGTTAATATAGTAAATTATAATAATTGATTTTCAAATATGAAAGCAATCTTGCATGAGTTGAAGAAACCCCATTTGCTCAATATGTTTTATCCCTTTTATTTAATTCTGGCTTCATTTTGTTAACATTTTGTTAGGAATTTTACATTTTTATTTGTGAGAGCTCTTAGTCTTTGATTTTTTAAAAATGTCTTTGTCAGGTTTTAAGTAGTGTTGCCCTCATGAAAAATGTTTGGGATTGTTCTATCTCTGCTTTCAGGAAAAAAAAAAAAAACATTATGTAAGATTTGTATTTCTAAATTTTTTCATAGAATTTTATTTCTAAATAATACAGACTACTTGGAACTACTTATGTGGGCTATTTAGCTTTTCTATTTTATGTTGTGCTCATTTTTAGAAATTACGTTTTTCTCAGAAATTCATCCATTTCATCTAAGTTGCCAATTATATTGAATAAAGTCATTAATAAAATTTTCTTATTATTCTATTATTGTCTATAAAAACTGTAGTGAAAGTCTTTTCTTACATTAATTAGTAATTTGGGTTTTCCTTTTTTTTAATTGATCAGTATTTCTAAAATTTTATCAACTTTATTATCTCTTTACAAACTCTGTTTTGGTATTGTTAACTTTATCTATTTTATTGGTTTCTCCTTTTTATTATTTTCATTATTCTATATATTTTGGACCTCATTTGTTCATTTTTTAGCTTTGTGATGAAAACTTAGGTCACTTATTGTAAACATTTAATCTCTTCTCAAATAAACATATAAAGCTATAAACTTATTTCTAAGCACTAATTTAGGCATTTCCCCAAAATGTGATATATTGGATTTCATTATCAATCATGTTGAAATATATTCTAATTTCATTGTGATCTTTGATTCATTACTTATTTGGAAGTGAATTCTGTTATGTTCAAATATTTGGGGATTTCTAGATATTTCTTATAATTGATATTTAATTTAAATTTATTATGTCAGCTAGTATGCTCTGTCACAGCATAGAGTTTACCTAGGGAAATTCTTTGTAAACACTTAAAACTATGAATATCCTATAGCTATTGTGTGAATATTCTATAAGACAAATTAGGTCAAGGAGGTAGATAGTACTTTTCAGATTTTCTATTTGATATTTTTGGTCTAACTTTTTTAAGCATTTAGTGAGAAGCCATATTTGAAGCATAAGTTTTGTGAAAACATTGGACAGTTATACATGGGGAAAAAAGACTGTTAAATTTACATTCAGAATACCCAGGGGTCATTCTTAGGTATTGAGATGATGGGAGATTTTTCTTCATTCTTTGTGCGTTTCCTTATTTTCCAAGTCTATATGCTTAAATAACCAGCCCCTGAAGATCTTGAAGTTAATGTAGTTCAATAGCTCCGAGCTTATAAATTATTCTGTGCTCCTAACCTTCCTGAAAATGGTTTGTGTCTGGAGTCTTCTGAGCCGCTCTGGTTCATCTCCTACTTGTCTTGTGCCCCGCCTGTCACGATGGTTCTCCCTGAAGTCAGAGTGCTGAGCTGTGGGTGCTGGATAGGCCCCCCCAAAACACAGTCATAATCAAGATATTAGCAAAGAGTTTCTGTCCTGAAAAATGCCTTGAACAGACTTGGGTTGACCTCCTTAATGCAGAGCACTTTAGTAATCTGAGCCTAATGATTTTTTTAACTTTTAATTTTTTTTATTTTAAAGATGTCAGGTACAATTCAGGGTTAGGTATACATATGTTCATTATGCAGGTACCCTTGTTGATGAGGTGTGCCCCCCCTTCCCCAGGCAGATTCCCACTACTGCCAATCCCACTTCTCCGCCCCACTCCTGGCAGTTTCCCGCTACTGCCAATCCTCCTCGTATAGTACTACAATTATTCGCGATCCGCTTATGAATGAGAACATGTGATACTCAGTTCTTTGTTTCTGGGAAAGATCACTCAGTATTATAGACTCTAATTCCATCCAGGTTGCTGTGAAGTTCATGATTTTGTTCTTCTTTATGGCTGTGTAATATTCCATCGTGTATATGTACCACATTTTTTATTCAGCCCTCTTTTGATAGGCAGCACTGTTGGTACTATGTTCTTTTTTTCTTCTTCTTTCAATTACTGAGAGAGGGGTGTTAAATTTTTAAATAAAGTCTTTTGATTTGCCTTTCTCCCTTTAGTGCTATCAGTTTTTCTCTTATGTATTTTAAGCTCTCTTATTAGGTACATCACTTATGATTGCTATATCTTCTTAATGACTTTACCCTTTTAAACTAACCTCTTTGTCTCTATCATAAGTCTTTTTTTGAAACCTATTTTCTCCAATATTAGTATTCTGTATTTCAGCTTCCTTATGCTTACAGTTTGTGTGACTTTTTTTTGTTCAGTATATCTGAGGTTCACATTTTTAAATTTACCTCTTTAAAGTTGAGTCATGCTTTTTCATAGTCTTAAAATTTCTACCCTTTGATTCACTATTATTTAATTTTTTATCATTTTGTTATCCATTTGGAGTTTTCCAATTGTATTGTTATTCTTTTTTTTGTTTTGTTTCATTTTAAAAATATTTATGATTATTCTATTTTATTTCCTCTATTGACTTCATAGCTATAACACTTAGCTTTCTCCTTTTTTAAGTTATTTTTCTATGGGTTACACTATGTGTAAGTCAAAAAATACTTAGGATTAATATTGTACCACTTTATATAAAATATATGAGTCTTTGAACAATAGAGTTTTGTTTAATCCTGATTTCTATGGGCTGTTATTCTTATATATCTCCTCATACATTATTAAGTTCACTATACAATATCCTATGTTTTCGTTTAAACACAATTTCATTTTTTTTTTTTTTTTTTGAGTTGGAGTCTCACTCTGTCGCCCAGACTGGAGTGCAGTGGCCGCTCCTGGCCACCGCAGCCTCTACCTGCTGGGCTCCGGCGATCCTTCCGCTTCAGCCTTCCGAGTAGCCGGAATTACAGGCATGTGCTACCACACCCAGCTGATTTTTTGATTTATTGTAGAGATGAGGTCTTGCTGCCCAGGCGGGTCTCGAACCCACGGGCTCAGGCAATCCACTCACCTCAGCCTCCCAAAGGTGCGGGATTACAGGCTGAGCCACCGAGCCCGGCCACAATTTCATTTTTAAAACAAAATTTTAGTTTTAAAACTTAAGAGAAAATAATAGAATTTTTAATTTTTGTGATATGTTTACTATTTGGAGGTGAACATTACTCTTTTTTGTTTTGTTGTTTTGCTTTTCTTCTTAATTTTATTTTAAAGATGTAGGGTACAGGTCAGAATTAGGCACGTAAGTGGACTATATACAGGTGAAATTTGGGCCTCCCATTGGTCCTCGCTTCCCCTGGTTTAAGAATAGGTACCCTTAGAGATGTTATGTGCCCTCCCTGTTTTCCTGGACAGTGTCCCACTACTGTCAATCACTCTCTTGTAGTATTGTGATTAATGTTCAGGACCCACTTATGAGTCCTTACTGTAGAGTTTCCATCTTTTGTCCATTTTCCTCAGCTTAAGAATTTCCTTTAGCATTTCTTTAGAGAAGATTTGCTGAGAATGAATTTTTTTAGTTTTGGCTTATCTGAAAAGGTTTTTATTTTGCCTTTGTTTTTGGACATGTTCACTGTAAATAGAATTTTGAGTTGATAATTATGTTGTTGAAAAACATTCCATTATCTTTTTCCTTTCAATTTTTCTGATGAAAAGACTGATATTTTTTGTATAGTTGTTTCCTTTGTGAATGTATCATTTTCTTTGATATTTCCAAGATTTCCAATTTATCTTTCACTTTATTTTTAATATTACCTATTAATTATTTTGCTTAAAGTTCATGCAGCTTCTTGGATTTACATATAGTTATTTGTCTGTGAAATCAGAAAATTTGGCACTATTATTTCTTCAATCATTTTTCTATTTTTCTAATTATGCAGATTTTGTGTTGCTTGATATTGTCCCGGGTCATTAAGATATTGTTTGCTTGTTTATTTGTTTTTTGTATCTTTATTTTTCCCAACCATTCCTGAGATTTTATAATTTCTACTGAACTCCTTTAAATGCACAAATTCTTTCTTTTGCCACCCTAAAATCAGTATTATACCCTTTCAATGGACTCAGTTTAATATAAACCATTTCAATTTAGTTCATTTTTGTAGCTTCCATTTGTCTGACAAAATTCTTCATCTGTTGATTCGTTGTGACTACATTTTCTTTTAAAGCCTTGATGTAAGATCTTAATATGACTTTATAGCAGTCACTTCAACACACTGTTGTTGTTTGCCTGTTTTTGTTTATTACAATATATGGATTATGCCAAAATAATTTTATTAATTTCCTTTTTCCTGGTCAGAGAATATGTTTTCTTGTTTTTTTGCATAACTAGAAATTTTTTATTGTTTGCTTGTCATTGTGACTTTCACATTGGTGAAATCTGTATTCTTGTTTTCTTCCTTAAACAAATGCTGTGTTTCGTCCTGGTAGTTACTTAGTTTACTGGGGATCAGCTTGATCTTTAGAGCTGTGTCTTTTCGTGTTGTTAGGTTTTATCTATGGTAACATTCACTTTAGAGTTCTTTCTAAAGATTAGCCTCTCTAGGTTGTTAGTTGAATGTCTCATATCTTTAGAGAGGTCTCTTCAGTTACCTGTTTAGAAAGCATAACCCTCTTGTCACTATGAAATTCTAGGTTCCATTTGATTCACAATTCCCTGGCAGGTGTTGTGTGTCAGCCCTGTAAAACTTCATCCTACTTATGTAATTCAAGTAAACATTTGAGGGTTTGGGGTTTTTTTTTTTGAGTTGGAGTCTTTATACAGATTTTGGGACCTATACTACTGGACAGTTTACTTTTAATATCATACCCTGACAATGTTAGCTGTCCTAGTGTCACCAAACTTCAATCTTTGCCTACTCAGTTAAGTGAAAGCATTGTGCTTCTGTGCTTTCTTTTGAACTCTACTTTTCCATGCAGAGGTCCAGATAGTGCCTAGATTGTACTCAGGTACAATGCAGATCAATTGTGAACCTCATCTCATGCATTTCTCATTTGTTAAGGATCACAGTGCTATGCCGTGTGTTATCCAATGTCTGAAAATTGTTTTAATGTATATTTTATTAGTTTTGTTTTGTTTACAGCGTGCGGTTAACTCGAGTACTAATTATTCTGTTATGGCCAGTTATAGAAATCCTTGTATTACACCTGCTTTTTAAATATATTTTATCCTGTCATTCACACCTGGAAATCAATATTTTTTTTACATCAAGGTATAATAACAAAAATGTAAGAAAATTAAACAAAAAAGCTCAAAATAGAAGGAAAATTTAACAGTAACCAGAGACACAGGACTGCAATGACTTGGAAATTTCACTAGTTTGATTATTATGTTACTAAGCTGGGTTCTCTAAATGAGGACTTTTAAGCTTAGTAGAAATTTTCAATATTTTATATATATTTTAAAAATACTTTTAGTATTTTTTAATATTTAATTTGAGCCACTGCATTATGCAATTCATTGATGTATGGTATGAACTGGATATAATTATATTTTACATTTTTTGCTTTATCTTAATATTTAATTAAATATCCAATCAAATGTACTAGCACTATTTATGAATTAATCCATTCTTGTCTAAATAATTTTGAAGTAATTAATTAATTCAATCTTCATTTGTTAGGTACTTGATATGCTGTAAATACTGCCCAAGTACATTAGTGAATAAAGACCAAAAATTCTGTCTTGTAGATCTTTGTATTCTATTGGATGGAAACAGACCATAAATAAAGAATTTAAATAATTTATTAAATGATAAAACAGAAGATGAAGGTGAATCCCAAAAGTAAGTAACATGCTTGTATTCTATTGGGTAGAAACAGATCATAAATAGGGAATTTTAATAATTTATTAAATGATAAAACAGAAGATGAAGGTGAATCTCAAAAGTAAATGGCATAACCCTCATTGGAAGATGACTTTTAGGACCATGTCTGGATTTACTCTTCCCAAAATAATTTGCTCATATAATTATTTTCCTGTTTAAATTAATATAGATGAGCAATAAATATTTGATATCTATCCATGTTTATTGCTCTTTATAACTATGTCCTTTTTTGAACATTTTGTAAGCCATAAACATTTTTTCCCTTTTAGATGTTTTTTAGAATAACAATAAAGTTCTGAAAATCTCTTTGGATCATAATCGAATTTGAATTTTGCTTAAACTAATTTCAGAAAAATTTGTTTTTATTTAGTCTTCTATGAGAACATAAGAATATGTCAAATTTTTCATGTATTTGCAAATCTATTGGTAAGATTTTGTTGCTTTCCTCTTAGATATACATTTCCATTTATTTTAATTTCCAGGTACAGTCTTGGCTGATGTTTAAGATGTGATCTTTTGTTCCCTCTTTTAATTTTCAATTTGGGTACAGAAAATGTATTGGTAACCATTTCATTTACCATTTCTATTAAAATACATTTATAAATATTTTTGGCCTTGCAAAATCATAGAAATAGTGATAACAACCTCCGCGCCCCGGGATACTCGTCGTTTTTCTACTCTTGTCTTATTATATTAACGGAACCTGGGGCACAATGACAAAAAACAGTGGTGACTTTTGTAATCCCTATCTTTTCTTAATTAAGGATTTTTTAAGAAATACATTTTAATATGTGTATTTAAGGTATACAACACAAAGTTATGGGACACATAAAGATAATAAAATGGCTACTATAGTGAAGCACATTAACCTATCCAACATCTCACATAGTTATCTTTTTTGGGGGGAGTAAGTGCAATTAAAATCTATTCAAATTTAGCAGAAATCCCAAATATAATACAATGTTATTACTTACAGTCCTCATGTTGTGTATTCCTTCTTTAAATTTGTTCATCTTACACATCTGCTACTTTGTATTCTCTGACTTACATCTCCCCATATAGTCCTAATTCCTACACCTAGTAATCAATATTTGATTCTCCATCTCTGTATATTTGATTTTTTTTTGTTCCACATATAAGTGAGATTATGCAATATTTTTTTCTGTCTGGTTTATTTTACTTAGTATAATGTATTTCAGCTTCATCTATGTTGTAGCAAATGGCAGAATCTTCTTCTTTTTAAAGGATGAATAAAGTAATAAATTTGTTTAGACTACAAAGAAAATATCAAATTCTACAAAGTAGAAACAGAATTACATTTTAAAATTAATATTGTGGTATCTGCTTTTCTTTCTGTATTTATGCAACGTCTTAAATCCTTTTATTTCAGCCTAGGTATTTTTTGGCTTAAATGATTCCCTCATTACCTCACAAAAAGAGATTTTTTGGACTCAGTTTAAAAATTCTTATCAATACTTTAATTACTGACTTATATTGTCATAACATATATATTTGGTCTTGAGGTTGTCTTCTTTTTCATATATTTTTTCTTACTATTCTTTTTCGTTGTTTTTCCTCCATGTTTTCTATATAAAAACCATGTATCTGTTTTTTCCTGATCTAATGGTTTATGGGTATAAATAATTCTTTTTCTCCTAATTATTACATTTTAACATGTTAAATTTGTTTTCTACCTCAAACACAGAACATAAAAACTTAAATAACATAGACTTACATTTTAAAACAACAAAAACAGAAACTTTGTATTGATCTAATAATAAGTACCTCCCAGACTCCCTCCTCAAAAAACAAGCTAAACATGGTAATTTCATTAGCTAAGGCCATTTTAATAAGCTGCTGGTCGTACTTGAAAATGCTCACTAGTCCATTTCTGGTAGTCAGAATAAGAACATTGCCTTCCAACCCCCAAAATGCCCATATTCTAATAATAGAACTTATCAATATGTTAAAATACATGGTAAAGGGAAGTTAAGGTAGAAGTATAGTTGCCAATTAGCTGTCCAAAAAAAAATTACTCTTCACTCTCTAGGTTGGTCTTGTGTAATACAAAAGTTCTTAAAAGTGGAAGAGGAAAGCAGAATAGAGAAATAGTCAGAGAAGAACTTGGTCCAGTGTTATTATTTGAAGGTAAAGAAAGAGGGCTAAGAACCACGGAATGTGGGTGGCTTCTAGAACCTGAATAGGGCAAGGAAACACATTCTCTCCTAAAGTCTTCAATGGCAAGACAGCCCTGACAACACCCTGATTTCACCCCAGCAGAACCATTTTAGAATTCTGAACTACATATTGATAACACAATATATTTAGGTGGTTTTAAGTCATTAAATTTGTGGTAAATTTCATATAGCAGCCATAAAAAAAACTATCATATTATGTTTTTTGGATAAAATCACAGATATAGATGAAATACTGCATATTCAAATTATTCAAAACTCAGATGGTAATGTACATTCAAAGAATAAAAAATGTTTTCCAAAGAAATGAGGTTAATAGAGAAATCAGAAGGTTACTTCAAAATGTGTATATTTTACATATATAATGAGAGAAAAATACCATTCATGAGATAAGAACAGATCACTATAAATAAAGGTTAAAAGTTTTTTAAATAAAAAAATAAATTACTGATATAAAAATAGACTAATAATTGCACACTGGTTAAAAAATTAGTAAGTCAAATAATTATGCCAAAATGAAGTAAAAAATATATTTAAAAGGTAGAACTAGTCTACGGCAATGCCACCCTGAATGCTCTCAATTTCATCTGATCCAAGAGAAGGCGGAATGCAGGCAAACACTTATCAACAGTTTCTAAAGGAGGATATAATAAAATAGACAAAAGGAAATGTTAGAAGTAATCTCTTTTCAAGGATAAAATTAGTACAATGAGAACTTTCCAAAAGATAAAAATAAAAAGACACACACTTGAGGATATATTCCTCCAAAAGAATGAATTGAGGGGGGGAAAAAGACATGGAGAAAAAGACATAATGAGCAAAATTATTAATAAAATTAGAACTAAAACTTAGTATATATATGAAAGGATACCCCAAAACCTTGGAATTGATTTATAAAAATTGTGTGTTTATTCTTACATGCTTGAACTTCAATCAGCTTCATAGTATGCTCCGTTTGACGAATATGTCTTTGAGACACTTTTTCCACTGATCAAAACAGTTTTTGAGTTCATCCATTTTGATGCCTTTTAGTGCTTCTGCTGTTTTTTGTTTCACCTCTTCCTCATTGGCAAAACATTTCCCTTTGAGGACTTTTTTATCCAGGATAGCAAAAAAGGTATCTTAGGGTGAAACGGTCTGAATAGGGAGGGTGGGGTACATGGGTTATGCCGTTTTTTGGTCAAAAACTGCTGAACACTCAGTGCTGGGTGGGTACACTCCTAAGTGCACTTAGGAATGCACTCCTAAGTCACCCATCATGAAAAGGGCAAATGTATTGAAAGTAACTCCAAAAACAATTCACTGAAACAGAATGCAGGCTTTCACCACAACACTAGCAGGTACCCTGTTGCTGATGAGTTCCTAGAACACTTACCTAGCAGGGGAAGCCTATACTACATGAAGCCCACCCTCCAAAATATAATTCTATTTTTTATTCCCCCTCATAGATTAGAAGACGGAGTAGAGAGAGGAGACAGATGATACAGAGGAGGAAGAGAAGGGGATAGTAGAAGCAAAGACAAAAGAAAAGTCAGGAAGTTAACAATGTTTTTAATAATAATCTGGATATCAAATTCCAGTGGAGATTTGCAAAAGCAAAGGGGTTTGGAGAGAGAGAAAGACAGGAAAAGGAGAAAGGTAAGGAAGACACTGATAAATTATTGACCATTTTAGAAAAATATGTTTCTATACTATATTGAGCATAACAGTAGAAATAATAGAAATAAATGTAACGTGATCAAGAAATGGGACCAAAGGAAACTCACCGAATCCAGTAGAAAATAGGAAAACAGAGAATATCAATGATAAATTAAAAACACAAAGAAAGATAACAGACATCAGTAATTTACCTCACAGTTACTGAGTGAGGGAAATTCTCCTAGTCCCAGACAGGAATTATATGGTTACATCAAATAAAGGAAATCGAATTATTATACCTAAAATATGATTTTTTTTCCCTTTGTGTTGGTGTGGAAGAGTAATTGTGCACACATAGCCAGGAAAAACTGTATTGTTCACCATACATCTAGAAATAATGCAAAATTATAATAATGAGAACCACATGGCATTAGAACAGTAATCGATAAATAGGTCAATGAAACAGAATAAAGCAGTAACACATATGAATATAGGATAATAAAACTTCAAAATGCTTGAAAAAGGAAAAATATTTCTTAAATTGTCTGTATAATAGTATTATTAAAATTTTGATTATTAGAAGATAATCTGTCATTGGTTAAAAGTTTTGGCATGAGAACAAGTTTGCGGAAATACATGAACTATAAATGATAGCAGTATGTTAATATCACACAGTATGACTCAAGTAATATTTTTTTGTCTTCATAATATTAAAGGAATAATATGGGAGTAACATAATGCTGACAAGAAATGAGAGTAATGCATAACAATAATAATATTTCTAATTACCTTGCTGCAATAAAGACATAATAAAAATGCTACTAGCTCTTCTGTAGCAAAACTTGTCTTTAAAGCAATGTAAATAGAGATATCATGGCTATTAAGAATAAGTGTTGATGTATAGCATTATGCTGGAAAGTTATCTGACGAAAACCGGCCTAAGTGAAAAGTGTTAAATTATTCTTAAATCCATTGCTATATCACCTCAATATAGAAGCTCAGTGTCCTCTAACTTTTTTCATGTGAATAGCAGAGAACATATATGTAAAGAAATTAGATGATTTTACCTCAACATTATTCTCAATTTCTTACCTTTTCAATTAATATGTTCCACATATAAAAATTGTTTCAGAAAATATTTTAAAATATCAAGGCACAAAAATGTGTACTTCAAAAATGTCAAAACAATTTTAACCTGGAAATTGCTTCTGGGAATCCTTGAATGTTCCTATACATTGCTGGTAGCCTATAAAAGCTTATTGATTCATTTTTAATGAATCATATTTATTATCAGATGCAGGATTTTGTATTTCAGAGTAATTTGGCTGGCAATAACAAAAACCAAGCTTCCTAAAATGATATTTAGACTCCCATATTTCAGTATTATAATTTTGGAAGTCACGGGATACTAGATGCACATAACTTGTACCTTATAAAAAGCTTTGGCATAGACACATTGTGGATTTTGTATCTACTTAACAAATATACTGTCTTCCTCATTTCTTTTGAATATTGAGGAATCATTTTTATGAACCTAGATGCAATGAAAATCTTATATGTTTGAGGATATTTTGTGAATGAAAACCAAAACCATTTACCACTAATTTATTACTCTGTACAAATTTAGTTTTCCTAATTCTGATACGATGGCAGACAATAAGGCAAATCTTCATTTTACAACAAAAAGTACAACAATGAGGTAATTTATAAGCAATTAAACCTGGGTTTTTTTTTTTGGTCATCTTTTGTAATATTTTACTAAGTAAAATTCCTTTTAAAGCAAAACGTTCTAATCCTCACTAAAACCTACATTCACCTCCATCCTCATCCCTCAAAAAAAGCCATCTCACACTTTTCTCTAGAGAGTAACTACAAAGGGTTAAACAAAATCCACCCTGACAATACTAGAAACAATTCTCTCGGTGTGTGTTGGTTCACTGCTCCACAGGGTATAGCAGATGTTGTGTCTGGTAGTAAGAAGGGCCCAGGAGGTGTGGGCTGTCAATCACATGTTTGCTTTTTTCCCCCCTAACTACAGGCTATGCTATGGATATGAAGCCCAACTAAAACAATCTGCCTCAGCTGGGGTGTGTGAGGTATCAATAACCCTTGGCAGAGGTGTCAAGAGCCTTGCTGGAACTCAACTACCCTGCTGACCAGATGCTTAGCAAGTTAACAAGACTCTGCACATTCACCACTTCCAACACAACAATTAACACAACTGGAAAATCACTGCACTGATAGTCTGAAAAAAAAAAAAAAAAAACCTCACCAAAGTTACCTTTTATGGAAGAGGCAAATAATAAATACTGGACCACAATGGGAAGAAGGGTATTTTGAAGTTTCAACCTTGGCAGTTGCTGTGGCTAAATAACTGAGAGAAACTGAAAAATAGAAGTATTATCAAAAGTATTTTCTCAGTGTATTCATATACAGAGTTTCTGAGTACATTAACGTTATTTTTACCCTTACAAATTTGATGTCTTATCTTTGGACTTAGGTAAGTCTGACACATTTTCTTATAAGAGATCAAGACAAAAACTTGGTTAAGAAACAGAACTTAAACAGTCAAAGCTTTGCTAAAGTGATTAATATTAGTCAGCATCTATACATAGATTATAAGAGAATATTCAGAAGTTACTCAGTAAATAACATTCACGTATCTATAAAACTTCAAAGGAATAAAGCAATCAAATACTCGATTTGTTTAAAAAAATCTTCTTTAAAAGACTGTATACCAAGTTGTTATATTTCTCAACCTGAATATACTGTGTGTTTTTTTAAGTTATATTACCTTCAGGTTATTCCCCATGCTCACACTTACAATTCCATTAGATAACAATTATACACATTTTTTCTGGAAAAAAAGATTGTATATTATTTCTAGAAAAATATATGGCATGTGGGAAAACATGAATATTAGCTTTAAACAATTTAATGTTGATTGTCTCTGCTTTGAAATTCAATAATGCCATCAGTCTGTAAGACCTCTCAGAGGCGAGCATTTCACAGTGAAAGCTGCTTTCTGTTACAAAAGCACAGCAGCTGTGGCTCCCGCAGATACCCTTAAAGACAGATATAATAAAACACTGGGAGGGAGTAGGTCGACACAGGAGCATGAAATGGACGAGATGAAGCCCCTTTGTCACAGCCAAACAGGCTATAAAGTTACTATAGTAACATACAGTATTAAACTCCAGGTGGATTGACTTAATCTTCCTCAAACAAAAAATAAAGGTTAACAAAAACCAAACCAATAATGATTACAATCACTCTACCCAAATATTTTTCAATAAGTAGTTATTTTGGTTTAGTCTGGATAGGGAGGAACAGAGTACACTGGCTCATGTTCTCATTTGAAGAAACAACCCCAGAATTCAGGGTGTGGAAGATTGAAACCTTTTAAAATATTGTGAATAAATTCAGTGACTTGGGTCACAAGAAAATCAAAGCAACAGTTTAAGAACAACTAGACTATATGGTTTCTCAAACCCAGTTTTTTTTTTTTCACATTTGTCATATTTTTGTCAAGTGGGGAGAATTTAAGTGGTAATGGCTCTGGGTCCAGTCCTAAATTCATCGATAATTCAGCAGCCTTTCCTTTGGTTGAAGAGTTTCAGGCTCCATCTGTTTTAGTCCATATTTTTTAAAAGAAAAAAATTGTATTTGACAAAATGTACAATACAACGTACAATAACTGTGAAATAAGAGCCAGGTAAGTTGTCTGTGGAACATGAGACCACACACACAAAAAAAAAAAGTAGAAAAGATAAGGAAATGGAAAATCACAAATTGAACTCTAATTTTTAAATGTTATAAAGGAAGATAATGTAAGTGTTAAGGAAAACAGTAACTTCTTAGGGTAGATGTCAGATCCTGCTTATGCCTTCTTGCAGGCGCAAAACTCACTATTTTGCTGTGATCATTGTTTTGTGAATAAACCACTCTGGTAAGTATAATCTCACAAAGTCTTTATTCTACCCAAACACACACACACTCTCTCTCTCTCTCTCTCTCTCTCTCTCTCTCTCTTTCTCTCTCTCTCCCCCTTACCTCTCTCTCTCGTACACACACACAATCTTCTCTGTTTTGCTTTAGTAAATACCCATTTTTGTTGCTCTATTTTAAAATGTTTAATTTCATGTCTTAAATGTAGATGAAGACTTACAATGAAAAATAAAACTTAACATGCACATGTTTGCATTTTGGATTAATCCATGGATAACTTGGATTGCTCTTTCTGAATACTGCTCTGATGATCTGAAAGAGTTAAAAGACTTTCTCTGAGCCTGAATTTATGCCATGGAGTTAGGCACCAGGGCAAGCTGGACTCAATAAGAATATTTTTAGTAGGATTTAGCTAACAGTGTGAGACATACCTTTAATGGATTTAGTTTGGGTAAACAACCTTTGTCTAGACAGCCCAAATGTCACAGGTATTGGTACTCATTTTAAGTGGTAACTTCTATGCAAATAATTGCAAAGTTGCATTTCCTTCTCTGTACTGAAATTTTATGAAATAGGGTTTTTGACAGTATTAATAGCTGAATGTATCCGCATAAGCGATCATTTTAGTCATAGATATTTTACTGAGCACTCTTATTTGACAACGTGGAAACAATTAGGCTTGAGATTGCACTCTAAGTTTTGTGATGTGATTGCTAAGGTCTGCTAAAGATTTCTAGTAGCATTAAGAAATATAGAAAAGAGATGTGAAAAGGAAGAGCTGATGGATAACAGATTTGGGGGGAATAAAGAGTAGAATTAGGGTTAAAAGATGAAGAAATACAGTCATAGTAGTCAGGAGTAAGGAAACATGTATGATATTATAAGTAAAGATATCCATTGATTAAACTTATTTGATATATCCATGCATTTAAAAAATATGATTCTGAGAACTAGAACAGGGCTGTATTCTTTTTCACAGGTGGATTAAGTTTATCCAACTTTCTTGTAATGAATAACCAAAAATACCTTATTTTCTTTTACTCATTTAAAGATCATATGATGTTTACTAGTTGTACTTTGATTCATCCATTAAAATATTTACTGTTTACCTTATTACATCATTGATGAATTATTAGAAAGGAGAAAATTTGGTTTTTGACTTGTGAAGGCATTTAAAATAACATAGATTCTGATGTTAAAACTACAAATGTAATTCACAAATACCCAGAGGACTAACATTTTGATCATGGCACAAAACTGTCCATAGGAATGGCTTAATGCACTCACCAATTTGACTCATAACAGATACTTTATGCTTATTTGGGGTTATCCATAGTTTCTAAAATATTAGAAAAGTAACAAAAATATAATTAATTTATTCATTATCCATAAAATTATGATGATTTGCAAGGTTAAAGTGCAATTTCAAATCATTAACAATAAATTTTGACAAATCAATACTGTAACATGACAGAAGTTATAAAAATAAGAGTAAGATCAGATAAAGGTTCTCTGTAAGCATATAATTTCATTCTAAGGGGAAATGTATTTAAAACTTTTAGTATAGATAGTGTTTTGCTTTCATGTTAAAACTCTTAATTATCTATGCATGCAAATTTCTATTTTCCAGTATTTTAATTATAAGAACAAATGTCATCTGAGTTTGCAATTTATTTTATTGGTTGATAACATCAGAGCCCCCTACCCTCCATAAAACAAAAGCGAAATAAAAGGGAAATAGGATCCAGAGGTACAACCATTGCATTTAATGTGGCCTTAAATGAGAATGAGTCACTGATAATCCTATTTCTATATGCGTAATCTGTTATTGTGTTTCCCTTCGGTATGCAGTACACATTTTACCAGAAGGGCTGTAGGGTTCAAACCAGTAATTAAAAACCTGGGGCTTTAATAACATTGACAAATATAGTGGGTCTGCTCCATTGTATAAGATGCTCATAGAAAGGGGAAAAAAATAAATGAACTTTTAAAAGATAAATTAGTTTAATTCATAAAAATACACATAATGAGTAATAGTTCCTACAGAGCAGTTCTGCCATCTTCATTCAGAGGAGCAAACAAGGAAAGAGAGGAGACTACAAGCCATGTTTTTAGTACTATCAGCTGGAAAGTGTGTCCAACTCTTAAAATTGCTGTAATTTTCACCTCAGGCTCCCCAAAGAGCTCAGTAAACCATCCAGGATGAAATCCACAACAATCTGTGGACTCCAGCACTCTCCCCTCAAGCCTAGCAGGATATCTGAAACTCCACTTGCATCCTCAATGATTCTGGCCTCTCTGAGCATTCCATCCTTGTTGAGATAAAGATGGAGATGCATCAGAAACAAACCACAAAAGTCATTAAGACAATTCATGTACAGGGCAAGTGTTTTAATGACCTCTAGATTGCAGTCCAAATTCCCTAAAACTTCAAAAGGAATGCTATGAACTGGGGGTTCTAGTCGGATTGAAAAAGATTATCTTTACATGGACTCCATGATGCTGTACAATGGATATCTTGTGAGCACACAGCAAAGAGTGGTGGGCTAAGCTTTTCTTCTGTATTAGTAACATTTAGGAAGGTCAGTAATAATACTTAGTGTCTCATATTCAAGGGACACAAGCTCCTCCAAAAGCAGTTCCCATTCTCTAACTGTATTCACATCCAAAAGCAAGTTCAGGAAGCTCATAATGATGAAAGCTGAAATTATTACCACTTTAGCTTTCTTTCCCATTTCCACAATAGAAATGAACTTTTCAATGATTTTTGCACAAAATAATGAGCAAAATTCACTCAGTGAACAAGTTGCTTCCTAGATACCTCTGAAAGCTGAATTAACTTTTTTTTTGTAAAAAAGGATAATGTCCATAGCTCTCTAATGCCCTAATGTCTAAAACTTTTTCATGAAACTATGTTACCTAATTTGCTTATGACTTTCATTGCTGAACTGTTTCATTTTCTGATCTTCTTTGAAAATGTGAAAATATTAAAGTAAGTCTCAACCATCTTAACAACCATCGCATTCAAAGGAGAACACTCAGTGTTTTTCCTCTTTGTTGCATAATACGGTCTTTACTTCACAGTCAGCCCTTCAGGTAGTAGTCAGTAAATAGTAAATATTGGTTCTTAAAAATCTTCAAAAATACATAAAAATGGTAGAATAATAATTTCTGAATGAAATCTGAATCCCAATTGCTTATTTTTGTATTACATAAAATCAATTATCTTTAATATTACATGTAATTTATAATAAATTAATGGTTTATTAGAATGTGAGTCCCATGCTCCATTTCAGTGATCACAATAGTGCCTGGCACAAAATAGACACTGAATGACTTTGTTGAATAAGCAAATGATAAATTACTACATTTGACATAATTTTCTGCAGGTGCCAAAATATATAGAAAGGAATACATATTTTATTTCACACTTCAGCTGAGCTATATACATTGAAATACACTTTGAAAACAAATTCAAATGATTTCTCTTTAATGAGTGTAGGACTTACATAAGTATATACAAAGTTTGTAATTTTCTTTGTTTATTAATTAATGCTCTCTCTTTGAATATATATCACAAGGCCAGTGTCAAAGGACAATTCAGAAACAACCATTAAGAGAAAGATTGTATATTTACTTAAGAAAGCAAACTATTTACAAGAGAGTCTTCTGAAAAACTGGCTCCCTGAACAGTTTGAAGCAAGTGTGTGAAGGGACATAAACACAAAATACAAGGTCCCCAAAGTTGTATTTCACCTTTTCACTTGAGTTTCCTTCACAATGGAAGAAAACTAGTTTTCTCAAATTATGATCATACTTGCATGATTCTGCACCTACCTATAGGTATCAGTGTTGCAAAGTCAGGATTCACGTGTTTTTCTAGGAAGTTGGCAACTTTAGAAAAAGGGCTAAAGCCTTCATTGATTTGGGAAACTGGTGCCAGACAGGAATTCTTGTTCAGTTTGTTTCAGTTTATCCTATAGGGCAATGGTTTTTGTTTATATGTGCATTTTGCTTTTATTTCTGACTGTGGTATGATGTGCTTAAGTCATTAAGGAGGCAGGGCAAGATGTCAATTTTACTTTTTCACTAGAGTTTCACAACCAGAAAATGAATTATTCAAAATGTGTTTATTGCAAGGCTCATGTAAGCCTATCTGTTTGCGATCCCCTGAATGACTAACTCAGACTGCCTCAGCCATGTTTCTTTGAGTGAAAAAAGAATAAACTGGTGTGCTGTAGTTTAGTTTTCTAGCAATCATTCGGAACTCTTTTCAGTACATTGGAAAGTGTGGGCCCATGCTGCTTTCTTCTTCCTTGCTTCCACTTCACTTCTAAAAGCATCTGATTCCTGGTTTTTAGGCAGCAGGGAGAATGCATGAGACAGGGTGTCACACAATCTTGACTGGAATCTCAAGTCCATCCCCATGGGCTTGTTTTTTACAATAAGTGCACTAAACTCTATAAAAAACCCATAGTTTTTCCTCATTTACGAGTCTATAATAAAGCTTATTTTCAAGATATTTGGTGAGAATTTCAAATAAATTACATAAAGAATCAAGGAAAATAGATTTAGATCATTTTATCTATTATACTATAGACTGATATCAAATGAATAAAGTATTGTAATTAGTATGAATGAATTTTTTTAAAATTATGTGACTGTGTAAAAGTTATTCAGTTAATATATAGTTATTCTCTGCATAAAGAAAATGTGATACATTTACATGATAGAATATTATGCAGCCATAAAGAAAAACAAAATTATGGACTTAGCAGCAACTTGGATGAAATTAGAGTCTATAATACTCAGTGATTTATCACAGAAACAAAGATCTGAGTACTACATGTACTCACTCATAAGTAGACCCTGAACATTTGCCATAATACTATAAGAAAGGGATTGGTGTAGTAGTGAGACACTGCCGGGGGTGGAGCACAGAACATCATTAAGAGTACCAAACTACCTTACCTGTACGATGACCATTTATGTACCTAATCCTGAATTGTCTACCACACCTTTAGGAAAAAAAAAAAAAAAAAGAAATTCTCTCATAGCATTACAGGGAATAAATTAAATAATGCGCAGATGCTATTTAGCATAGTATATGACACATGAAGTACAATAAAAGGTAATTCTCTTTATAATTAGTTATAAAAAACACAAATTAATGCCCAGAACACTGTATATTTATGTAATAAAACTCTTTTCAACTGCTCTACAAGATGAGTGATGCAAGCCTATAGCAAGTATATTGGATTTTAAAATATTTTATTTTACTTCTAAATGCATTAAAAAGAATACATTAATTAGGTGCTCAGATGTCAATGATCTTGGAAAACTTTGAGATTTAAAGAATATTGTTTTCTACAACTTATGCCTGTGAATTTGTTGTATACAGCACAAGTTAGGTTGTGCTAAATTGTATGTATATATGGGTAATATCAATTAAAATAGATTTAGATCATTTATTTATAATAACATGAACTGGTATATATGGATAGAATAAGTATTACAGTAACTATGAATGAATATATCAGTTTTAAAATAATTGTTTCTATAGTAATAACAAACTTAAAAATTTTATTTTATTCTTTGGTCCCTCTAGAAAAGGATTTTAGTACCTACCCTAACTGAAGACTTATATCAACTGCTCTACAAATGTTTGCTGAATGAAAAAAAATTGTGCAGAATGCTTATGTAGAAACTTCTGGAGGACATAATTATTTCAAAGAATTCAACATGAATGCTTCGTTTCTTCATAAAAATAGCTTTCCCCGTAGAAGATACTGACTATCAAGACCTCCTGAGTAAGAGAATCTTACCAGTCAGAAACTGGAAATTTCCAACCAGGTTGTGATGGCAAGCCTTCAGAAAGAACTAGCAAATCAAACAAAGGAGAAACATGCGCACCGCGAAGCATCTTAATGCCCTAGTGAAACTGAGTGATTCCCCTGGATTTCACCTGCATAGACACTGGAAAATAGAACTTACATGGAAAGGTTCATATAAAATATTGCATAAGTAAAGTTGCCTTCTTTGCTTTGCTACCCATTTATTTGTAACAAATCATTTTTTATGCAGGAGAAAAAGAATATTAAGTGGATGTGTGCAGGAATAGAACCTGGGGATGACTGAGTTTATTTAAAAATCAAATACCATGTCAGTCAGTGAGTTTATCATAAATAAATGTCTTTTCTGTGCTTTCCCATTACAAAAATTATCGATTGTTTGAACAAAGTTGGCTAAAAGTAGGTAAGACTATTAAGAGAAGTTGTACCTGAATACATATGAAAGGGAAAATTCCTATTTGCGTGAAGAAAATACTGGTCAATCCTTTTGAATAAGCCAGAGAAGCTAGAGTATAGAGTTCAGAAGTTTTGTCACATCAAGAATATGATCATAGAAATCGATGGAGGCATGTTCTGGTTGTTACAAAGATTGAGGTACTTTTAGCATTTTATGGAGTAGAAGCTAAGGGTTTCCAGGTATTCTGCAAAGAATATCCTTGAGTCCTTCACAATTTTTGAAAATATTTTGCCAAGATACTTACAAAGATGTGAATGGTATCTAGATCATAACTCAACTTTACAAATAAACTCAAAATATTATTTGTACAGTTTTAATGTAATTGGAACTTTTCAAATGAGCCATTATATACAAGGATGGAAGTCTGCCCTTTATTTTTTCAAACCGATTAAAATTTGTTTACCATTTTAGAATACTTCCAATACCTATGGCAATGCAGCTCTCCCTGTTACAACACATCCGAATGGTTCTACTTTTCGTGGTTGTTGCTTTCCATACATTGGCGCAGGCATGTGACTGAGAACCATCTACATAGCCTTAGAAGGATGTGATGCTGGGGGATGGGGGATCTTAGCATAGCTGAAATTATATGTTATGAAATGATATGTTACTTTTTTTTTTTTTATTTTGAGTTGTAGTCTCACTCTGTCGCCCAGACCGGAGTGCAGTGGCCGCTCCCGGCCACTGCAGCCTCCACCTGCTGGGCTCCGGCGATCCTTCCGCCTCAGCCTTCCGAGTAGCTGGAACTACAGGCGCGTGCTACCACGCCCGGCTAAGTTTTTGATTTATTGTAGAGACGAGGTCTCGCCAAGTTGCCCAGGCGGGTCTTCGACCCGCAGGCTCAGGCAATCCACTCACCTCGGCCTCCCAAGGCGAGGGATTACAGGTTGAGCCACCGAGCCCGGCTGATATGTTACTTCTTAATCTGCATTCCAATATAGACATAGCAAAGAAACAACATGTTCCCATGACACAGTATTCCTGGGGCTCTGGTGTTTTCACCAGAAAGACTCTGACTTTTACACGGGTTTTGTTTCTGCAGCCTCTTCAGCATTTTTCTGTTTTGTCTACCATTGTGGAGCAGAGTTGATACTATGTTCCTCCCTTCATTGCCTGTCCAGTTCTTTCCTGCAATAGGGTACACAGGCTGCTACTCCCTGCTTCTTATCCATGTGCAGAAAATACTCAAAGCTGAAGACTGCATTAAAAATGGCCAAGGACGTCTTCAGTAGAAACTTTCTTAGTGTACTTTACCTACGTTTGCATGAATTTGTAAGAAAAATCATACCAGTCAAAATATTAACCACAGGCACACTGAATGAAGTCAAATTTCAGGATTTTAAGAAACATCTTTGCTGTCATTTATTTTACCTATGTCTTACAAAATAATGATGAACATAAACCTCTTAGTACAGGGCCTAGTATGCAATAGAAGCTTTAATAACTATTGTTATTACTTTTATTATTATCAACTGTTTTATTGTTACACTTCTGGATATTCAAGATAAAAGTACTTTACAACTTGATACCAGGAAAGAAACATCTTTGAATTCTTGCAAGTGACATAGGAAATGAAAGTAGTTTTAGAAAGGAAGCCTAAAATGACAGTGGTGATATATGTAGATTTCACTCATGAATGGTTGCAATAATGAAGTAGGAATTCAAACTACATAGACATTTTAGATATTATTAAGTTTTTAAATTCTTAAGATAAACTATTTCCTCTGTAAATAAAAAAAAATTTTCAAAGTACTCATAATTATCTTGTGTATTGACTAAATAAAAATTAAAGAAGTGTAAGAAATAATCTAGAAGAAATATGGACTATGATGTGATGGTTTTTGTCCTAGTGTAAATTTGGGTTCTGGTTTGATTTTTGTTTTAATTTACACCACCATTTAGAGACTTGACAAGAAATTTTTTTTTTCCCCAAGAGTCAGGCTTTATTGTTACAAATGGCCCTGAATAACAAAGATGTGCCAGTTCCAGCAATAGGTTTAGTTCTCTTTTTCACTAACATAATCCAAGAGTTATTACACAATTATAACTACTTGTTTACCAAATGTGCACAATACAGACCTTTCTCTATCAAAATAGCTTTAATGAGATCTTCAGATGACCCTTTCATCATCTATATCTGATTTATTTTGAGATTTTGGAGAAATAACTAAAGTAATTTAAAGACAACCCCAATCAAAGCTGCTTTTGAATACAGTGTAAATTATATCAGGAACTGTCTCTGCTGGCCAGATGTGGCCCAGTACCAGGTACAGGGGGTCTGGGAGACTCAGAAAACTAAAGGCCTACTTTTTCTAGGAGGCTATTATTGCTTACAAGTATAAACAGGTCATTGGTGTATTGACATGGACTATTGCCATAATGCAAAGCTATGAGATTTTTGAGTCAGTTGTAAGAAAACACAATAAAAAATAAGTAAAATTTCTCAAGTCCTGTTGAGAATCTGACAAATGCATTCAGTGATTTCCAAGGTCTCTCTGTAAAGGCCAAAATTTCTTAATTGTAACTGCATATTTGAATAATTTGAATGAGAATTTTCATATGTCACAAAATGGTATTGTTAATGTGCTTTTTTGTTTTGTTTTGTTTTGTTTTGTTTTGTTTTTGAGTTGTCACCCAGACTGGAATGCAGTGGCCGCTCCCGGCCACCGCAGCCTTGACCTGCTGGGCTTCGGTGATCCTTCCGCCTCAGCCTTCCAAGTAGCTGGAACTACAGGCGCGCGCTACAACGCCTGGCTAGTTTTTTGATTTATTGTAGAGATGAGGTCTCACCAAGTTGCCCAGGAAGGACTCAAACCCACAGGCTCAGGCAATCCACTCACCTCAGCCTCCCAAATCGCAGAATTACAGGCTGACCCACCGAACCGGTTAATATGCTTTTAACAGAGGACTAGTTAATTGGTAATATGCACATGAAAAGTTTTCCTTTTTCATATAGGTACAATTCTCCAATATAAGAAAAGAAAATAATTCAAAAGAAAGTTTATTCATCAATCCAAGCATATAAACTGCATTTAGGGGAAAAATAAGTCCTTTACATAAACAGAGGAAAAATATAGTTGTGATTGTTTCCTCAAAATACATTTAAAGATTTTGACCAACAATAATATTTGGATTCCGTGGGCTTTTTCTCCCTAATCTGTAGCAAGAATAAATTTAAGTTTCCATCCATTTCTTATAAAATCAAATTTCACTAGTGAGAGTTAAGAGCAGTTAATCAGTTTTAACAATAAAGTTGTCCATAAAAAATATGAATTAGATACATATGCCCTGGGGTAAGCATGATAGGAATTCCAACTTTATTGGCATCTATCCATTATTTGTCTTATAAGAACATCGTGCTATGTGGATGATATGTGCCAAACTTTCTATAGTTTTTGATCATTTTAAGTATATAATATAAAGATACTGACCAGTCTTTATGCCCAACATATCGATTAATATTTCGTTTAGTAGTGATAATTTTAAAACTTTATACAATTTATAGTTTATAAATCACTTTTACATTGGTCATCTCATCTTAACCATTTGTTATCTTAAAAAATAGATTTTTGCCGGGCTCAGTGGCTCAGCCTGTAATCCCGCGCCTTTGGGAGACTGAGGTGAGTGGATTGCCCGAGCCCGAGGGTTCGCGACCCGCCTGGGCAGCGAGACCTCATCTCTACAATAAATCAAAAAATCAGCCGGGTGTGGTAGCGCGCGCCTGTAATTCCGGCTACTGGGAAGGCTGAGGCGGAAGGATCGCCGGAGCCCAGCAGGTCGAGGCTGCGGTGGCCGGGAGCGGCCACTGCACTCCAGTCTGGGCGACAGAGTGAGACTCCAACTCAAAAAAAAAAAACAAAAACAAAAACAGATTTTTTAAATTAAGATTTTTGGGTCAAGAAAACTGCCAATTTTCTCCTAGTCCAATTCAGGATTTTTTTCCCCAAATACATTAAATTATTTAGAACAAGTTCATTTTAAATGAAATAGAGAATTCTGAAAGATGAGTCGCCAGTTCTGTCCTTCTGCATGTTAAACCTTTGCCCTCTTTGAACATTTCTTCCACCACTAAAAATAAGTCTTATATGAACATTTTTGTCTCAAGACAGGAGAATATTTTGTGAGACTTTTTATCACGTTAATGACATTTGTAAAAAATTACGGTTAAATAAAATAAAAGTGAGCCTAGTCACTACTGGCTTAAGATTCTCATTTACAGTTAGGCACAATATAAGTAGATTAAAAAGAAAATCATAACAAATTCACTTTATAACCAGCAAGAATTGCTAGTATGTTAGGTAGATTATGGTTATTCTCTGACATTTAACAAAAACATTGTGCAGTATTTTCTTGATTATGCTAAAGCAAGTGTTTTGAAAAATCACAGGCTTTTTCATGTCTCTGTTACTTGCCCTATTTGGGGGGAGGGGAAAACAAGAAAGGAAACATTTCTAGAAAAAGCCACTTTGGTAATATCTGAGACAACACCATTCTTATTTCACTGGGATTTCATTTCATTCTTGTAGGCTTAACATCTCACTGCATGAACAAAGAAAATATCATGTGAAAAGGGCTTCAGGCTAGCTACTTCCAAAAGGATTCAACCTTCCGAGTGCTATCAATATCATCCATACACCCACACAGTTAGCACTTTTGAATACATTTACTGAAAACCATTAATAAAGCAACAATCTTAGTCTGGTTCTTAACCATGTGTCAGAGTGAAATAAGTTCATGTAAATCTGTGAACTGCACGACAATGATCAAATTAACAGTCATTTCAAGAAAAAATGCCCCTCAGGCTGAAAAATAATTAGTAGTCTCTCACTATCTTTTCCTCCTAATAAAAATCACGATATTATTGTTGACTGTGCTAATAAAACACCTCCCGTGACCCTGATGTAGCTTGATGTAAAATGTAAGGACTGTTCTATTGTGCAGTCTCACACATTTTATTGAACATTTCCATTTGGCTCTTCGTCTAGGAACACAAGGGCCCATAGAAGCAGAAGAACTTTTGTCACAGTGCAATGCAACTCTCACGTGTTTATTGCTGCAGTTAATAAAACACCCACTTTGAAATTCATTATCTTTGAAATTTAACTTTTACTGCAGACGAAACTGAATATTCAGAGCTTTGGATATAAGCAGGGACAAGAGCAAGAGACAGAAAAAGTCAACAGGGAAAAATCCAGTAAGTGCATAAAGCAGCCCGAGTTTGGCACATATGTTGCCATAAATGTCAAGTCTGGGATTTTGATTTTTAAAAAAGCATTATATTGAGGAAGTCATAATGGCCAAAGGTTGTTTACCATATTTTCCTTTTGGTGACTTATACTCACTCTACAACTACTTATTAAATGCTTTTGTGCAAAACAGTATTGGGGGACTATGAGGAACAGAAAGAAACTAAAAAACATAATGCCTGTCCTCAAGGAGCTTATCAAAGGTACCACAGATGGGGTTTCTGAGAAGTGGATCATGATCTAGCTTTGGTTAATGATATTCCCAACATACAAATTGAGGGTCAAAATTTAGTTATCCTTTAAAAAATATGGAACCCTTATAAATCAGCATACAACCGAAGTGTGTGACTCAGAACACTAACAGCACCTATATATTGAGAATATGATTCATGAAAACCCTGGTTTCAGGAATCAACACAATTCAATGAAGGCATTTCAATGTGTCAAGATGAACAAGATACTCTCTTTGCCCTCAAGTAGCTTGACATCCAGTAAAGGAAATGCCATGACTATAACTAATTCTAATACAAGCCAGGCTAGGGCCAGTTGTCCTAGTGACCATTTTCTCTGTAGCAGAATATTTTGATTGTGTTTTATTAATTATTGGTCCTAGATCTTTGAAGCAATGAATAATACATATGTTCCTAGAAAAAAAAGTTGAGCATTTCAAGCATATATATAATTTTAAGGTAATATCTAACTTTCAAGGTTATCAGAAAATATATATTAGCTAATAGCAGATAGTAGGCAATTGGATAGTGAAATGTTAAGTGTATAGGCAATATTACAAGAGTAGATACAAGCTGGGCTCAGTGGCTCAGCCTGTAATCCCGCGCTTTGGGAGGCTGAGGTGAGTGGATTGTCTGAGCCCGCGGGTTCGAGACCCGCCTGGGAAACAAGACCCCATCTCTACAATAAATAAAAAAATCAGCTGAGTCTGGTAGCTCATGCCTGTAGTTCCAGCTACTTGGAAGGCTGAGGCAGAAGGATCACTGGAGCCCAGCAGGTCGAGGCTGCAGTGGCCGGGAGCGGCCACTGCACTCCAGTCTGAGCGACAGAGTGAGACTCCAACTCAAAAAAAAAAAAGAAAAAGAAAAAAAGAGTAGATACAAAAATCTTAATTTTTCATAGGCAAAGAAATAATGTTTTGCTTAATTTTTATAGAATGGACATCTTAGCATTTCTCTTAATGCCTGTTTCTCAAAGTGGGTACCGTGGAATATTATATTTAAAAATGTTTGAAGGTCCAAAAAGTCTGAAAATACCAGATTAAACCAGGTTAAACATCTTTATAGCTTTAATATGGTCACTTGTTTTGTGAATTTCTAGGGGAGATTCCTCTCATGGAAGCATCTAAAGGGACTATAGTTCTCCATGGATCAAAGCTTTGGCATAGCCACCTCTAGTGGCAGATGAAAACAAGTTTAGATTCTTAGGTCCCACCCCTGAAAGACGTGGTCTGGACATTTGTACTTTTAAGACTCTTCAGGTGATTTCAATGTAACTCCCTGGTATCAGTCTTTGAACTGATATGTGAGTCACTCTTACTAAAGACAAACCTTTACATTTAGATGCTACAGGTAATTCGAGATTCACAATCACTAGTTTCAATATTATAACAGGCATTAAAACATTGTTTCAGAATTTCTCTCATTAGGCTGATGGAGGTAAAAATAAATACCCAACAACAAAACAAATTGTAGTTGGTGGGATCTGAAGGTTTGATTGGGCTGGACACCCAAGATAGTAGGTAGTTAATGCTAGATGTCTCATAAGAGCTTAGCTAGATCTGTAGACCACCACATCTATGTGGTATCTCTCTGTGTGGTTCAGCCTTTTTTTACAGATTCTTAGAGAAAGCATCATAAATGCACGTATACCAAGAGAGCAAGGAGGAAACTGAAACACTTAGCATACCTTAGTCTTGGAAATGCCAGGACATTGCTTTGCTGTATTCTATAGAATGAAGTTAGTCACTAAATCCAGGCAAGATTCAAAAGGGGAACTAGATTCCATCTTCTAATATGGGAAGCAGTATACACACACACACACACACACACACACACACACACACACACACAAACATATATATGTGTGTATATATATTACACATATACACTACATATATATTACATATATACATTGCATATATATTACATATGTACACTGCATATACATTACATATGTACACTGTACATATATTACATATACACACTGCATACACACACACACACACACACACACACACAGGGTGCCAAAAATGTATACACATTTTACAAAAGGAAAAAACTATATTAAAATTGTAATACTCAATATACACTGATAACAAAAGATGAACACAAATCATATTTGACTTCTACAATTGCAAAAGGTGCTCAAAGTGTTTACCATCAGAGTCCAGACACTTCTGATTATGGAGAACTAAAAGTAATACATAGACAACATCTTTTAAAATGTGGGGTTTTTTTGGCACCCCCAGTATATATATATTTATTACCAAAGTGTCCATATCTAAAACAAAAGAGATGGAGAGAGAGTTAGAGGTAATGATTTTAAATTATGATCAATGATTTAGATTTTAAAAGATGATCGATAACTTAAAATATATGGAGAAGAGGAATAGATTATTTTAGCTTTGACTGCCACAGCTTTTTGGTGGTTCTTCTCTTTTCAAAGCCATAAATGTGACTCAAAATCGAAGTAGATATTTTAGTCAAAGCATTTCTCCCTCTGGTATAAAGAGGTCCACTACCATTTTCACTCCTTCCAGAATTATTTGTTGTTGAGACAGAGGAAAAGCAGCTAAACGCTTCAATGGGATTGACCTTATTTCAACTGAGTATTGAACATTGCCAATAATTGTATGTCCTGCTGTAGATATGGCAAATATTTTAGAAACTGTGTGGTACTAAGAAAATACAATTAACCTCGTTTTACCTAGAGTGACAGACTGTTAAACAAAGTCAAAAAATCATATTCCTTAAATCATGTATATCTCAATGGAGCAAATATTAATAATCCTATTTACAGACGAAGCTCAAAAGTTTAAGCATTTCTTTTCCTAAAGTTGCATACTTAATAAATAACAAAACTGAGATAACAGCCTAGGGATTTTGCTCTTTTTGCTATACATGCTGCTTCCCACAATAAAAGTTAGTAAATACTGAGAAAACCGGTGAAAAAATTGAAGGTGAAAAATAGAAGTAAAGCAAAAAGATCCAATAAGAGCCAGCAGAAGCCACTGTCCTGAGAAACTTTCATTTTACAGGTAGTTATTCCAACAAATATTTTCTACAATTCTATACTGCCAGAGTGACAAAGTCTTATAGCAACCACAGTCTGGGAAAAATTTAACAAAACAAAACAAAACAAAACGGTAGACATGGGGAGTGGAGTAACAGAGGATAATGTCACAGAGGTCATGGAACTGGCAGCCTGGCTGAGGCACAGCGTGACTGGAGATGGTTTGTGGGAAATACACTGACAAGTGAGGAACAATGAAATACACGGAGGTATGGGAGAGGAGACCCCCTTCTCTCCTCCAGGGCTCACGCTTCTGCTGCTGAATAGCCTTTGGGGTTTGTATAGACCTTGAGGGAGACTGTGAAAGAAATGATGAGAACATCCGTGGGCCGGCTGCATAGCGCTCCCTAATTTTTACTTTCCCTTTCCACCATTTCAAAACAAAACACCATGCCTATAGCAAAATGAGTTAATTTAAAATTTCGGTAACAGCAAAGAAATATAGTGGAACAAATGAAACACACTATTGCCTAATTATATAGTTATGTTTCAATTCCAGAGTCATGTTTGTAGTTCAATCTTAAAAACAAGGTGAAAATAGTGTGAGCAAGAGCAACTTTACCGGATTCATTTCATTTCTCCAAATAGCATATAATTGTTTCAAAATGAAGTGATTTTTTTTAAAGAAAAGTACTCTGACACATAAAATTACAGAAAGAAAAAGAATACAATGGAAGTGTTAAACATTGCCTATTATGTTATTATTTTTTACAACTGATTTATATGTGATACTAGTTGGAAGATTAGTCTAGGCAAAATTTGTTTATTAGGCTTAAAACATCACCAAGATTTGGCTTTAAAAAAAAATCACATAAACATTTACTTTTCAGTTATGCATTTTTAAATAAGTTGATTCATATATTTTAGGGGTTAAGTGGTCTCAAATTATTTTTGATAACATTGTTATATAGTTCAATTTATAAGAGCCACTTGCATTTCATTAAAATGATATCAAGTTGCAATGTCATTCTTTATCTGCCTCTAATTTCATCCCAACCTATTACAAATAATAACTTCCAACTATTTTATGATCCATGTTTTTGCAGCAAAATGCACAAAAGTAATTAAGCCAAATTGAAACTATTATAGAAATATACTATTTAATAACTCAATTGCCAAAAAAGTTTTACCATACCCTAAGGAGGCAAAAAAAAAAAAAAAATGCCTATACAGCAGTAATATCATTCCACACGTTACATTTATTCCTGCAAGCCAGCCAAGCTCAAATTAATTGTACTGACTAAACTTTTCTTCTTGGAGAAAATTAAAGATATGCTGTTGTCAACACTTGAGCACAACCTTGCCGACACTTAAACGCAGAGAAGGGTGTGACATCCTGCCCCGGCTGCCTTGTGCTAATTAATCACTCTGGTATTTAGGACCATTCAAGCAGACAAATTAATGGGGAATAATTAGTGTATCTTTGTTCCAGCTCAGCTTTGCTCACCAGACACTCTCAGGGAGAGAGGGGGAGTTTGCAGAGTCGAGCCATTAGCATGTGCATAGTTTCACTTCTGTTCAGCAAGTTCTTCAGAGATTAAGAGAAAGGCCAAATTAGCAGACGTGTGACTGGGGTTAGGACACCCTTCTGGAAAGAAAGCCCTCTGTTTGGGTATCAGCTTTCAGAAGCAAGTTGTTAATCCAGAGACTGAGTTTCATGAAAGACAATTAAAGCTCAGGGAAAATAATAATAATTTCAGAAGCCAACAGCAAGTCTTTAAAAAATATTATGAAAAAATATTATTTTTATTTACACTATTTGTATTTATTCATCTGTCACAGAGATAAATTCAGCCCTCAGAAATTTCACATTTTCCCTATATTATTGTTGGCTTTCCTGCAGTTTTATTGAAAATGGATTTTTATCAACAAATAGTATTTATAAAGTTTGTAATTAAATAGTGTAGACCATTTAACCTCTCTCCATTTAGTAAGAACTCTCTGCAGATACTCCCTACGGCCATAAAACTTAATTTGTTTCTTCTGATAGGAATCATGACTAGAAAATTCAGACAAAGTCTCTATACACGGTCAGTGTGACCAGCGTGCTACTGACTAAACTCTAGCCCATTTTGTGCTGCTGACTGGTTTCAGTGTTCGCATGGACTGAGTTAAGGCACAGTTTTTTACTGAACTATATTTAAAAACTAAAAGTTAACTGTTGATATTTACTATATTGAGAATATGATGATTTGGCTTTACTACTTAAAATGAAACAGAAATGAAAACAACTGACTTACAAGAGTACACAGTTTCCTGGATTAAAAGTATAAGTTTTACTTTGCCACATAAATTCTTCTCACCAGTCAAAAACGTCGAATTTTTCCACAAACAATGCTTCAAACACAATATTTTATTCTGATGATAAATTATTTCTGAGTTATTTATTGAGTAACAGTTTTGTTATATACGTAACTTATTCAAACACACTGCAAATAATTGTGTGAATGTATGTTTATATATTCACATAATCATACTTGGCTTAATACCATATGCGTGAGTGATCTTTAATTACTTTTTCATTTTTGTGCGGTTTTTGTAAGGGAGAAATTTTTCCACGTTTTCTACATTTCTCTACTAACTCTTCAGTCTTATACCTTAACAATCAAGGCAACAATGATTGCTACAACCTACACAGAGCATTGCTGAAAATTCCATGCCCACTGTAGGAAGGTTTACAGCCTGTTCACCTTACTCTCAGAGAGCAAGAGTATTGCCTGAAGTGCAGGCCCAGAGGGTCGGGAGCTGTTGTTAAGGGAGACCACACAGTGAGAAAATAGACCACACTCTGGGTCTGGTTATCAATTCTTTTGTACAAAGATTCCACCATACAAACTACAAAGGTAAATTAAGTGTGGGGCATTGCGAGCGAATTTAGTCCTGTTAATGGCACACGTGACATAAAAATAGTATAAAAGAGGAGTTTCCCCACCAGGAATATGTCAGAATTTGGGATATTGCTTTATCACAGCCAACTCTAGGTCTCATAAAAACATGATATTGTTAGGCATAATGGTCTTGAATTTGTGCTGGGGGGGGGAGTCAATCACAAAACCACACATTCTTGCAATTTCTTAGAGGAGATAAATGAATCTCTCTCCAGTCTCAACTGAGATACTAAATTACTGCCTCCGATAAGCCCAGATGCCATTAGAAAGGCTTCCATCCTGGGAGAGGGTCCTCCTCGATCTTTGAAGGTGCCTAATCCTCATTAAAGGCAAACCCTGGGCGTGGGAGGGGCTGCGCTGGCATCAAGGCACCTGGCGACGACTAAAAGCGCTGGCCCCATGTGCGGCTGCCGCTGAGCAGCAGAATGTAATTTAGTCGCACCAGCGGGAGCAGGGGTCAATGATTTTATATTAATGGGGATCACGACAGTTCTAAGCTGTGGCGTGCTTTGAAATAAGTGTTGTACAAGGCGGCAAAGAGAGCTCGGCTGAGGAAATGAGCTGTGTCACTGTCTCCTCATGCCTTGCAGCAAACACTGGGATGTTTTTAGTTGCCATAGACTCTGTGCCATCATAATATTTTATAAACAACAGTTACCTGTTTCATTTTGTGAAACTCAAACTCCTAAAGTAAGACCACTAAAGATCCCACAAAAGATGCGCAAATTCCTTTCTAATCCAAATACAGCCCAAGTGTGTGGGCAGATAAAGGAAAGACCTAAAGATAGATGCTCTTATCTGAAAATTAACTTATGAAAACAAGTCCCTGAGTGTTGTCAGCGTTTGTTGTGATACAATTGAAAGATGGTGTATCATTACATACCTTGACATGTTATCAAAGTGTCCATACCTAAAACAAAAGAGATGGAGTTAGGGGGGATGATTTTAAATTATGGCCAATACAGTTTTCAATCTTTGCCTGCAGTTGAAAGCACTAATATTACATCTTATCCAAAATTTCTCTAATCTTTGACATTTAGTTTCACAAATAGTGAGTTTAAACTCCATATTAAATTTTCAGCAGATATATATTTTTTTCAAATTAGTCACTGGATGTGGAGGACAAGAAATTATTTTTGTCAGCAACTCTAAGTAAAGAAAAAAGGCAAAATAAGAATTCTCCCAAGTCTCTTCGATAGTAAGATGAGGAGTGCATTGCATGTGGGAAACAACAGAGGTGTGACATGGAAAGAGGTTTCGCATTTTCAAAATTTCTTTCTAAGTAAACCGGTCAAAGGTACCAGAGCCAATAGAAGTAAACATATAAGTTGTGCCAAATATGATTGATGAGTAGGACCTCTATTATTAAATAGTTAACAGCTCCTCAAGAGTTAAGAAAAAAAATTCAGCCAGGAAAAGGCAGATGTGTTGACCAGAAAAATAAAACATGTTTTTTATCAACTGACACTGGTAAAACAATTGATTAATTTTCAGTAGTTTTCCCATGCTCAAGAAGAGTCCTAGCTGGGCTTTAGGATTAGTGAGCCATTGCTGGAGAAAAAAACAAAAAACTAAAAACCATTGAGTAACATATCATCTGAAAAACACTTTGTATAAAGCAAAATCCAAGCTTGGTTAGTCTATTAGAGATGCACTTTCCAAAGATGATCTGTGAAACAATAGTGTCACAGCAGATGTTCAGTGAAAACATATATATAACAGACATATATGTCAGTGCAGACATATATGTAACAATTCTATAGTCAGATATGTTTTTAATTTCTGCATTATAGAAATTTATTTTTGTATCACTAAAGAATATTAGCATATTAAAGACTCTGACAAGTTCTGAAATAATCTCTTTTGTTTCCTTCAGATCTAATTTTATGGCTTTTCTTTCCCCCAAACCTAAATACACAGTGAATATGTATTTTCTTTTCTTTTTGAGTTGGAGTCTCATTCTGTTGCCCAGGCTAGAGTGCAGTGTTATGCTCATGGCTACAACTGCCTACCCTGCTGCCTACCCTACTGGAACAATAGGCTTGTACAACTACGCCTGGCTTTTTTTTTTTTTTTTTTTAATTGTAGAGATGAGTTCTCTAGGCAGATCTCACACTCCTGGGCTCAGGCAACCCTTTTGCTGCTGCCTCCCAAAGTTCTGGGATTACAGGCACGAGTCATCACACCTGACTGTGAATATGTATTTTCATCAAGTGGAACTAGATGCAATCTCTGCCCCAAGTTTATTCTCTTGTACTAGAAACTGGTTAACAGAAGATTTGGGTTGTTCATTACAATTTAATTAAACTTTCAGTCTTTCAGAAAGTATGCAATAAAGTACATGATATTTATAAATTAATATACCAAAACCTTGGGGTGACACTATTAGTCCAAGGAATAAAAAGCCAAATGATAGTAGATATGTTTTTGTCTACAAATGTGTGGAAGTCACTAAAGTTCAAATTTTGACATGGGGACTTGACAAATTCATCATGCTTTTAAAAAACTTGGAATATGAAATGACTTGGATATTTTAAGACTGGAGAGCAAGTATTCATTCAATAAAATTTTTATAGATGTTCAAAGTATAAAGCAAGATGAGTGATCATGTTGATGAAGTTTTGAAGGGAGAAGCAGAGCAGGAAGCAGTATCAGATGAAAGAACTCTCTCAAGTACAAAAGTAGTAACAAAAAACTCAGCTATCAAGATATATAATATTTTAATCAATATATTTAAATATTAAAATTTATGCAAATAAATCCATGATGACCAAAATATCAAAATTTCAAATAAAGACAGGATTAATGTTACTGATGTTTCCTTTTGCCTCAGGCTCCAACATGGCTTAGCACAGTACTGGGATAAGAAAATACCAGGAGACAAACTGCAGGAAGAAAGAAACCCTTAATTGGGTGCCCAGATTAGTTCTGATTCCTTCTGTTAATAAATAGCCATACAACTTCAGGAAAAAGCTAAAAATATACCATGTCTCTGTTTACTCATTTATAGAATGAACAGTAATTCTCAAACTGTTCTGAGGAATATCCATTCGATGAAATGTTTATAGATGTTCAAAGATGGGTGGTCATTTTGAGATCAAATATTCTTTGGAAAAGCTGTGCTGAATTTGATCAGTTTTTTATTTTCATTTCAGGACTGCCCAGATTTTTAACATGCTAATATGTTTCATTTTTGTCTTATAAGAAAATAAAGTATTTAGCAACTAGACCATTTATTAATATCTTATGCACAGTACGCAAAATGCTGAAAAAAAATCTTGTTTCCTCCTTCCTGTAAAACTTCAAAATTCTAAAAAGACTTGTTAAAGGTAATGTGCACAGAATAAAATAAAAATGTAGTACAAACTAACATTTCATAAAAAATAATGCTTACAAAAATATATACGTCAGCAGATTATTTATTGCATAGCAAATTGATTTCACATTCACGTTTCCTAAAAACAGGGTCTACATGTTGGCTTCAACAGTCAAAAAAAAAAAAAAAAAAAAAAAGGAAAATTGGGGCTTAAGTTCTGTTATTGAAACCTTGTAAAAGACATGTGAAGGACAGAAATGAACAAAGTAGAAAATGAATCACTCTAAGTATACGAGACTAGATGGAAGAGTTATTTAACATGAACAAATATTTCTAAAGATACTTCAGAATATGAGGTTTCATAAACAATATTATGAAAGTTTATTAAGCATAAAACATACATAACATATATCAGTATGTTATGATATGTGTTTATATATGAACATGCATATTTATATATGAACAAACGGGTATTGAAGTTTGAAAGGGATATTTTAAAATGATGTAAAATGAACTAATTCTCAGAAGTGATAAAATGAAGTCACTCTCAAGAACATCACTGGATTCAAAATGCTTTTAAAAATTATGAAAAAAAACTATGGTAGTTTAATAAATATATCCAGCACTTTTAATTGGTAGAGCTTAATACTCAGTGTACAATAATTGTACAAAGTGAATCTGTGTCCAAAACAAACTACTAAATTGCAATTTTCTTAAATCTAATCATCTTTTAAAATTTTCTCTTTAAACTTTGTGAACATAGTCTTTTTTAATTTTCTCTTTAAACTTTGTGAAAATTTCAATTGTTTTTCTCTATAACCTCATGTCAATTTTATAAGTCTCAATCTGTAACTATTATGATCACAGCAAAATTGAAGGAATTATCTGTATACCTACTACACTCACACTTGCATGGACTCTCCCATTATCAATATCCCCTACCAGGGAGATACATTTGTTACAACTGGACATACACTGATACATCATTGTCACCAAAGCCCATATTTTATATTAGGTTTCACTCTTGGAGGTGTACAATGAATGGGTTTGGACAAATGTATAATGACATGTATTCACCATCCTGGTATTACAGAACAGTTTCACAACCCTAAAAATCCTCTGTGCTCTGCCTATTTAGTCTTCTGTCTCCCAACTACTGGCAACCACTGACCTTTTTATTATCTTCATAGTTTTGCCTTTTCCAGAATGTCATATAGTTGGAATCATATAGTACGTCACCTTTTCTGATTGGTTTCTTTCACTTAGTGATATGCATTTAAATTTCCTTCATGGCTTTTTATGGTTTTATAGCTAATTTATTTTTAGTGTTCAAAAAGATTCCATAATATATTTATCCATTTACCTGATGAAGGACGTCTTGTATGCTTTCAAGTTTGGATAATAAGGAATAGAGCTGCAGGTCTTTGTGTGCACACAAGTTTTCAACTCCTTTGTATAAATACCAAACAGGCTTGCTTGCACATTTTTAATTAATTCTACCAAATGACAAAACAGCCAACCTGGTTAAATACAACTCTGCCAGTTGTGGAATGTGCAGTTGCTCTGAATGAAGCTGAATAAATACACATACACATACACGTACATGTACACGTACACATACACATATGCACAAGCGTGTGCACGCACACGATGCTTTCTGAACTCACTTTACACTTATGATCACAAGCCTCAATCATGTTCTTGGTGATTAATTGTTCTATGTTTCCAATTCACTCTCTCAATCATCTAGAATTATGTCTAATTCATACCTTCTCCTGTCCAATTCTCCAAGATCTCCTCTCCATGTTTACTCTCATCCATATCCTTACTTTCTATTTCACTGAGAAAATATAAGCCAATAGAGGAGAATTTGCATACGCTTATCCCATTTTTCACAACTCTAGCAACTGACTTTTATAACTTTACATTTTGCCTTTCTTCTTTTACTGTGGATTAATTGTCTCTACTCATACATAAGGCAAAATCCTTCATTTGTCTGCTGGATGGCATCATATATGGCCACATCACATAGTATTACTATGCAATAGTACTGTGTAGTAGTATTACTCAAGTGATTTTTCCTTTTTCTTTTACTACTTATTGTCATCTCTATACATTTTCCCTTTCAGCTTTTGCATAACTTCTCCCCTTCCTTTTACATCAAAACCCCTGGAAAATAGGAGTACTCACTATCTCCTCCCATTTCTATTTGATCCCACTCCAGTGAGGTTTTGCCACTATCCATACACCAAATCTAAGTCACCAGTGAACTCTATTTTGAGAAATATGATAGTCAACTCGTTTTATTCCTTATATCTGTGCTATCAGTAATAATTGGTAGTTTTCATATTTATTGCCACCTTAAATCAAACAACCATTAACTCATGCCTAGATTATTACTAAAGTTTTTCAACTATTCTCCAGAGGAATTTTATGAAGATGTAAAATGTGCCAATGTACCTTTAGCTCAGAATTCTCTATCCTACTCTGGATAAAAGCCAGAGACTTCATAATGTAGAAAGCCCCAACCAATCTGGCCCTCTGTTCTCTCACTAACTTTATCACCTATCCCGTTCTTTCCCATGATCCAGCTCATTCTATAACCATATTGGCCTCTCTCCTCAAACAAACCAAGCATAGTCCCAACTTGCAGCCTTTGAACTTGCTCTTTCCTCTGCCTCTAATAATCTCAACTGTAATATTTTTAGGACTAGATTTCCCCTTTCTTTCAGATCTTTACTAGCCTGCCACCTTCTCAGTGAGTTCTTCCCTAGGTACTCTGGCTAAAATTGTACATAAACACACACACACACACACACACACACACACACACACACACTCCATACTTCTTACATCACCACAATGGCTGGTCTCTACTACTATTCTGATACATTATAATAAATTTATTTTATAAATGTGTTTATAAATGTTATTTATTTAAAAATATGCTTTACTTATTTATTCTTTATATATGTTACTCTCTATACATTTTTCTTATTTAGAATGTGAGCTTAATGAAGAACTTCTTTGGTTCCCTTTACTGCTGCATTCCCGGAACCTAAAACAGGGCTAAAATATAATTGGTGCCCAACATGTATTTGTTGAATAAATTAATGAATAGATTCTGACTTCATTTCACTTGAAAGCATTCATCTAATTATAATATAAAATAACTCACCCAAAAGTAATAATACTATTCTATTAAGCATGATTAGAAACAGTGTAAGAGATCCCCTTTTCTCTTTTCCTACTCTGAAATTGCCTCTCAAGTTTTTGGTCAACTTGATCTTTTTTCTATACAAAGTTTCCATTTTCATGTCCTCAAACATGCCTATTCTTTTCTTACGGCTGGATTCCCATTTTTGCTTAAGAATTCCTCTCATGGACTCCAGGCTGTATATGTAATCTCCAAAATATTGGTTCACATCCCTTAAAACAATATAAAATTTATTTTTGTACATGTTTTATAATACTACAAGTTATTAATTACTCCAATTTGCACTCCTATTTACTTAAACAGGATATCTAATTTATCTATTCACATATAGCTAGAAACAAATGCATTAGCCTAGGCCTACATAGGGTCAGGATCATCAATATATCACTAGGCAATAGGAATTTTTCAGTTCCATTATAATCTTACGGGACCACCATCATGTCTGCAGTCTGTTGGGCTCACTTCATATTTCTGTGTCATATTTTAATACTTATCTCAAAATTTTTCATTAATATTATAGCTATTATAGTGATGAGTGATCGGTGGTCTTTGATGTTACTATTGTCATTGTTTGGGTGCCACCAGCTGCACCCATATATGACAGCAAACTTAATCAGTAAATGTGTGTGTTCTGATTGCTCCACTGACCAGCTGTCCCCCCATGTCTTTCTCTCTCATTGGGTGTCCCTATTCCCTGAGATATAACAATATTGAAATGAGGCCAATTAATACCCTATGGTTATTAATTGTTCTAAGTGTTGAAGTAAAAGGAAGAGTCATACATCTCTCACTGTAAATTAAAGGCCATAAATGGTTAAACTTAGTGGAAAAGGCGTGTCAAAAGTCAAAATAGGTTGAAAGTTAGGCCAGTTGCACTAAACAGCCAAATTGTAAACGCAGAGGAAAAAGTACTTGAAGGAAATTTAAAGTGTTACTACAGTGAACACAAGAATGATAAGAAAGTGAAACAGCATTATTGCTGAGAAAGTTTTAGTGATCTGGATAGAAGATCAAACCAGCCACAACATCCTCTTAAGACAATTACTAATTCAGAGCAAGGCCTTAACTCTCTTCAATTCTAGGAAGGCTGTGAGAGCTGAAGAATCTGCAGGAGAAAAGTCTGAAGCTAGCAGAGGTTGGTTCATGAGATTTAAAAAAGACACTATTTCTATAACATAAAAGCACAAGGTGATGCAGCAAGTGCTGATGGAGAACCTGCAGCAACTTATCCAGAAGATCTCGCTGAGATCATTCATGAAGGTGGCTACACTAAACAGATTCTCAATGTAAATAAAACAACCTTATATTGAAAGATGCCATCCAGGACTTTCATCACTGGAGAGAAGTAAATGTCTAGCTTCAAAGGACAGGCCGAATCTTTCGTTAGGGGCTAATGCAGCTGGTGACGGGAAATTGAAACCAATGCTTATTTTCAAAAATCCTAAGGCTTAAGAATTATGTTAAATCTACTCTGCCTGTGCTCTCTAAATGAAACAACAAAACCTGCATGACAACACATCTGTTGATAGTAAGGTTTACAGGATATTTTAAACCTACTGTTGAGAACTGCTGCTCAGAAAATAAGATCCCTTTCAAAATGTTACTGTTCACTGACAATGTATCTAGTTACACAAAGGCTCTGAGAAAGATGTACAAGAAGATTCATGCTGTTTTCATGGATGCTCACACAGCATTCATTCTGTAGCCTGTGGATAAAGGAGTAATTTCTACATTCAAGACTTATTATTTAAGCAACATATTTTGTAAGGCTATAACTGCCATAAATAGTGAGTCCACTGATACAACTGGGCAAAGTAAACAAAAAACCTTCTGGAAAGGCCATTAAGAACATTCGTGATTCATGGAAGAAGGTCAAAATACCAACATTAATAGAAGTTTGAAAGACACTGATTCCAACTTTCATGGGTGACTTTGAGGGGTTGAAGACTTCAGTGAAGGAAATCACTGCAGACGTGGTAGAAATAGTAACAAATTAGAATTATAAGTGGAACTTGAAGGTGTGACTGGATTGCTGCCAATTTCTTGATAAAACTTTAACAGATGAGGAGTTGTTCTTATGCATGAACAAAGAAAGTGGTTTTTTGAGATGGAATTTATTCCTTGTGACGATTCTGTGAACATTGGTGAAATGACAACAAAGGATTTAGAATATTACATAAACTTAGTTGAAAAAGCAGTGACAGAGCTTGAGAAGATTGACTCTAATTTTGAAGGAATTTCTACTGTAAGTAAAATGTTATGAGTCTTTAATGCTACAGAGAACCTTTCAATGAAAGGAACAGTCAATTGATGTGGCAAATTTTGCTGTCTTATTTTAAGTTGTCACAGTCACCTCAACCTTCAGAAACCATCACCTTGATCAGCCAGCAGTCCTTAATATTGAGGCAAGACTTTCCACTAGCAAAAATAATATAACTCACTGAAGGTTCAGATAATTGTTAGTATTTGTTAGCAATAAAATATATTTTAACTAAAGCACATACTTTTTTTAGACATAATGCTATTGCAGACTTAAAATACTAAACTATAGTAAAAACATAACTTTTGCATGTACTGGAAAATCAAGACATTTGTGTAACTTGCTTTATTGTGATAGTTACTTTGTTGCAGTGGTCCAGCACCAAACCGGCAAAACTTACTGATTTTTGTTTTTAATGATTCTCATGAGGTATTTCCCCTCAATATCATATCTGTTAAACAATTGGCTTTGATTTTATCTTTTACTATTTTTTACATTATACTTTATTAATTTTAAATTTCAACTTTTGTCTTGTATGTCCTCTTTCTACTTTATTTTGCACTGTTTTGTTATTGTTTTTTCTAATTTCATAAAATAATTTTTATATTTTGGCTTATCGTTTTATTAAAACATTCATAATGCATTCTTCTTTAAATGGAACTTTTCTTGTGTCCTTGCAATTGCATCATAAGGTGTTTGGATTGGTTTGGCTTTGCTTTATACAGATGCAATTTCCCAGTTTTTATAAAATCTGATGCAATAATTATCTAATTTCCAGATTTCACCAAAATACTTCAGTTTTTATTTTTATTATGTTTTATTTGGTAATAATGAAAAATGTGACCTACAAATCCTCTTGTTTTAAAATTCTTAAGGTTTCTTTTGTGGCCCATTTTGGACAGATTTTTACACATTCTCTAAAATATACAAAATAAGTATCCTCCCTTTCCAAGAGATAAAAACTTCTACATGTAGATAATTATTCCACATTATTGATTTCATTATTCAACTTATTTAATTTCTACATGTAGATAATTATTCCACATTATTGATTTCATTATTCAACTTATTTAATTTAGGACTATTTTTCCCTGTGTCTCTGCAAACCTGAAAGTGAGTAATTGAAATATTCCTCTCCTAAAAGATTCAACTATTTTACAGCCTGGTGGGTACAAGTTTAGTGCATATCTTCTTCTTCTTTTTTTAAATTTAAGTATGGCGGTACAAGTCAAGGTTAAATATACAAGTGGTTATTGTGTAGGTAAAGTTTGGGCCTCGCTCAAACCACTTCACCTGGTTTGAGATCACGTACCCTTATTGATGAGGTGTGCCTCCCCTTCCCTCCCCTGGTAGTTTTTCACTACTACCTATCCCTTTTTTATCGTTAATACTATAATAATTGTTCAGGGTCTGCTTATGAGTTAGAAAATGTGGTACTCAGTTCTTTGTTTCTTTGATAGATCACTCCATATTATAGACTCTTAAGTTCATCCAAGTTACTGTGAAGTTCAGAATTCTGTCCTTATTTATGGTTGCACAGTATTCCATCATATATATGTACCACATTTATTTTATCCACTCCTCTTTCAATGGGCAGGACAGTTGGCTCCATGTTTTTGATATTGTGAATAATGTTGCAATGAATATGCGTGTTCAGGTACCTTTTTCTTTTTTTCTTTATTTTTATTTTACATATGTGGGCTATAATTCAGGATTAGGTATACAAGTGGTCATCATACAGGTAAAGTTTGGGCCTCCCTTTAGTTCCCATTTTGCCTGGTTTGAGATCATGTACCCTTAATGATGTTGTGCTCCCACCACATATACTCCTGCAGTATCCTGCTACTGCTGCATAGATGAGGTCCCACTTGTCTATCTTATCTCTTATGACTTGAGCATCTGGGGTTTGAGTCAGGAATTTTTTGCCAGCTCTAATTTTCATAAGGGAGTCTCCTGCATTTTCTAAGGTTCTTAAACTTTGAGGTTTTACATTAAGGTCTTGATCCATTTAGAGTTGATTTTTGTGTATGGTGATAGGTAGGAGTCTTGTTTTAATCTTCAGTCAGTTTTCCCAGCACCATTTACTGTAAGTTCACCTCTCCCCAATGGTTGTTAGTGGAGGCTTTGTTGAAGATGAGTTGGTTGAGAGAAGGGTTTTGCTTCCCGAATCTCCATCTTGTTCCATTGGTCTATATGCCTGTTCTTGTACCAATACCAGACTGTTTTGATTATTGTAGCCTTATTATGAAGTTTAAAGTCTGGAAGTGTGATACTTCCAGCTTTGATTCTTTTGTTGAGGATTGCTTTGGGTATCCATGGTCATTTATGTTTCTGTATGAATTTCTGTATTGTCATTTCCAGGTCTGAGAAGAATGACGCTGGTAATTTAATCGGTATTGGGTTAAATCTGTAGATTGCCTTAGGTAGGATGGACATCTTTAAAATGCTGATTCTTCCAATCAATGAGCATGGAATATTTTTCCACTTGTTTGTGTCATCTTTGATTTATTTGAGCAGTGATTTGTAGTTTTCATTGTAAAGGTCTTTACTTCTCTGGTTAGGAAGATGCCAAGGTATTTCTTTTTTTGTGTATCTGGCTATTGTGAATGGGATTGTGCTTTTTTATTTGGGTTTCTATTTGTCTATTGTTGGTGTATAGGCATGTGACTGCCTTGTGCACATTTATTTTATAACCAGAGACTTTGCCAAAGTCGTTTATCAGTGCAAGGAGATTTTTGATAGATTCTCTTGGGATTTCAAGATATAGGATCATATCCTCTGTAAAGAGGGATAACTTAACTTCCACTTTTACTATTTGGATACCCCTTATTTCCTTCTCTTGTCTGATGGCACTAGCTAGGATTTCTAACACCTATGTTGAACGGGAGAGTTGAGAGTAGACAACCTTGTCTTGTTCCGGTTTGGGGGGGGAATGGTTCCAATTTCTGTCTGTTTAGCAGTATGCTGACTGTGGGTTTATCATAGATACTATTTTGAGGTATGTTCCACCTATGCCTAGGTGTTCAGAGATTTTTATCAAGAAGAGATGCTGGATTTTATCAAAAGCTTTTTCTGCATCAAATGATAGAGTCATGTGGTCCTTGTTTTTAGATCTGTTGATGTATTTAATTATGTTTATGGTCTTGCAGAGGTTGACCCAGCCCTGTGGCCTATGGATGACCTACTTGGTCATGAAGTTCCAGAAATGGCCATGGAGCTCTTTTGCTTTCTGTTTTTGTTTACATTTTATATTTGCTTCATTTTGTTAATTTGTTTTTTTAGACTTTCTGTTTGCATATGATTCTTTTTTAGGGTGAGGACATCAACAAGCGTTTTATTTTGTTTGTATGATTGTATGTTTTTGTCTTTTCTGTTTTTGCTTGTTTCTTTGTTTATTCATTGGTTGGTGTGCCAGTCTGTTTCTCCTCTTCTTCTCTCTCTTCACCTTCCTTTCTTCTACCTTCTTCCTTTTTCCATTCTTTCTCTTTTTCTTATCTCATTTTGCTCTCAGGGGGCAAATAAACACCACATAGACAGATGGGTGCCAATGGGTGCTTGATGGGTGCCAAATAAGTTGCATGCAGATCAGGGGCAGACAAGAGCAGAGTCTTCCTTGGAAATTTTATTTTATTTTATTTTATTTAGAAAGCAGGATTCATTGAGAGGAAAGAAAAGCTCCCATAGTAGGAGGAGACCCAAAGGGGTTGCCCTCCATGGCAATTTTAAACAAGTGGGGTAAAGGTCCTGAAATTTTAAACAAGTGGGGTAAAGGTCTTCAAAGAATTGTAATAAGAGTTGAAACATGGCTTTATCAGTACAATCCTGAAGACAAAGCACAATCAAAGCAATGGCTATAAAGAGTTGGAAGTGGTCTAGTCAAAGTAAAAATGAACTGCTCAACAGAAAAGGACATGACAACAGTTTCTTGGAATGCTCAACACATTTTTTCTGGGTGACTATCAAGAGAGTCAAAAAACAGTTAGACTTGCTTATTATGAGGGTCTTTTGAGAAAGTTAGCAACAGCTGTAGCAGAAAAATACTCAGGAAATCTGGTCCAGAGAGTCCTTTACCACTGTGACAATGCTTCTACTTATTTCTCTTATCAAAGGCAATTTTGTGGGAGTTTTCATGGGAAACCATTAGGCATCTACAATACAGTTCTCCTTTTGCTTCTGATTTCTGTTTGTTTCCTAATTGTAAAATTTCTTTAAAAGAGACAAATTTTTCTTCTGTTAATAATTTACAAGAGACTTCATTGACATGGCTAAACTTCCAGGACCCTCAGTTCTGGATCTAAACGGCTGCTGTACACACCACACCTACTACTTAATGTAGTGTAAGAAACGAAGCTTATATTTTTAATTTGTATCCTTTTATTCCATTTCTTCATGAACTTCTTGAGGTCCTCTTGTAATTTCATTTCCTTTCTCACCTCACCATTTTACCCCCTCCTTCTTGAAGAGGAGACTTGTGGAACAATTTTACTTCCTTATGCCGTTCCTACCCATTCTCACTTCAAAACCTCAATCTCTACATCTTGTTGAGATAGTTACATATTTTAAATGTAATATGGTTATCAAAATTGCTTTTGTGGAATATTTCTTCTGTTTTAAGAGTCCTAATGTAGCATTTATTAATGTATTATATATTCTCAGATAGCTAATTTGTCCATTTGGAAGTAACAGTGTATTATAAGATTTATTGATTCCAGCTGTTTCTTGCCTTCTTTGTCATTCCCTACCTTGCACTCATTCTTATTCTCTTATGTTGATCTTATTAGAACTCTTAAGTACCTCCCATCAAAGCTATATATACATATAAATATGTATATATATGATCTCTCGCTATATATATTTTATTAGTGATGTTCATATATACACACACACCCTTGGATATATTACATATCTTTAAATACCTTTCTCTCACTCTTACATGTGGATAATATAATTTTAGGATAGTATATAAGTTTTACTAAAATATGCATATTTTTTAAAGTTAGGAATCAAGAACTGAGCACATTTGAATCAGAAGTATAGGCTTTCAATATGGTGCTAGTTTCTCAATTTCAATTTCTCTCTGAATACATTTAATGATCAGTTATAAAATGTATACAAAATAGGATTTAAAAGTCAAAAATAATAAAATACAAAAAAAATCCTAAACATAAAATCACCTAATGAATAACTCAGTGAAATCTTGTTGTGCTCTTTGTAATATTACCGGAACAAAGAGATGGGGTTTTCTTGGATGTAGCAGTAACATTTTAAATTAAATCAATTATTTATTAAATTTAAAAAGTTACTTAAATTTAAATAGTTAATGCAACTTTAATCAAAATCTGAAAAATAAATTTGTATCTCATTTTAAAATTTTTATTATTATTATTCTTTTTATAGAGATGAATTTTGCTCTGTAGCCAAGGCTGGAGTGCAATGCTCAATGCAACCTCAAACTCCTGTGCTCAAGTGATTCTCCCACCTCAGCCTTCTGAGTAGCTTGGACTATAGGTATATACCACCACATCAACTTTATTTATTTATTTTTTTAAGAGATGCAGTCTCACTCTGTTACCAAGGCTGGTCTTTTTTTTTTTTTTTTTTTTTTTGAGTTGGAGTCTCCAGTCTGTCGCCCAGACTGGAGTGCAGTGGCTGCTCCCAGCCACCGCAGCCTCGACCTGTTGGGCTCTGGCGATCTTCTGCCTCAGCCTTCCAAGTAGCTAGAATTACAGGCATGCGCTACCATGCCCAGCTGATTTTTTATTTATTGTAGAGATGAGGTCTCGCTGCCCAGGCGGGTCTCGAACCCGCGGGCTCAGGCAATCCACTCACCTCAGCCTCCCAAAGCACGGGATTACAGGCTGAGCCAAAGGCTGGTCTTAAACTCCTGTCTTCAAGTGATCCTCCCACTTCAGCCTTCCCTGTGATTACAGACATGAGCCACTAAACCTGACCCTATTTATTTTAATAGATTTATTTTCCTATGTTTTCAAAGCAATATGACAAAATGAGTCTAAATTTTTTCTGCAAAAGCCAATAGTAAGGTTAGCTGTATTAGGACTGATACTTCACATCATAATTCAAAATGATTCCATAAGAATTAAAATGTTAAATGATAAGATGAAAGAAAATTTGGTTTTTTCCCATTTTTTATTTTAGATTCAGGGGTACATGTGCATGCTTGTTACTGGGACATATTGTGTAGTGGTGGGAATTGGGTCTCAGGTGGTCCATTCCCCCAGAGAGTGAACATTGTACCCAATAGGCAATTTCTGAACTCTATTACCCCTGCCCACCTACCCTCTTATTGGTGTTCCCAATATCTGTTATTTACATCTTTGTGGCCACATAGCAGCCGCATATTAGTATGAACATGTGGTGTTTGGTTTTCTGTTTCTGAGTCAGTTCATTCAGGTTGATAATCTCCAGTTCCATCCATACTGATGTAAAGAACATGATTTCATCTTGTATGATTGTGTAGCATTCCATAGAGCATATACCACATTTTCTTTATCCAGTCAATTGTTGGTGGGAACTTAGGTTGGTTCCATGATTTTGTTATTGTGAAGAGTACTGCAATGAACATACAAGTACAGTTATCTTTTTTATATTAATTTCTTCTCCTTTGGTTAGATCCTTAGTAGTGAGATTGCTGGGTCAAATGGTAATTCAATTTTTACCTCTTTGAGAAATCTCCCTATTGTTGTCCATAGAGGTTAAACTAGTTTACAATCCCACCAACAGTGGGAATTCATTCATGTGTTCATCTGTAAGTTTTTTCCATCAGTGTTTTATAGTTCTCTTGGAGAGCTCTTTCACCTCCTTAGCTAAGTGTAGTCCTAGGTATTTCATTAATTTTGTGACTAGTGTGAGTGGTATTATATTCTTGATTGGGTTATTAGCTTGAGCATTGTTGGTGTATAGGAATGCTACAGATTTTTGTACATTTATTTTGTATCCTGAGACTTTACTGAAATTGTTTATCAGTTTAGAAACTTCTTGGAGGAGTCTTGAGCATTACCTTTGCTCTGCAACTGTGTCAACATCTGTTCTTAGACTTTCTAACATTAGTCATTTTGACTGGTTTGAGATGATATTTCATTGTGGTATTAATTTACATGTATCTGATGATAAGGGATGTTGAACTTTTTTTATGTTTGTTGGCCACTTGTGTGTCTTCTTTAGAGAAGTGTCTATTCATGTTATTTACCCTCTTTTTGATGGGCTTACTTTTTTCATGTTGAGCTATTTAAGTTCCTCGTAGATTCTATACATTAGCTCTTTATCCAATGCATAATCTGCAAATATTTTCTCCCATTCAGCAGGTTTTCTGTTCATTCTGCTGATTATTTCTTTGGCTGTGCAGAAACTGTTGAGTTTAATTAAGTTCCATTTGTCTATTTTTATTTTTGCTTGTATGGTCTTTATCATAATTCTTTGCTAAAGTCAATGCCCAGAGAGTGTTTTCCTTCTATGATTTTTATAGTTTTAAGTCTTACATTAAGGTCTCTAATCCATCTTGATTTCATTTTGCATGTGGTGAAAGACAGGGGTCTAGTTTCATTTTTCTGCATATGGCTAGCCAATATTCCTTGCACAATTTATTGAGTAGAGTATTTTTTTGCCATTGTTGATTTTTGTCAGCTTTGTTGAAGATCAGTGGGTTGTAAGTATGTAGTTTTCTTTCTGGTTCACTATTTCGTTTCATTGATCTGTCTTGTCTCATACCAGTACCATGCTGTTTTAGTCACTATAGATATATAGTATAATTTGAAGTCAGTCACTGTGGTGCCCCCATAATTGCTCTTTGCCTAGAATTGCTTTGGCTATTTTGGTGCTTTTTTAGTTCCACATAAATTTTAAGATTTTTTTTCTAGTTTTGAGAAGATAAAGTTGCATTTTTTATTGGGATTGCATTGAATCTGTAGATTGTATTGGGCAGATTGTTTTGTTCATTTTAATAATATTGATTTGAGCCGGGCTCGGTGGCTCAGCCTGTAATCCTACGCCTTTGGGAGGCTGAGGTGAGTGGATTGCCGAGCCCGCGGGTTCGAGACCCGCCTGGGCAGCAAGACCTCATCTCTACAATAAATCAAAAAATCAGCCAGGCGTGGTAGCACGTGCCTGTAATTCCGGTTACTCAGAAGGCTGAGGAGGAAGGATCGCCGGAGCCCAGTAGGTCGAGGCTGCAGTGGCCGGGAGCGGCCACCTCACTCCAGTCTGGGTGACAGAGTGAGACTCCAACTCAAAAAAAAAAAAAAATAATATTGATTCTTCCAATCCATGAACATGAGATAATCTTCCATGTGTTCATGTATAAGTTTTTTCATCAGTGTTTTGTAGCTCTCTTGTAGAGATCTTTCACCTCCTTAGTTAAGTATAGTCTTAGGTATTTTATGATTTTTGTGACTAGTGTGAATGGTATTGTATTCCTGATTTGGTTCTTGGTTTGAGCATTGTTGGTGTATATGAATGTTACAGATTTTTGTACATTTATTTTGTATCCCGAGATTTCACTGAAGTTGTTTATCAGGTTTAGAAGCTTCTTGGAGGAGTCTTTAGGGTTTTCTGGGTATATTATTGTATCATCTGTGAACAGGGATGTTTGACTTCCTCCTTGCCAATTTGAATTGGATGCTTTTTATTTTTGTCTCTTGGCAGATTTCTCTTGCTAGGACTTCCTGTACAATGTCACATAAGAGTGGTGAGAGTGAACATCCCTGTCTTGCTTGAGTTCTGAGGGGGAATATTTTCAACTTTTCCTGATTAAGTATGATGTTGACTGTTGATTTGTCACATATGGCTCCTATCATTTTGAGATTTGTTCCTATGATGCCAAGTTTGTTGAGGGTTTTTATCACGAAAAGATGAGGATTTGTTGAATGACTTTTCTGCATCTATTGAGACAATAATATGGTTTTTACTTTTGTTTCTGCTTATGTGGTGAATCATATTTCTTGATTTGTGGATACTCAGCAATCCTTGCATCTCTAGAATAAAATACACTTGGTTGTGATAAGTAATTTTTAATATGCTGTTGAATTTAGTTTGCTAGTATTTTGTTAAAGATTTATACATATATATTCATTAGGGGAACAGGCCTATAGTTTTCATTTTTTGTTGTGTCCTTGCCTGATTTTGCTATCACTGTGCTATTGGTCTCATAGGATGAGTTAGAAAAGAGTCCCTTCTCTCAGATTTTGTGGAATAATTTCCATAGGATTTGTACCAGTTTCTCTGTGTATGTCTGTTAGAATTTAGCTTTGACTCTGTCTGGCCCTGAGTTTTTTGTTTGTTTGTTTGTTGGTTGGTTGTGAGTTTTTTTGGTTTATAATTAAATTTTATTGCTTATTATTGGTCTATTCAGGGTATCTATTCCTTCCTGGTTTAGTCTTGGGAGGTTATGTTTCCAGGAATTTATCCATTCCCTCCAGGTTTTTCTCAGTGTGTTGCCATAGAGGGATTCATAGTTGTCTCTAATAGTCATTTTTATTTCTGTAGTAGCAGTTGTTATGACTCCTTTGTCATTTCTAACTGAATTTATTTGAGTCTTCTTTCTCTCTCTCTCTCTCTCTCTCTCTCTCTCTCTCTCTCTCTCCCCTCCCCCTCCTCTCTCTCTCTCTCTCCGATTAGCTAGCTAGTGTTCTGTAGATTTTGTTTATCCTTTCAAAGAAGTTACTTTTTGATTCATTGACCCTTTGTATTATTTTTTGAGCCTAAATCCCATTAAGTTCTCCTCTAATCTTTGTTATTTCTTTTCTTCTGCTAGCTTTAGGTCTACCTTGTTCTTGTTTTACTAGTTCCTTAAGTGCAAGGTTAAGCTATTGACTTCTGATCTTTTTTATGTAGGCATTTAATGCTATGAACTTTCCTCTAATAACTGCTTTTGCTGTTTTCCAGAGGTTTGGTATCTTGTATCACTATTTTCACTTGTTTAAATAATTTTTTTTATTTTTGCCTTAATTTTATAATTTATTTACTCAAGGATCATGATCGAGAGTAGGTTGTTTAGTTTCCATGTAGTGGTATAGTTTTGAGAGCTCCACTTAGTGTTGATTTCAAATATTATTCTACTGTGGTTCAAAAACATGCTTGATATAATTTTGATATTTTTAAATTTAATGAAGCTTGTTTATGACCATGTATATGGTCTGTTTTAGAGAATGTTCTGTGCAGAGATGAGAAGAATGTATATTCTGCAGTTGTTGGGGAGAAAGTTCTGTAGATGTTTCTTAGGTCCATTTGGTTTATAGTCATTTAAGTCTAGTTTTTCTTTGTTAATTATCTACTTCAGTGATCTGTCTAATGATGCCAGTGTGGTATTGAAGGCGCCCATTATTATGGTATTCCTTCCTATATGTTTTCTAAGATCAAGTAGTGTTTGCTTCAAGAATCTGGGTTGCATTTTATTGCCAATTTGCACCATTTATCATTGCATAACACACTTCTTTGTCCTTTTTTTTTTTTTTTTTTACTGTTTTTGGTTTAAAATCTGAGCTATTTGATACTGCTACCCAGATTTGCTACCAAGGATTGCTAATTCTGCTAGTGTTTGTGTTCCATTGCCCTGATATGTCTTTTTCCATTCATTGACTTTGAGTTTGTGACTGTCTTTGGCCAGCAGGTGGGTCTCTTGTAGGCAGCATATGATTGGGGCTTGTTTTTTGTTTGTTGTTTTTTAATCCAGTTTGCTACTCTGAATATTTTAAGTAGGTCATTTAGACCATTTACACTCAGGGTTAGTGTTGATATGTGAGGTTTTGTTCCTGCCATAGTGCTATAGCCTAGCTGACTTGAAGATCTGAATGTGTACTTGCTTCATAGGCTCATAAGGTTTGTATTTATGTGATTTTTTTGTGATAGAAGTTATTTCATTTCCATGTTTAGTACTTTTTTTCACCATCTCTTATAGAGCTGGTTTAGTGGAAACAAATCCCCTTAGTTTTTGTTTGTTGGTGAATAACAATTTCTCCTTCATTTATGAAACTTAGTTTGACTAGATTAAAGATTCTTGTCGGCTTTTTTTTTTTTTTTCTTTAAGGTGGTTGAAAATAGGCCCCATTCTCTTCTGGCTTGCAGGATTTGTGCTGGTAAGTCTGCCATTAGTCTAATGTCCTTGTCTTTATAAGCGATTTGGTGCTTCTCTCTTGTTGCTCTTAGGATTTTTTTTTCACTTTGACATTGGAGAATCTGACAAAAAGCAGGTCATTTAGACCATTGGTGAGGTTCTTCTCATGGTGTATCTTTCAGGAGTTCTTTGAACTTGTATCTGCATATCTAGTTTTCTCTCAAAATCGGGGAATTTTTCTTAAATTATTTCCTTGAATATATTTTCCATACTTTTTACTTTAACTTCTTCTCCCACTGGAATGCCTATGATTTCATAGGTTTGGTCACTTTGTATAGTCCTAAAATTCTCATAAGTTTTGTTTATTATTCTTAATTCTTTTCTCTTTATTTCTATCTCACTCGGTTAGTTAGAAAAACTAATCTTCTATCTCTGACATTCTTTCTTCAACTTTTAAGGCTACTGCTAGAGCTTTGTTCTCTGGTATCCATTGTGTTTTAAAGTTCTATTTGTATTAATGTTGTCAATCTCTCCTTTCACTTTTTGAATTGTTCTTCTAATTTATTTGTGTTGATATCAGTTTTATCTTCCATCTTGTTGAGTTTCTTTTTTTATGATGAATATTAACCAACTTTCTTTTTTTTTTCTTTTTAAATTTTTATTTAAAATTATGGGGTACAATTCAGGGCTAGGTATACAAATATTTACCATGCAGTTACCCTTATTGATGAGGTGTGTCCCCCCTCCCTAGGCAGATATCAACTACTGTCAATCCCACCTTCCCATTCCCCCTCCCCGCCCCTGTAGTTTCCTGCCACTTTCAATCCTTTTCTTATAGTAATATGGTAGTTGTTCAAGGTCCACTTATGAGTGAGAACATGTGATACTCAGCTCTTTGTTTCTGTGAGAGATCACTCAAAATTATAAACTCTAATTCCATCCAGGTTGCTGCAAAGTTCATGATTTTGAGCTTCTTTATAGTCAATATTCTGAATTTGTTTTCTGACATTTCAGGGATTTCATTTTGTTTAGGTTCAATTGTTGAAGAATTTGTGTGCCCCCTTTGAAGGAGTAACACTCTGTGTTTTTGTACTTTCAGAGTTGTTTCTCTAGTTCTTTCTCATCTGGATGAACTACAGCAGCTAATATGTATAAGTTCCTTTGATATAGATAACCTTTGAATGTTTGTTTTCCCAAGTGTTGGTTGTAATAGCCATGTAGTGGGGGTGTGGACTGGCTTGCTGCTTCCTGTGTGACTGGGATAGAGGAGTTCTTGATAAGCTTAACATGCTCCTCAGCAATGTGTATTGATGTCAGCAAATTACCTTCTGTGATGTGTCAATCAACCTCCTGGCCAGCAGGTGGTTCCTATGGATAAAAGTGGACTACTCTCAATGTGAATGAGTATTTGCTTAATCCTTATTTACTGAAAGAAGCACTCTGCTGTCTCAGCAGTAAACTGGTCTGTGGAGTGCAGTGTGGTCTGAGTTTCCAGTTCTACCACAATGATGACAGGTACAAACACCAGCTGCAAGGCAGAGTCTGGTGTGTAGTCTCCAAATGTCCAGAGGTGTGCCTTGGCAAGGTATCAGGGGACCTCCACTGCCTCAAGTTCTTTGCTCAGGAAGGGAAGAGTGACCTAAACTCCTCTTCTAGAAGAGTGGGAGCTCCAATGACCTGACGATATGTCTAGGCATGGAGCAGAAAGAGCACCACAGCACCAATGAATCTACTCTTGGAGGAGGGGTGGCTTGGGTTCCTATTTAAAGTAACTGGGTGTATAGGGCATGAAGCACAGGAAAACTTGCTGCACAGGGATTGCTGCCAAGGAAGGGTGGGGTGGTTTCGGCTACTAATCCCAGTTTGTAGAAAGATAGACCACCTGATCCTTGGTGCTAGTGATGCACCTTTTCCTGAGGGGCAGGCTGTGGTCCCCCAAAGTGACACCTGCAGCCTGATTCTGGATCACAGAGTCCTTGGCTTCAGGTCTTGCTACCCAGGAGAAATCACAGGGTCAGGAAATCTCTTGCATCTCAGGCTGCTGATTCAAGTGTAGTGGTGAGATCCCTCCTGCCAGTCTTCTGACACTTAGATGGATTTTCCAGTTGTATAGGAATGGGGGGGGGCTTTTTCTCAGTATCCCTGGGGCATACTACTTCAACTAGTCTGGGAGGAAGGTTGTGATTCTTAAAGCAGTGTTTACTGAATAGCTCAAGTTTGCAAAACTGGCATCAGTTTAGTACCTGCTTTTCATGAAACACCGAAACATCATAGCTACAGCACTTTTCTTCTGCTCATGATGCTGGTATCAGAGTACAGAAGTTGGGAGTGGGCCTTGATAGGCTACTGTCATTTACATTGCTATTCTGGGTGCTCCTTTATGCTGCTGGGACCCTTTGATACCAGCCCAGAGGGACAGGATAAGGTGAAGTATCCAGGCAGTGACACACAGAGACCAATTCCAGGTCATATATCTGATCCTAGCAGTCTGTCTCTTTTTCTGGGAGGAAAACATGGCTTTCAGAGAGGTCTACTGCTGTTCCCAGCTTGCAGCTGGGAAGAGCCCAGGTCCAGCTTCAAACTTTAGGGCAATCTTCATGCTCCCTGCCCTGGTCTGGCTGTAGGAGACCCCTCCTCGACTCCAGAGTGGACAGCCTTGTTTTTAGGCAGAAACTAAACTGCCTATAGTGGTCACGGATGCTGAAACAACAGATCTGGGTCAAAAATGGTGTCCTCCTCACTGTCCTGAATTTGGGAGAACAGTTATGGTTTTACTGGGTATTTTCCCCCCTCAACATCTGTTGCCTCCCCCAAGACAGTTCCAAGGCCCAGGAGGAATGGGGCACTGAACTGTGTTCTGAGCTAAGCGGGTCCCTGGTTAGAAGGTATGTCTTGAAGGGGAGATTTCAGTCCCATCCCATGTTCTGGGGTCACATTCACTTTTCTCTAAATTCTAAAGATTTTAGTATGATCAAAATTCAGTAAGTCAAGATGTAAAAATATAAAATGGCAAACAATATTGGAGAAATGTGTTACAAATATAAAAGCAAATTTATAACATTAATATATAAAAAGTAATTACCAATCAACAAGTGAAAGACTAATAGATCAAAAGAGCTATGAGAAGGGGCCCTCCAAAACCCAGAATTTATTTATTCTTACATGTTTAAACTTCAGTCATGTTCAAATTATTCTCCGTTTGATGTAAGACACCTACTAAGATGTTTCTTCCACTGATCTAAATAGTTTTTAAACTTGTCAAATTTGGTGCCTTTTATTGTTTCTGTCATTTTTTGTTTCGCCTCTTCCACATCGACAAAACGCTTCTCTTTGAGGACTTTTTTCATCAGGGGAAACAAAAAAACATCCCTTAGGACAAGATCAGGTGAATAAGGAGGGTGGGACATGACAGTCATGCCATTTTGGACAAAAACTACTGAACACTCAGCATGGTGTGGGTAGGAGTGTTATCATGGTGGAAGAACTAGTCCCCCATCTGTCACAACTTGGGATGTTTCTTTGGCAAATCATGATGCAAACTTCTCAAAACTTCCAGATAAAATTTTGATCATTTGATCCGGAGGAACAACTTGCAAGTATACTACAAGGGACCCAACCTCCAAAAAAAATTATGTTTTTTGGAGGGAAGCCCCCCTCGTATTTTATATGAGAAGAAATACAAATGTTTAATAAACATATGAAAAATATTCTACCATACTTGTAATCAAAGAAATGCAAATTAAAGCAGAATATTATTTTTTATCCATTGTATCAGCAAAGTCCCTCTAGGAAGTGACTGTTTTTAAAAAAGTATTATTTCTAATAGGGTGAAGAGGATCAAGAATTAGCTGTAATTAACCAAGAATTAATCTCAAACTACTGGTAGACATTTAAATTGAAGTAAGTTGCTGGATATCAGTTTTATACTCACAGTTACACTTTCTGGTGTTTATTTTATGAAAGCATGGTGAAGCAAACCAAAGATTTATAAATAAAAAAACAGACTGTAACTGCACCCAAAGTAACAAAACCATGTAGATAACACAAATGCCCAAGAATAGAGAAAAGATTACATGAATTTTAGCATATATACATATATATATTTGTAGAAACTATCAGAGTCATTTAAATATTTAATATAATGGACAAATAATCACAAAACAATGTAACTTTTAAAAAGTAGAATATACAGTTCAATATTTGGAAAATTTGCAATTCAACAAAAACAATATATAATATAGAATAAAAGAATACACTAGATGTTAGCGATGCTGTATATTCAAGGTTGTTATTAAATTTTTTTCTCTTTAAATCTTTGTACATTAAAATTTTTCTATAGTAAACAGCCATTGTGTTAATATCCAAAAATTTATTATCAGAACAATTTCAATATCAGAAAAATTATTTTGCATATATAGAGATTGGTAACAAATTATGGAAATAGATCAGCAGCTCTTCAATAATATTCATTGAATGAATAATTAGCACTCACTATTAGTTATTTTTATTTTACATTTTTAACACTTTTCTCTGTTTCTCTACATTTTGTTTCCTTATAGTTTGTTTCTATAAACTGATTTCTTGGATTAATTTCTTCACATTTCCCATTATTGTTTTTTGTACTGTTGTCCACTGTTTTTTCATCATTTCTATAAATGCTTGAACAGATAACAACAATTTACTGAATCATTTTACATATGGTGGCCATATTATCAAATAAATTAATATTGTGCTACATTTTTATTTACATATTATTCAGTTTCTAGGGAAAAAACATTAACAGAAGATGAAAAAGAGGAAGCAGACATATCAAAGGGAAATGTACACTCAGAGAATTGTTTGAGAAGTTCTTATTTTCTAAGGAAAATAAAGTAAATATTTGAGGTAAAGTGTCCTAGGGCTTACAAATTCTTATCTCTATAAAACAAGGTGATTAAAGAAATAGCAATGAAGAGGTGAGTTTTTAAAATATATATATGTAATATGCTCAGGTAGAACTGTTTTGCTTTGAGTTTGACTTTGATGAAAAGTTAAAGTGCCATATTTAAGTAGATGATACAAGGTATGCACTTTTAGTATTTTATGATTTGTATTTAAGACTGACAGGAAATGAGACTGCTTGCTTTTGAGTAGAATAGATTAAACACATTCATAAAAGTAAGTCCCCTACCTGTGGCCAAAATACAAAGGTGTTTAGGCAAAAGAATCTTAAATGTTGCTTAGAAGTTTTCTGACGTGTCTTCAATAAAATCATAGATAAAATATGAACATTGGAGTTTTCTAGGTGTGGTTCTTGGTGTTGTCCAAAGAGCACATTCTTAATTATGTGGGAACGTTGAGCCTGAAAAATAAAACAACAAAGTACAAGCTAAATGTCAAATGTAAAAGTAAAGCATGAAATCTGAAAAAACAATTGGTGTATCTTGTTTTATCAAAAAAGAAGCTTACAAAATGATCCATATGACATTTCCTTATAAATATAAAAATAGTAAAATTAATGCCTTTAGTTTTTCCTTTAGCAGTTCTATGAATCTGATGGGTGTGGATCAGCGTGTCTTTTCTGTTTTTAGAAAACAGACTTTTCATATTACTAAAATATACCAATAGATATTCATAACATTACCATCTCATCACAATACATCATGATATTTTCTTTTAGCTGTTATCTGCATCTTGGTACAGTCTTTAAAATTTCTTCACCTGTACTGATACTACTCTAGCAATGGAATATACTCTAGTGGTTTTAAACTCAATACTTGGTAAATTAATTCCCAGTTGTCTTCATAAATATTTCAGTGTATTAGGAGGCTGCAGACGACATAAGCTGTAAGATATTATTAGGAGTATCTGGTGAGATATACACTTTATGAGATTTTACAGAATTATTTAATGTCACTTAATGCTTCCTGATGGCATCTTTATAGAGGATTGCTACTTTAAAAGGAATTTAAAAATACAGAATAAAGCAGAAATGTTTTAATTTTCTGTGGTAGGCAGCAAATGGAAAGATGACTTTCAGTTATTTTCAAGGAACATTTCAAAGTATACTCAACTTTCATCCCTTGGTATATACTCTTAAAATAACAATCTTGATATATTTTATAAAACCTTCTCTGTTATTCAAAGACAGAAATGTCATTCTGTGTGTGTGTGCATGCATGCATGCGAGCACAAATGTAAGTGAGCCAGAATGTAAAAGATCGAGAGTGGACAAAGTGGAGAAATGAAAATCAGAATAAAATGAGAGAAAAATAAAGAGGAAATCAAATATAAAAATAAAATATCATGTCCACTTAATGCTTTTAAGAATATTAATGTCAAAGCACATTGAAACAAAAAAGAGTTTCATTGTCACTAATTCATCTGCAAAGAGCATTTTATTTATATCTCTTGGCAGTAGTCAGAATTTATCTTCAAATCATCCAAACACTGGCCAAATATAACTTTTCATTCTGTCTTAAATTTCAAACTTCTGTGTGTGTCCTTTGACTTGAGTTCTTCCAAGGCCCAGAAGCAACATACATTCTCCATGTTGTAGAAAAAAAGAAAACATTAAGTGTGAATCAAAAAGGAAACAAATATAAAAACCAAGGGCAAAGTATGTCAAATACACAGCTTGCCATTGTTGTTGGGCCGATTTTTTCTCCGCTGGGTCAGTGACCTCTGTCCTCACCACTGTCTAGTAAGATGGCCTGAGTGACACCTGTTTTCCCAGAACCCTTGACCCTTACTCAGGCTGTAGCCCTGATATGCCCTCATGAAGTGCACAGCAATGGAGTCAAGGAAATGGGCAGTTGCCAGGGGAATTTTGCCATACTTTTGACTAACCACTTATATATTATCTCTCACCTCATTTGTAATGAAGAAAAGCATTTTGAAATTTGAAGGGCAGCAATGCCTAGTCTAAACAGTTTTAAATGGGGTTTCAAGATAGCACAGCTTTATTACTGGCACATGTTAGCAAATGTGACCTTGTAACATATTTCATCCATTCCAAAAAGCACTCATGCTTGAGTGCCTCAATTTTAATATATAACCCAGGAGGAAACAGTGAACCAGTTTTTTTCTTCTCTCATAGGTCTTATAAATGCATAACAATTTTTAAAAGTTCATAAAATAGAAAGTTACTGAATTCTATTCAAAGGAAGTGAATAGATCAATGTTTCTTCCTAAGCTGAAATGTATGAAATATCAAGATGTTGCCACTTGGCCATTTGAGTTGGTCAAATCATTTTATTTACGTTTCTCTAATTCCTCTTTGCAAAAGCCAACCACCCTGTGTATATGGCCTAGGAGTTTAGTTCTTACCTTATGATGAGTAAGCTATATGACAACATACTAGTTTGGCTATTTGCATCATATAGATATGGATTTAAGACCTACACATGTCTTACGTGAGATGCATGACACAATTTAGTTTTTCATTTAGTATTTTTAAAGTGCCTTATTTCCCAGGAAACCAGTAATTTGAAATCAGTCAAACTATTTTTATGTCAAGCACCTGTCTCACAATTATGAATAAAGAGAATAATTGGAAATGAAGAAAACTGGAAAATGCCATAAAGAAATCAAGAAACTTTCGAGGGTTAATGTGCTAGCAACAATATGGTAAGAAACTTTTTTTTCCAGTTCCATGTCATTTCCACAGTACAAAGAACCCCTTTCCACATAATAGGTGCCAGAATCAGAATTAGAACAGGTTGGAATACAGAGGCCAGCACCGGGCAATTCTCTGGCCATGAAACCAGATCATGAGGTAGCATTCTCACCTTTATAGCAAACTTAAACAAGAAGACCAGAAATGTGTTCAGTAAGACCCGAGACCTGCCCTTTGGGACACGAGAAAGTTTGACCTAGAGAAATGTACATAAAGAGGACCAAGACAAAAAAGAATCACAGATTCATGACTGATGCTACATTGGGAAAATAACCCAGAAGAGATTTATACAAAGCAGAGCACCAAGTAAAAAGTGAACTCTTCCACTACCATCACCACAGAAAAGTTATGTGTTTTCATGGTATCTGCTACAGTAAGTGTCAGAAAAGCAAATTTACAAAAGGACCAGACTAGAGCAAAAAGAAGGCAATGATGGCAAAGCATAAGCAGAAGACAAGATCAAGGCAATGGTCTTGAATTTAGAAACTAGACTGAAAGAAATGTAGAGGGATCAGATGCACTCTAAAACCAAGATGCTTTCAGAGATAGAATCACCATGAGGTTATTTTCATAAAGAAAAAAAAGAAAGAAAAAGTGCCAGGATTTTGCCTTTAATTTCTCATACTAGTACACTATTAAGATCATTAAAAACAAACCATACTTCTCTAAAATGCATTTAATTATTTTAAAATGTGCCATAGTTAACTTTTGAAAACCCAAATATAATATCATTTTTATCTTTTCCTTCAAAGATAGAAGCTTTTGACAAGTAAACCAAGTGCTTTTAGCATTTATATGTGTTTGCCACAGACATTCTATTTCTGTAAATTTATTTCAAATTTTCTCAAAAGGTACAAAACCTGTGGCACAAAGATGTTCTTCACAACATTGTTTATGATTTGTTCACTCATTCAACAGAATTTTTGGAGAACATTCAGTGGTCCAGGCTAAGTGTCTGCTGTTTGGAAAAAAATCTAGATGCCATTAAAAGAGTGATCATTAATGATGGTACAGGCATAAAATGAGCTATTATGTAGTTATTAAAATGGTGTTTATGGAATATTTAATGACTTGGGAAAATGCTAATGATTTAATATTGTGTGAAAATGCACTTACAAATAGCACTTAACATATCCGAGACATGTAAAAAATTGCATTAAAAATGAAGAAATACTCCAAAATATTAACAGTAATTAATGGTAGAGTGATGAATGCACTTTTCCCCTGCATTACTTTTACAAAGAACATGTATTAATTTAATTATCATTAACAAATGTTCAAATTTTAGTAAACTAGAAATAGCAGAACTTGCCCCAACTGATCATAAGATCAGAACTGTATTCTCCAGGTATAAGGACTTGACTGAGTTTGACAAGACACAGACTATTCAGACAGTTTTTACTGATATGCTTCCCTGGAAAGAACAATGTTTGAGTTTGTAGATTGCTTGGACTCTTATGTCACATTCTAAAATGACTTGTATTCTTAAGAATGGCAAGCAGATTTTATTAAAGCTTTTTGTTCACAATCAAAATCAGATTTGGCATGTATCTTATCATATCAATTTTATGTATATTTATTTTAAGTGCAAATATTTTAAGTGTACAGTTTGATGATTGTTGACAAAGATATATACTAGTTCAACAACTGTTCTAATAAAAAAGCAGACTATTTCCATGATCCTCAAAAGTTCCTTTGCATGGTGCTGTTTTGCAAGAAAACCTTAGCCATATTCCTGCCATCAAACAACTACTGGTCTGCCTTTCATCATTATAGACTAGATATGCCTTATAGAATTTCACATAAGTAGAATCATATAGTATATACCCTTTTTGTACCTGATTTATTTCACTCAGTTTAATTTTTTGAGGTCTATTCATATTGTTGCATGTATCAGTTGGGATTTTATATACTTTATAATATATTATAATTTTAGTAAAATTAAAAGATTTATGATATTAAGTGTTGGTGAGGAAGCAGAGGAATTCAAAATACATCGCCAATGAAAATATGAGCTGGTTTAGCCACTTTAGCAAACAATTTGCAATTTTTTATGAAGTTAAGCATACAATTGCAAATGACTCAGCAATTCTATGCCTAGATATTTATTAAGAGAAATGAACACATATGTCCACAAAAAGACATAATAACAGCAGCTGAACAAGAAAATAACATTTATAATAGCTATGTTTAGAATCTACTTAATGTTTATCATCAACAAGTTAAAAGGATAAATAAATTATTGCATATGTGTACTATGGAATACTAATCAGCATTAAATGTTGTCTTTTTTAACTATAATTTTAAAAAGCTAGTTTAATGAAATGTGTTATCCCAAGAAAAAGGTTTTGATAATAAGAAAGTCCTATAGATTCACTTATATAACTATGATATTCATTTATATGCCTATTATTATTTAGTAAAGAATTAAAAACAAAAACATTATCCATTTTTAAGTAAGCTCCAATCAGATTAAAATTAATAAATGCAGTTCTCAATTCAGAAGCACATTTGTCTTCTTTTTAAGATGAATAAAATTGTTGATAATATTTGTCATATTATTTAAGGAAGACATTAAACTTGTTAAACCATCAGGAGACTGAAATAAATAATTACACAAAAACCCATATGTTTTAAAATAAGTCCCAAACTCCTACTGTGTAGTCTTTAACTAAGTTCTGGTGAAAACCTTGTTTTCTTCAAACGTGAAACTCCAGTGGTCAGAAATGAAATTGTTTCATTTTTCTTTCATTTAAAAATCAAGTACTGAATACAGAATTAGACATGGTGCCTGCTCAGTGGGTTTCACCATCTACAACGCTAGCCTGATTTTCTTTCTGCTCAAGCTCTATATTAGAATACACACATGGTAGCAACTTGTTTACTACGGCTAAGATATACTCTTATGCCCTGATAAACTACTAACAGAGAGTTCACAGTCCTTTGAAAAACCATGGCTTTGGGCATGCTAGCAGGCCAGCCATAACAACATACACTTGCATCAAATTAAGGAGAGTTCTGTGTCAAGAATGAAATTCTAATAATGACTTGCTTTTTCTAGTTTACTAGTTAAGAAAGCTTGCCAGAAATAGTCAGAGAACCATTGTTCCTTTTAAATGTGTGCAAGTTTGTAAGTCTAGCATAGTACTTGTAATATAGTAAATATTTGTTAGATGGTGGAACAAATTTAAAATATGTGCTTGAAATAAAACCTTCTCCATCAATAATACACTTGATGTTCAGCTGTATTCTAAAACTATAAAATGATTAAAATTTAAAATAACCCAAAAATAATTACTTGTGCTTTATCTATATACATGACTTTCACATTCCTGGCATGGTCACAGAAATCTTTGGCCATTTGTAAAGATTTATTTCACTATTTTTTCTGATTTTTATTTTCTATTCGTGAAGTCATTCTTGGCTTGTACATAGGAAGTAATATAAGACACAGTTAAATTGTTCTTGTTCAGACAAAGGAGAAAAATGAGAAATTTCAAATACTGAAGACTTACCATATCTCAAATACTGAGCTAATAAGTTAATTCATACCCTCAACAAATATTGTTTAAGTGCCTACTAAATGTCAGGCATTGTTCTTATGCTGGTGATAGAGCAGAAAACAATTCAGAAGTGCCCCTCAGACTCATGGACCTTACATTCTAGTTGAAAGCACATGGAATTGGGGAAACAGGAAGATAAAAGAGATGATAGACAAAGAAATCAGTATATATTATGCCAGTTACAAACCCAGTTTCATTCATTCTTACACAACCTTGCAACTTGGCTATTTTTTAGAAAAAAATTGCAAACAAGATGTTGACTAACGTGTCCTAAATTATGGTAGTAATTTAACCCGGGTCCATCTGAATGAGAATTTCTTGCTGTTTCTACTTAATCACATTAGGAAAAATAATTAGAACACAATTCCTAAGTTTATAAATTAAAACAACAAGGAAGAAAATGGAGGAAGGATGGGAAAGAACCTTAGGAGTAAAAGATTATGTGTGTGTGAATGCTATGATCATATATGTTGTGTACCTCCTTCCATGAAAAATGCAACTAAGCAAAGGCCCCAGCTGCTGTGCTGTAAAATCTATTGAGCAGGGTAGGGATATTAAGTAATACTCATTCCTAAAAGATATAAATCCTCTCTGATGAATGATTTTGTCTGGAAGACTTCCTGAAACTTTTGTTGAAACTTCTTGAGGCAGCATCATTGTCAGGGGCATTTCTCTCCCTAAAAGTGCTCCCAGTCTTACCCATTTTATCTCACCATTTATCTCTTGCCTTTTTTGTCTTACAGAGGTGTTTTCTCTGATAAAATACTTGCATGTTTAAACCCAACTTGGATCTATTTCTTGAAGGAACTAGGCATCAAGATTGATCCAAACAGGGGATTTGGGGGAAGATGGTAGTTGAGCCAGCTAGACGAAATGAGTCCCAATGTCAGTGAGTGTGTGCATGGAAAATTTTGCATACATGTTGGTGAGTAAGTGGGCATGTGAGTGACTGACTGAGTGAGGACCTGGGAGCAAGTGACCAGGGATCTTCTGAAGTGGCGGGTGCTGCAGCTGCTCTGCTTGGTTCCTAATGCTTCCTTGGGTGCAGAAACCAAGCATCATTTTAAAAATATTAACAAAGCCCTTCTCAGGAAGAAGCTGCCAGGAGAGATGGCTGGCTCCAGGCTCTGCCTTACCACTACAGCACCTGGTTGGGCACTGGCAGCAGAGGGAGCACAGAGAAAGAGTCCAGAGCTAGAGCCCCACTGGAGAAGACAAAAGAGGTACCCTACCACCATCTTGAAAACTGAACAGGAAAGTGCTCTGACTGGCTCACCATGGAGCAACAGACCCAACCCATTCTCTGTGACTGGCAGATTAACTACTCAGGGGTTGACTGTGACCCAGAGAGAATATCCTGAAAGCACAAACCCTGAAGGGACAGGATGGGTGTTGAGTCTCAGGTGCCCCACTCCCTAACCTGATTCAGCTGCAGGACAAAGGATGTGACCAGAAAAGGATGAGGAAGACCTCCAAAGAGATCAGTGGTGTGTCCAGGCTGACCCAACCCCCTCAGCCCCAGCAATCCTCTGAATGTCAGACCCACACAGCTGGGACACAACTGAAAGGAATGAACTCAGATGGAGCCTGGACATCAGTCACAATAGGAGGACCACACTCCAGAATAAGCTTGACTGGGGCACCTCTTGCCAGTATCTGGAGAAGAGATAGTGCTGCACCTCCCCACTGGAGGGGATCTCCCTGACCATACTAGAGTGGGAGGGGAGGACTGAAGCACTGTCCACCCCCACGCCGCCCCCTCCTTCCCTGGGCAAGACATTGGGGATACTGTGAATGAGGCCAGAGTTCTGCAGGAGACAGCAGAGGGTAGGTGAGAGGAACAACTACAGAACCTGCAACAAGAAGGCAGGTTTTTTTGTTTGTTTATTTTTAAATTTTTAAGTATTTTTCCTATGTGCATAAATGTGTATGTGAGGGTTTGATCTGCATCCCACCACTCCCCTTTTTTTTTTCTTCTTTTTTCTTTCTTCTTTCATTTTTTGTTTTCTGTTTATGTGTGTATGTGAAAGATTGAGTATTCTACTTTAAGTTCATTTGTTTGCTTGTTTTTGCATTTTTGTTCCCTTTTTTAGTTTAATGTGTGTGAATATCTGTGTAATGTTTTGATTTGAATTCTTCTTTTTTTCTGTTCTTTTTTCCTCTTTTTCTTCTTTCATTTTGGGTTGGGTGTGTGTGTGCTCGATTTTCATGTTTTTTGTTATTGCTTTTCTTTGTTGTTATTCCAGTTGGTATTGTTGTGTGTTTATGTGTGCGTGTGTGCATATTTATTTGTTTTCTGCTTTGGTTTCTGCTCTTGTTGCTTTGAGTCTCTTTATTTTTATTTTTTAATTTTTTGTCCATCTTATTTCATTCTACTAAAGAGAAAAGAAAGAGATCTGTCATAAATGAGGAAAAATCAATGGAGGAACACAGGTAATTTCCAGTGTTACAAAGAGAAAATGCCTGAGAAATCAAATCTCAAGCCCAAACAATGGAAATCATCAATGACTGGCCCCAGAATACAATAGGGATTAGGGAATGGATAGAAAGAGTGAATGAGACTCAAGAAAAACAAGATGTAACACTGAAAAAACTTGTAACAGAGATTTTGGCTATAAAAAATTTCAGCCAGGAAATAAAAAACAAAATGATGAGCATGGAAAGCATAATTAATCAAAAAGAAGAAAAGCTCTCAGAACTTGAAGACCAAATCATGGAATTAATCTGACCTGTAGAAAACATAGAAATAAAACTCAGAAAGAAAGAACAAAGCCTCCAAGAGATGCCTTGTGATTATATCAAAAGGCTGAGCCTGTACCTGGTTGATATTCCAGAATAAGAAAGGGAAATGGAGAACACCTTAGAGCAAGTATTCTAGGAGGTTATCTAAGAAAACTTTCCCCATCGCAACAGAGATATGACCATCCAAACACAAAAGATACAGTGAACCCTCGCAAGATGTCAAATGAGAAGAGTAACCCCTAGACACATAGTAATTCACCTACACAAAGTAGACACAAAAGAAAAAATCCTAAAGGCAGTAAGAGAGAAAGGTCAGACTACCTGCCAGGGAAAACCAATCAGAATATCAGCAGACCTACCAGCAGAAACACTACAAGTTAGAAAGGACTGTGGTTCAATATTCAAAGTCCTCAGAGATATATAATTACAAACAAGAATTTTCTACCAAGCCAAGATCAGCTTTATAAGTTATGGAAAATTTAAATTACTCCCAAATATCCAATCCCTAAGAGATTAGGCAGCTCTACAGGAGATGCTTAAAAAGGTATTTAGCACAGAAAAAAGAAAACAATGAATGAATATGTACTTCTCAAGAAAACAGCAGAACACAGAATCAACAGAGAACACTTTGTGACTACAAACTTGAAAAAACACACACACTTCAACCCACAAGTTAAAGAAAACAAACAAACAAAAAATTTATAAGAACCTAATGACAGAGATAAACAGTCACATTTCAATAATCAGTCTGAATGGGTATGGACTAAATGCACTACTGAAAAGACATAGAATGGCAAACTGGATAAAAAAACCATGACTCAATAATTTACTGCATCCAGGAAACTCATCTCACCACAAGGGAGGCACACAGTCTCAATATTAGAGGATGGAAAATGAGTTTCCAGGCAAATGAATGACAAAGGAAGGCAAGAGTCATGATCTTCATATCAAACAAAGCAACCTTTAAACTATCAAAAATTTAAAAAGATAAAAAAGTACACTAAGTAATAATAAAAGATTCAATCATCAACAAAAAATACCCATTCTAGATGTATATGCATCCAATACAAGAGCGTCAGCATTTATTAAGCAACTACTAAGTAAGCTAAAAAAGATATTGACCCTAGCACTATTATAGCTTGGGACTTAAATATCCCACTAATGACACTAGATAGATCATCAAGGCAAAAAAATTAACAAAGAGATCTGGTACCTCAACTTGACACTCAACCAAATGGACTTAATAGATACTTACAGAATACTTCACCCAACAACCACAGAATATACATTTTATTCATCACCACATGGAATGTATTCCACGATTGATCATATCTTTGGTCACCAATCAAGCAAAACAAATTTCATAATACTGAAATACTGCCATCCACCTTCTCAGGCCACGGTAGGATAAAAATAAGTTTTATCACCAACAAAATTCCACAAAACCCACAGAGACATTGATACTAAACAACATGATGCTGAACAACTGCTGGGTCAACACAGAAATCAAAACAGAATTTAAAAGATTCCTGGAAACAAATGAAAACAAAGACACATCTTATCAAAACTTCTGGGGTGCCATAAAATCAGTTCTAAGAGGGGAATTTATATCTCTACAAACACACGTCAAGAGAAATGAAAAGATCACAAGTTAACAGCCTAACAAATCACCAAAGGGAGCTAGAAAGACAAGACCACCAAAACCCTAACTATAGCAGAAGAATACAGGTCACTAAAGTAAAAATCCAAATATAGAACATAGAAGAAAAAAGTTAAAAAAAAAATTGGTACATATACACAATGAAATATTACGCAGTCTTAAAGAAGAATGAAATCATGAATTTTGAAGCAACCTGGATGGATGTAGAGGCTCTAATACTAAGTGATCAATCACAGAAACAAAGAACTGAGTATCACATGTTCTCACTCATAAGTGGACCCTGAACAACTATTGTAACATTATAAGAAAAGAATTGACAGTAGTGGGAAACTGCAGGGGCATGGAGGGGGTCAGGGAAGTGGGATTGGCAGTAGTGGGAAACTGCCTGGGGAAGGAGGGGCACACCTCATCTACAAGGGCACCTGCACAGTGAATATTCATATACCTAACCCTGAATTGTACCCCACAATTTTAAAATAAAATTTTTTAAAAAAAGAAAAAATATCAACAAATAAAAAAGCTAGTTTTTTTAAAACAATAAACAGGATCAATGAATCCCTAGCCAGAATGGCCAAGAAAAAGAGAGAAAAAACTCAAATAAACACAATCAAAAATGCAAAAGATCAATTCACAACTGATCCTAAAGAAATACAAAAGATTAGCAGAAATTACTATGCACATCTGATGGAAACAAACTTGATGACCTAAATGAAATGGAGAACTTTTTGATATCACACAACCTCCCAAGGTTGAAACAAGAAGACACTGAGACCCTAAATCAACCAATAACAACCCAGGAAATTTACTTCATCATAAGAAAACTATCTACAAAAAAAAAAAAAGAAAAGAAAAGAAGGCCCTAGACCAAACTGTTTTCCAGCGGATTTCTACAAAACATACAAACAGGAGCTGATACCAATCCACTGAAAGTATTCCAGGCAATTGAGAAAGATGGAATTCTCCCCAAATCATTTTACAAGACTAACATCACACTGATACCCAAACCAGGTAAAGATTCAACAAAAAAGAGAGCTACAGGCAAATATCCCTAATGAACATAGGGACAATAATTCTCAAAAAGATTCTAGCAAATCAGATCCAACACCACATCTCAAAAAACATCCACCATTACCAAGTAGCCTTCATTTCCAGGATGCAGGGCTGGTTCAATATCTGCAAAACTATAAATAAAATTAAATATATATCAACAGATGTAAAGACAAGAACCACATGATTATATCATTAGATGCAGAAAAGGTTTTATAAAATCCAGCATCCCTACTTGATGAAAACCCTAAAACACCTAGGCATAAAAGGAACATACCTCAAAATATTAGCACCATCAATGATAAACCTATAGCCAGCATATTGCCAAATGGACAGAAACTGGAAACATTTCCCCTGAAAACTGGAACAAGACAAGTTTGCCCACTCTGACAACTCTCGTTCAACATTGTGTTGAAAGTCCTAGGCAGAACAATTAGAGAAGAGAAAGAAATCAGGCGTATCCAAATAGGAAAAGAGGAATTTAAGTTATCCCTCTTTGCAGACGAAATGATTCTATACCTTGAAAACCCAGGAGAATCTGTCAAAAACCTGCTTTTACTGATTAAGGACTTTGGCAGAGTGTTGGGGTACAAAATAAATGTGCAAAAGACAGTTGCATTCTTATACACCAACAACAAGTAGGCAGAGTACCAAATAAAAAGCACAATCCCATTCACAATAGCCACAAAAAAGAAAAAAAGAAATACCTTGGCATCTCCCTAACCAGAGAAGTGAAAGAACTTTACAATGAAAACTACAAAACACTGCTCAAAGAAATCCAAGAAGACACACACACAAAAGGAAAAATATTCCATCCTCATGGATAGGAATAATCAACATTGTTAAGATGTCTATTCTACCAAAGGCAATCTACAGATTCAATGAAATACCCATTAAATTACCAGACCTGGAAATGACAATGCAGATATTCATATGGATACAAAAATAACCACAAATAGCCAAAACAATCCTCAGAAATAGAAACAAAGATGGGAGTATTACACTTTCAGACTTTAAACTTTACTAGAAGGCTACAATAATCAAAACTGCCTTATATTGGTACAAGAATAGGCATATAGACCTATGGAACAAAATAGAGATTCCAGAAGCAAAACTCCAATTTCTCAACCAACTATCTTCGACAAACCCTATATCAAAAACCACTGGGGAGAGAACTTATTTAGTGAATGGTGCCAGGAAAACTGACTGACCACATGCAGAAGATGGAAGCAGGACCCCCACCTATCACCATCCACAAAAATCAACTTTAAATGGATCAAAGACCTAAACATTAAACCTTGAACTATAAGAACCTTCGAAAATGCCAAAGCAACACTTATCAAAATTGAAACTGGCAACCAATTCCCGATCAAAACCACAAGTGTTCATGCCATTAAAGATAAGATAGACAAGTGGGACCTCATCAAACTGAGAAGCTTCTGCAAAGCAAAAGACAATCAGGAGAATGGGGACAGTTCACAGAATGGCAAAAAAATTTTGCTAACTGCGTATCTGACAAAGACCTAACATCCAGGATCTACAAGGAACTCAAATATGTGCAATGGAAAAAAAAAATAAACAGCCCCATTAAAAAATGGGCAAAAGACATGAATAGACACTTCTCAAAAGAAGATATATGGGCACCCAACAGACACATGAAAAAGTGCTCAGCCTCACTAATCATCAGAGAAATGCATATCAAAACCATATTGAGATAACACCTAATCCCAGTAAGAATGGCCATCATTAATAAAACAAACAACAGATGCTGGCAAGGATGCAGAAAAAAAAGAATGCTTCTACACTGCTGGTGGGATGCAAACTAGTGCAACCTCTTTGGAAAACAGTGTGGCAATTCCTAAAACAACTAGACATTGACCTTTCATATGACCCAACAATCCCCCTACAGGGAATATACCTGGAGGAACTCAAATCATCCTAAAAGAAAGATACCTGTACGTGCATGTTTATTACAGCACTGTCACAATAGCAAAAATTGGAACTAGCCATGCTGCCCATCAAAACTGAACTGGATTAAAAAAATATATGGTACATATACACAATGGAATATTATACAGTCATAAAGGACAAGCATATGGACTTCACAGCAACTTGGATGGATTTAGAGTCTATCATACTCAGTGATCTATCACAGAAACAAAGAACAGAGTACCATATCTTCTCACTTACAAGTAAAGCATTTACCACAATACTATAAGGAAGGGATTGGCAGTAGCAGGATACTGCTGGGGTAGGCGGGTTGGGGGTTGAGACAACATCAATAAGTGTACCTGATTTCAAACCAGACAAAGTGGGGACCAAAGGGAGACCTAACTTTTCCTGTATGATGACCACTTTTATACCTAATCCTGAAATTGTACCCCTTATCTTTAAAATAAGATTGATCTGAGCAAATGAGCAGTAAGGTGAGGGTTTGGGACATGTTAGCACATGGCCAGAAAGGCGAAGAGGACATCATCCTGGTTAATATGTGGGGCATGGGTTGTTCTTGGCATAATGTTAGTTCAGTTGCTGAAGCTATTGCCAATGTTAACTTGAGAAAAATCTCCTGGTGGAGAAAATACTGTGGCAGGTGTCATGATTCTGACATCTAAAGGGTGGTGGGGGATGCCTACAAAAATAGCAGAGCAAGAAGTCCTTTAGAAGGATAATGAAAGGCTAAGGATTGTTGACAATGGGTTTATGGCTATGTATGAACCAGAGAGTCTCAGTTGTACCTTACAAAGAGGTCCTTATCACCTGTAGTGGAGGATTAAACACCATTAAGTGACAGACTGAAAATTACTGTCATAGTCACAGATTTCCTGAGATATTTGAATACTCAGCGAAGGAAGATTTGTCCTATGGTAATGAAGGCCCAGGTAGACAAAACTCCAATGTCTTAAAAAATGGATTAGGGGAATCTGAATGGATGACACTGAGTACGCTGCCTTTCCAACCTGCGGGTTGTCCCTGGACTCTTGGGCTTGCAAAGGTATCTCATCCTTCTTTAGTGAGAGCTGGTGCTTCTATTGTGCTAGAAGATACTGAAGAAATTTCTCCCTCATAAGATGACAGGCATCTACCCCCACCTCCAGAAGCTGCCTCCACTTCCTCTTCTGTCTGCCAGGCTAATAAGGAGGTCAAATCCCAGCATTACCTTGCTACAGATATGATAGGCCTGATAAAAGAAGAAAGAGATTATACTCAAAAAATGAAAGAACTAGCTGTCATATTCTGGCAGGAGCAAAGGGGGAACTCCTAGCGTTGAATTTTGAGATTGTTAGATAAACAGGACCAGAATATTATTTTTAATTTTTGAAAATTATTATGGATACATAATACTTATGCATATTTATGTACATATTACATTTTGATACAAGCATACAGTGTGTAATGATGAAATTTGTGTAACTGGGGTATCCATAACCCCAAGTATTTATCATTTCTTTGTGTTATGAACATCCCAATTTCACTTTTTTAGTTATTTAGAAATATGGTGGGGGGAGGGAGATGGGATTAGCAGTAGCAAATATCTGTCTGGGAATGGGGAAACACCCCATATCAACAGGGTGCCTGAATGAAAAGCAATTGTATGCCTAACCCTTAACTGTACCCCACAACTTCATAATAAAAAATAAATAATTTAAAAAAAAAGAAATATGCAGTAAGTTTTTGTTAGCTACTGTTGCCCTATTGTGCTAGCGAACATTAGATTTTATCTCTACTATCTAAGAGTATTTTTGTATCTATTATTCAACCCTTCCTTATCTACCCTACGATCATTCCCAATCTCTGGCAAATATCATTCTACTTTCTATTGCCATGACTTCAATGTGTGTGTGTGTGTGTGTGTATCCACATATGTGACAACATGTACTATTTATCTTTCTGTTCTTGGCTTATTTAACTTAAAATGACAGAATTTCATTATTTTTGTGGCTGAATGATATTCCACTGCATATATGCACCACTCTATCCATTCTTCTGTAATTGAACCCTCAGGTTGGTTCCATATTTTGGCTAATGTTAATAGTGCTGCAATGAACATAAGTGCACATATGTCTTCAATGTACTAATTTCCTTCCATATATATATATATTTCATATATATCAGTGAGATTACTGGTCATATGATAGTTCTATTTTTTAGTTTTTTTAGGAAACTCCATACTGTTTTCCATAGTGGCTTACAAGTTCATTCCCACAAACAGTGTAATTCCCCTCCTTTCACATTTTCACCAGCATCTGTTATTTTCAGTCTTTTTTATGTTTTAATTTTAAAGTTGTAGGGTACAATTCAGGATTAGGTATACATATATTCATTGTACAGGTAAAGTTTGGGCCTCACTTTGGTTTCCATTTCACCTGGTTTGAGATCAGGTACCCTTATTGATGAGGTATGCCCTGCCTCAGCAGTTTCCCATTATTGCCAATCCCTTTCTCACAGTATTATCATAATTGTTTGCTTATTCATGAGAACGTGTGGTACTCAATTTTTTGTTTCTGTGGATATTTTTAGTCTTTCAGGTAAAAAGTCATTCTGACTTGAGTGTTACAGTATCTGATTGTCATCTTGATTTGCATTTCTCTGATGATTGGTGATGTTGAGAATCTTTCAAATATCTGTTGGTCATTTGTATGTCTTCATTTGAGAAATGTCTATTCAGCTCTTTTGTCCATTTTTAACATTAAATTATTTGTTTTATTCTCTTTGAGTTTTTTTAATTCCTTTTGTATCCTAGGCATTAATCTATGGTCTGTTAGCTTCCAAATATTTTTTTCCTATTCTGTGGGTTGTCTCTTCACTTTGTAGATTATTTTCTTTGTTGTATGAAAACACTTTTTTTGCTTGATGTGATCCCATTTGTGAATTTTTCGCTTTGTTTGCATGGGCTTTTGAGGTCTTACATAAAATATCCTTATGTAATATCCAATGTCCTGAAGTATTTCTCCAATGTTTTCCTTCCAGTAGTTTCATAATTTCAGATCTTAGCTTTAAATCTTCAATCCATTTTGACTTGTTTTTGTATACATAAATAGGAGCCTAGTTTCATTTTTCTGCATATGGATATCCAGTTTTTCCAGGACCATTTATTGATGAGAACAAAGGTAGAGGTATTACATTACTTGAATTCAAATTATACCACAAAGCTATAGTAACCAGACAGTATAGTCCTGGCATTAAAATAGACAGAAAAACCAATGTAACAGTACAGAGAACCCAGAAATAAATTCGCACATTTACAGTCAATTCATTTTCAACAGAGGTGCCAAGAACATACATTGAGTAGAGGGGACCAGAACGTATGACTGAACAAGCAAAAATTGTCTTATATGCACTTTCTAAAGACAAAGAATTTAATACCTTAGCAAGGACTCCAGTAACTAGGAAATACTTGCTGCTGTGGTGACTTTCAGAGATTTGTAAAAAATGATAGCCAACTCCCAGTGAAATAGCAGTGTCAACATTACCCTGGCATATAATAAAGGAAGAAATAATGAGGCTGAGGAAAATGACCATTTTTAATGGACATTTTGTATAAAGCCAAAAAGACAGGAGGACATACATTTCACCAAGGACATCAGGGAAGTACTGATGAGAAGGATGCCAAAATAATAAAAAACTCACTCATAGTTCTCTCCAGGCTAGAGATGAAAGTAAGAGAACTGGTTACAGAGCTGGGCTCTTTAATATCCATGGTAATAATGCCTCCTCCTCAAAATAATAGAAACTAGGCAATGGCCCTTAATTGCTAGAAACTAGGAGACTTCAATTACCCTAATGATACCATAAGCAGTTAACGAGGGTGCTGCTTAGCATGCAATTTAAATAAAAGTTAAAAAAAAAGTAACCCACAAAAACGGAGGTGCAAGAAAGGGTGCTGTAGCAGCACCAGACTGATGCAATGAGCTCCACCATCTGAGTCATACAATATTTTATGACTCAGCATTAGGGGATCCAGCAGACCCAATAATGCTGGAAAGAGTTCAATGTACAACTCATGGAAAGTTCTAGTTATGTTTGACTAACTTTTATAAACATCCATGACCTCTGTCAGTGACAGAGACCACCACTGACTCTCTGATATGGCATTATTCCTTGAAGAAATCAATTGGTATTGTGAACAATGCTGCGATAAACATATATGTGCAGGTGTCTTTTTTATAAAGTGACCTGAGTTATTCCAGGTATATTCCCAGCAGGGGGATAACGGGGTCATATGGAATGTACATATATACAATGGAATATTATGCAGCCGTAAAGAAAAACAAAATCATGAACTTCACAGCAACTTAAATGGAATTAGAGTTGATGATACTGAGTGATCTCTCACAGAAACAAAGAGCTGAGTATCACATGTTCTCACTCATAAGTGGTCCTTGAACAACTACCGTATTACTATAAGAATAGGATTGAAAGTCGTGCGAGGCTGCGGGGGTGGGAGGTGGTGGGATGGACAGTAGTCAATAACTGCCTGGGGAAGGAGGCCACACCTCATCAAGAAGGGTACCTGCACAGTGAATATTTGTATACCTAACCCTAAATTGTACCCCACAATTTTAAAATAAAAATTAAAAAAGGAAAAAAAAAGTCAATTGGTTAGTTGACTACCTTGCCCTACTTTCATCCTGGTTCATCTTATAGGAAAAGACAGTTATTCTGGGCATGGGTTTGCCTTTCATGCCTGTAGAAACTTAGCTGGAATCAGTATCTATTGGCTAACAGAATGCTTGAACTATACGCATGAGATCTCACACAGCACTGCATCTTACTTGGGGATCTCCTTAACAGAAAATGAAGTATGAACGTGGACCCATGACCATGGGGTCCACTAGTCATATATGCTGTACCAGTCGGAGGGAGTCATCTCATATAATACTGAAATAGTCTTCTACATATCCCACTGAAGTGTTAGCATTGAAAACACAGAAAGGATAAATGCTATTCTTCAGGATTAGTATGTTTATTGAACCTAAAACCTCTTCGTGGTGCATTGTTCCCAATAGTAAGGATACATGGGTCCAAGAACCAAGGAGTAACCACCAATGATTCACTGGAAGATTTTGTGTTTCTTGACCTCTACCAGAGAACACACCAAGAGGCTCATCAAATTACAAGTTATATTTACCATCTGGGAAATTTGGATTTCTGGTGCCCAGGGACCAATAGGAGAAAACAGGAGTCATCATAACAGCAGAGATAATTGATTCTGATCGGCAGAATAATGTAAGGGTACTTACATATGAGAACAGGAATGGATGTGGAATCAGATGATTCATTTAGATGACTTCTAACACTCCTGTGTTTCTTTATAAATATGAGTCATATGAAACAACCCAGACAATGAAGGGTCTGATAATCAAGGGTTTACATGCTTCAGAAATGAAGGTTTGGCTCATACCACAAAGTACACCATCAAGACCTGTTGAGGGTATCACACTGAGGATGAAAGGAATTTAGAGTGAAGAGTTGGAGAGAGAGAGGAGAAGCACAAGTCACAACCCGGAGATCAACTGTAGCAGGGAACTTTTGTTTATCCTGCTAACCTACCTCTTCTTAGTTTTCTCTCAGGAAGAAATGCCCATGGAAACTATGGAGGAACTGCTCCTTGATTTGTGTGGAGAAGATCTAAATGGTGAAAGTGGCACAATGTGGTGGCCATGAGAATAAGCTGCCCAGACCCATCACCATAGGGATTATAGTTGATCACGCATTCAAGCTCTTGTGCTCTGAAATCCATCAACTCATGGATGGCATGAGCTACTCCCAGCTAATGACTGAGAATGGCAGGAATACTGATGCAGGTTCATTGCTGGGAGACACAGGACACCTCTGATTTGCAACTAGCACTCAACACTCTCTGTTAGCCTTGCCAAACCTCCCACAAGCTGCAAGAGTGTATAGGACACTGCCGACCAACCAGCCCTCCCTCTCTTCACTCAAGGTCAGATTTGCATTGCAATTTTATTATATACCCAGCTTTACCCAGCTCCCTGTCTGTTTTCTTTCACCCAGATATTTCTCAAAAAAAAAAAAATCTTTGAACATTTAATCCTGTTATGACATCTGCTTTTTGAGAACCTCGATGCTATCCTTACATATTAATACGTTTGATCTGTATTGATAAACCCTATGTCCTCATTTAACCTTATGAGAAAAATGCAGAAAACTAGTGAAATGACTATCTTGAAGGCACATGGAAAATAAGTGACAGTAGAATAGTATTACCATATAATAAGGCTTTTTTAAAAAATCAAGCTATATAGTGATATTTGTGTCATTGCAATTGTTCACAGTGACTGAATGACATTAAAAAGGTGGCAGAGAAACTGAGTATCTTTGCCTATCTATAAAAAATATGCAACCTAAGACAGGAGGCTGACAAGGTCAGGCTGCTGGGTGTTGTGACCAAAAGACAGTGAAAGTCATTTGCCTATTCTTCCCTTTACATATTTAAAAAAAATAATGGAGATTGATTTCATGCTCCATACCAAAGCTTGGCAGAATCTCTTGCTGGGCTTGTTCCTTGCCATGGCCGCTTCAATCACTCTTTCCACAAACTCCTTCTCAATCACTCCTCATCTACCTTCCAAGGGCTTCCTCCCATCTCCTTTCTACCTGATTTTCCCACTTTCTTCTTTGCCATCTTCACCCATTTTCTCTACTTTCATTATAGATGATGATGACCAAGGTTGAAAACGTTTCCAATAAAGTTAATTTTACTCTCGGCAAAGATATTACTAACCTCATGACAAAGGAGTTTTGCATAGTAAAAATGGCAGCAGGTTGTTTCAGAAGCTGAGAGTTTATGCCCTTGGAAGTTGTCAAATGATGGGAACCTCTCTAGTTTCCTTTAGCTTTTCGTTAGCAATGATTCCAAGTATTTCATACATAAAACCCATAGGAAATTCCCTCTTTAAAAAGAGGAAAAATGATTAGCCACAAGCGCTTCTATAACAGTGTAGAGAATTGACAGTTTTGAAAGTTATTTAATCAGGTTATCACTTTATTTACATTTCCTTATTTTCTTCTTCTATAAGAAGTTAAAGATAAAATGCAGTCTGTCAGAATTGTCATAAACTCTAAATCATCAGTGTCAAAAATAGTGTTATTCTTTTACACTTGCAAAATTATTCTCTTTTCTGAAATGAGAGTTTTCCAGGATTTAAAATTCAAAACGTTTAGCAAAATTTGTTTAGAATTAAATCACCACTATAAAATGTTTCCAATGTTAATATTTTTCTGTCAATGAATAAAACCAAAGTTATTGGGAGTCATTTTAGGTTTTCATCAGTATGAGAAGAAAACATGAAGAAAGAATAAGGATTTTTTTCCTTCTTCAAGCATAACTTTTAATTAATGGTTTCATTGTCTGCACTTATCTTTTTGAAGTTCCACTTGAGGTATAATGGAAATGTCTCCATGCAATAAACTAAGAATTCTGAAACTCAGTAATAACTCATTTCCTCAATCACATATCACATCCCAAGTTAAGTTCCAAGTCAAAAATAAATTTCTAAATATTTTTGTGTTGACAGAAATTACTTACATTTTTGATTTAATCTACTATAAAAATGTTGCTACACAGAGTTTTTTTCCTTAATCAAACTATCAAATGCTCTTGTAAATACAGCAAAAGTTAGTAACGAATGTTGTATTTTTTTAAACACAAATTTCACAGGGGACACAAAGTTTTTAAAACTTACATCATGATCATTTGAGTTTACGAAAAATTGTTTCTCAGATCGATATTTGGTGATATATGCAGGTAATGCATATATACATATATCATACAGCTATATGAAGGGGGCTGCCCCCAAAACCAGAATTATCTCTTGCAGGGTGGACCCCTTATAGTACAGACTAGCAATGTTGTGAGAGTCTGCTTTCGACTTCAGTGCAAAAAAAATTTTTTTAGGTTATTTCAATGTGTTTGCCCATTTCATGACAGATGATTAAAGGAACAATGTGCGGCAGTTCAATGCACCTGCCCACACTGCACTGTTTAGCAGTTTTTGATCCAAAACAGCATGACCAAGACCCCCATGCCCCACCCTCCCTATTCACCAATCTTGCCCATGAGCACCTTTTTTTTTTTTTTGCTTCCCCAGATTATAAAAGTCCTTAAAGGGAAACGTTTTGGCAGTGCAGAAGATGAAGCAAAAACGTCAGAAGCACTAAAATGCATCAAAATTGAGAAGTCCAAAAATTGTCTTGAGCAGTGGGAAAAAGCACCTCGATAAGTGCATTTCTTCAAATTGAGAGTAATTTGAATATGACTGAAGTTTAAACATGTAAGAATGCGTATACAATTTTTATTAAAAATTCCAAATTTATGTGTCCCTTCTTTTTAAAGTGTCAGACTGTGGCATCCATTACAACATATGGATACACATTCTGAATTCCTTTGTTAATATAATAGGTGAGTCACTTGTATTTTTTACTTCCATTCTTTTGTTTTCAAGAGTCATGCAAATTCTTTAGGTAAAGAACTATCTGGCATAACATCAATTTCCTTTGCATCGCCTTCTTGATTTCATTGTGAAATGAATACTTGTGCTCCTTCGAGAATATCTCTAAAATTCCTTGACATTCCATGTAGTCTTGATTGTTCCTGAAATAATTCTTGGGTCTCAAAATATATCTGTGCCTTTCATCTAACAATGCAATGACTCTATCACAGTTGATTTGAAAATCTTCCAAGAAAACTGCAATATGCATGATTATGAAACTATATAATAACTGTTTTTATGTTTTTCTTATATGTCTATTATATAAGCCCAAATTTTTATAGCAATATACTTCATTCAAGAAGTTACTAATTTAATGTTCTTGAAATTATACATTATTATAATTTTACACAGGAGAAAAGTGAAGATCGTAATATAAGTTATCACATCTTTCTCAATCCTTGCCCAAAAACAAACACACAGAAATCTCCAGTTACACGTGGAAGCTTCAATAAATATATGTATCTCCCCTCTTCACTTAGATCTATTAAAATAAAAGAAGAGACCGGGCTTGGTGGCTCACCCTATAATCCCAACACTATGGGAGGCCGAGGGGAGTGTATTGCCTGATCCTGTGGGTTTGAGACCAGCCCAGGCAATTTGGTGAGATCTTGTCTCTACAATAAATAAAAAATTAGCCAGGTGTGGTAGTGCACACCTGTAGTTCCAGCTACTTGGAAGGCTGAAGTGGAAGGATCACTGGAGCCCAGCAGGTTGACGCTGGGGTGGCCATGAGCATGCCACTGCACTCCAGCCTGGGTGACGGAGTGAGACTCCAACTCAAAAAATAAAATAAAAGAAGAAAATAAAAATGTGAATAAACTCATAAAAGAAGGAATAAGTGAGCATCCTTAGTAATTAATAAGTTATAATAGATTCCTTGAAGAAATGGAGAAGATAAAAGAAAGAAAAGAGAGAGAGAAGAAAAGAAAAAGAGAAAAAAAGGAAGGAAGGAAGGAAAAATTTGCTAGGGAACGTGTGAAGGAGGCAGAGCCAAAATGAGAGCCTGTTTCTTCTTCAGAATCTCAGAGTATTAGAAATTGAGAAGTGCCAGGTCAGTTGAGATCAGATGGGAGACTGGGACCCAAAATGCATTCATGTAAAGTCTGCATAAGGAAGACTTACTTGTCTGAACACAAATCTTTTCCCAATTTGGATATAGATTTACCAAGCACACAAGACTCTACCTTCTGGCAATAAATAAGTCAACAAATAGAGTTAAATCTAAGATATCCCCTTTATAAAAATTGGAAGATCTGAAATGAATAATTTCTGCATTTTAATAACTTCAAAAAATTGGCTAATTTAAACTACATAATTTTCTATTCTCACTGCCTCTGCTTTCTACTCTGTCATTCTTTCTTGAACCTTCTCCATGAAACAATTTTTGGCAATGGCACCAAGATCTACATATTTTAAAATCTGGTGGTCAGTGTTTTCTCTCTCTCTCTCTTTCTCTCTTCAGCCTTGATAGATGGTCTCACCTTCTTTCTTGAAATACCTTTTCCACCTGGCTTTCAGGATCCTTCACTTTGCTGATTAACATCTTACTTGACTGACTGATCATTCCAGTTTCCTCAACTGAATTCTTCCTCTCTTCCCAACAACTAGGCATTGGTGTGCCCTGGGTTCAGCACTGAGATTTCTCTCATCTATACTCTTTCCTTAGGTGAGTTCATGTGGTACCAGTCAACATACGAGAAATTGTGGGGGGAAACTCTTTTAAGCCATAACATTCTGAGGTAGTTTTATTCACATTAATACTTAACTGAAATATGGGATTAACTAAGGGATTTGATGCATATGTTTTTATATATTTATCATTATATACACAGACTTTTGATATATAAAACCATAGCATCCTGTACAAACTGTTTTGCATATTTTACTTTATCATTTTCACTTTTTATTAATGTGTTTCATGCCATTAAACATCCCTCAATGTCACTTATAGTAGCCGCACACTTTGTCATTTTGATGTGCTAACATTTATTTAAATAATACCTTGTTATTAGACATCAAAACCATATTCAATTTTTTACTATTATGAACAATCATAAAATAGGCATCTTTAAATATAAGTCTTTGTAAACCTTGATAATTTATTTATAATAAACATTTGAAAGCAATGCTTTTAAAGCAAATAGAATATTAAATAATTTTGCTGAGTGTCTATGAAGGAAATTTGTAATCATTTTATATAAATTACCAATCATGTGTAAGAACTACACCACTGATATTTGATGGCTGAAGTAAATTTTGGTATCTAGTTTTAATATCATATAAGAAAGTACACATATGTTAAAAATGAACTTGTGATGTTGAGAAAAAAATCACTAGAAGGCAAAAATTTTATCTCTATGATGAATGACAGAATATTCATTAAAAGAAATTCTTCATCTCATCAGTTGAAGAGAACAGTACTTGAAATAAGTTCTAACTTAATATTTGGATGAGAATCAAACACTATTAAATGAAAAAAAAATTGAACTATACCATTTTAACTTCATCATATCATCCTTCAAATCTTGAATTTTTTTCATTAAAAAAAGATAAGCATTTAAGGCTCAGTTTAACTGCTTTTCTGAGATACATTAACTATTTCAGCTATACTGTTAGATAAAGAGCGCCCAATGTTTACTAAATTCCCTTTATTGGGCAAACAAATATCTACACAATAATCCATATATCCTTGAACTATACAATTTGGTATGTTTTGATATACTACACCAAAATAAAAAAAAAAAAGATATTCATCAACCCCAAAAGTATTCTCAGTTCCCTTTGTGATATGCCTTTTCCAGCCCTTTTGACTCAATTCTCAGTCTCACCTCAAGCAAATACTTATCTGCTGCCACCAAAGATTAGTTTGCATTTTCTAGAGTTTTATATATGTGGAATTATACAGTATGGGGTCTTTTTTATTTGACTTATTTTACGTGGCATAATTATTTTCAGATTAATCTATGTTGTTTCTAAAATAAATGTCTCATTCCATTAACCTATCACAGTCTTTCATCAAATGACATTGCAACACCATGTATAACATAAGACTCTAAGAACAGTATAATTTTATATTTTCTTACCCGGCCTTCATCATATTGTTATAATACATTTTACTTGTTCATATGTATATGAATACCAATGACATTGATGTTATATCTGTTTAAACAGTTGGCTATTTTTAAAAGAAATGTTTAAAAGGATTTTATGTTTACTCACATAGTTATCATTTATCACATTCTGTATTCCTTTCTGTAGATTCATATTTCTTTCTTGTATAATTTTCCATCTGCCTGAAAAGCTTTCTTCAACATTTCTTGTAGTGTGCGTCTGCTGATCATGATTTTCTAATGAATTCTTTCTGATTCTGGGTGTCTGAAAAAAGTCTATTTCATTTTTGTTGTTGAAAACTATTTTAATTGGGTATATAATTCTAGGTTGCCAGTATTTTTTTCTTTGAGTACTTTAAAGATGTTGATTCACTGTCTTTTCACATTTTTACCAAGAAAAATCGATAGTTCTCTTAGTTTCCCTATGCATAATATGTTTTTTTCCTTGGGTTGCTTTTAGGATTTTTCTGTTATCACCATTTTTGCCAATTTGATTGCAATATGCCTTGGTATTGTTTTCTTTATGTTTCTTGTGCTTGGGTTTCTTTGAGATTCCTGGATTTATGGGCTTATAGTTTTTACATATCCCCTCCCACCCTTTCACTTCAGGGATTCAAAATACACACATATTAGGCCACATAAATTGTTCTATATCTCATTGATACACATTATTATTCTCCCAGTTACATTCAAAATAGTATCATTTCTATGTCTTCAAGTTCACTAAAATATTATTCTTCAATGTCTAATATTATATTTCAACTTTGAAGTGCGTTTTTACATCAGAAATTATAGTTTTTGTTTTTAGAAGTTAAATTTGGATCTTTGTGTAGTATGTTCTATAGCTCTACTTAATTTTTGAATATATAATGATAGTTATATTATTTGCTATCTTTGTATATTTACTTCAGTGTCCGTTGGCTATGATTGATTATTTTTTATACTCATAATGAGTTGTAATTTCCCGCTTCTTTGCATACTGGTTAATCTTTGATTGGATTCATAATGCTGTAAATTTTACCTTGTTAGGTGGTAGATATATGTATATTTCTAAAAATATTATTAAGCTTTGCTTTTGGATGTAGTTAATATAGAAATAATTTGAGTCATTTTAGTCTTGCATTTAAGATTTTATATTTCGGAACCAAGAAGTATTTATCTGTGATAAATTATTACCCACTAATAAGGCAAAATCCTTCTGTGAACTCTGTCACTTAGGAGTCTTTTGTAGTTCTGCTAATCCTTTTAGGTGGTTATTTCCAAGGACTGATCAGTACTCTACTGAATTCTTGAGAAGGGCTATCTGTACATCTCGGGAGTTTTCTCTGTGTGCAGCTCTCTCCTCTTCTATACTCTGTCCTTGAATTCAAACAACCTTGATCATATTAGATTCCCAACTTCATCGCTTCCTTTCAGAGAGTTTAGTGAGCTCTATGTTCCCCTTCTTTGTGTTGTCACCTGGAAACTTCCTCAAAGCAGTAAACTAGGCAATCACGGGGATTACTTTGTTTCCTGTCTCTCAGGAATCAGTGTCATTCATTAACTGTTATCCAGTGTCTTAAATAACATTGTTTTGAATACATTTTTCCAGTTTTTGAATGTTTCATAAAAGAAGGTAATTCTAATCCTTATGACCCCAGCTTTACCAGAAGTAAAAAAGTAATACTAATTTAAAAAAACTATTATCTACCTGAATATTAATTATACAAAGGTAGGGGGGAAATGACAGACTCATCTTTACAATACATTGATTTTTGGGGGCTACTTTCTTCTTTAGAACTTAAAGTGGCTCAAATTGCTTTTAAATTAAATAGAAGCAAAAGCACAAGCTGGTAAAAGTAACGACATAAAGAACTAAAACAGATTTTTATTTCTTACAGATTTCCTATATTCTAGTGTAATCCAAGAATACAGTTTAACATAGAGGAATGGATAGATTACACAGCCTTTATTCAATCATCCATGACTAATATTACTCTCAAGTAAAAGTTTTTACAAGAATTTCACAAGAAGTTGTAGGTTATATTCCCTAAAAACAACTTGGACTCCAGATTATCCATGTGGTAGATGAAAAAATATCTTCCCAAAAATGTAAAATTTAAGGACTCTAACCAAGACATACGCCTAAATATTTGGCCGTCTTATTTTTATAGAAAGTGAAAATGATTTTTGTCTAGTACAAATGTAAACCTTCTTTCCTTGACGATTTATTTTATGAATGAGATTTTTTTAAACCATGTTTGCATAAATTTCAAGACCTGCACTCTATCTGCAAACATATAAACATTATTGTAAAGTGGCAAACTTCTGAAATTATCACTTTTCTCAGCAGTTTTCTAAAGAAAAGGACTTTTAAGTAACACAGGCCTTTGAAATATGTTAGCATTCACATTAGAAAATATAAGAATATTTGAAAGACAGTGTGGTAATTTCTGAAAGAACTAGAAATTGACCATCCATATGACCCAGCAATCCCCCTATTGGGAATATACTCAGAGGAACTCAAGTCATTCTACAAAAAAGATACCGGGAAATGCATGTTTGTTGTAATTCTATTCACAATGGAAAAAACATGGAACCAACCATTCTGCCCATTGAAGCTGGACTGGATTAAAAAAAAATGTGGTACATATGCACAATGGAATATTATGCAGCCATAAAGGACACACATATGGACTTTGCAGCAACATGGGTGGATTTAGAGTCTATTGTAATCAGTGGTCTATCACAGAAACAAAGAACAGAGTACCAGATGTTCTCACTCATAAGCAGAACCTGAACAATTATCATAATATTATAAAAAAGGGATTGGCAGTAGTGGGAAACTTCCAGGGGATGGGGGTGGGATTGGCAGTTGAGGGAAACTGCCAGGGGAGAGAGAGGCATTCCTCATCAACAAGGGTACCTGCATAACGAACACTTGTATACCTAACCCTGAATTGTATCCCACTTCTTTAAAATAAAAAGAAGGAAAAAAAGAAAACATAAGAATATTAAAAAATTTTAAAATGTACATTAGACTGTGCAGAGAATATTTCAAAAAAGACTTTAGTCCTAAGGATCTATAGAGTTTTGACAGACAAGGAAGTTACAAATAGCGTTTCCACAAAAGTAAAATTACTAAAATGTGCATTATTTAGTTATCTATTACACTATGTATTATTCTCAGAGCCAGATCTAAATACACGCTAAATATGTTATAATGACTACTCTTCAATGAAGCTACAAAATTGTTTTTGAATTCTTGTGAATCACCTATACATCAACACCAAGTAGGCTGAGAACCAATAAAAAACAAAATCCCATTCACAATAGCCAAAAAAATAAAAATAAAAATACAATTTCTCAGTAGTAGTCTAACCAAAGAGGTGAAAGAGCTTTATAATGAGAACTACAAAACTCTGCACAAATAGAATCACATCCCATGCTCACAAATTAGAAGAATCATATCATCAAGATGTCTAGACCACCCCAAAAAAAGTACAGATTCAATGCAATCTCTATCAAACTACCAGCAATATTTTTCACAAACCTAGACAAGACAATACTTAAATTCATATTGAAACAAAAAAGAACTAAGAGTGCAATTCTCAGCAAAAAGAACAAAACTGATGGCATCATGCACCCAGACTTCAAACTTTCCTACAAGGTTATAGTAACTAAAACATCATGGTACTAAAACAGAAACCAATAAAATATGATAGATAATGTGGAAATAAAAACACAGACCTTAAATCAACTCAAATTTAACAAATCTGACAGAAACAAACATTAGGGAAAGGAAATCCATTTAGTAGATTGTAGTGGGAAAACTGGCTAACCACATGCAGAAGAATGAAACTGGACACCTATATATCATCATATACAAAAATTAAAATGTTCTGCATGTGGTCACCCAGTTTTCCCAGCACCATTTACTAAATAGGTTCTCCTCTCCCCAGTGACTGATAGGAAAAAAATATTTGCAAGCTATGCATCTAACAAAGTCCTAGCAACTAGGATCTATAAGAAACTCAAATGAATTGACAGGGGAAAAAACCCAAAAAACTAATAACCCCATTTAAAAGTGGGCAAAAGAGCTGGGCTCAGTGGCTCAGCCTGTAATCCCCTGCCTTTGGGAGGCTGAGGTGAGTGGATTGCCTGAGCCCGCGGGTTTGAGACCCACCTGGGCAACTTGGCGAGACCTCATCTCTACAATAAATCAAAAATGAGCCGGGTGTGGTAGCGCGCGCCTGTAGTTCTAGCTACTTGGAAGGCTGAGGCGGAAGGATCGCCGGAGCCAGCAGGTTGAGGCTGCAGTGGCTGGGAGCGGCCACTGCACTCCAGTTGGGCGACAGAGTGAGACTCCAACTCAAAAAAAAAAAAAAAAAAAAAAAAAAAAAAAAAAGTGGGCAAAAGACCTGGATGAACAATTCTCAAAGGAAGACACAAATAAACAAACATATTTAAAAATGCTCAGCATCACTAATAATCAAAGAAATGTAAGTCAAAACTACAATGAGATACCATCTCACACTAGTCAGAATGGCTATCATTAAAAAGTCAAAAAACAACAGGTGCTGGCCAGGCTGTGGAGAGAAAAGAACGCCTCTGCACCATTGTTGGGAATGTAAGCTAGCTTGACCTTTGTGGAAAGCAGTGTGATGTTTTTCTCAAATCTCTAAAAATGGAGATACCATTAGACCTAGCAATTCCACTTCTTGAAAAATACCCAGAGAAACATAAATCACTCTTCCAAACATACCTACATGTGTATGTTTATTGGAGCACTATTCAAAATATCAACAACACCAAACCAACTCTCATGTTCACCAAAAGTAGACTGGATAAAGAATGTGGTACATATACATGATGTGATACTTATGCACAGTCAAAAATAAGAAAAAACTCCTGTCCTTTGAAGCAACTTGGATGCAGCTGGAGACCATCATTCTAAGTGAAATATCACAGAAAAAAAAATAATACTGCATGTCCTCACTCATAAGTGGGCCCTAAAAATTGGGCATGTGGGCAAATAGATGGAAATAACAGATGCTGGGCACTGATAAAGAAGAGAGGAAAGGAGGGGAGATAAGGTACACCAAACCACCCATTGGGTACCAGCCCCAACATTGGAAGGGGAAGGGCTTGTCAGAAATCCAAACTTTATCTTCATGCAATATACTTATATAGCAAATCCTCATATGCACCCCACAATTCTAAACTTAAAAAAATAGAATTCTTATGAATGAGTCAGGGTATGTCTTTTTAACACAATGGTGAAATCAGCGAAGTCAATACCTTTTAATATGTCTATGTGGATAAACAGTACTTAAAAATTATCATTAGCAAGTATATCAATCAGCTATTTCTATAGTAGTGCTACATAACAAACCACTCCTCACATCCTTAGTGTCTTCAAATGACAATGAATTACTAATCTTCAAGTTATTTAGTGGCTATATGATCTAGGCTGGATTTACCTGATCTTCATACTAAACTTCTGATTGAGCTCAAGACTGTTCTACTTCTCTATAATATTTATCTTTTTTCATACTTTCTTTCTCTGTCTAACTGGCTGACAAGGACAATACAGATGAAATCTATCCAATGGTGAACTATGTCACTTTCTCCACCACTGGAAATAATTTTTAGCAATAATTTTGATGTGATATTCTTCCAGGTGTGTGGGAATATTTGCATAATTTTACCTGAAAACTTTCCGTGCATCTTCACAATATCTTTTACTATGTCTTTCTATGTCTCCTGAGCCTTTGCCAGGAGACTGCAAGTGAAATAATGCTGCTTTTTTACTTTTTCATTTCATTTCCTTTTTTTTTAAGTGAAGAACACTTGTCAACATTATATGTTGCAGAATTTTATCTTCTGTGAGCCAACTACTGTAACATCTTTCATGACCATATTCAGTTGTCCTATGAGTTAAACACAAAACTATTTTCCAGGAAGATACATCTCAAACTTTATACAGTATAAACAAATTTACCTCAGAGTGTCTAACTTTACGCCTACAATTTTTAAGGATCTACCACAAATAGAAACCACATAATAATTTTTCTCATTTAGATGGAAAAATAAGACACGAGAATAAATAATGGTTTGGGGTTTTAGTGGCTTATCAATACCTGACTGAATGAATAAAGTAATCCGTCTTTAGTCTTATTTAGTGCTATGAAGTTCCTTAATAATGTATAAACCAGAACACAAACATAACAGCATTACTACTCACTTGCTTGTCTCTAGCCATATCATTAGTAAATAGTCTCTTATAAAAATCAAAATTATATTTGAACTGTTACTTGGGTAAGCTTCTTTGAAACCATTGTCTGCTATTATATTTTAAACCATCAAATTCTTTATGAACACTGCTATCAAAAATGCAGAAAATACGAGGGTCTTGTGTATAAATTTGTGTTTTGTTATTTTTTTTCAAAACACAGAGAAAAAAATAAGAAATCTGCAAAATTCCAATATGTAAATGTTCTGTTCCTCAGTTCTGGCCTATACATTCTCCTGTTTAAGGGATTTTATCTGGTTCTGTGCAAGAAAGTAGACCTCTTTATTCCTATAATTGTGACTGCCACTTGCAGGTGATCAAAAACTTTATTGGAATTTGTAATAATCTCAGATTTTTGAGTGACAGAAATGGTGAAGAGGTCCTGGGCAGAAAATAAAGAGCCCCAATATGCCAGGGAGTGGCGAGGCTCTCTTCTGCTTCAGTCATATTACTGCCCTACATAAATGCCTTGTTCCCTGCCCTTGTTAGATAAAATGATTAGAATTCCTCCAAAGAGTGACTTCTGAAAACTTATTTTTAATTCTTCAGGTATATCATACGCTAGTGTTCTTATTTCCGTCTACCTGTTCCTCTCCCTGAGGGAAAACCATCTAAACTAGTGCACAACAGTATTCTAACAACTAGAGTAACTTGTTACAATCTTATTTATTTATTTGTATTTTATTTTAAAGATGCAGTGTACAATTCAGGATTAGGTATATACAAGTGAACATCATACAGGTAAAGTTTGGGTCTCCATTTGGTCCCCACTTTGCCTGGACAAATAATCTTAAATGTTTTTTATTCCGTGTTTTCACATTGAAGTACCATAGGTAAAATATTAAAGACCTGGATTTCCTTCTTTCTGATATTGTGGCATTCCCCAAAAGATCTCAACATGAAGTCAGGATTTTATATGGCAATTGGGAATATTCTTATTGGATCTGAAAGCCCACACCGTCAATGCTTGTCTACAATTCTAGTAAAGTCTAAGCACTTATGACTTGCATTGTTTCTTCATCCATCTAACAAACATTTATTGAATGTTTACTATGTTTCAGGCACTGGGACTACAGATAAAAAATCAGAATTAGAAAGAGGAATATTTCTTCAATTTTAAGAAGACAAGAAATTGGGCAAAGGCAAAAAGAAGAATGGAACAGAATGAAATAAGTTAATACATTCTGACTCGCTCTGACTCTCTCTCTCTCTCTCTCTCTCTCTCTCTCTCCACACACACACACACACACACACACGTACATTACAATGATCCCCTTTGCTTTGAAATAGCCTTGACCCTGTTGGTACTTGCCTCTCATTCAGTGCCCAGCATACTCTACTTTCCTAAGTGCCTCCTCCCTGGCCTGTCACAGCATAAAGCACTCATCCTGGCAACCCCTATGGCCACATGTTAAGTCGCAGCACAGACCAAGGGGCCAAGATCTAGAGGATAGGAAGTGGACAGCTATCAGGTATGCCAGTTAAATTGCTGTAGTTGCATGTCTGCTAATGCAAAGCTCATGAGTTTTGTCCTGTTCTGATCACCTGGGCAGGATCCAGGCAATAAACATTATACTGCTGATACATTACTGCCTAAAATTGTCATCATTTTACATTCTCAGGACACATATATTACAAAGCACGTGTATAAATGGGGACCCCAAGATTTATATTTGAAAAACGTCATAATAGCTAAACATGTAAATTTTCTTAAGTGCAATTTTTATGTTTATGAAGCTTTTTATCCTTTCAAATTAAACACACACACACACACACACACACATTTAGGGATCTTTGCAATGCTACTACACAGAATAAATGCCAATTAAAATAAGAGTATGGGGTTAACATAAGTCTCAATATTATCTTTAGCTAGAAGAGAAATTAACCACTTCACTCAACGATGCAAAGATAAAATGACTTCAACTCATAGGTCACTTGAAGAACTCACTTAGGAACTTGAGAAAGGCATTTATTATAAAACATAGAAACACTTTTCAAGAATCAATCACTAATAAGAATGCTTCCTTCCATCACATTGGATTGCTTCTCACAACAGGGCAATGCTCTCAATACTTTTCTCTTTGACTTTGACTAAGTATTAGTAATACAGTATTATTAACATCTGACTGATATCTCACTTGCTTTTAAAAAGTAAATCAAATTTGGTATGATTGATATATTAAAGTTAATCATAATGGTATGATTTAGAACTGAGACTTAAACTAACAACCTTTCCTTCATCATTTTCATGAAAGCATCTCTTGACCTAGGGCTGTGCTCAGGACTTCTAAACAAAGTCAATTTAAAAACTGCAATATATTTCACCAGAGATACTGTAGTCCAAACATATGAAAAAATTCTCAGTAAGAATTTAAACCATTATAAATACTAGAAAAATTTAGAGAATGGCAATTGTTACAATATATAACAGTTTAGTTGTTGAGATGAAATATTCTGAAGATTCATTTTTCCCCCCTCTCCCATTATCTGAATATCCAAATGGGATAATGTCACATAGAGTTAGTCAAAAGAAAAAAATCAGAGAACATAACTTTACATCTATGTGCATGAAATGCATGTACTTGATCAAGAAAGTAAATAATAAAACTTGCAAATTTCTAGAACTAGAAATGTTTTGCTAACATTTCTACTTTTTAAAATGACTGACAGTGGTGGGAAACTATTGGGGGGGAGGGGAAGGGAGATGGGATTAACGGTAGTAAATATCTGTCTGGGGACGGGGAGACACCTCTTATCAACAAGGGTGCCTAAACGAAGCATATTTGCATACCTAACCGTTAACTGTACTCCACAATATCATAATTAAAAATATTGATTAAAAAAAAATAAATAAATTACATGAGATATTCTGCAAAATAAACAAATAAAAAATAAAATGAATGGTGTTACGTCATTGAATGCTGACTCTCTCTTACAGTTAGAAACTGTATAATGTAATCATAATTAAAATATACTTATTGGTTATCAATTTACATATAATTCTACTGTAGGCACGAGGGCAGATATTTTATCCTCTTAGAGATCAAAATCAGAACTGATGACACTAACTGGAACAAATCAGTCTCAGTTATGTGACACAACAGCTGAAAAGAAGTAGATAATAAAATATGACATAAATTCACTTAAATGTCCACGACACATGGTGGCTATAAAATGTTTGGGTGAAGGTGAGAAGTATGGGGATAGGGAAGGTGTTGGCTCTCCTCTGATCTCTACACAAAGACTTCCTGGAGGATGTGGGACTTCCAAGCAGATCAGGTTGGGACGGTGTGACAAAGTGGAATTCTCTGTGATAACAGGGTTATAGAATTGCCTGGCACAATGCTGGGAGGAGGGAGTGGGATAGTGAAATGGCGGACATCTGAGAGACAGTGATTGGAGTTATGGGAAGGGGTACACAGCAAAATAGCCAATGAGGTCAAAGCAGAAGGCCAGAATAATTTGAGTTTCTAAAACCAAATTCACAGCCTTCCCTGTGTCCCCAGGCCAAGAAGTCAAGTTCACTCTTAGTTTTGAATTAAAAAGCTGAATTAGAAATAACCTAAATATAAAACAAATCTGAGAAGTAGACATATAGATAGGTTCTCTTTTAAAAACACAAAACTCAATGTGGAAAACATACAAACTAAAAGCAGAATGATGATTAATGTATAAATTATGGAGAAATAAGTCTAATGAGAAAACAAAAATGCTATAGATAAACATGCAAATTTTTTACCACTCTTCAATACTTCCAGTTGAAAGTGGAAAACACCAAAGTTAATTATGATAGAAAAACAAAAGGCATTTGTTTGTTTGGCTTGTTTGGTCATTTATTACACTATGACTCTCCTATACAGTTACAGTAGACACTAAGCTCATACAGCACATCATATCTAACAGATTATTCTCCATCAACTCAAGCTGAACCACCCTATTCTGGATCTCTTAGTAATATATAATAGTTGTACACATTTTTGAGGTGCAGTGATATTTTAATACCAGTAAACAATATATGATGATCAAATCAGGGTAACTGGGATATCCAACACACCAAACATGTATCTTTTCTTTGTGTTGGAAACATTAGAATTATTTTCTTCTGGTTATTTTGAAATAGACAATAAATTATTTATTGCATATTTACAATAACTATAATTTCCCTACTATATTATCAAATACCAGAACTTATTCCTTCTGTCTAATTATATTCTTGTACCCATTAACCAGCTTCTCTTCATCCCTTTCCCAGCCTCTGATTACCATGAGATTTACTATTTTAGCTCCCACATATGAGTGAGAACATTGGACATTTGTCTTTGTGTGTCTTGTTTATTTCACTTTACATAATGTCCTCCAGTTCCATCCATGATACTGCAAATGACAAGATTTCAGTTTTTAAGGTTGAATAATATTCCATTGTATATATGTATTACACTTTTTTTATTCATGGACATTTAGGCTTATTCCATATTTTGGCCATTGTAATGAATGCTGCAATAAACATGACAATGCATATATGTCTTCAATATACTGATCTTCTTTCTTTTGGATATATATACCAGGGGATTACTGGATCAAAGGTAGTTCTATTTTTAGTTTTTTAAGGACCCTCCATTCTGTGTTCCTTAATGCCGCAATTCTTTACAATCCCACCGTCAGTGTATGAGTGTTTCCCCTTTCTCCACATTCTCATTAGCATTTCTTATTTTTCATCTTTTTTTGATAAAAGCCATTCTAACTGAGGTGAGATGATATCTTACTGAGTTTGATTTGCACTTCTCTGATGATTAGTGGTGTTGAGAATTGTTCATATACCTATTGGCCATTTGTATGTCCTCTTTTAAGAAATGTCTATTCAGGTCTCTTGTCCGTTTTTAACTTTGTTGTTGTTGTTATTGAGTTGTTTGAGTTCCATATATTTTCTAGTTATTAATCACTTGGATGAATAATTTGCAAATATTTTTTGTCCCATTCTGTAGGTTGTCTCTTCAGTTTTTTGTTTGCTTTGTTTTTCTGTGCAGAAACTTTTCAGTTTGATGTAATCACATTTGTCTCTATTTTTGCTTTAATTGTTCATGCTTTTGAGGTCTTACCAAAAATATCTTTGCTCAGATCAATAGCTTGTAGTGTTTCTTCATGTTTTCTTCTAGTAGTTTTGTAGTTTCAGGTTGTCTATTTAAGTCTTTAATCAACTTTGAGTTGATTTTTGTATATGGAGAAAGATGGGGATCTAGTTTCATTCTTCTGAACATGATATCCAGTTTTTTCAGCACCATTTATTGAAGAGATTGTCCTCTCTCCAATATATGTCCCTAGTGCCTTTGTTGAAAATGGGTTAATTGAGTGCATGGATTTATTTCTGGGTTTTCTATTGGCTTATCTCTCCTTTATCAACATATTCAGCTTGTACTACACTCTTCCAATGAACTGAAATTTTGCATTTAAAAAAACAGTTTTTTTATTGTATTCATATTTTTTAAGGAAAAAAGAAGAAAAAATATCTATTGGATACCTAGAACAGCACATGATTTTTCTTGGAGCATCGTATAGTTATAATTTCCTTCCACTCTGTAGTTTCCTCTCATATGTACATACACAAATACTGAAATAATTTTTTAAGTCAACTTGGCTGTCATAAGTTGGAGACCAATTCATTACAAAGGGCTAGCAACTGTCTCCTCTTTTATTTTAAGACAAGAGATATATTAGATCCCAAAGTGGCAATTAATTTGGGTCTTGAGAAAGCAAAAAAAAAACCCCAAAACATTTAAATATTTTTAAACTGACAATATAAACTCATTTGTATTTAATTTATGTACAGTATAACATTATTTAGGGGGCTTATTACATGAAGTTATGAGTACAAATGTGAATCATAGTGAAGAAATAGTCACTCCTCAAATTAAAAGTATTTTTGTGGGAGGAGAGAGGATCTACTGAAATGAAGATAGATTAGCATTTAAAAAATACTAAGCTTTTTGTTGTTGTTTGTTTGTTTAAGTAAATAATGTCATTCAAAGAGATTGTAGATTTTATGCCCAAGGCAGTGAAACAAGGTGAACAGTGGTGTGATGGGCACTACTAGTAATATGAATGCTGTGAACAGTGAAGTCAGGAAATATTTGCACTGCCTTTTTCTATTCTCCTTTTATTTTAGTCTTTGATGGATATATAATAATTATATTTTATAAGAATGCCAGTGGTGACGGAAGTGCTTCCCTTAATGCAGAGGCTGTAAAGCTATCAGAAGAGCTTTAAGCAAATGTTATCTGTTTTACAGAAGAAATCAATTACCCGCAGATTGCTTAAACCAGTGACAGGCATGGTAAGGAATAAAATGTGTTAAGTAGAAAAGTTACAGCCATCAACATGTAAGGAATTACATGATATATGAAAGCAATCACTTGTTCAATTTACCTTCAAAACTAAAACAAGTTCTTCTGCATTCGAAATAAACATGAACCTCTCTCTGAAAAGGGAACAATTTCCAACTCAATGGAAAAAGTACTGTATAAATTTTAGCCAGCAATAGTGTTATTAGGAGCACACAACCAGGTTTTCAGAGATAAAGTATGTGAACTATTTAACATACTTATTTCAAAGTAGGCATCAGTTTGTCTTCATCCTCCTGCAGTTCAGCATTATGTAATTTTCCAGATATGCTTGGAATAAAAGGAGTCTGCAAGAAAATGCTCCATACTTCATATTATGCCTTATATTTATAGCAAACTGCAAAGGATTTGGATACTCAATTAAAAATATCTTAATATATTTAAATTCTAATGTTAATTATTATCTGTTGATAACACACATTTTATTACCTATGTTAGCAAAAACAGATCCAGAAGCGGACTTTTTTCTTCTGCCACAAGAAAAAAAATAAATGGGTCAAAGAAGTCCCAACTGTTCTGATGGAGGACATCATGGATCCCATGTTCATCACAGTTGTTAATTACTCAGGTGGAGCTGGTATCTTTCTCATGAAACAAGGTCACATTTTTTAGTTGTTTCTCCTATCAGTCCTTCAGGAAGTTTTGCATTGTATAATTGATTTTTTTAAATGAATTAATTCAAATCACATGTAACATAAAAAGTGATTTCTTAATATCGCAAAATAGGAATCATTTTACCAGATGTGCTGTTGAGACATCACAGCATAACCATCATGTTTCCGTGAGTGTCATTGTGCGCAATGACAGCCATGACAAGAGATACCTGCCTAATGAAGAACTTATGTTCTTTTTACTTTCTTTTTTTTTTAAATCAGAAGTGTTTAGAAGAATTTGCTCACATGATCTTTTAATAGAATCAGATGTAATATACCAGCTGGTGCATATCATTCTTTTATGATATTCTGAGGGAGAGTTTTATACTGATTTAATTTTCTTGGAAATAAAATATGTATATTCAGATTTCATGCAAGTCAATTGTCCTTAATGGACAAATGTTAATGATAAATTTAAAGCACTACATTTTTGGAACATTTGTAAGTTAAAATTTTTAAGAAGAGTCATCCTAGTCATTTTGTTATCACTCAGACACAGAAAACAATATTGTGAAAATTCCCAAATGAAAGACTGCTAACGCTTTTTCCTCTGCAAAATTACCAGGTTGATATAATGGTGATGTCCTACTGATTATTCACCACAGACCTTCCAGCAGGATAATGCATTCTTAAAATATGAACTTGAAGCTAAAGTATTAAATATGCATTTTTCTCCTCCTATAGGACAGGCTGAAATGCCACATGCTGTTGGTGAGAATGACCCATAAGTGTTGAATTTTTCTCCCCTTGCTCTTCTTTTCCAGAAACAGTTAGTGTGGCGTGCAGTGAACCAAATCAACAATGTGATTCAAGCTGTCTCTGTAGCTTCTTGGCAAAAGAAAGGATAAACTATAAAAACTCCCCTCCTACAGCTTTCAGCTCTTGCTTCCCACACTTTAACATCTTCTGTCACCTCTGGCGCTGTTACTGACCCATGCTAAGCTAAACTAAAGGATGATAAGTTTGCTGCCTTTGCCCTTGTCCTGAGGGGCTGCACATTATCCTATCAAGTATCAGTAGCCATTTCTGTGGGATATTTTTCACCCCACGAAGGCCTTTGGAACAAATGAAATGGGCAGCGAATTACAAAAATGTCATTCTCTAAAGGAAATGGATGAAGGCTTTTGTTCTCCAGTAATAAATAGATGCCACAGGCTTATAACACTATTTTTGTATTAAATTTGACAGGGTTACTATTTCCAGCTCATTAAGGAAACAGCTTGAAAACTCTTTCTGTACTTTTAAAAATAATGCTGTTTCCTCTCTTTCTTTCCCATAGTAAACATAAACAATACCTGGCAATAGATCCTGGAAATCACAGATCATGATTAATTTCAAGTAACTTTTGCTAATGTTTGTTTTAAGAATGTATAAAAATCATTTTAGAGAGAGATTTTGAGATAAGTGAATTATGTAAGAAGTACCTCTGAGTGAATTTTAAAAGTCTGATTTATACCTATTTTTCTTTCTTTATCAATCACAAATATATTACTTCCTTTTCTCACTTTTCTCACACATTATAGTTTTACAGGGCACTGTGATAAATATGCCATGGACAAAGGTCAAACAAAGGATAATAACTCAGTTCCTTAAATGAAAGCTTCAAAGTAAATCCTCTGTGTTTAACAGCAGTATACAGGGGTCAAGATGACAATGTCTCAGACTTGAGAATAAAATGTGTGTTAATACCTTTGAGCCTCAGTACATTTGTTAAATGGGTACACTTGGACTGACATACTTAGATTTTCTTTGAAGTGGAACTTGAGCAAGATACTTAATATATGATAACAAATAAAATAGAACCACATTTTTTAAAGAGTAAGTGTGGATTGTGTGATTTATCAGGCAGATTTGAGCATTTTGTGGTAGCTATTAACTACTTCCAATAAAATAATAGTTCTGCTACAGTTTCACTTACACAATGATTTTGGAATTGAGCTACTTTTCACTACTAAACTAATGTTTATTAAAATTTGTAAAACGAGGTAGTGAAAATAATTTATTGAGATTTTAAAGCAATAATTAGCGCTTTTAGTATATTTATGAAGACTATTAATAACTGTAACAACACTATTTGTAAAAATCATTTAATAGTGAAACAAATTATAGAGACTCAGATTTTCTGATTTTACATATTAAGTCATAGCTTTTGGATTGACACACAGTTTTGCATTTCTTAAGTTTAGTCAGTATATATCCATATTTTGACAGAATTGATTTAAAAACTATAAAAACTGGCTAAATCAATTCTAATTTTCAATTAAGTCATCATTTCTTAAAGGCACAATTTTTTAACATTCTACTCTGAATTATGTATCTTCAAGAGCTAGCTGCTTTTATAAATATATATATATATATATATCTTTGCTGCTTAATATAAGATCACATGCCTAGCTTTGTGAACTCCCTGATTATATAAGGTGGAAAAGAGCACTAAGGAAGCCAGTTTCTACAAAGACTGTCTAAGCATGTTAGTCCATGTCTATCCATTTAACACATGTACTGAGGCTCAAGATACTAATGCATATGCTAATTTCTAGCCAGATCACTGTCATCTTGGCTCCTATACATTTCTGTGAGCCACGCATCACCCATTTCCTAGTATCTTTTTTTTTGATGAGGTAGTCTCCATTGATTAAAACTAAGAGCTCTTTATCCTTAAATGTTTAAGTTCCTTGACTAAATCTAATGAGTGATTCTTCCATACAAGAGAGGAAAGTGTTTGAAAAACACAAAAGAAAAAAGTTATAAAAATAACATAGGAAAAAAATTCTCAAATAATCAAGTCTAAAAAAGAAAAACTCATTTTTAGTTGCAAGTGGAATATTATGATTAATAATCCTCATATTTATATCACACACATAATAGGTTAAATAGCATATGGTAGATTAAGAAGACTTTCATTAACGTAAAAATTGTTAAAACATTGTGGTAGTTTACTTAGAAAGTTGGGTTGATTTGTTTTCTGTTGGTCTTCAAAAATAAAAGTCTTCATTCTATTTGTTCTGTCCTACCCATAAGAAATGGAAATAAAGTACAGACTATATACAATATTTTCACCATCTACATACTTGTTTAACATTTGCCTTCTTCTTTTATCTGACTACTCAATTACAGACATTTCTCAAAAATCATCAGTTTTCTCTAATGTATCACGTGCAAAGACAATTTTGAAATAAATTGATGTTTATTCTTCCCCTGATACGTGGTTTTAAAAAATTAAATCAACAGGTCTAAAACGGAGTTTCTTATTTCCCAAAATATCTCCTTCCCTTCTGATTTCCTTATTGTTACATCCCAGGAAGCAATAAATAGAAACCCAGAGGACGTAAGTGGTATTGTGGGAACGGCCATAGGAAAAAAAATGCTACACTTTCTCCTAAGGATTAAAAAAAAAGAAAAGAAATGACAATAAGCAAAAAGAAATAAGTTCCCCCACCTACTGGTGAAACTGAAGATTGTTCATACACATTGGAGCCGAGGACTTCAGAGTAAGAAAATAAAATATAAAGCTTTGCAGATCGGCAACAAGTTGGCAACCTACAGGACCCAGTGGAGCAGGGAGAAGGGCAAGAAGTGTAAGGCTGCTGCAAACTCTGGTGGCCTAATGAAAAGACGCTCTGTATATGGGCCTCTTCATCTTGATGACTCAGCTTGGCAGAACTGGGGAGGTGGGACATAAGGTCTGTTAAGTGTCTTTTAGCAGGTCTTTGATAAATTATTGAACTCATAATCTTTTTGTAAATTGAATTAAGTAACCTGTCTTTATATGCCATGTTTTGTTGCAAAAGGGCAGAAAAAGTTACAATATGGCAACCTGGGAATATTTTATAAAATAAATCACGTCGGAAATTTGCCCCAAAATGCCAGATTATTTATACCAGAGGCACTGTGGCACTTGGACATTTAATTTCACCAAACCTAGTTAACTATTCTTCAATATAATAGAGTGGGAAATATACGAAAGCATAAAAATGAGATAAGAATAATTTAGGGTTTGAAGAACTAAATTTTATAGAATATTAAAGTCTAAATAAAAAATGGTTTTCTTTTTTAACAAATGGTAAGAATGTAGGTAAAGAAGACTATCTTTCACAGAGAAACTGTTACATTTGAGGAATTTTCTCTTATGTTGATCTTTAAAAATAGAATAAACTCTATCCAATTTAGTCAGTTATCTTATCTCATTATACACATTTTTCTTTTTTCTTTTTAATTTATTTTAGAGTTGTAGGGTACGTGTGAGGATTTGCTACATAAGTAAATTGTGCGAGGGTGAGGTTTGGGCTTTCAGAAGCCCTCTTCCCTCCTAGTAGTTAGTGTACATGGTACCCAGTGGGTGGTTATGTGCCCCTTATATTCCCTCCCTCTCCTTTTCATTCCTTTAGCAGTTCCCAGCATCTAATGTCCCCACCCTTGCGTCTATGTCCCCGATGTTTGGTGCCCACTTATGAGTGACAACAAGTGGTCTTCAGTATTTTGTTTCTGTGATAGTTCACTTAGAATGATGGTCTCCAGCTGCATCCATGTTCCTCAAAGGACATGATTTTGTTCTTCTCTATGGCTGCATAGTATTCCATCATTTGTACATGTGCCACATTTCCTTTGCCACTTTTGATGAACATCTAGGTTGGTTCCATGTATTTTTTTCTATTGTGAATAGTGCTGCAATAAGCATACCCACATACCCATGCAGGTATCTTTTGGTAGACTGATTTATGTTCCTCTGGGTATATTCTTAGGAGTGGAGTTGCTGGGTCATATGATAGCTCACTTTTTAGTTATCTAAAAAATGCTACACTGCTTTCCACAAAGGTTGAACTAGCTTACATTCCCACCAACAGTAAAGAAGCATTCCCTTTTCTTCACAGTCTCAACAACAACTGCTGTTTTTTGCCTTTTATTAAAAGCCACCTTGACCAGTGTGAGTTGGTATCTCATTGTAGCTTTGATTTGAGTTTTTCTGAGGATCAATGAAGCTGAGCATTTTTTCATGTTTTTGGCTGCTTGTATGTCTTCCTTTTAGAATTGTCTGTTCATGTCGTTTGCCCACTTTCTAATATGGCTATTCGTTTTTTTCTGTCAATTCATTTGAGTTCCTTGTAGATCCTGAATGTTAGGCCTTTCTCGAGTGTATAGCTCACAAATATTCTTCTTTTCCCCATTCTGTGAGTTGTTTACATGCTTTCTTGATGGTTCATTTTGCTATGCAAAACTTTTTAGCTTGATAAGGTCCAACCTGTCAATTTTAGATTTTGCTGCATTTATTTTTGAGGACTTGGTCATGAACTCATTGCCTAAACTGATGTCCAAGAGGGTGTTCCTTAAGTTTTCTTCTAAGACTCTTATAGTTTGAGAGTTCACATTTAATTCCTTGATCTATTTTGAGTTAATTTTTGTATATGGTGATAGGTAATGGACCAGTTTTGGTGATAGGTAGTGGACCAGTTTTATTCTTCTGCATATGGTTAGCCAGTTTTCCCACCACTGTTTGCTAAATAGGGTTTCCTTTCCCCAGTGTTTGTTTTTCTCAGCTTTGTCGAAGCTGAGTTGGTTGAAGGTGTTTAATTTTATTTCTGGAATCTCTGTTCTGTTTTATTGGTCTATTTTTGTACCAGTACCATGCTTATGCACACCTTTTATTTCAATTCCTGTCATTCAGTTAGCTAGCCCTCTTAATTATGATTTTTCAATACTTCTAGCATACATACATTATTTTAAATTTCTGTTGCTTCTATTCAAGTTTGTGTCCTCATTATCTTTCTTTCCTATATAGATAACTTCTAAAACCTCAGAACCAGTTAGGCTCACCTCCACTCCCTCCCCACCCCTCCTGTGCACTATCATAAGTAATTCTCCATAAATCATTCCCACTCAACAACCCTGGAAGCAGTACAGTGCAGCAACCAGATTGCTGCATCTCTCGTGATCTTGGTGAACACAGCCAGGTTGCTTGATACTTCTAACAGTTTCCTCATTCTGCAAAGCAGGACTACTAATAAACGATACCTCCCTCAAACAGTTGATATTTGTAAAGCACTTACATTTTCTGTGAAATTTTCCTAAGTTCTCTTCTAAGACAGAGACTTTTAGTGGCTATGTTCCCTTACAATACTTAAATAACATGTAATGTCAATTGTTATCCTTTGAATTTGCTGACATTTGAACACATATTCAATAATACTTGAAATACTATTATATTCCAAAATTATTTATTTTTCTTCATAAAGAAACATTGTATACACTAATTTTATCACTTTTATATTTCTGTGTTATATATAAGTGGTTTATAAGTATAAGTCATTTAAAGGTATGCATATTATATACGTTTCTAGGTGATTTTTTTCCCCTATACATTGTCTTCTAAAAATATGGGACTAATAGGTGTTTATGGAATCTGGGACAAGTTTTAGCTAAAACACCCAAGGAATAGTGAGATACTATAAACCTAGTTACTTTAAATGTCTTTTTTAATAGCAGCATTAGTTCTGTTTTTGTTAAGAGTACAATAACTACCACATTTAATCATTCCTGGGGAATAATCATGAAGGTTGATTTTTATTACCATCTTAATTTTAGATGATAATATTAAATTGGAATCTCCAACTAGTGTTGTTAACAACATCTAGCAAAATGAAATGTAATTTAAAGCCATAATACATGATTTTAAAAGGGGAATAAATAAATGCTTTTAAATTGCTTGACTTGTATTGATAAAAGTTGGACACATGATTCATCTTTTTAAAGTTTACTTTCTAAATTTAACTTTAAGCCACCATACAGCAACTATCTCTGGTTAAAAACTGCTTGGCAAAATCAGCTATCAAATGTGTATTATATATATGCTTAATATAAATAGAATTCTTCAAATCATATTATATTAATTAGCTACATGATAGAACAAGCCATGTTTAGATTATTTATTGAACTAATTTAATTTGCACAGTGGCAGCTAATGTAAAAAAAAGCATTTTGATTTCAAACTTGATTTTAGATGTTGTTATATAAAAAATATTAAATTGGAATTTGAAAACAATCTCTCTCCCCCCTTTCAGAGAAATAATTTGTGATATAGTAATTCCACTTTGGTAGATAAAAATATAAATATTTCTTAAAAGGATAAGAATAAACTAGATGATGAAACACTGTTGGAACAATATGAATCCTACTTGCTAATATTAGCACCAGATTTGTATCTCTTAATGCCCCTTTCAGGATCCTTTTGAAATCAATGGGATGTCTATTTATTAAAGTGAGAAAGAATACACCTTAAGTGCCTTGCTGGGATATACTCAGAACAAACAAATGGAAACTAAATCCCACTTCCCACAGGACTACATGTTTGTTTCTGTACTCATCTATTATGAAGAAGCAAATATTCCACTGGGTCCTAAGAAGTAGATCAGAGAAAAAGCAAAGAAATAAAGGTCCTTGATCCAAATAATAAAGTGGGCCTAAACTAAACAATTATGCAGAAATACATGATGAGAAAAGTATTAATATGATTACTAGTGTATTTGGAGAGGATGTAAAAGTGACCATGAAGAGACTTTTGACAAGAACACATAACTCAAGTGCTTTAATGCTAACAATTAAGAAACAAAACTTTGTCACATAGCCTAGCCTCACATGAAAATAACACTATTTCACAGCTGCTGCAGATATATTTTACAATGCATCTAATTAAATAATAATCCATAATTCAAATGTTTCCTGGTCCTATGGTAGTGGGTTATCAGAACTTATTAACATCAGTGTCACTAAAGTTGGTATACAACCCTTCACTGCTAAAATTTGATTGGCTAAAAATAAAAAAAAAGATATTTCAGTGAGTTCAGCAATGGAAGTGGACAATAACCATGATGAAAGGAAATAGGAACTATTTGTTAAAATGTAATAAGTAGTGTATAGAAGGTTTAAAGTGTCCTAATTCAACCAGCAATATTGTCCTCACCAATTTGTTATCACTTTTTTATTGGTATAGCTCTCATACTCTAACCATATATTATTCAGGGATAAACAAATGTATTGGCTACTTTATCAAATAGACATTTGCTCAGTGGAAGCCACATTGTCCATGTGAGATGTGTACCTTGCATAGTTTTCAAATAAAGGAAACTATTATATGATGACTGCACAGGAAAAGCTCTGATCAAAATTCCTGTTATCAGAGATATATTGAGCACTTTGTGCCAAGTACCATTCAAACCTAAGTAAATTCTATGTGGTTAATATATTTCTTTAACCAAAAAAGTCACCATAATTTACCTATAAACTCAGTTTCTAAAGTATAAGACTCCCAATGATTTTAGACCCCAAACCACATATACCCCATAATAAAAGCACAGATGTATTCTTCTCAGACCAGAAATTCCAGTTAATATATTTAGGAATAGCAAAATGTATTAATTCTGTTCTGGTTTAAATTTTTATTCTCTTAGGTAAAAAAAAAAATTGCCATAAGGGCCTCGATTTAATAGAAACTATTTAAAATTTACATATACATATGTTTTTCCTTCTGTTTTGTGCTTTATATCATAATAAACAAAAACAAAATATTTTGGAATCAATTAAATAAGTACAAGCATGAGGCCCTGAAATGTAAGTAGAAACACTGTTATTGCACTATTTCAGTGGGTTTTTTTGTTACTTGCTGCAGTTATCATTTCAAGTTCACACTTTGATGTTGAAGTATAGAAATGATTTAGAATAAATTGAAATGATTAAAGTAATTAATAATATTGAGTTAGAAAATCAATGTGAACAAGAAACAGACTGATATTCTCTTGTGACCTGTAAAATAAACACACTCGGCTGGCCTTGGTGGCTCAGCCTGTAATCTCAGCACTTTGGGAGGCCAAGGCAAGTAGATTATTTTAGCCTGCGGGCTGGAGACCAGCCCGGACAACTTGGCGAGACCTCATCTCTACAATACATCAAAAACTAGCCAGGCGTGGTAGTGCGCACCTGTAGTTCTGGCTATTTGGAAGGCTGAGGCGGAAGGATTGCTGGAGCCCAGCAGGTCGAGGCTGGAGTGGCCTTGATCTACCTTGGCACTCTGGCCTGGGCGATGGAGTGAGACTCCAACAAGGAAAGAAAGAAAGGAAAGAAAGGAAGGAAAGGAAGGAAGGAAGGAAGGAAGGAAGAAAGGAAGGAAGGAAGGAAGGAAGGAAGGAAGGAAGGAAGGAAGGAGAAGAGAGAGAGAGAGAGAGAGAGAGAGAGAGAGAGAGAGAGAGAGAGAGAGAAAGAAAGAAAGAAAGAAAGAAAGAAAGAAAGAAAGAAAGAAAGAAAGAAAGAAAGAAAGAAAGACAAAATAAACAGACTTTATTGATAATTTCAAAAGAAGTTATTCCAGAATGTTTTGGAAAATCACAGCATTCTTAAAATGATCAGATGTCTATGCAAAGTGGTGATTCTAATCTACAAGCTTAAATTGAAGATAGGACATTATTGTCAGTCTCATACATATCTTTAGATACTTTATAATTTAAGAGTGCATTGTCTTCCATGTTCTTTTAACAGAGCTCAGGTATTATTTTTATCTCACATGTCAATCCTAGAAGAAGAAATTTATTTCTCCTTCACCTGTTTCTATCTAAAAAAAAAATGATACATAAAAGCAATAAGTAAAATAGGAGGAAAAGAAACTATGTGTTGTGAATAAAGAAGAAAATGAGAGCCTGGCTTGGTGGCTCAGCCTGTAATCCCGTGCCTTGAGAGGCTGAGGTGAGTGGATTGCCTGAGCCCGCGGGCTCGAGACCGCCTGGGCAACTTGGTGAGACCTCATCTCTACAATAAATCGAAAAGCAGCCGGGCGTGGTAGCGCACGCCTGTAGTTCCAGCTACTTGGAAGGCTGAGGCGGAAGGATCACCGGAGCCCAGTAGGCCAAGGCTGCGGTGGCCGGGAGCGGCCACTGCACTCCAGTCTGGGCGACAGAGTGAGACTCCAACTCAAAAAAAAAAAAAGAGAAGAAAATGAAAATATAAATGAGATACTAAATAAGCCTTCATAAATCAAAACTCTTGATGACTCTACCCACTTTTCTTTTTTTCACTTATTGTCAAAAAGATTGTCTGCAATGCCTAGCCATCCATATTTTTTACTTTTTATTTTCTACACTGATCCAAGCTGGCTATTTGCATGCTACGTTTATTTGTAAACTTTTGCTTTTTACCTCTTTTAATTAATTCTAAAGTCTGACACTTTTAACCCCCACTTATCTCCCCAATTAAGTTGAAGTAGGAATAAGACTTATAATGTTCAGAATGAACTTCCCAAAATGAATTCAAAAAGGAATGACAGAATAACTGGATTTTACTTTTTAGTAGTAGCCTACAGTTGCCTACCTCAACACTCTGGAAAGAAATCTCACAAAGGGAATTTTCCATATGTTCTCTAGCTTCAGGAAGGCATTCAATTAACTAAAAAACACCATTTCATGAAAGGTATGAGAAAAGAGCACACAATGATTTTGCCAAAGGGACAGCAGTTCCAGGATCTTTCAAAGTAGCAACAAGCAGAGAATGCAGAGTATGGTATGGCTTAAATGACCATGCTACTATGAGTTCTGGCTATCTGAGCAGCTTATTTCAATTCATTACTTCTGAGCTTTGAATTATGCCCAGCATCAAATCAACTCCTGATATATCTAGGTGACAGAGATTCTGTTAGAGCTGTGTTGTCATCACGTACTAATTCTATAGTCAACAACACTTTGCTTGATGTTGAATTCAGCTGCCACTTTCACCAGCCAGCACGTAGCTCAGAGCAACCAAATCCCTTTACCTGAAGACATTTGATAACACACTAGAACTTAGAGGAATAGTCAACGTCCCTTTATCAGACCTGCTCTTAACTCATGGGGGGAAGACAAAAGTCTATCTAGTGAACTATCTCAGAAAAAATATGAATGAAGACAAGGCAGACATAAAATGAGGACATGGCATTTTGAGTGATACATACTGCTATTTTACCTGTCTCCTATTACCCATATATGTTAGTCATCCTTCTTTCAGATTTACATATTTCTCCATTTATACATAGAGAATTGAGGACTTTAAAAAGTTTTTCCCTGTGTCTAGTAGATTCGATAATATTTGGGTTTCTAGAATATTTCTGATTATTGTTCAAAACTAAATTTATCAGAAGGAATTTGGTTTTCAAAAACCATTGTGATTTTAGAATTCTCTTTTGTGCTTCTACAATCAAGCTCCTGTTGCTGTTTGGTTAGTTTCTTGGGAAGAAGCTTGTCCTCTGATCCAATCTTCTGTTTCCATGTTTTCCCAGGAATGATCACTATAGGAGAGGGTGATGAAAGAGAAGCGTGGGAAAGACAGTGTCCCAATGTTAATGCCAAAGTTAATGTTAAAAGTCAAAAAAGGAACATTAAATTCTCTGTAATATTAATGAACACTGAGAATGAATACACTCATTTTTTTTCTTCTCTCTCTCTCTCTTCTTTTAGAATTCTAACTATTACAAACTCTACTTTTCAAGTTCAGAGGAATTTTTAAAAATCTCATTTAGGGCATAAACTATTATAACAATTGCTATTTTCAAGATCTCTTTACCCATTAAGCTAGTTTATTGAAAATGTAAATGAATAAAAAGGAAGGTAAGTTTTTATTATAAAGAGTAAAAAACAATAAGAAACTCCTAAGTAAATGAGTTTGGCTGTTTCCACGCTACAGGATGAGCAGCTAGCTTTCCTGCTGGCTAATGAGCTATTTTTGACCTGACTAAAACCATTTCAGTACCCCTCTAGTGTCTACTCATTCACAAAGGCTTCCCCCGCCCCCATTCCATTCTCATCCAATGGGCTGTATGCCTGATCTGCATGCAATATTGTCGCCAGCATGAACGATTTACAATGGGCACTTTATTTCTGTAATTTAAAAGGAAAAAAAAAAAAAACTAGAGAGAAAAACAACTACTGATGCAAAATATCATTTTTTCCTTTCTAATGGATGAGTAATAACCAGGAGATTTCTAAAAAGCTATCCAGGGTGCCTGTCAGCGCTGGCAAAATTTCTGACCCAGAGAAATATATTCACAAACAGCCCCTGTGATTATGAGTTACGGGCCCCTTTGGATAAAACTGCTCAGAGAAGCACCTAAATAAAATAAAATAAAATAAAACTAGCCTAAATACTTGGCACATTGAATTCACCATCCATACATACAGTTTTGCACAGAAGGAAATATATAAACTTATATTTTTTGAATTAAATTGAAAGCAGCATATATGAAATATATGGTTACAAGAACTCTACAATGAAGTGCAATTTCAAAAGATGCCAAAGGGCTGGAAATCAGTAAATAGATGTAAATTAGATCAGGCTTTGGCACCTTGCAAATCCATATTCCCATCAGCCCCAATCCTTGTGTTCCAATTTAACTTTATTCTGAAGATCCTCTTTGTGGTCTGATTTGGAACCTATTTCCCTCTTTTGAGATGAGAACAATAAGGGAGGAGAGAAGGAATATGTGAGGAAAGGTAACAACCATTCACTTGAATTAGGGATCATTTTGCTTCATGTTCCCTTTCAGTCTACCCGGCCCTTGCATAGATCTTGGCAACGGTTGCTGTTTCAGTGCCAATTTAGGGAAGGCAGTGGGCTTCGTGCTGGAGTGGAGAAGAGCAGTATAATGCCTCCAGACGGAAACTGTTTGTCAAACACCAGAAGCCACAAGAAAATTAGGAAAAGAGAGCACTCTGCAATTATCATTATTATTATCGTTATTATTATTATTATTTCAACAAGGAATTAAAAACAACCTCAATAACTCAAATCAGAGCTTTGCTCTACATGGGATTTCTCTTAACAAGGGCTGTTCAGGAACAGCTGCCTCCTGCAGGTCCCCTTGGGAAAACTCAGCAACTTGGGCATAACTTTCCTCCAGGCGGCTCTCAGAGAGCTGCTCACTTTGCAGAATATGAACAACGTGTCTCTGATGAGCGAGAAGGTAGATGCACTTGGTAAGGTATGTAGGAACGACACAAGGTTTACACTGACTTAAAATGAAAATGATTAATGCAGCACTCATACAATTTCCATACACATAGAAAGTTGCTTGGATAAAAATCAGTGAAAGTGGCAACTTGGCATCCTGTAGAAGAAACATCTGGTTGGCTGACTGCAATTCCATTTATGAATCAGCAGTTTTGGCACTGTACAGACACAATCAGAGATCAATTTTATGACGTTGTCTGTGCTTATTTGTGCTTCGTTTTAAAACGCAGGCAAATGTCCAAATGTGATTGTGAGGTGATAGTGGTATAGTAATAACTTAGATTTGTGAGTAAAGCATGTAAATACTATTGGGATAAATCATGTAAATACTAACTTGAGTCATATTTACAGTCTGCAGAGTATTTCTATATGTCTTACATCATTTGGTTCTCATAATAACCCTGTGAGATAGACAAGGAAACCAAAGCTAAGGAAACTTTTAAAAACTTGAACTTTAATTAAGGTCATCTGATTCCAATTCTAGTGTTAATTTCAATTCACTGTGGATAAGGGGGATGCTAATTTGAAGAAAGAGTGCTTTGAAGCCTGGTGGGGGTTGTTACTCTTGGTTCAGAAGTGGGAGAGAAAAAGGGATGAAATATACCCTCACAATTTGGAATCTGTTGTGGAATAATTACAGTGTGTGTTTGTGGGGATGGAGGGATACCATATGTATTTACATAAATGTGAACATTGGCATTTTGTGTGTGACTGTCCCCTACAGGTAGTGATCAGTGTTCACATGTGGCTGAAAACTCATTGGAGGCACCAGTCTTAGTCACTTGGTACATGGCCCCCATCCTGGCAGCAATGTTACTGCTCAGTTAGCTGCTGCCATCCTCTCATTACCCTTTAAGGTGATATAAGATAGAAAAGTGGAAGAGGCAGTAGCAGTGGCAAACGCCATCACTGTCATTTTCAATATGCCCTGAGTAAGAAACAACTCAAAGAGGTGGTGATTGTCCATCACCTCTGAAGTTAGAATCTGCATTCTCAGTTTCCATATTTGAAAGAAACAGGTGGACCATTTCTTTATTTCAGTGATAATGAATATACCATTTTTTAAATTTTCAGTAGTTCCTAATAGTCTTCCTGGGTTTTTTTGTTGTTGTTCAAAGATGAAGTACTTAGATGACATACTGAATGCACTGTGAAACTCAGACTAAGTGGAAATTTCGTTTGCTATTGGCTAATAACTTTTTCCTAGAAGCTCCATTCAGGAAATGGGCTGCCCATGTGTGTACCTAGAGGTGCATAAGAAGAAGCAGTTCCTGTACATAAAGAAAATAAGGAGATAATGCTATGTAACACGAATCCTAAAAAAACATGGTTAGTTTCATAGGCGTGGTTCTTAATTTCTGCCTTTTTTTTTTGTTTGTTTGTTTCAAGAATAAAAGCAAGCTAACAGCCAGAGATTAATAAGATTAATAAGAGCAAGCTAACAGCCAGAGATTAATGCAAAAAAAGGTGGCTCTTCCCCAAACATTCCACCTTTTTATCCCACTGTCTGGAAAAGGAATTGAGGTTTAGGAAACTAATAGTGCTTTTGCATTTTTCTTCATTAGGAAGTCTTTTTGTGTGAAACAACCTCCAAATTTTTGCCATTCATGATTCCTAGCCACAGAGTGATATTCTTCAGTGACACAATCTTCAGTGTATATAAGCCAGAGAATCATTTATTATCCCGAGCACACGACGTAGCTAAGACGCTGCTGAAATCACCCCTCCCACACTCTCCACTTCAACAACAGCAGCTCATTATCAGAAGCACGTTGCAAAGGGCGGTGCAAGCACAAAAATCAATCTGATTGCCTGTATAGCTCGGCAAAATCATTCTAAGGGAGAAAAAAAAATGCCACAGAGTAAGGAGAATAGGGGCTGGGAGGTGGACAAGAGCAGGAGTGAGAACATAAACCCTCCTGGGTCCATAAGGACTGAAGTTTAATGGCTGAGTGCTTGTTTTGAACTGTGACCTGAGGTTTGGCTGGGCACTAACAGTGGCATGCCTCATCAGCCACTGTCATAGCCACCCCAGGGTATACCTCCAGCAGGGAGTCAGCTCCATATCCTGAATTCTCAACTACCAGCTACCCACTGCCTCCTCCGCACGCACTGCTGAGACCCTGCCGAGAAATCAGCATGCAACCCAAGGAAGCATCCTTTCCTCTGGAATAAAAATTAATATTACTTGTCATATTTCATGTCTGAGCTCTTTTCATGCTTTATCCTCTGGTAATGAGGGCTAAATTACCAATATTAGTAGATTTTCATGGCTAGCACAGAAAGAGCTGTTACCAGAATAAATGTTTGCCTTGCTTCTGTTGGACACAGGCTTTGCTAATGCAGCTTTGCTAATTATTTCTAAATAGGCAATAATCTGCATCCCCTAGTGCTGGATAGTGGATTGGCCACGTACCTGCTATTTCCCTTATTTACATGTTTTACAACTTTATCAACTACACTAATTACACTCTGAGCACTGTTTAAAATTTTCTGTTAATAGAGATACAATGATGCACCAGAGGATGTGTATTTATGCCATAATTGCGCCTCTGTTCCTACGATGCAGTCTCCAATTAGCTGTCTACGGTGGCACAAGCAGCTGCCTGATATTCTAAAGCAGTGAAACATCTGCACGGCGGATGATACGCTCACATGGATTTTTTTTTTAAGCCTAGAAATTTACACCCAAGGGAGTGCAGACAAATAGGAGCCTGTCATGTGTAGGGATGATTAGAAATCCTCACCATGGCAACATTGGAGCAGCCATGTCACAGAGTGAGGGGACACATGTCTAGATGAAGGCGCTAAAAACATTTGCCATTTTTTTTTTTAGCTTCAGTCTTCCAAACTTCCCTCCCTCCCCCTTTCTCTTTTTCATAGCCTTCTCTTTGCATCTAAAGCCAACCAAAACAGCAGGTGAAAAGGCCAAAGTCTGCAGCCATGCAAGGCATATGACATACGGGATCTAGTGTTAGGAAAAACAGTGAGCAATCAGAAATGTTAGGCCCAGGAGACGTGCAGGGCCAGGAATGGGTGTAAGTGTGTTTTGTTTGAAAAATATCATCATCATAATTTTTTTTAGTGATGGGTTGGGTTAAGAGCAAAAGGGAAGATAGAAAATAAATATTAGACAGAACATAACACTTGAGGTACCTTAGTCAAAAGATGACACCTAATTTTAAGTTTCCTTTTAACCCTCATTAACAGTTACAATTTCTGCATGAACAGTTGGCTAGCACACATTAGTGAGGGAAGGCACACAAATGTCTTCTAGTCTGATATTGAATATATTTCTTAATGGCTGCTTCTTTGATAAGCCTGCCTGTATAAGGACAGTACATGGATGTATTTGGTTATATGTAAAAAGGACATTAAATCCTATAGAAAAATATCAAGGAAAGGCAAAAATACATCATTATGCTTTCTAGATTTATATTGATTTACTACATTAATTATACTTTTGTTAAGAATAATGTTGTATTTTGCCTATGGTTTGACCACATAGACATCAAAGATGCATCTCATAGTATTACATGTTTTGGTCTGCATATTGCTTTAATTCCTTTATGAAAATACTGAAGTTTAAGTTATTAATTTTAAAATTGGTTCTACAAATAATTATTATAGCATATGGTCATGGCAACACTTCACAATTGATAACAAAGGCATGTTTAAAAGCATTTAATTAGCATGGAGCTAAGAGGTGAAAGGGGCTACTAGTAGTGAAATAATTAGAGGGAAATGCTTTAATATAAAGAGTAATTATAGACAGGAGCAAAAACGTAACATATGTGCTAAATTATAAGAGTACCGCAAGCAATGCGAATTGCATTAAGGATCAACCTAATCAGCTAAAATCATCTCCTGTTCTGTGACATGATACCCTTGGTAAGGCACTAGGTTCCTTCTCCTGTGTTACCTAACATCACTTTGGGCTGCTACCTCAGAATCTTCAAGAAGTCAGGATAAGGTACAGAACATCCTGTTATAATTGAATCTCTCTTGGGCATAAGTCCCCAAATATACATTTAAAAAATTATTTAATGCATTCCCTTGAGAAATAATATAACATTAAAAAATGCTGTAGTTAAATATTTAGTTTATTTTTAGAAGTATTATATATGTATGTATATGCATAAGTATATGTATATACATACATTTATAAAGACTGGCAATGCTTTCAAATAATTGCATAATACTGTATGCCCATAGTATAAAATCTCAAAGTTGGAGTTTTGATTAGAAATAAGGTTTTATGAGTCCTCAACATGTTTAAAATAACTTCATGAAATTCTAGTAAAAATTTAAGGAAAAGTTCATTTTGAGTTAACAGACTATATTAGCATGATTTGGGGTTAATGGCAGATAAGTCTCCTAAGACTCCTCCTTCCAATTTCCTAACACGGTGTTACCAGTGGGTTCGAAGATCAATATTTCAGTCAGCCCCTCAGGCTCCTGGCTTTTACCAGACCATGGCACTAAGACACCTTACCATGTTTACCAATGAAATCACAAAACGTTAGGTTAACAGTGAAAATGTCTTTCCTCTACTTAACACTTGAGTAACGTGAGCATTATTTATTTCATTCCAAAAGAGAAACTGAGAGTTGCCTTTTTTGCCCCCATATGCTGTAAGTAAATTCTGAGTGCAGTTGGATAGAGGCTACATAAACAATTCTTGTCATGACTCTGGTCTGTGAGTCTCATTGTCCCTCAGCATACCATATTTTGTACAAGCCTTATATTAGAGAAGTATGATACTGAAGATCTACCATCCACCACATCTGTCAGCGTAAGGACAGAGTTTATCTGATAAACAAGTCATTTTTGGAAACTGCAGATGCTCCCACTGTGAAGCATTAAATGTGGCCCCGCTTAGATACATAGAATGGGGTTCCGGTCGACTGAACGCGGGCTGATAAGCTCTGCACAGCTCAGAATGCTGTTTGCCCACATACTAATGTTAAACAAAAGAACCGCAGACTGCAGAGAAAGGATGCGGGTCAGACCAGTAAATTGCTTAAACCCTTAGGCAGCCTTCTGAAAAGAAAAGGCATGAAAGAAGCTGATATGAGCTTTTATGCAGAATTGTTCTGTTTATTATCCCTGTTAAGAAAATGATGGCAAGTGTCTTGTTAAACTATACAGTCCCAATAAGACAAGAGGACTGACTCTCTCTAAACAAGATGCAATATGCCAGTGGTCATCACTTATAAACCATACATATCTTCTACATTATTTCTATATTATGAACCCAATAAGAAAGACAATAATTTAAGTTGTACACATGAAAACCATAAAGGCTGTTAAATTGTGACTTAGTATCACACTACCTGATTTGTCAGTGGGCATTCCAAGCTAATAACAATCTGTCATGGAAGAAATCCATTTTGTATAAAAATTTCACTCTCTTCCATTAAAACTTTGTTAGTTTTCAATTGGGATGACTCTATTTCAAATAAATTGCTGAGACAGCTGAATAATAAAACCAGAATAAAGTATATCATTGTGACAACATGTAAACTTATTCTGAACAGAGCAGGGATATCATTTTATTAGTAAAATTCTGCAGTAGATAACATGGAAGTCAATACTGAATCTCCCCTGTGTTAGGGGTTAGAGGTGGTGGAAGAGAGGAGAAGATTCTTGAGTTTGCTAGACTTTTAATACTTTCTCTCACATCTGACCTCCTCAAGAAATGACATCTTTTCTGAAAGCAGATTTTTCTTCCACTCAGCCCAGTCTCCTCTCTTTTCTCTCCCCTCCTGCAGAGACACTCCCATTCTGATTCATGTATTGGGACAAAGGAAATGAGGACAGATCCCAAGGCTTAAGGAAAATCTGATGGGAGAACCCTAAAAGATAAGTAATCCATTTCATCCAAATATCAATGCAAGAAAAGATTTAGCAATCAAAGAGTAACATACAGAAGGAAGAAATAAAACTACATGATGGCAAAGATAGAATAAAGAAAAACACACACAGGCAATTGCACCAACAATAAAAAATTAAAAATTACCCTTTGCTTAAAACTAGTATAACATGTCACTGAGTACTACTTTGACATTTCCCTGCGGCTTTTCTCAACAGGCAACAAATGAAAACAATCTTGAAACTGTTCTGCTAAAGGCTCAGTAGAGCAAGCATGTCCATACTTTGTCATCAGATAATCTTACAATCGCGGTCAGTCTTAAAGCATTTACACCAATAGGAGCAACAGGTTTTGAATAGGAAATGCTCAACACTGGTGCTAAGTGTTTAACAAAGATAGACACACACTAGTAAAGTCTTCGGTATTATAATTAGATTTTAGTGAAAATAAAGTTTGATCATTCTACCCTTAAGGGACATCAGAAGCTGGGTACTAAAGGAGTAACAAAGAGAGCCCCAACCAGTCAAGGGGAGCAGAAGGGGAGAGCCACGCCCGCCCAGGTACATGGGACAGCTGATTGTGTGGACTCAGTTTGAATAGTAGACAGCTCAGCTAAGCACAGATATCAAAGGGGAAGGGAGATGCACAGAAGTGAAAAAAACACTTTGTCTCTAGATTAAAAAAAAAAATTAAAAAAAGATTCTGACACAGTGACATTGCACTCTAGTGAATGGTCCATGGAGGGAGCTGTTGACACAAGTTCCTGGGTGGAGATAAAATGACACCATTACATCCATCAGAATAGAAAAAGAAAAGAGAAGCTAACTTAACTAAACAACACATTTGAAATGATTTGGCAAAAATAATCTTTAAGCTACAAATCTGTTCTCTCAGGGCATCACCTAACTTAGATCCCTCCCAGGCAACTTCTATATGGCCCCTTTGCTGTGGATCACAGAGTCTGTCTGTCCGGAGCAGAGGCACAGAAGCCAATACTCTTCAGATTACACACATAAACCCCCCACACCAAATAGGAAAGTGCTGAGAAAGGCTAATGGGAAGTGAGTTAACCCCTGCAATGCCAGCCATTTTGTTATGGTATATATTTACTAATTTCTTCATGAGATGAATAGATTGGAGGGATGTTGTCATCATAAAGGCTAGTCTGAGACCCCTGTGAAAGGACAGGGCATGCAGAGGATGTATCTTTTTGTATAATGTCTGACTCTAGAATGCATAAAGGGTGTGTCACTTCAAGTACTTTCCATTTCATGCATCTTTCTGTATAGAAGTTTTGCAGAGTAAGTCTTTCTTTTTCTTCTTTTTTGTTGGTGACAGGCATGGGCATTGACAAGCTTTAGATGATGAACGATGAAGGTTATATCTGCAGGCTGAAAATCTTAACTGCTCAAGTTTTATCTTCAAAGACCCTCACCCACCTAATCGGAAAGCTCCTGGCAAATACAGGGTGCACCGCTGTGCCTAAAAGGTCAGCTGCATCTGGGAGCGGAACTAAGGTAGAGTGGGATCCTTAGAGTATGCTGTCCTCCGTCACCTTTTCTCTTCTGCCTCATCACTTCCTTGAGGGAGACTTACAGGAAGCACACAGGTATTCCCTGAGTCTGAGAGCCACATTGATAACATCTGTTCTCAGATGTGGGATATGCTGTTTGTTTTTTTAATTGCAGACTTCCTCTCATATCTGTAAGTACCAGAGGGTGAATAGTTAGCTCAAGGGGGGATACTATGTAACTGGTAAACTTGAATTATTTTGGATTAATGTTTTGGAAAATAAAACTTTCTTTTAACAACTCACATACATATTTTCTTTTCGAAAACCTACCACAGTTGGGCGCGGTGGCTCAGGCCTTAATCCCAGCACTTTGGGAGGCCAAGACAAGAGGATTGCCTGAGCCCACGGGTTCAAGTCTAGCCTGGGCAACTTGATGAGACCTCGTCTCTACCACAAATCAAAAAATTATCTAGGCATGGTGGCATGTACCTATACTTACAGCTACTTGGAAGGTTGAGGCAGAAGAATCGACTGAGCCCAGAAAGTCGAGGCTGCAGTGGCTGTGAGCGTGCCATTGCACTCTAGCCTGGGCGACAGAGGGAGACTCCAATTCAAAAAAAAGAAAGAAAAAGAAAAAAGAAAACCTACCGCAAAGGCTAACATCTGAGGTCGAGAAACCTTTTGAAAGTGCAAATACTGTAATGAGAAAGAGATGATCTTACTTTTTGAATTCTATGAAACACTTTGCTCATATTTAGCTGTTATCACAAATCATTTCGCCAAGAAGCCACAAAAATATGTATAAATTTTGGAGGTGCGAAAGTTTCTCTTGAATTAACGTTCACTAAAGGTAACATTTTTTTAAAAATAGCAATACTAAAGTCAAGTTTTGCCCTTACATATGCTTGAATGATACTGAAAAGTTTCAAATAGAACAGAGAGTTTCTTTTCCATGGATTTTGGTAAAAATGTGTGAAATGGTGAGGACTACTTGATTCATCAAGGATGACTTTGAATTAAAATACTTCTATGCCTGCAGTATCCCATTATCCTCATAACAAACTTCTATGTGGGACAGAATTTATCATCAGTATCAGGGTTTGTAAATAGAGAAACTATGGTAAGAGTAGTCTGTGCTGTTTCTAAAAGAGGAATCCGTTTTTCATTTGTTTTATATTTTTTCAGTAGATTTTGCTTTTGCAGGGTAAATTCAGACCTTGGGATAAATCTCAAAGATTACTTTTGATTTATTTTCTAAAACTGGTTCTCACAAACACATTTCCTAAAGTTGACACTCACAAATATGATGCCTAAACATTATTCATAATAGAACACTGAGAATTTACATGTTGATCCATTAAATTGTTCTGATTTTATAATAAAAAATCCTTCCCAGTTTGACTTTCTGAACTGCCAATATGCTTATGAAGGGTGCTAATTGATCAATCTGCAGGAACATCATTTTTCTCTTATTTAAATCTAGCCATATTTAGGAAAGGATGCAGAAACATATAAAATGGAAAAATAAAATATAGAAAAAAATAAAAAGAATAGAAGTGACCGTGGAACAATTTGATAATTTGCTCTCCATGGGAACATATTTGTACATCAAACATATTTCTAGAAAGGAATCAAAATGAACAGCATGTTTTAGATTATAAAGTTATATATAGGTTGTGTTTACATAAGTCGACACATTTCGGAGTCCCTAATACTTGGATATTGAACCCAATCATCACTTTTTACCTTGGTGTCTTCTTAACCTACTCCGTCTCTCCAGATCTCAGTTTTCTCATCTATACAAGGTTAATACCTAAGCCATAAGTTTGAAGGGAGGATTACTTGATTATTCAATGTGAGTAATATCTGTATTTTTTTTTGTTTGTTTTTTGAGTTGGAGTCTCACTCTGTCGCCCAGACTGGAGTGTCATGGCCGCTCCCGGCCACCGCAGCCTCGACCTGCTGGGCTCCGGTGATCCATCCGCCTCAGCCTTCTGAGTAGCTGGAATTACAGGCATGTGTTACCACGCCTGGCTGATTTTTTGATTTATTGTAGAGATGAGGTCTCGCTGCCCAGGCGGGTCTCGAACCCACGGGTTCAAGCAATCCACTCACCTTAGCCTCCCAAAGGCACGGGATTACAGGCTGAGCCACCGAGCCTGGCTAATATCTATATTCTTTTTTTTTTTTTTTTTTGAGTTGGAGTCTCACTCTGTCGCCCAGACTGGAGTGCAGTGGCTGCTCCAGCCACCACAGCCTCGACCTGCTGGGCTCTGGCGATCCTTCCACCTCAGCCTTCCGAGTAGCCGGAATTACAGGTGCGCACTACCATGCCCGGCTAATTTTTTTGATTTTTATTGTAGAGATGAGGTCTCGCCTGCCCAGGCAGGTCTCGAACCCGCGGGCTCAGGCAATCCACTCACCTCAGCCTCCCAAAGGCACGGGATTACAGGCTGAGTCACCGAGCCCGGCAATATGTGTATTCTTAATTCCATCAATTCAGATAAGTGGAGATTTTGTACTGAATAAACTTGATATTTTGCTTTAATTTAGAAAACACTATTGGAGATACAAATAAATTAGGAAGTCAAAAAAGTAATCATGCATGCAAGCCTTATATTCTTGATTATATTTAACATGAAAATTTAAAAATTCTTCTACTGGAAACACACCAAAGAGTCATCTAGATATTTGAGTTCTAGTCATAGTTTCTTCTCAGAAGGAAACCTATTCCTGGGCCCCCTTGCAAAAGAAATGAAGTACTCTGAATATATGGCAACCTCATTAGAAATCCATTATTTTGTTTCATAGGTTTGTCATCCAAATGGAAACCTTTGTGAATATAAGAGGGCACTGTTGACAACTACTCTCTTCCAATAGGAACAAACCCATTTTCTCTCTTGCAAACAGAGACTTTTGGTACCCCTACTTTTTACCCGATTGATGAGCAATAGGTGATACACTAGGTAATGAAACTGTTTTCATTGTTACATAAAATCAACAATTGCGGGATAATTCCCCTTAATCAATTTCACCTACCTGAGTTATGTAGAAATTCTCCCTTTAACAAAGAGTTAAAGTGCATTTCGAGGACCTACCTAGACTGCTAAATAAATACTACTTGCGGTATGAGAAACATCTCTGTTATATAAACCTCATTTTCTGCAAAATAATTTTTTAAAATCCTGTATCCATAAAGGTTTGCCTAAATTAATTTGGTAATATTGATACAGGCATTCATAGAAAGGAAATTTGCTGAATTAAACTCAACAGGAAAATACCGAGTCATTTTTAGACAATTTCAAAAGGATGTAAAAGTCTGACATTAATACTTATTGATTTTTGCCTTAATTTTAAAATGCAAGCCATTATAGACTATTGATGTAGCTTTTGTTTTTATCTCTTTGGTAATATCCCTATCACCTCTAACTTACACAGAGCTTCTGAACGAGGTGCTATGAAATTCCGTTTCTTTGTCAATGATGCAACAGCACACCTTCCTGACCAGTTGAGAGGAGCTACAATCAGCTCATGAGAGCTGCAGAAGCTCTCCTAGTTGGGTACAGGATCATCTTGCCATCAAATGTGACCTGACACGATCAACAACAGTTGATATATGTGCTGTAGTTACTAAGGCTAAACTCTTGATCAATATGTCAGATTTCAAAAGCGATTGCAACAAAGTAGACTCTGGATTATGAGGGAGCTGAATGCACAAAGGCAATGGAAGGACAAATCAGGCAGCACTGCCTGCATTTTGCATGTCAAAGGACAGAGCACATGATACCAGATCTATAAATGCCTGAGTACTTAGGAAGGCAGTAGTCTGTGGATCATTTGGTGGGCTAAAAATGTTAAACATTACAAGTTAATTATTAGTAAGAAGAAGAAAGAGAAGAGGAGCATGAGCACACATAGTTCTGTAAACCCCAGTAATTCTGCCCAGGCCTGTGACTTGCTCAGACCTCACCTAAGCATCCATTAACATGATAATGCACATTAATCCCACCAAACACAACTCATCTGTCATCCTCAGTGGCAACCCATCTGTGTGCATGTTGAAGGGGGGAATTCTCAGTTTTAGCTGAGCAGGGATTAGCTTCAGAGGAAAGGCTGATTTTCCCTAATTCTTTGCTAGGAAAGCACTCATTTGTTTGCATTTATTGAAGCACCTACTTTTCAGCTTTCATCATCTCCCCAACATCTTAAGCAAAAGCTAAGCAGAGGATGGATAAAATGGCAATAAAAACAGCTCAGAACAATCAAGCTGATGCCTAATTTAGTTCTCTCTCAAAGTTTGTGATATCATTTATTTTTATTTCTTGGCTGATCTCAGAAATGCTTTCTGTCAAAGCAAAGAAAAATAGGTACGTATTTTTATATCTTTAAAGTGTTGTCCATTAAGGGGCTATACTATTCCATATTGCTTTACTCTAATTGATATAAAATGGATAAATGCTATGTATGTTTTTATTATCATATATATTCTCCATTGTGTGAACAAGAAAGAGAAGATATCACTTCAGAAAAAGTAAAAAAGAAAAGCAGCTTAATTTTTTTCTCACTATTAAAAACAAGTATGGTGATAACTTGCCTTGTCATAAAACTTACCCCATGTTAAATTGTCTGTTCTTTGAGATATATCTATTTTGAACAAAATTATATATGTTTAAAAATCAAATGCAAACTCCCTTCTAATGAAAACCTACAAAATATAAGATACACTGTCCAAAAAAATCACTAAAAAGTCTTGAGGGCAAATTAACTATCTCATTCAGTCAACTTCATGACTGGTTAGTTGACCTAATTGTTTCACTCTTCAACTGGTTATATTGTGATAATGCAGTAGTGACCTTCTGTGATATAAACAACAGATTCATATAACCATTTAAAAATATATACAAAATCAAAGAACAGACCTGGTTGATTTTTCATTAAAATGATATGTTACTTAACTGGTTTGCAAGTTTATTTAAAAAGCTATATAGTTCTATGTTTAGGCACAGCCAGGGATTTTCTGTTGTTGTTGTTAGTACTTATAAAGGTAGTAAATGTCGTGTACTTTTACATTCCTCATCTAGAGTGTCCTAAAGTGTGTTTTCTCGAATATTAAAAGATATTATGTGCAAAGTGTTCCATCATGAAACAAGTCTGGTAAAAATTAGAATTAATAAAGTTAGCCAGGTTAATTCTCTAAATGATTTCTTCATTAATGAATTCCATGTACCTATAAATAGAAAACATGTGAGGAAGCTATTTTACATTTTAAACTCTGTTTCCTCATCTGTAAAATGGGAGATGGGAGAAAAAAACAAAACGACAGATCAAGTAAGGCAGGCAAAGCAGTTAAGAGTGCCAACCACAGAGCAAGCACTTAATCAAAATTAGTTAATATTGCTAGCATGTATATTAATCTAAATATATTTGACAATGTACTTTTTTTTCCCAAGTAACATTACTTGGAGTTAAAGTTGCAGAATGCACTCTGGAAAACACTACCCTCAATCTGAAAAAAGTTAAACAGTACGAATAAGAAAAGTACCTATTTTAAAAAGACAAGTAAAATTAAGCTAATAAATTCAAGGAAAAAGGATCACACTATAAAATTTTTTACTTGTAACTTTCATTGGAGTATCTGGTGCTGAACATTCACTACCACCTGCCCATCATACCTGAAAAATGAAACAGATGCTAGAAAACTGACACAATAAAGCAAACACTACTATTTAGCTTTTGTTTTCTTTTTCTTCCATTCAAGGTGCCACTAATGAAAATGACATAAAAATCTGTGTATGGTAGCACTTCTGAAAAAGAGCATCTATGTAAACAGAGCATGAAGGAAGCATGAAAGAATCTAGCAAGCTCCATTTGGGTCTTTAGACCTAATAGCCCAGATTTGGCCCTCAGATGTGCATGCATGCATGAGGTGATACTAAATTTGACTGAAGCTGTGCAAACAATCCAAAAGCAAAATGAGTTCAATGCTTGATGCCTAAAGAGTTGGAACTGCAATTTCCAGACAAGATAGGCACAGTGTGCTACCCAGGCAGAGAGATGTCCTGTTTTACCCTTACTGAGAACAGTGATATTTTAAGAGAAAGAAATTTTAAGAGATTTTAAGTTTGCTTTTTCCTAGGACACTATAACCAGATTTATTTTCAAATTTATTTAGACCCATATAAAATAAATTTTGTGATATAAAACACATTTCCTTCCGATCACTTAAAAATATGTGGCCATTTGTGATCTGTCGAAGTCAATGAAAGATATAAAACTTGTATGTATGTACAGAATTTCGGTTTCACCAAAGTGAACCCAGTGCATTTGCTTGAATATGCAATGATGCAATCACTAAAATAAATCTACTTGCTGCACTCAATTAAACATTGTATTGTACATGTGTGTTTATTCAATTGTGTGACGATACAGTGATTGAAACACACATACTTGCCACATTTGTCTCAATCTGTAAAGCATTTATTTAAATGTACAATCAATCACAGGCCTCTGCTTTTAATGTTTTCTTTGTATTTTTAGAGCATACTAAACATAGACCATTGTGTGTATGCTGTGGCATGGTGAAGAACTTAAATGGACATCAAATAAGGGAATATAAAATTCAAATTTAAGGGAAAGAGGTTATGCAACGAATATGTGGAAATGCTGTCAACTCTAATATACTTGTATATATAAGGTTAGATTTTTAGGTGCTGAACTTTTTGTTGATAGGTGGCTACATGTATGTTATATTAATATATACTTAACAGTAATTACCAAAACAATATAAAATAATTCAAACATACATTAAAATATTTGCTTCATAATTGTATATAGCATTATTAAATCTTATTCTATAATATTGATTACCTTTAAAATGCTTATTATTGTAATCATCAGATTGTTCTATTTTATGAAATTGTTATGAGTCATCCTTCTGTTTGTTATACCTGGGAACTCTTACTCAGGGTACGGTATATCATAGTTTATAATTTTAAAAGTTAACCTTATCTTTAGTAGGGCACTGTCTCTGTTCTTTGTGGCCTGAGTTGAGAAAATATCCCTCCAGAGCAACTCTTCCTGGCTGACATTCTAGCCTGAGACCAATTTAACTTAATTTTATATTCTTTTATTTATTTATTTATTTATTTTTGAGTTCGAGTCTCACTCTGTCGCCCAGACTGGAGTGCAGTGGCCGTTCCCGGCCACCGCAGCCTCGACCTGCTGGGCTGCGGCGATCCTTCTGCCTCAGCCTTCCAAGTAGCCAGTAGCATGCGCTACCACGCCCGGCTGAATTTTTGATTTATTGTAAAGATGAGGTCTCGCTGCCCAGGTGGGTCTTGAACCCGCAGGCTCAGGCAATCCACTCACCTCAGCCTCCCAAAGGCACGGGATTACAGGCTGAGCCACCGAGCCCGGCTAATTTTATATTCTAAACTCATTTTACTGCAAGTCCAGAGCTTTGTATTCCAAAGAGACGTTTTTCTCTCCATTCAGTGCCAAGGCAGAGAGAGACAAATTTCCTTGCCCACCTCTGGGTTTGTGGCCTTCCTTTTCTTTTTATCTGGAGAGTGTTTTTCTTTTGTGCTTGACATGGTCAACTCTTCTTATCTTTTAGATCTGAATTTACATCTCACCTCTTTAAAGAAGCTGCCCCCAAAGACATTTTCATTCTTTTTTAGTTATATGTGTATGTAATTAACATTTATTGATTGTCACAATGTTTCAGGCACAGGAAATGCAGTGATGAATGGGACAGATGCAACCACTATACCTATAGAGCTGATAATATGGCAGTGTGACCCTTCCATACTTCACTTGACTATCCCATTCCTTACATAGTACATGCTATAGTTTGCAATTTTTGTATTTGCTTACCTTTTTCTTTGTATATTTCTCTTCTTGATTACACATTTCCTAAGGACCAACACTATGCTTTTCTTGCTCACTATTTTCCTCAGTGTTCAAAACAGAACCTGGTACACAGTTGGTGGTCCAAAAAATTAAGCTGGATTAACTAGTTAAGAGAAGGACAATAGAATTAGTCTTGCAATAACTTAAAGCAACTACCATTATTGCTGGTTTGCATTTGAAGAGACACAAAAGCTGAGCGTCACCAATGGCATGGCCAAACCATGCTGTTGGTCAATTACAGAACCAGAGATTAGCACTAAGTCAGTGTACACAACCTTATCCATGCTATTTTGAATTATTTCATTTTGCACCTATGAGCAACAGAAAATTCTTAAGAGACTATTCCGTGAGAAGAGCCAGGTTTAAATTCAGAAGGGTTACTTCACTACCCTCATCTCTGTAGCAGGGATAATAATATCTAACTCTTAGCTAACTATAAACATCAAATAAGATGATAGATATAAAGTTTTAGAATATTATTATTGCTCTAGTTATTATTATTATTATTACCTAGGAACAAAAAATATAGAATTGTCAAAAGCATCTTCTGTGTGGAAGTTTTTTGAACTACAGTCATTTACATGGAAAATCTAGGGTCCATTTCTTATACTTCTTTTTGAATCTATAGGAACAAATAAGTGTGTCATTCCTCAGAAGGCATTCAACCTATATGTATTGAGTGAATGAGTAAATGGAGATATAAAGAGTGAATTAATTAATTCTTTGCAAAAAGAATAGATTTTTATAAAGCCAAGTCCAAACCTAAACAGCACTTTGCAAATTATTATGCAAGCATGGTTTTTAAAAGTGTATTTAATTACTTCATAATTGCATATAACATTATTGAATCTTATTTCATATCATTAATTACTTTAAATATGCTTATTATTATATTTATCAGATTTTTCTGAGTGCTATGTGCTTGTTGAGGGCAGACAGGACCCTCCAGGGACTAAAATAGTGCAGAATTTTAGATCAGACTCTTCTCTTAACTTTCCTGTGTAAGTCATGTACCATCTTGATGCTTATAAAATAGCAATACCGCCGGGCTCAGTGGCTCAGCCTGTAGTCCCAGTGCTTTGGGAGGCTGAGGTGAGTGGATTGCCTGAGCCCGTGGGTTCAAGACCCACCTGGATAACTTGGCAAGACCTCATCTCTATAATAAATCAAAAAATTAGCCGGGCATGGCAGCGCACGCCTGTAGTTCCAGCTACTTAAAAGGCTGAGGCGAAAGGATCACCGGAGCCCAGCAGGTCGAGGCTGCAGTGGCCGGGAGCGGCCACTGCACTCCAATCTGGGTGACAGAGTGAGACTCTAACTCAGAAAAAAAAATAGCAATACTAGTAACAATAACAAAACAATAACACTTGTACAACATATCTGATAAGTCATCACTAAAAGTTCATTTTAAATTTTAAAGTATTTGGACACTTTAAAATGTTATATATATGAGGGCTATGATTACTTTTAGCAATACTTAACAATAAGCACTTGATTTAGATAAAAGAGAAAAGGGGCAAACTTTCAACCATTACTTCATTCACACTTATTTGGAAGCTTGAATTTTTTTCTTTCCTGTAAGATTCACATGGAGCTTTTCTTCTTTATCTTGATTAAGAGGATTCAGTTGTTGGGGGACATTACCTAATTCCAGACAGAGGGAGGGTTGAGCAAAGTCATTGGAAGTTCAAGAGAAGGAAGAAAGGTCCTTGGAAAAAGTAGGACCTCAACTAGAATAAGTTAGCGAGCTCTGAGGACTCAAACATCACCCAGCCTTATAGGTGCCTAAACCATTCCTTGCCATTCACCAAACCCAAACAGGCCAGAGATTGTTCTCCTCATCTTCCAGCATGCACTCACTATGGGCTCCTGGAGGAATAAGTATACCTCCTTTTCCACCAAGGACAACTACCTGCCCTGCAAGAGCCATGCTGTTGAACCCAGGAGAACCCATGTTTGGTCAGGAGCTGCCTGCCTTGCAGGTGGCCAGGCCAAGATAGAAATGGTTCCATCTGGCAGCTTACTTCCACCAGGACAATGAACTTATCAGCTGACTCTGTGCTGCTTTACTGATAAATCCTGTTTGGCTTTTAGCGACCATCAGTCTTACCCTATCCTGATGTTTGTTAGTTAGACTGCACCATTTTTACCTAATGCTGCCTCCACCCCTACACTGATATTACTACTACCGGCCTGAAATGCTTCTGCTCAAGTCCCTGATGACTGAGATAATTATGTCCTCTTAGTGTGCCTGAGACAGTCCTAATTTGCACTCATTGTACCAATATGATATCTGCAACTCTGCTCTCATTCTCAAGCATCATGGATTGGACCTTAAATTACATGTTCATACTGCTAGACTCTGACTGTAGGGGATCAATCTGCCTTCATATTCATCCAATAGAGAGATGCGTCCATTGCCATGTAGATATACCAATCACTACCTTGGGCTAACCATGAAAACTACCATTGATTTAAAAAAAGAAAATAATTTAATTCCTAATGCCATAGCATTTGTCACTAATAGATATATTATATAGTCCTTGTTTATTTTTTTTATCTGTCTTCCCTAACTGCAGTTTAACTTTCATGAGTGCTAGGACTTTTTCCAGTTTGTAAACTATAGTATCTTCAGCACCAGAAGGTTATTGATAAATATTTTTTGTCTACGTAAATAACTGAAAGAAATCCAAGAACTAAAGCATCAGAATTTGGCACTTATCTCAGGCCCAGAAGTATCCTGAGGTCTTTATCTATACTATATTTTTCAATCCTAACAACAACTTCACAGTGCAAATATTACTTTTAAAGATGAATAAACCAAAGAAGAGCAAGGATAAATAATTTGGCCCATGTCACATGGCCAGAAAGCATTGAGCCTAGGATACACAAGGACTTTAATGCTAGAGTGCTTGGATACCCTGTTAATACTACCACCGAACCAGATACCCTTCAGTTCTTTTCACCAGCAAATATTTTGTGGGTTGTTGTTGCAACAGATTGGAAGAAAATAAGCCTTAGAGAGAAAGAAATACTTTCAGTTTCTGAGGAGGTATATTTTGATTTCTTAAAAACCAATAAACTGAAAACTTGTCATGCATCCAAGTCTAGAGAGTAGTTAATGAAAAAGCATATGCCTCATTTCATTATTTTTCTAGGATGGATAAAATAGCTAACACTAAATCAGGCAGTGTTGACTGTGCTATCACCATCTTGCTGGTAGACAGTAGAGGGAACTATTAGTACATTTAGCAGCAAGATGTACACAGTCTATACGGCAAAGGAGGCAAAGCAACCAACTTACATGCAGCATACATCACCTTTAGATCTCCCCTCATTTTTAAAGTTACACCATTTTATTACACACTTCTCTTACCCTGACAACACCCTCTAGTCAATTCAGAATGAAATCTATAAAAGATTGGTTTTGCATGCTAAAGAACTTAGAATTTCTTTTTTTATTGAGTGTCTGTGCTGGAATCTCATTGTCATTCAGATGCAGTGTAAGTTACCTGTCCAAGTCCCCAAGGAACTTTCACCACTCCTTTTCTCTCTTATTCTCTCCAGTCATTGCTTCCTCTGACCTCTTCACCTCCTTCTCACAATCTCAACCATCTGGAACAATTTTCTTATTTTCCTCTGACAAGTGTCATATCTTACTTAAGACTCTCCTTAAAACTCTTCTCTTCTAAGGAGATAATTTCAAGCTTTCTTTGATAGATGTGTGGGTATTCTGATCATGACATCTACCATTTTGTTGATAGCCAGGGGCTAATGGCACGAGTCTACTGCCTAGTAAATTGACCCCCGCCCCCTATCTCACTACCCTCAAACAGAATTATCTTTACAGATAGAGTTTAGGAGTTTAGGTGCTACTGTAGTCCACCACAAGAAACACCAAGTCTCTTCTTGGATAAGTTGAGGAATCCTACCTTCAAATATCAGCAGCATGGGGTGATCTGAATGCATAACTTACAAATTTGTCTCCCTGGCATACCTCAGGAGGAGATGGGAGAAATATTTTACTGAAAGTCTTCCACATACTACCTGAGATTTTTGTTTTTTGGGTTTTTTTTTTTGAGTTGGAGTCTCACTCTGTCGCCCAGACTGGAGTGCAGTGGCCGCTCCCGGTCACTGCAGCCTCAACCTGCTGGGCTCCGGCGATCCTTCCGCCTCAGCCTTCCAAGTAGCTGGAATTACAGGCATGTGCTACCACACCCAGCTGATTTTGTGATTTATTGTAGAGATGAGGTCTCGCTGCCCAGGCGGGTCTCGAACCTGTGGGCTCAGGCAATCCACTCACCTCAGTCTCCCAAAGGTGCAGGATTACAGGCTGAGCCACCGAGTCCGGCCTACCTGAGTTTTTAAAGACACATTGCATGGACCATTTAAAACACAGAACCAAGTCCTAGTGCCATTTCAATTAAGAGTTGCATATGAGAAATAGGACACCCATTTAAAAATATATCTCATAAAACTAGAATACTGGAAGATGTAAACTAGAAGGATTTCATGGGCACGTAATCTTGGAGAGTAATATACACATACTTCCAACCTTGGAAATACATCATGAATATTAATGACATTAACAAAATAAGTCTCTGAGAAGTCCTGTCAGAACCAATCTCCACTACTAAGTTACTAAGTACATCCCAAATTTGTTCCATCATAGAACTCTTCTAATTGATGTAGGATACCATGCTACTTAGCATTCAGCAGAACACAGTCGAGGACATATAGTCTCAGAAAATGAAAACTGGAACAGGTCTATAAAATAAATCAAGTCCAGCCCTTTGATCTTATTGGTAAGTAAACTTAGACATTGAGAGGCTGTCTTCCTAATTCATGAAATATCACATATTTTAGTTTCTTTATCAGGTTCCTTGAGTCTCCATTTCCCTATGCCAATCCATCTTCCCCTAATCCCTGCTGAGGTACGTTCTCATTGCCCAGCGCCCATAATTTTAAGTCTAGTCAATCAGCTCAAAATTACCTCTTTGATATAGCCTAAAATATATATTCCTTAGCATGACTTTCTATGATTTGGGTGACCTGCATATGCACTTTCAGTGTCATCCATGACCATTCCTCCTAAATGCACCTCATGTGCTGACCAAAGTGTGGACCTGTTTTCTCAAAGACATTCAGTACTTTTCCACCTCTGGGAATTCTATTCATTTCTGCTGATCAAATCTTGCCAATGGTACTTTCTCCACAAAGACTTCCAGGATTCCCTAACTTGGAATTTTACATTTTGTCATGTTCCCAAAGTGCAATGTATCTGTACTTTAACTTATCAGACATTATTGTGTAATTAATGACTTGCCTGAGAGTCTCTGTGAGACAGGAAACTTCTTAAGGGTAGGGTCTGTATTTGCTTCATCTCAGGATTCCACTGCACAAAGCAGGTTTACAGTAAATATTGGCAAAGATAAATCATACAGCCCACAGTTATACAGACATGTAGTGACAGAGTGAGGACTAGATCCCACTGCTTTCCAGAATCGGTATTGTTGCTACCAAAACATGATAAAAGCAATGGAAGGAAACTTATGTATTTTGGTCCAGCACTGTCTTTTCGGAATTTCATGGGAACCATAAGCTACCATTAATGTTGCCATTGCTATGCACTCAGCAATTCCATTGCAATAACGTCTTAAGGATGAGAAATGTTGATATGTGAAATTACTACATAACTTACAAAATGCTACCTACTTCTGGATTAATCTCATAAAATCAGCAGAACTGTAGAAATTGTTATTTTTATAAATAAGCAATATTCAAGTGAGATATTTGAATGAGAGAGTGTAAGACTTGAGGATAGGATATCCATTTAAAAAAAAAAAAAGGACGACTTTAATCCTTCCTTCAGGGATATCCCAGTTTTCTGACCACTGTTCGCTCTTTAAGCCTCAGTTTCTACATCTATAAAACAACAAACCACATTTACTCAGCATTGAGCATCAACCATGTACTTTGTATTACATAGTTAAAACATACTAAGCATATATAATCTCTTATAATTTTCATAAAGAACATATGGGGAAGGTATTATTCCCATTTTATATGTAAAAATATTCAAGTTCAGAAAATATTCAAAGAACTTAACTAAAGAGACACAACTAGCTACTATGTGGCAGAGACAGAGTTCAAACTCAACTCAAAACAGGTAAAGCAAATTCAGTTTCTGTATTCCCTACCCCAGAAGTAGTTATGAGAATTCAGTAAGGTGCTGAGTGTGAAATCCCCTGATAGAGTGCACATCATGTCCATTTCTTTCTCATTTTCTTCTCTGCTCATGGAATAAGGGAAATTACACCAAATCAAGAATGAGATCTGGGTTCCATGAGGGTTGATGGTATCAAGTAGGGATAATGAGACCGTGACTATGAAAGAGCTTTCAAAGTTCAAAAGCCCTCAAAAATGTAAATTTTTGTTACTCATTAAATGAACAATCACTACAGTATGTACTTGCTTGTTTGGCATTCTCAGATTTCGGTTCCAAAGGGATAAGTGCTGTTTTATGTTGAGGGTTCAACTCTACATACATCTGTTAAAACTCATCTCCAAGAAAAAAAAAATACTTAAAATTAGAAAACATATAATCTTTATTTTTTTTCCTGCCAACACAGGTAAAGTACCTAAAGTTTAAATTGATTCCATCCAGGTGTCCTCTTACTACCTTCCAGAGAGTCATGTCTAAGTAACAACTGATATTACTGAATTAAACACTATAAGAAGCTATCCTATCTTTCACAGTTTGTCATTGGCTTTCAGAAGTTTTCTATAATTTGAACTTGAGCCATCTTGCCCTTGAGTTCAGACATTATGTTCAGAGAACTGCACAGAAATTCAAAGATTATTGCTCTATTTTGTGATCAGTTTTATCTGAGTCTGTAGCATCTTTTCTTCATTCTCTATCACACACACACACACACACACACACACACACACATGTGTGATCAAAATGCCAAAAGTTGTAATGTAAAAAACTCAGTCAATCATCTAAATGTTTTAAAAATATCCAGATGTTATATTTAATGTAGATAGACCATCTGGCAGATCAGCTTCGTTATCTACTTTTCATCCAGTTGTTGGATGCTGTGGAAGGACAGTCTAGGTCTGTACTTAAAAATGAGCAAAGAACATGGGGTCAGATGTGTATTACTAGTCCTCTAAAAAACACTTCCAATTCAATAGGTTCTGGGCATCATTAATGTTCTTGAGAGATTAAAAAAAAGCAGAAATTCACAAAGCAATGATTTTTACTTAGAACTGTCTACTTCAAAATACCTTTCATGAAATATTTTTTCCAGAAACTTATCTGCTTAAAATAATCCTAAAGTCTGAAGTAAGAATGTAACCCCTGCTAGCAAAATTTTCAGATTTATATTTAAAGTCAACATATTATAGCTGCAACAAAATTATTTTATTTCCACAGAAACTTATCAAATATATACTGCCAGAGGGCAAATCATCTTTGGCAGGGTACAAAAGAGCACTGCATCAAACCAGGACCAAGTTATAGACCAAAAGATGCCCCACTAAATGCTTGGGTCCCTCTTCCAGCATCAGCAAACTCACATGGGAGTAGGCACCAAGGTCAAGGTCCAGAAGCAGAGGCAGCCCAGGCATCTTTAGGATTGAGATTTGTTTTGATTTCATTTTGTAAAAGCCTAAAACCTTATAGACTTAATCTTTAAGTTTTAAAAAATTTTAATAAAAAAAAAGCATTCTTTTTCCTCCCAGGCAGTATTCTTTCCCATATCGTGGCATTATTTTTAAAAATATTATTTTTCCTTAGAACAATCAATATTAAAAATGAAAAACTAGACTATAATAAATGCTACTTCTATTCTCACATTTTATAATTGCTTACATATTTAGAAGTCATAAGAGATATACAAATGTCCTTTGATTAAGCAGTTAATGGAAAATGAAAATGAATAGATTCAACAAATTTGTTAATGATAAAATAGCCACAAAATCATAGTATATACACCAACCTCTTAAAAAATTGTTAAAGGATGCTATGAGATAAAGCAAGAGAGAAACAGTGAACAAAAAAAATTAGTTGCTCTGGAACAAGCAAGGAGAAAAAGCTGGGCATGAAAATTTATAGACAGTTTGAGGGTAGGTTTTCAAAGTGGCATGTGACAGAGCCAAGCACAAATCCTCTTACTTATTAACGGGATTTGTCCCTGTACCTGTCACACATTGCTTTGAAAATATCTGCCTCTGTGAAAGGTATACTGCTTCTCTCCGTCAGTTTTACTCTTAAGAGACTAATGTATAATCTCTTTAGGTTTCATCTTTTGTATTTCTGTGCATATGACAAATTGTTTTGAACACTCTTCATCCATACACATAAGAAGGTAGGCACTAAGGGCTTATCACCGCATATTTAAAAATCCTTGAGATACCATTTTCCTCATTGGAAATAATTGTTCTATTAAAATAATCTCTAGATTTATCACTGAAAAGTTTTCAGCAAATGCATTCATGCCTTGATACCATAAGGCAATTGTTCCCAATCTTATCCAATCTGGTGCTTCCTTTTTATAACACATATTTTGTAACCCATTTACAATAATAAAATGAAATTCATAGATATTATAACCATTCTAAGAACACCATTGAAAAAAATCAATACAATGCCCCACCATAAAATAAAAGAAAAAGAAAGTGCCTCATAATAAAATAGCACATATTTTGAGATGTAAATACTCAAGCACGACTACATAATAAAGACATGAGGAAGCCAAGTGCCAATACGTGTGCAGAGAATCATTGTAAATTTGCAAATGCATCAGCCACCAATGCAGACTAAAATAAGGTTGTTGTACTGATACAGCAAGCACCATAAAGAGAATTGTCATTGATGAACAAAAAATTCATAAAAATAGTAATTTTCCCTTAATGTATATGATAGTGTAATTTCTGAAAAATTCAGTGTATATTAAACAATGTAAAACAACTTCTAATTACATGTAGATGAAAATAAAATCTAAATGCAGATAACAATAAATAGGTTTTTAATCACATGAATATTTGATAAATACTCAAAAGTCCTATTAGCAAGTGATGGAATTTTTTAGTCAATGGGACCCCTCCTGAGGCTGCAAATGTCTAACGTTCCTTAGCTCCATCTATCCAGTAGCACATGGTGGCCCCATCCCACCCCATGTGATCTTTGTGAAAACTTAATGCAACTCCAAGAAGTTCCAAAGCTCTCTTTGGGGTATACTACTATGACCCCCATGAAAACCACTGCTTTACAGAAGGATTACAGAAGAAGGAGAGTTATAACAAATAATGGTGCCTACACCGTTTTGTTTTGCTTTTTATAAAGTGAGGCAAAGTTTGATTTTTCAAAATTCACCATGCAATTGACATTGGATGTACACATTTTGTTCAAGAACACTCAAAAATAACCTCAGCATAACTTTTAGTTAAAAATAAATGGGCTAGCCAGGCTCGGTGGCTCAGCCTGTGATCCGGCGTCTTTGGCAGGCTGAGGTGAGTGGATTGCCTGAGCCCGCGGGTTCGAGACCCGCCTGGGCAGCGAGACCTCACCTCTACAATAAATCAAAAAAATCAGCCGGGCGTGGTAGCGCATGCCTGTAATTCTGGCTACTTGGAAGGCTGAGGCGGAAGGATGCCGGAGCCCAGCAGGCGAGGCTGTGGTGGCCGGGAGCGGCAGCTGCACTCCAGTCTGGGCGACCGAGTGAGACTCCAACTCAAAAGAAATAAAAAATAAAAATAAATAAATGGGCTGAGCCCATGAACTTGGGACATTTGAGTGAAACTTAATGGGGTATCATGCCTACTGTTTGACTACTTAAAAATACAAAGATAGACCTTTTTTAGAAATTACATTTCATGTACATAAATAATTAAACCCCCCCACACACAAAAATGTAAGTTGCAAAGAAGAGGAAAAGCATGAGATACAGAAGGAATGTGGGAGAGAAAAGAAATAATGGTGTAAGCTATTGCTTCAATGGAAAAAAAAATTTTGTCAATGACATGATATGGTGCTAGATTTATTATTCCATTTATCCATGTATCCTTAAAACAAACCAACCATAGACATTTACCTTAGAAACATAAAGTTGCTTATTTCTGTGTAGTACAGTTTTACAGAACCATGGACTGATGGTTGCACAAAGTATCAGTCACACTTCCATAGCATTTGCTGATATAAATATAAAAGCTTCATTTTAAAGGATAAATAAAGCCACACTATTATCTAAACAGGGTAAAATTTAACATCCTTGTGGTTTGTGGAAATTTTTGATGTGCCTGCTGGCTTTTCAATAAAAATCAATTATGCCTTAAATGCGAGCGGTCGTCAACATACTACAGACTATAAATTCAATTTCATACTCAGAAATATGGATTAGCTGAACTTGATGCCCTTCCATTGATTTCAGAAAGCAAAAGCTGATAAGGTAAATAATAGTAAGAGGCTCTCTGACACTCCACATCAAGTTCCGGATTTCCATATTATTTTTGTAAGAACTTTGCAGTCACCACAATATCCTCCTTGTGAAATATGTATGATGAATAGATATTATATGGATTGCTGATTCATCTCTCCATACAGAATGGATATTTGGCTTTCATAAGTCAAGGAAGGAACTGCACAGAAAAAAAGAATATGCTTATTTCCCTCGGCTCAGTGCAAAGAATATGTCAACTGTTTGTGAATAAATCCAGTGGGTAATTAGAGCACACCGATTAAGCACTGAGATCCCACCTATAAATAAAAATTGTATAAACCAGGAGCAAATAGAGAATTCTCAAATGTTATGTGTGTGTATGTAGGTGTATTTATGTATTTTTACATATATGGGGGAGGAAAGAAAGAAAGAGAGAGAAATGGAAAAATGAGAAAAGCATTTTTGAAAACACCTGAAAAACATCCAGTCCTTCTGTTCATTCAAAAAAGCACCTTAAATTGGCAAGAATCTCAAGGAAGGGGGAATCTTGAGAGGAAAGAAGATGAAATGATTTGGTACTAGGAAATCTAAAGAATAATGATCATGAGGAAGAAATTTGGAATAGTTTTCAGCATAATGGGAAATCCAATCACATCTGCAACAATTTTCTTTTCTCCTTTAATGTGCTGAACATTTAGGTTTTATAGAACTGTTCAAGTCCACACTTTGAGCATTTTATAGCTTAGTCATTCTCTTTTGCAGTAAGTCTGGTGCACTCAGCTTAAATCCCAAAGAGTTCTGTGGAAGATTTCATACACAGGCCCAGTATCACCTTTCGTCATGACAAGTTCCCGCTTTCCAAACAAAAACAAGGATTCTTTGTCACATATCCATCATGCTAACAAAGCACAACTATGGTACTTATTGGGTCAAAGAGGTATATTATTCAATGTTCCCAACAGCTTTCTGAGAAGCCAGCATTTTTGAGATTTCAAATAATTGTTTTGGTAAAAATCCATGGCCTAAGGACTCTACTACTCTAAAAAAAATTAATTATACTTGAATTTCTCAAAACAGAGGTATTTCATTTAAACACATTCATATGTTATTTATTTCATGGAAGTATAATTAGTTTTATTAAAGTATCCTACCCATGAAGGCAACCTGTATAAAATACTACAAATATCAAATAGGATAGATCCTTAAAAATATTTTCAATAGTAAATTTTGTTTTATATTTATCCATGTTGTATCTGTTACTCATCATAATCTTGAAAAAAAAATCCAACAAAGTTATTGTGCGGCCTTTCCACATTAAAGAAATTACTTACACAAGAAAAACATAAAATCACAAAAGGAATGGTACAATTTTATTCCTGGCTGTTAAAGCTATTTACTTGTCTGAGAAAAAAGTCAACAAGCATTTCTTTTCTGTAAATCTTAGAAATCTACATACATGTTTGTTTGTCTATAAATACATTTTCTTTTCATAACAGGGATACAAGAGCAAACATATTTTTCACCAATGTCATTTCAATCTTAAGTTTAGCAAAGAATATAGCTAGAAATTTTATTTTTCTTATACCAATATACATTCAGATATCTGTAAAACATAAAGCTTCTGATAAATACTTACTATATGAATTCTAAAACTTTAAGTTTCAGTGTTTGAAATGCACACTATTTCCAAAACCTATCTAATACAAAAATGCCACAATCAACAATTTCCATCATATGTTGTAACAGTGAATGAAGCATATGAGGAAAAAGGCATCACATTGTTTATGAAAAAACAATTCTTGTAGATACACTTGGAAAACTGCAAACATTCATAAACAGTTACTCTTTGGGGCTAGAGAAAAACTGCCATTAAACAGGTGTTAGAATTTAAATGACATCTCATTAGTGACTCCTTTTTGCAGCTCAGAGACAAATAAAACCTTCATTTAAAAGCATTAGTGCTATTCCTAAGGGTTTCTGGTATCATAATGTTTTGTTTTATGAAGATATTTAGTTTCTTCCAGCATTCTTGCTTATTTATACAAAATAAACCAATTGCATTCCTAAGTTTAGCTGAGTGTGAAGTCAGGGGGTGAATAAGACCTTTACAAGTGTTGTAAATACTCTTGCCCCTTCCTCCACTTCAAGGAGAATGGCAGGCTGGTACACAGCCTGATAAACAAAGATACCTTTGACCTTCTCTTCCATGTAGAGATTTAGTCCTTGTGTCCTTTTGCCCACCATCAAGGGGCAATCATATAAAACTCAGATTTTCTTAATGTCAAAATCATTAACTTGATGTCCTAACCATTATTTTTCTGATTGCTCTCAATGTAAAAATGTAAGGCTATCTTTAGAGTTTGAGAATTAACCCGAGTGAATCCCACTGGCACTTTACACTAGACTCACATAGACAATTTCAGTTCTCAAAATATGAATGTGAAGACCAAAACACAAAATGCAAGTCTCAATAATCATTCCAGAACTATAAGAGTTCATTTAGTTCATCATTTTGAAAAGTAACACAGTCCACAGTTTAATTCAACTGGCTAGGATCCTTGGAATTCAATTCAGTATATAATTCTATATTATATTTGGAGAAGTATCTGCTAAGACAATCAGCGAGGAAACAATAAATTTCAAGTAATTGCGTCCCATCATAAATAATAATTATTATTGAGCATTACTGAGAAACTACAGTGGCGTGTTTTGGAAATGCAAAGATAATTAAGTCAGATCTGGCTCAGAAGGAGCTTAAAACTGAATGAGGCAAAAAGTTGGTGGTGAAAGAAGGGGAAAAAGGCAAACTTCAAGTATCTATAATATGATTAGGACAGTTGAACAGCTAGAAATGCAAGGGGGTAAGAGTCACAGGATGATACTGTGTTCAGAGAATCAGTAGAGGAGACAGAATTTGAAATGGTATGGATGATTTCATGAAAAGTGGGCAGGCTTATAAAAATGCAGGCTTTGTTCATGGAATTTGAGGAAGTAAAACTGACCATGATACAAAAGACCCTGAGTGACAGGCTGAGGGCGCATATCCTGAATTTTTGAGGGATGAGGAGTCTCTGAATTTCAGGGGAAGAAAAGATGAGAAGTTAGAGAGGAATGCAAAGTTAACAGGAATGAGAAGTGAGGGGAGGGGATTCTTCCTTGGAAGGCTATTTTTGGTGCATGACCAAGAAGCTTAAAGGTCCAATTCAGGAGATTAGTTGTAGAACTAGATTCAACTGAATGTAGCAAATGATTGAAGACAAAGAGTACAATGTGGCTCTGAACACTGTTGCAGGATGGGGGTGGGGGACTCCAAGTAGAAGGAGGTGCTGGTTTGGGAGAGAATTTGGACACACTGAGTATGAGGCATTAGCAGAGAATCTCAGTAGCTAGTGCCAAATGGCAATACTGGTAAATTTTCCAATTCAAAATTAAGTTTTCAGTGGCATTGTATTCCAGTATATTAGATTGTAGGATAATTATAGTCACACAGCTTACACAAAGGGAATGAGAACGAAAATAGTGACTTTAGACTTAGAGAAAGTAATTTAGACTTTAAACTTAGTCAATAATAATTGACTATTATTAATCCAATACTCAACAATAGAAGTGCGGCTGGAGATAGATATTCTCTGAGATATATTTAGAAGTATTTATCTACATAGGATTAAAACCACAGGAGTCAAGAGTATAAAGTGAGAAAAAGATACAAAGATGAAAAAAAGGAAGAACCATGGGGACAAACAGACCAGCCAAGCCAGAAAACCTAAATTAAATCTTACAATGGACTAGGATGTATTTAACTATTCTTTACACATTTGATGAATAAAAATAATATGAAATGACGAAATTACTTACGTAGCAGTGCTTATTAAAATAATTGCTAAATATATTCCAGTTGATTTTGACAAGGTTATAACACTAGGATCATTTTCAATTATTGTTCAATTCTCAATCACATAGCTTAAGCGAAATATAGAGCCCAGAAAAAAAGGAAGAACAGGGAGCCAAAGGGCGGTTTAAACACAGTAAGTGACATTTATTCAAAAAGAACAAGTTGCCGGCTGCAAGAGAAAGAAAAAAAAAATGATGTTTCAGCTGAGATCTGCTTATATTACAAAATACATGACCCTGCGACCTAAACATTGGAACACAATTCTAGGATAACTCTAGAACGGCAGAATATAAATGTGTATGTGTGACATTTTTAAAAATTGTCCTCTCTGAATATAATAAATAGGCACACTTTCTTGTTCATTGGTTTTATTCTAGTTCTCATCCTAGAAATGAATTAAAAATTGATGGGAAGGATGAAATCAAAGAAAAAGGTACATCATAAAATGCTTTAGACACCTATAAACACCAAGTAATTTGGTCTTTGTACTGTGGTAAATGATGAAAATGATGATTCATCTTAGCTCTCTTAAGCCTCCCCCCTGCATCCTCCCTCCCCTCCCTTTCATCTACCTCAGGGGCCCCTTCCCTTTAGCTCATCCGTCTTCTCTCAACACTAATTCACAGGCAAACCTGATCTGTCAATTCCATCTTTCTGTAAGTTCAAGTCAACATGTAACTACTGATTTTCATTCAGTCTTCTGTGTAGATTCAGTGAGATGGTAGTAAATATTATCATGTACATCAGCATCTTCTAGTTTACCATGTCTTTCATATGCACAAGGGGGTACTGAAAAACAAGGAATTTCTTTTTTAAAAAAAATTATGTATATATTCTTACATGTTTAAACTTCAGTCACCTTCGAAGTACTCTCTGTTTGATGTAATATACTTATCGAGATGCTTTTTCCTCTGCTCAAAACAGTTTTTGAATTCGTTGATTTTGATGCCTTTTAGTGCTGCTTCTGTTTTTTGTTTGTTTCATCTCTTCCACAACTGCAAAACGCTTCCCTTTGAGGACTTTTTTTTTAATCAAGGGAAACAAAAAAATAATATCACTCCCAGGGTGAGATTGGATGAATAGGGAGGGTAGGGTATGGGGGTCATGCCTCTTTTGGTCAAAAACTGCTGAATACTCAGCATGGTATGGGCAGGTACGTTGTCATGGTGGAACAGTTAGTTACCTGTTTGCCCCAACTTGGGACATCTCTTCTGCAAATTGTGATGCAACCTTCTCCAAACTTCCAGATAAAAACTTTGGCTGACCATTTGATCCAGAGGAACAAATTCCAAATGTACTAAAGAGATCCACCCTTCAAAAAGATAATTCCGGATTTTGGGGGAGTTCTGTCCTCCTATTATCTCACTAGATTTGTGAACTATGATTTAAAAAGGAAGCAATTCTGTCTGTGGCCATTTGCAACGGTTTTAGGTTTTGTGTATGCCAAATTGTTGATCAAAAGTCTCTACCTGTCTCACAGAAGAATTTGAGTGACTATAGAAGAGTTTTGAGCAGTATGTTTGAGCAATAGCAGGAGTGATAGGCAGGTAACTGCTGTTTTAGCTACCACGTCTTTAATTACGTAGTCATTTGCCTGAGAGGTCCTGGGCTGGGAGATATAGAGCTCTGTAGTAGTTGACAGGGCAGACTCTTCCTTATTTGGTTAAAAAAAGAAAATAAAAAACAAAAAAGCACATGGTTCTAGCAATGCAAGCTTAAGCATCTCATGGCTTAATTATAACTGAATTAATCTTGGCTGTCCTAAATTTCCCTCTTTTAAACCTTCACTTGATTTGCCCTTCTAAAAGAATAAATCTTAAATCTTAATTCTTTATTATTTTGCACTCTGTTCTTCTTCCCACCCTCACCCCATCAGTATTTTTACGGAGCTGGCCCAGTCATGTAAAATTGCAAACGGTGAAAACTCTAATGACTTGCTGACTTTGTGTTCACAAAAGTCTTCTCTACCCAGGGCTCTGACCTCATGATCCTCAGCCCAGCCTCTGGGCACTGGAACTAGAACTAGCAGGACAGATTTTTAGGGAGCCTGCCTTCTCTTCTTAGATTTGACAGGCAGCAACAAGCTGTCATTCTGTCAGTTTTGCTCTGACCTTGTATTTTTCTGTGCCCAAACCTCTATGTAAGGTTCCTTTTCCAGGATCTGGGCATGTTAGCCCTAGCCCTTACACAAGTAATGTTTGTGACACTGGGACAGTGAGTTACAACTTGTAAACTCACAGCTATGAAAATTCACTTCCAAGTTGTGAATTGGTCACTGCTGCTCATATTTCCTCTCGTTGTCCACCCATCCTCTCATTTTTACACAGGAGAAAGTCAGGTGCCAAGGGGTTATATCACCTGCTCAGGGTTATTTAGCTAACAGGTGTCACAATCAAGACTCCAGTCCAGATCTGATGAACTGTAAATCCATGTTCTTTCATCATCTCCCCAATTCACGTAAACACTAATGATGTTTTCCTACCAAAAAGCTGTGTTTTGTAATAAACTACAGGAATAAGAATCACAATCCTCAAAGACAAGTAAACATAAAATAGAAGTTAATAAATGCAATAATATTGTGGAATAAACACAGATAAAGTTAGGATCCCAACTAAGGGTTTAATTCTCAATTTTTCTGCTGACACTGAAGTGCTATATTAGAAATATTTAGAAAGCTTTTGTTCCACATTTGAAAAGAAATATGTGCATTCATGAAGAGAGTTAATTTCTGCCATTATACAATTCCTATTTTCACTCATATGATTTTTGTCTCATATGATTAAGTATATTTTTAAATTTTAAAGTCACATGCGTATTATTGCCATTAGACATTTTCATATATGTCCATATATCACCTGTCTCAATTTTACCAGATAGTATTATATCCTTAATTTTTCTCTGATGTTTTTCTTGTCCACAAGACAAAAAAAGACCCCAAATAATTATCAGTATAATAAAACTTCTACACACTCAGGTGTAACTAATTTGCTCCTTAATTAAAGCATTTCCCTGAGTGTTTGGTGGATTGGAGTCCCACCTGAAAAGAAATAGAGAGAGAGTGCTTTCTATGTTAAAGAATTAGATTCAGGACAATGCCTTTTACTGGGTCAAACTTTTTAAAAATTGTGTCAAAGGAAACAGAACTTTTTGTCTTTTAAAAATGAAATTACATTTCTCATTTCACTGATTTTAAATACATAGTTCTACTATAACTGTCCAATTATGTGTTGTAAATAAAACTAAAACTACAGGTAAAAAGGAAGATCGGGAAAAATTACTAAATTAAAAATATGTTTTAAGCCAAATTTACCCCCAAATGCTCTCTTTTTAGTAGATCGTTTAACATCTTTATCAAAACATATTTAATCACACAAGTGCAGAACTTTAAATTTCTTGTAATAAGTAAGAATAGTCAAAATTCTCACTTTCATTTTTAAGCTTACTGTAACACTGTTAACCCTTCTCATTCATATTATCCAATCACTCTCAATTGTTTAGAAATATTATTAGAGAAACTTCTCCAGAACAACCAGTTCTCTAAGAAGCTGAAATGCTGCATTACTTTTACTTAAGTCACAATGCACTCCACAGGAATGTCTGTATTCTGTGCCTTTGTCATACAACCTAGGCCACCAAAGTTCTAAATTTTGAGATTGCTTTGAATATCCCCTGGTATTATACCACAAATCAGCAAAGATCCATTCCAAGCAGGCTTTCTGCTTTTCTCCCCCTTTCTCTCTTCCTTTTTTTTTTAAGGGGGGAAAACTGTTTTATATCGACAACCATCTGTGAGCCTGTCTTTCAGGCCATCAAACTCTCCCATCCATTACGGAGCCTTCCTCACCTCCGCTGCATGACAGCACAATAAAGATGACATACTAATTCAATGACTTGTAATTTCAGCTAAACAAAGACAAGTGCTGCAGCTTCTTCTTTTGTGTTAACAGTGCCATATCGGTGAAGCCAGCTATGCAAACATAGCACTGGGAGGGTTTTATGACAGCAGTTGAATGGGGAGACTAGCTTGGTGTTGCTTTTTATGGTTTTTGGCTCCATAATTTTTGGCTCTGTGCTGCTGGCCATGGCTATTGTGTCTGGATTCTGTGTCAGCAGCAGCTAATTGTTCCAATAATGTTTATCATAGGGATCCACCAGGGAGCTGTATATGTGGAGATAAGCTACAGGGCAATGATACACACTATCTTACTGATCTCTATACACAGTGCTTTTGCCTCATGCCAAAAAGCTTTTTAGGTTCCCAGTCTTAAAAAAAAAAAAAATAACAGCTTAATCATCATGCCAACAATAGTGTCTAAGGGGATGTAATCAGGTTCCTCTGATAATCTTAGCAACACATGAAAGTCATGCGCAAAAGCAGTAATTGAAGCAGTTGGTTCATTCTACCACCTGCTGTTGAAGTCACAGGTTAATCTAAATGAGGTCCCCTTTCGATGAAGCAGTATGCAAGGCACTTTTTATATCATAAATGTGCATTACAGAAGCTTTACAAAATAATAAAGTAACAGTTCATTAAATGAACTGTATGAAGTATCTGAGGCTTGTCCAGCTTCTCCTGCTGCTGGTGGATGGCATATCCAAGTGTAAATTCTGTCCACATGTCTATACCCCAATGCACACTTCAGTTTGCATATGGTTGCAGACAATGGGAGTTCCTGAGACAGATGCCCAAATGTAACTAAACGTCAGGCAATCACGGGAATCAGCTGCAGGAAAGTGAAACATTTTTCTTTGTCTGCTTTTGATGCTATTTCCCCAAGATTACTAAATAGAATGTTGACAATGTAAAAATAGCCTTAGACTCAACAATTAAGCAGCTCACCGTACTCTACATTAGCCCACGTATAAAGGATACATTTTTCTAATTAAACTTTTAACACCTGATTTTCATTTAAAATTGTCCTTAAATGTTTTCCGTAAGATCTTCATCTGACAAAGAATTATAAAATTATGTAGTATGCTGTTCTTCTAACAGGCAATCTCTCTAACAAAAATGATTTTAAAATTGTACAGCTTGTCAAAATAAGACTCTAATATAAATTTTAAAATATAGAAGAAATGACAGCTTCAGATTAAAACTTGTGCCTGATTTTAAGTGATTTTATTGAATAAGAATAAGTAACATTTATTGAACGTGTACTTAGCATCAGAAGCTAAACTAGGTAACATTATTGTATTTAAGTTTCACAGTGATCCTCAGAAATTGGTATTATATCTGGAAAACTCAAGAAAACCAAATTCCAGGTTCATAATAATCTAGGTTTCTGAGTTAATAAGTGGCAATGCTAATACAGAAAATTAAGTCAGCCTGAAACCAAAGCTTACACATTTTCCACCAAATAAACTGAATATAGTTCATGTAGTTTAAATGAAGGTAAAGAAAAGTGTTTAAGTTGAGAAAGAAGCTCCAGTTTTGAATTCGCTATCTACAGTAGGGTTGTAAAAGAAAATAAATTTAGGATTTTTTAAAAAATAAATCCTATTTATCATGATTGACTTATTACTGAATTTAGTGGCATGAGTGTGGGAGGGTAGTAGAAAGAATAGACACTGTTATAGAACCAGGAGCAATTTTTGACAAAATAAAGGATAGAATTATATTAATTTAACCTAATTCAGCAGCACAATGTTATAATAAGCAGTTAACAGAGTGATTATAACTTTGATGGTGCCTAATCAATGTTTGCCAAAATTTTAATAAATGAATGGATACCAAATAATAAATGCAACTACAGAAGCTACTGTATTGAGACATGCTTACTACATGCCAGATACCATCTTATCAGCTCACAAATGTTTTGTCCTTCATCTTCACAACAATCTACTAAACTTGGAATTATTATACCTATTTTGCAAGTGAGGAAACTGAGTCTCAGAAACATTAGATCTCTTGCTCATGATTACATTAGCCAGGAAGTGGGAGAGTCAGGATTTGAGTCCAAAATAATCTGACTCCTCAAAGCTCTAGCAAGGCTGCTTCTACATTTAAAATAATCAATTCATGTACTCTATCACATCAATAGGCTAAAGAAGAAAAAAAACCACATGATCACATCAAAATATAAAATAAGGCCATTTGACACAATACAACACCCATGTATGATGAAACTTCTCATAAAGTTTCACTGGGAATAAAGGGAAATTTTCTCAAGTGGATTTAAAGAAAAACATAAAATAATACATCTAATGCTCTGCATAATGGTGAGAAAGCTTTACTTCAAGATCAAGAACAAGGCAAAGATGCCTCCTCGCCCCCCTTCTTTTCAACATCATACTACAGCCCTAACTATTGCAATCACAAGGAAATGATATAAAACACATACAGATTGAGAAGGAAAAAAATAAACCTGTTTTTGTTCACAGATGACATAATTGACTAGGTAGAAAATTAAAAAAAAATTCTACTGGAACTAATAAGCATTATAGCAAGATTGCCAGACATCAGTTTAATATACAAGAGCCGGTTGCTTTCCTAAATTCCATCGATGGATAAGTGGAATTTCATATGAAGAACACATTACTATTTACATTAGCATCACCCAAAAATGAAATACCTAGGTGTAAGTAAAATAAAATACATAGAGCAGTGAACTCCAAAATAGTCCCACATAAATATAGTCAACTGATCTTTGGCAAAAGGATAAACACAGTACAATGGATCAAAGATAAATGGTGCTGGAACAAATAAATGGTGTTGGAAAAAATGGACACCTATATTAAAAAAAAATCTTGACAAAGACTTTACACCCTTTACAAAAACAAACTCAAAATATATCATGATACTAAATGTAAAGTGCAAAACTATTAAATTCCTTGAACATAACATACAAAAATTAGGTCAACTTGGTTGGGTATGGAGATGATGTCTGGATACAACTTAAGGCATGATCCACAGAAGAAATGCTTGATATAACTGAACTTACTTAAAATTTAAGATTTTAAACCGGGCTTGGTGGCTCAGCCTGTAATCCTGCGCCTTTGGGAGGCTGAAGTGAGTGGATTGTCTGAGCCCACGAGTTCGAGACCCACCTGGACAGGCGAGACCTCATCTCTACAATAAATCAAAAAATTAGCCAGGCGTGGTAGCGCAGGCCTGTAGTTCCGGCTACTTGGAAGGCTGAGGCGGAAGGATCGCCGGAGTCCAGCAGGTCGAGGCTGTGGTGGCCGGAGCGGCCACTGCACTCCAGTCTGGGCGACAGAGTGAGACTCCAACTCAAAAAAAAAACAAAAAAAATTTTTTGGCTCTCCAAAGGACATTATCAAAGTTGTGATAAGACAAGACACAAACAAGAAGAAAATACTGGCAAGAGGCACATATGAGAAAGGTTTATTATCAAAAGTATACAAGGAATCCTTGAAACTCTATGGTAAGAAAATAAACAACTTGATTTTAAAAACATGACAGTGGACTGAATAGACATTGCTCCAAACAAGATATGCAGTGGCAAGTCATCACAGGAAAAAGTGCTCCATATCATATGTCATTAGAGGATTGCAAATTAAAACAACAATGAGATACCACTGAACACCTATTGGAATGGCCCACATTCAAAATAGTGAAAACAGCAAATGCTGGCAAGGTTGTGGAGCAATAGGAACTCTCATACATTGCTGATGGGTATGCAAAATAATACAATGAAAATATGTGGCAGTTTCTTACAAAACTAAATATTCTCTTACTATGTGATTCAGCAATCATACTTTTAGTATTTACCTAAATGAACTGATATACACACAAATACCTTCACACAGGTGTTTATTTACAATTGGCAAACCTTGGAAGTAACCAAGATGTCCTCCAGTATGTGAATGGATAAACAAACTGTAGTCATCCAGACAAGGGAATATTATTCAGCACTAAAAAGAGAAGAGCTATCAAGCCGTGAAAAGACACGAAGAAAATTTAAATGCTTCTTATGAAGTAAAAGAAGTCAATTTGAAGAGGCTACATACTTTATAATCCCAGCCATATGCCATTTAGAACAGGCCAAACTATTGAGACAGTAAAAAGATTAGTAGTGGCAAGGGATCAGGAGGGAGAGGCAGATGTTTTTTGTTTGTTTGTTTGTTTGTTTTTTGAGTCAGAGTCTCACTGTGGTGTCCAGGCTGGAGTGCAGTGACACGACCACAGCTCACTGCACCCTTGACCTCCTGGGCTCAGGTGATCCTACCGCATCGGTCTCCCAGGTAGCTGCAACTAGTAGGCTAGGGACACCATGCACTCTTAAGAAATAGATGAATAGGCAGAGCACAGAGAATTTTTATGGCAACAAAACTATCCTACATATGAAAACTCATAAGATGAACAACAGGAATAGTGAACCCTGATGTAAATTATGGACTTTGGGCAATAATGATGTGTCATTATAGGATCACCAGTGGTAACAATGTACCACTCTGGTACAGGATGTGGTACGCGAGTATAAACAGGGAGTATATGGAAACTTTGACCTTTCCCTCAATTTTAAACTTAAAATTGTAAACTTAAAGCTGCTCTAAAAAATGTTTATTAACTATTTAAAAAATAACAGTCAAGGAATTCTGAAAATATTAATAGAACAAGACTATCTCTCATTTAGCTATCAAGCAGTCTAGGTAAAATGTAAATCTAACTGTATCATACCCCTGCTCAAACCCCTCAAAGACACCTCACTGCTGACCAGAACAAGTATTGTACACGGACCCTTGGTAGGACCTGAGAAGATTTTAAGCGAAACATGAACAAATATTTTCTAAAGTTGTAACTGTAATGCAATTATTATAATGTGTATTAGAAAAATAAAACTAACATAACAAAAAAGTATAAGTTAATAATCATTTGCCGAGTCTGATAATTGGGCTTTTTATCTTTATGCAACGGTATTTTGCACATTTCTGAATAGCCTTTTAACAGCTCAATTTTCCCATAAAACATTATTTTTCTTCTATTAATACCTGTTATCAAATTAAAGTCATTTTCTGCTATTGGAGAGAATTTTAACCACTTGAACATTATGGCAGCTAACATTTTTAAATGATCTGGGTTATAGACTAAGTTCCAAACAACAACATAAAATATTTTATAGTACTCAAAATATTTGCAATGATTTAAAATAATCATAAAACAAGCATAGTAGCAAGCAAAATATATTAAATACCAGAAAATAGAACTTTCTTATACCTGGTAAAATCAAATAATATTTGACTTTTCACCAGTCTTTAACAACTCTGTGCTTAAAGAAATTATATCTAATGTAATTATTATACTTCTTTTAATCTTTTATAGTCTTATTATAGCTTAAATTTATTGGCTTTTTTAATTGGTTTAACTGTAATACTAGACATTGCTACACAGTTGTAGCTTGACTTTCCCTTGCATGGAAAGATGACATATACTAAATGAAAGGTTGAAAATTTCTGATCCTTGCAAAAAAAAAACAAAAAAAACAACAAAAAAAACCATCTGAGTGCTGGGAAAGATCAGGAAATGAGAGGAATATTTCTCTGCTTTCCTTGCATGATAATATTGTTAAGTAAGAGGAAGCTTCACCTCTTCAGAAATACAAAATCGTTGCCTACCAAGCCTAGCAAAGTACTGACTGGTCCTGGACATCAAGTTGGTTATGGAATAGTTTTCACTTAATAAGCCGTGCTTATATTTTACTTTTTCTTCCCCTTGTATCTTGGAGCCTTTGTCCCTATCCTTTCATGTATGCACTAGATTGAGCCAGCAGAAACAACACTAGTGTCCTCTTTTTATCCTCGGCACAGCCATATAACTATATTCACTGCTACACAAGCAATAATTTAATTAAAATACACAAAAACAAAACTTATTTCCATCTTAAATATTACAAGTCAATTTAAAATCTCTGTCAATTTTATACATGCCTTGTTTCTCTTATTAAGAGGCAACAATGGTAGGATTGTTTTATATATACTCTTATAGTGTTATTTATTATGCATATTTATATTACCTTTGCAGCAAATAAACCTTTTGAGAGAAATCACAATTGTGATCTAGAATAGTACACTGGTGTTTTAACATTATGGGAATAAAATCTACGCTGGATATAATAGCCTTTGGTTTTCCATTACATTAAATAGATGTCGCTCACCTCTTTTCTTTGTCTCAGCTTCAAAATCATTTTAAGACTGTCTACATTCTCATAATTCTCCAATTGTGCCTCTCTTTTCTCAAGGGAAGCATCACAGAACAATATTTTTTAGATGATACCTTTAAACTTTAGTCCCAGATCTTCATCATTCCCTTTCTTTATTCTCTTGGCTATGACTTTGCCGTCCCTCCCACTAAAGGTGAAATATACTTTCCCACACCTTGACTTTGGACTTAGCCATGGGACTTGGGCTAGCCAAGGAAATGTAGCAGAAGTTAGAATTTGCCAATTGTGATCCTAGGCTGAAGGAGTTATTGTGTGTTTCTGGTTGTCTGCCACCACCATGAATGCTGTTTCTCATGGGTAGCTACTGACTCTAGCCTGGACCCCAGAATGAATACAGTTGGATCCAGAATGGGTCTAACCCGCATCAAAGAACCAAGTCCAGCCAGATCTAGAGCATAAAGCAGAGTCACCCCACTATACCCAAGCCTAGATCATCCAACCTCAGTCACCCTAAAGATGTGTAAGTCACTGAATTTCAAGATAGCATATTATGTTGCAGTATTATGGTGGACATAATTCCTGATAAATGCACTAAGCAACCCTGCAATAAAATTACTAGTGTCCATCTAGTAAGAATTGTAGAGCTAGAGAAGGAATTGGAGAAGTAAGCACAGTTGTTAGAATACAGCATTTCCACATCTGATAAAGTTGCCGGTTCCATAAATGTTGATGTGCAAGCAGTGACAGCAGGTAAATTTTCATGCAATGATCTCTTGGTATGGTTCAGTATTGCTAGCTTGGCAGCATTCACGCCTGGTATATTGGCCTTCCCAGTAATTCTGTAAACCAACTGACCATCTGAAATAGTTTTCCATTAATTAACTAGAGCAGATTATGTCTCCTGCAACTAAACCTCTAATAGAGACAATAACTAAGCCATATCTACTTGTACCAAAATTTTGATTTGGGGATTTTTGTCCTTTTATCTGTATAACTTATATTATTTTGAGGTAGTGAAATATTATTCAGATAATGAGGATTCAAGGCACATGTCTATTTTTGATTAATTATACCATCAAGTGATCATATAATCTCCCCAATTTCCATTCTCTTCTTTAGTAAAATATGGAAAATAATTAACACCTGCTTCTAAAAAGCATTAAAAGTCACTTTAAGTATTTTAAGCAAGATCAGGATTTAATATATATATACACACACATATATATAGACATATATATTAAAGTGTGTGTATTTGTTTATCATCACTGTCAGCTCTAATGCACTTAAAAATATGAACCATGGGCTTATTTCTATTTCAAACCTGTTTCCAATTAAAAGCACTTTCCCTCACAGTTTATGAAGATACTACGTGGTCTATTTTACTTTCTGATTTTATGCCCATGGAAAAGATATTATTACTAAAAATGATATGAAACATAACTTATTTAGCAGGAGATAGTTAATTGTCCATAATATTTATCTTTTCCTCAGTTTACTATTGAAGGCATTCAAAAGTGACTGGACTTTTTTAATGTGTGGGTTTAATCACATTTATTAAATAATCCATAAATGCTCACTTACCAAGAGAAAAAAATGGAAAGAGATACATGCTTAATTTAGAAGAAATGAAAATAAAATGTCATGGATAACCAAGCACTGTGTGATTTTAAGTTATGAAAAGTAAAACCATAGAGATAATTTTTGGACTTTGATTTCATTACTAATATTCACTTTTCTCTAATAATAAATGTCTGCAAATGGCAGAAATTAATGATTAAACAAAATGTGAAATTTCATGAATACACATAGGAAAACAGTTTCAAAGATTTTAAAACATAAACTGCTCATATACAATAAAAAGAATACCACTTTTAGTCTTGTATCTCATTTATATAAATTTCTAGAGGAAGGGAAGCATACAAATGGCACTAATTTTCAGCTTTGTTACACTGGAATCCTTTTAAAAAGTTGTATAGGAAAGTAGCAACTAAAAACAAAAATATACTGCTTTCTTACCAGGAGAAGAGTTTTCAAGTATGGAAGTGATGTCATCCTCCTGGTAGTTGTTATCCCAGTATGAAGTACCTACTGATTACTTCTTCAGCCAAAATCTAGTGAGGCTTATTACACTCCCAGCACATAAATGCCAGAACATAAGTGGAGTTAAGTAGATGAGGTTCAAGTTCTGAGGTAGCTTACATTCCAGTAAGGAGAGTCAGAGAAGAAGCAAGTAAACAGGCAGATAATATAAGTTCAGATGATGAACAATGTTTTAAAACTCAGCAATCCCCATTCTGAGAATATACCCAGAGAAACTCAAATCACTTGATGAAAAAGATACCTGCACATGCATGTGTATTGCAGCATTATTCACAATAGCAAAAATATGGAACCAACCATGCTGTCTATCAAAAGTGGACTAGATTTTTTAAAAAGTGGTACATATACACAATGGAATATTACTCAGCCATAAAGAAGGACAAAATTATGAACTTCATGGCAACTTGGATGGATTGAGAGTCTGTAATGCTCAGTAATCTATCACAGAAACAAAAAACTGAGTATCATGTGTTCTCACTCATAAGTGAAACCCTGAACAATTATTATAATACTATAAGAAAGGGATTGGCAGTAGTGGAAAACTGCCAGGGGAGGTGGGGCACATTTTATCAATAAGGGTTACTAAATCTCAAACCAGGTGAAGTGGGAACCAAAGTGAGGCCCAAATTTACCTGTGCGAGTGGCCATTTTTATACCTAAACATGAATTGTAACCCACATCTTTAAAATAAAATTTTTTTAATGTTTTGAAAAAAATTAAATCAGTCATTACACAAAGAATAAATGGGTAATAGTAGAATAGTCAGGGAAAGTCTCTTTGGACAGGGTGATAGTTGAGATAAGACAACTGCAGCAGATATGTTGTACATTCCACTGACTTCTACTGTAGAAGGAAAACTCAAGAACCAATTAAAACCAATTTCACTATAAAAAATGTATCCAGAATTTGGACAGAGGCATGAATAGTCCAAAAATAGATAAGAACATTTAAAAACTAGGTATGAATGTCTAAAATTCTGATATGAACAAATATGCTTGGGTTCAGAAGTCTGCTAGACTTTAAATTTCTCTTTGTTGATATCACAGAGCGGCCATGGGCAAGTCATTTCATTTTTCTTACAGGATCTACTTCCTAGATTTGAATTCCATGAGACAGTCTTAGCCTTCTAACACAATAAAAACCACTGTATTTTAAAAAGTAACATAGGAGTTTGCACATTCATGCACTACTGAAAAGAATAAGAGAAAATCTATATTGCTAATTAAGTTTTCAATAAAAATCTAATAGTGAACAGAATTTAGACTTCATGGAAGATTTTAGAATTTTTAGATGTTAGAATTTGTATTATTTGGAAGTTAATAGGAAGCTCAAATCAGTAGAGGCAACTAGACTCTTCTTACAGACTTCACTCTGTTGTAGCTTTTACTCATAAGATCATACTCATAGGTCTAGTAGATCTTATTCTACTAGATTAGCCATTAAGAGCACAGCAAATTCTCACCAATGCAGGTATCTCAGACAATTTCACCCCTCTATTGATAACAGCTTTGTACTTTAGTTTTAACTAAAATATAACTTTTATTATTTGAAAGATTTGACCTCAAAGCATCTTTCCCGTCAGACTAAATGTGTTTGGATTAAGAAAAAGCAGTTAGGCTTGCTTTTGCAATAGCAAGTAAAACGATAAATTCTAGCTACTTTATATTCTGCCTCATGTATCTTTAACATAGCCTATAGCTAAGCTTCAGTTGTGAGATCACTGTGGCTAATGAAAATATATGACTTGGAAAAAGTTTCAGAAACCACATTCGGGGCGGGGGGGGAATAAAGAAACCACATTCATCTGTGATTCTGGGATATAGGGGAAAAACATAGTTTTTTACTTTAAAAATTAAGGGTCTGATTTGCAAGTTACTTAGGAAAAATAAAGGTGCTATTTTTAAAGTTCTCTTAAAATTTCTAATACTACCTGTAATGGGAATACTTTCAAAATATCCTTGTCAATATCTTCCCAAGTTACTATAGTCATATCTTTTCACTAGACAGAAATGAAAGTTTACAAAATACCAAATCAACAATAAGGAATTATTTCAACTTTACTACATAATTACTGAGTAGCAATTGTGAGAAAGAGCTCCAGGTAGATAGTAAGTACTACTTAAGGAGTTGACAATCTAGGTAAGAAAGCTGAAAAGTGATGCAGAAATCACAAGCCCGTTAGTGATCGCAGATCATCGGTTAGGAAAGCCATGCCCTGCTCATTCCTTTACCTGTTTCGTGTTCTCTGATGGAGGTGTGGCAAGGAAATCACCTGAGACCCAGGTCCTTAAACTTTGAAATACCTCAGAATCTTTAGGATGACTCTAGTCAATAGCTTAGAAACAAGCTAGAAATCTGGGTCTTTGGACTACCATACCTTTCTGAAAGATTTATCAAGTTTCCTACCTTCTCTTAGTTTTTTGAGGCTTCCAACAAGTGAGTCTTTAAAATAGTGCATTCTTTATTGCTTAAAACTAGTGGAGTGGCTGCAGGGTTACTATACAGAGTCTAGGTATACACACACACACACACACACACACACACACACACACACACACACACACTAAGCCTGGCTTTCCCCACAAGCTCATGACAGTTAACTGCAGAGGCCACAGCAAACACGTTCAGCTCAAGTTCCTGTTCAACATTGTCACTACTTTTATTTCAACACTGTCCCTCCTTAGTAGGTAACTACTAGGTGGCTAATGCCATGACAGCAGCTAAAAAGGAAAAAATAAGAAGTAATTTCTTACTGATACTTTTAAGATACATTAAATCAATTTTATTGAAGTATAATTTACCCAAAAATGCACCTATTTTAAGAGTGTGAGTTGATGAGTTTTGATAAATGTATATACCTGTCAACCATCATCACATCTGGGTATAGAATATTTTCATATTTAACCAATTATTTTACACATTTTCTTAAAATAAATCACTAGAAGTTCTGGTGTAGTGTGAGAGGTACATTGTTATACGTTTTTAAAGCTTTCAATATGTGTTGCTAACCTACCTCCCGGAAAGTTATCACGATCAACCCAGCTCTCAGTTGTATAAGAAAGCTAAATTTAGAGAAGAAGTTATTGCCTTATTGGTATTTTTCTTGTCCTGAAATTGTCAATAAAATCTGAATTTAGATGAACACGAGGAAGAACTCTTAAAATTATTCTTTACTTTGATAAATAGTATCTGTGAATCATTATAAAAGTGGAACCCATAGGAGCAAATTGAAAGCATGTTAGAAATAGAAACTGTCAACATATTTTGAAGCAAATGCTAATTTAACACAAAAGTTGTAAATTATTTTTTCAAAAATATAAAAACTGTCATTAAGATAGCATTTATGTATCAGAATCTTTCAGTTACAGCAGTGCTATCCAAAAGGTGTTCCATGAATCAGAAATATCAGCATCATCAGGAATTTGTTAAAAGTGAAAATTTTTGGACCAACTCCAGTCCTCTTCAATCAGAAACACTGGGCTTTGGGTCTTTCAACCTTGTTGGACTTAGAGTCTATAATATTGAGTGATCTATCAAAGAAACAAAGAACTGAGTATCACATGTTCTCACTCATAAGCAGACCTTGAACAATAGTACTTATCATAGTACTATATGGAAAGGATTGGCAATAGTGGGAATCCACAGAGGAATGGGGAGACATACCTCATCAACAAGGGTACTTGCATAAGGAACATTTGTATACCTAACACTGAACTGTACCCCACATCTTTAAAATAAAAAAAATTTTTTTTAAACCTTCTAGTTGATTCTGATGCATGCTCAAGTTTGAAAAGGACAGTCTTAGGTGTTATATACAGACAAAAAAATTAAAACACTCAGGAGCAAATACACAATCACCAAATATTTTTCAGCCTTTCCTTTAAGCCCTTAGATATAGATTTTCAAAAATCTGTCTATACGATTTAAAGCATTTCTTGTTATTCTTCCTAGATTTAAAAATTGCTATGTGTAAAATTTTAAATTAGGGGCTATGGTACACATAAGGAAGCAGTGAATTATGGTCCTTGATGTCAAAGGACAAAGAAAATATACTTTGGTTGAGTAGGCAAAATATAATTAGACACAAAGACTTACTTGGTAAATGTATATTGAGTGACATATAATTGGCATCTATATAAGTACCAGAGGACACGGAGATAATTCAGGGTTTTGGTGGACAGGTAGGGCATTTTTGAGAAGAAGCAATATGAGGTGTGCATCAAAAGTTGTATAGGTTTTGCATAGCAGAAGATAAGGGAAATCATTTCTAGTAGGGAGACAGCCAAACTGAATAAACTGTGAGTATACAGCTATTTGGCTGTGTTGGAAACTGCAAGTAGGTGTATACATCAGATGAACTGTAAAGGGAGGTGAAGTCAGAAGACTATTGGAAAATCACATGGGCAAAAGATATGAATAGACACTTCTCAAAAAAAGACATACAAGAAGCCAACAGACACATGAAAATATTCTCAGCCTCACTAGTCATTAAAGAAATGCAAGTTAAAACCATACTGGGATACCACCTAACTCCAGTCAGGTTGGCCATCATCAATAACTCAAAAAACAACAGATGCTAGAGAGGATGCAGGGAAAAGGGAACACTTCTACACAGTCGGTGGGAGTATAACCTAGTACAACCTCTGTGGAAAACAGTTTGGTGATTCTGAAAAGATCTAAAAATCGACCTTCCATACGACCCCACAAACCCCTCACTGGATATATACCTGGAGGAACTCAAATCACTCTATGAAAAAGATACCTGCATGAGCATATTTATTGCAGCATTATTCACAATAGTAAAAACATGGAACCAACCATGCAGCCCATCAAAAAAGGACTGGATTTTTAAAAATTTGGTACATATACACGATGGAATATTATGCAGTCATAAAGAAGGACAAAATTATGAACTTCACAGCAACTTGGATGGACTTAGAGTCTAAAACACTGAGTGATCTTTCACAGAAACAAAGAACTGAGTATCACATGTTCTCACTCATAAGCAGACTTTGAACAATTATCATATTACTATAAGAAAGGGATTGGCAGTAGTGAGAAACTGCCAGGGGAGGGGGCAGCGGGATTGGCAGTAGTGGGAAACTGCCAGGAGAGGGGAGGGGCACACCTTGTCAACAAGAGTACCTGCATAATGAACATTTGTATACCTAGTCCTGAATTGTACCCCACATCTTCAAAATTAAAATTTAAAAAAGAAAAAGAAAAGAAAAAAATTTTCCTTGTTATCTGTGAGCTCCTCAGTTCTTAAAATTGGTTCTGAGGTCAGTGGAAAATGTGAATTCTCTTGTAGAAGGTTTTGGCTGTGTAAATCAGATAACCAGATCTATGTTAAAATAAAAGCAAGTCACTTTAGCAATATGTGTCAGGTATTATGGTATAACTGACTGGTGAAAGGTATACTGTTATAATGTTCTTGACACTCTTTGAAATTTATCAGTTCTCAAAACAATAAAACTTGTAAAATTGCATTTATGAAAGCTATGTTATGACCATATTCTCTTGTACAATAAAATCTAAGTATTTAATGGTAAGCTGGTTTAATAACATTTAAAAACCTCTTAGCCAGGCTCGGTGGCTCAGCCTGTAATCCCGCGCCTTTGGGAGGCTGAGGTGAGTGGATTGCCTGAGCCCGCGGGTTCGAGACCCGCCTGGGCAGCGAGACTTCATCTCTACAATAAATCAAAAAATCAGCTGGGCGTGGTAGCGCATGCCTGTAATTCCAGCTACTCGGAAGGCTGAGACGGAAGGATCGCTGGAACCCAGCAGGTCGAGGCTGCGGTGGCCGGGAGCAGCCACTGCACTCCAGTCTGGGTGACAGAGTGAGACTCCAACTCAAAAAAAAAAAAAAACCTCTTGACGGTGTTTATGGGACACTAGGCTAGACACATGAAAAAAATGAGATTCAATAACCTACACAAACCAAATGTAGTATTTTTGTCTCATATAATACTAAGGATTCCGTTTTTGTTTTTGTTTTGCTAAGTGAAATTGTAATGAAATTAGAAATATATGCAGGAAAGTCAAGAAGAGTCTAATAAAATACCTAAGAAGTTTATACATAGAAATCTGATAAAGATTTTTAACACCAAGTGAAATCAATCTCACTGGTCTGATTGATAGCTGTAAGTTCACAATGGTTTGAAAAAAATAGCTTGATAGTGGAGAAAGTGCTGCACTCCGTGTTTTTTGTTTGTTTTTAGCAAACTCTTCACTTACCATGGTTATGATATCTGCATGTAAGGACAATACAGAAGTAGATATAACTTAAAATCGAGCTTTTCACTTTCAAGTATACTAAGTTTATTAAATTGGTATACAAAATTTATGATAAAGTATAGACAGAGCCAGAATTTGTAAGCATTTATATTGCCTCCCACACTCTGTAATGATTGTTTTGGTGCTGATGGTGCAATTTAATATTTAGATAGTTCATGTAAACTAAGGGGCTTAAAAACATCTATGTGATTTTAATCTATAATAGTCATTTCTAGAAAAAAGATTGGAAACATCACAATGACTATCTTGTGAATTGGAGATTAAATAAAACAAAGCATGTGGCTTTGTCTATGCATCATACAGGTTTGACCACAAAGCAGTCAATTGAGTGCTTGACATTCTTGGCTGATGCTTTATTGAAATTGGTCATTGTGAAAACACAATTTTGCCTTTAGATGATCATTTGTGGGTCTCCCCCAATCAAAACCACTTTGCTTTTAATAGAGCTTTGAATTAGTAGAGTTTCTAAAGGTTTCTTTGAAAACCTCCCTATTACTTATCTCTATAAATAATAACAGTATTTATAACAGCTCACTCTGAGCTATTACCTCATTTTCCTGTCTAATAATGTGACATCTGACATATTTATGTGAAAAGAAAAATGACCAAGAATTAATCTGTTGTAAACCACCAGCACTTGAACAACTTTGCAAATATATGGCATTATGTAACAATTTCCTAATACCTTCTCTCCATGTAGTACCTATTTTGAGCACAGAGTAAGCAAAACTTAGCTCTAAAATATTCCTCAGATATCTTTATTATAACTTCCACTAAAAGCAATTTCTATTCCACTATGTTATCTCCGGGTTATACATTAAAATCTCAGAAAAGTAGAAAATAGTAGCTAAGATTACAGATTTTACACATGAAACTTTAAAAATGAGAACTAAGTTACCATATACAAAGACAGAGTATCAACAAGATTTATAACTATAATGTGCCACAATGTAATAACACTTCTTGATCTCTATAAGTCAAACACAAATAAACACATAATATGGAGGACCAAAATACGAAAAACTTCACAAATAAGTCTTTCTACAGATAAGTGTTTCTCTATTATGTGACTATGCAGATTTAAGTTTGACTGTATTAATATAAAACTAAAATAAATTTCAAAGTTAAATTCCTTTTTAATCATGTCTATTAGTATAAGAGGTTATATTTAAATAGCAGTTCTATTTGTGTCTAATAATTGTGTATATTTTTAACCTCATACGTATAATTGCAATGATGACTGTGCAAGTGGTATTAAAACTTACATTAGTAACTGACATATGATTTCTCCTATAACCCTAATAAATCTTCATCCTATGTGATCCAGTCAATTTATGCAGTCATATTCACAAAACCACAGTCAAACCAACAAATAGAAATTGGAAAGGAAGATCAAACTTTAACGATCTCTTCCAAGCAACGTTAAAAGGGATCAGATTCACAATTTACATCTAGCAATAGATCTAAAACAAACCAACACACCCAAAAGCTTATTCTCTCACCCTCTGCAAGCACTTTGGAGGATGTCTCTCCAGCCCTATCCTGTTCTGCATTCTCTACTATCCCTCAAGGGGATATCCCTCCACTATCATAGACTGAGTTAGCCTCTCCCTCTAATCCCCTAACCTTTTTCTCAGAGCGCTACTAATCTGACTCTATTTTTCTAATTTTGTATCATGCAAAATCTGGGAACTGGGCTAGCAAAAACTCTCCTTCAAGGGGTAGATAAAGGTAAGATGGATTAGAGAAAGTGCAGAAGTTCTTATTTTCCTCATCTTCCTTTGCTCTTCTCACCCACTCGCTTCCCTCCCCAGTCTGTGGCGTGTAGCAGCAATTCAAAGGACACATGTTAAGGGTGACGTGGTGCACACAGAAAATACAACACAATTTCACTCTTGATTTTTACCTGTCACAGCTATATTTTTTGCTAATTTAGCTAATCAGCCACATCATTATTTAAAAGCATATAATAAATAAATGTGCTCACTAAAATCGTGAACTCATAAACTCTCTTAATCTACATTTTCTTTCTCCAATTTTGCCTTTCAAATAAGAATATTGAGTTTCTATAGTCTTAATTTATATTAAAATCTATACTCCAGTTATATAAATTCATGTAGCAATTATAATTATGTGAATGAAAATAATAAATATGTATAAAGATAAATAAGTGCATGAAGAAAAAATATTGCAGTAGAAACTACTTTAAAATCATATTCTAGGGACTATTTTGAGGAAAAAACAGAGTGGATTAAAATTACAGTTGATAGTGAAAATTGATGGCCCTGAAATAAAGTAGAGAAAATGAATATTTATAAAGTAATTGCAAATAATTAATTTTATTTAAAAGACATCATTAGGAAGTTCTGATAATATTATAATAGTTTCATAAGTACTGTAGGTGAATGGATTATTGCCTTCAAAGTAAACTCACTCCATCACACTTATCTCTGACACAACAAAATATGAAATACTGTGGCTTCTTTTGAAGACCTAACGGCTTCTATGTTTAAGCATTTCCTTCCATATTAAATATTTTGAGCCAGGCTCGGTGGCTCAGCCTGTAATCCCGTGCCTTTGGGAGGATGAGGTGAGTGGATTGCCTTAGCCCACGGGTTCGAGATCTGCCTGGGCAGCGAGACCTCATCTCTACAATAAATCAAAAAATCAGCCGGGTGTGGTAGCGCATGCCTGTAATTCCAGCTACTTGGAAGGATGAGGTGGAAGGATCGCCGGAGCCCAGCAGGTCGAGGCTGTGGTGGCCGGGAGTGGCCACCGCACTCCAGCCTGGGTGACAGAGTGAGACTCCAACTCAAATAAATAAATAAATAAATAAATAAATATTTTGAAGGAAAAATAACTAAACATAATCAGGTTTTTCAAGAGAAGAGCTAACCACTTCACTGGTTTATCTAATTTCTGATCAAATCTATACTAGAGAAAATAAAATGCTGCCTTTTACTGGCTATGCACCACTATTATTTGGAGTAATGTTAATATTTAACTTAAATATTTAAATTCGAGGATATAATTTATTAATGTATGGAATCATGTGTTAAAGAAGATTCAAATAGAATGTGTAAAATGTGGCTCTAATTCACAGCTCATGATGTGTTTGCTACACATACTAGACATTCAATACAATTATCCATCATGTTTTCAAGAAAATGATCATTCTTACTGAATTCTCAATTTTCCAACTGCAGATAATATTTTATTTACTATAAAATTCATTATTCTGATAAACATTTGTGACTTTATATTCTTCTCAACTCCTAATTTTAAAGGACAAAATACATGGGATATGCCTTGCTTAACAATTAATCTTGCTTTATGTAAAATAAGTAAAAGATTCCCTATCTCCCTCAGAGATTTCTACTAACTCCACCTGCATTATAAGGGCAATTCTAACTTCTAGAGCAATGATCATCAACCAGTGGCCCATACCTCTGAGAAGCAAGACATATGAAGAGTATAAGACTGTAAATAAAATAAGGTTAAATACCCTGGTTGAACTATATATTTAATATGCACTCACACAATCATTTAATCATATTATGGTGATTCAAGGGATCAATTATTTGATTAAATGAACTTAGAGTACTACTTGGCATATAGAATACCACCTGGCATATAGTAAACATCCAAAAACATTAGTATTATTTTCATTACTACCTAAAACATTTTACAAATGTTGGAAAGGAAATGCTGAATATCGAACATATGGATAATATCTAAACATATGAAGAAATTTTATGAGAAACTTTCATTTTCAGAGTATAATAGCATTTAATTTTATCTTATCTATTTATGTAACTATATACTCAAGGTAGAAAAAAAGCAAACATGTAGCCTAAGTCACTTTTACAGACCAAGTATTATAGCAAATATATTAATTTCCATTCTGGTCATTTCCTATCTGACACTGATACTCTATCTGACAAAGTTAGTTAAAAACTTGACTGTTTAGTCAAATTTCTAGCTGAGAAATTTAGAAACAACTGAAATATGATGATAACATATTTCTAATACAATTCCCCAAATTATGTGGCCTGGAGCCCCAGTAAGTAACAAACAAAACAGTGCTACACATTTCTAATGGAAGTAAAACTTATTTGAGGTGAGAAGAATGACATTTGAGAAGAACCATATTTGTATCATAAAATCCAATATCACTTTAATTTGTAATTCTTTTTCAGGAAGAGTTTAATACATAATGTAGATGTTTTCTGCTAAGACATGTCCAGACAAAATTGACATAACTTGAAATAATACTTTAATACCTTTTACCTAGACAGAGTAAAATAAAGAATACAAAATAAATCCAATTATATATATTATTATGTAGAGAATGCATGTATAAGAAACCAAGAATATATATGTGTACGTATTCCTTTCTTGATTTTGTTTTTTAAGAAATAGTATCTTTCAGATAATGCTGAAACCTTCAATATTCTTCTCCCTAATTTTATTTCTCTTCTCTCCCCTTTAAAATGAACCACTATTATAAATTTGATTTCTGTTTTAACACTTTTACTCGCTATAGAGTTAAATTATATATAAATTTCTCTATAATTATCACCTAAGATACAAGTTTTGATATACAGATGCTTTATCATTCAGTTTTAAATATTTTCATGCACATTGTTATTTTCTCTCTCTCTCTCTTTTTTCTTTTTGAGTTGGAGTCTCACTCTGTCACCTAGGCTAGAGTGCGGTAGCACTCTCATGGTCACAACAACCTCAACCGTTGGGTTCAGGAGATCCTTCTGCCTCAGCCTTCCAAGTAGCTGGAACTAAAGGCAAGTGCCACCATGCCTGGCTAATTTTTTTTATTTATTGTAGAGATAAGGTCTTACCAAGTTGTCCAGGTTGGTCTTGAACCTGGGTTCAAGCAATCCTCTCACCTTGGCCTTCCAAAGTCCTGGGATTATAGGTGTGGATCACTGCGCCTGGCGTGTTATTTTCTTTTTAACCAATGAGCAATTTTTAAGTATTGGAGAAGTTTTTATTTGGTCTTTTATCTGTTTTTATTGATTTATTTTGAAATTATATCTCAGTAGAAAAATTTCATCTATAAGTAATCAAGTACTTGAAATCTATTGAGAATTATATTTAACCTAATAGGTCATTGTACAAATGACATTTTTATGTGGACTTAAAAAGAATGTAAACTCACTATTTGTTGAGTACAGAATAAATTCATCTTGTTAAGTATTTTTGTAAATTATCTTTAGACAATTGGGTCATGCTCCATACTTGGATTCATCTTTGCAAATCTTGGTGCCTCTAGTTAAATTATTTCATTCATACAGATTATTACTACCAAGCATGTCTACATGTCAGCTATTCTGTAAGTATCTTAATGTCCTAGTTCTTCTATTTTTGATATTCCCAAATATCCTACATGAAAGTTTCATCTGAAGCAAATATGACAATACACCATGGCAGAGTTCAGCTAACTATACTGTTAAGTAACCTAACCTAGGCTGACTTCCCTAAGGGAGAGGGCTAGAGTACTGGCTAGACTTTCATATCCTGCTCATGTATGAGTATACTGTGTATAACAAATTTTAGCCTATTCATCTATGTCAGCTGCCACTAATTTTATCAATGGAAACCCATTTCTGACATCCATAATACCAATTAGCAAGCCATCACTTTCAAATATGAAAACTCTTTTCTAACATTCATTATGATAATTATTAAAGCTGGTGGTATCAATGGGAGCCAAAGACAGCTGAAGCACACTTAATAGCCACTTCTGGAATGTGGGTGTTCGATTAAATGCTCTATAACCACCACAGGAAGTGAATTTCTGATAGAACAACTGACAGGAGCCCCTGGGGTATATATCATATTGAACCCACCCATTTATATTGAACTGAATATGTTGTAATTTAACATCTGTGGTAAATCACAAATCTCAAAACATCTTTATAGTTATAATTACCTATATATTTTCTGACTTGGGATCTTATTGATCCATCCTTTTGTTTAAACAGATTTCATTTTTTAGAACAGTTGTAGGTTCACAGCAACATTGAGCAGAAGGTACAGAGATTTCCCATATTTCCTGTTCCACCCTTGCCTGACCTCCCCCACTACCAACACCCCTGTCAGAATGGGATATGTGTTAGTCTTGAACCTACATTGATACATTCTTATCACCCAGAGTTCCTGTCAGGAATGAGAGTTCATTCTTGATATGATGTGACTTACAGCTTTGGAAAAATTGATCTACCCTTTTTTGACAGGATATTCAATCTACTAGCTTGTGGATTTCTCTAATTCTTCTTGTAATTTCACCAGTATTTGTTTTACATATTTCAACATTATTTGATTAGCTATACTATGTAAAGATTCTTATTTTTTTTACATCATCTTGATGGATTGTTACTTTTAGTGATTTGGAATATTTCTTCTTAGTGTAATAATGGGAATTGTTACTTTTAGTGATTTGTAATATTTCGTCTTAGTGTAATAATGGTTTTTCCTTAAAAACGGTATCATCCAACATTAATTTTGCTACAATACATTATTTGGCCAGTGTTTGCTATCCTTATAATTTTAATCTTTCTCTGGCATTTTCTTTAAGTGGATTTCCTATATGTGTAAAAAATACATGTCCAATATTTTGCTGTGTCATTTTAGTCAGATGCTTTAGTTGTTTTTTTTTTGTTGTTGTTGTTGCTTTGAGTTGGAGTCTCACTCTGTCACTCAGACTAGAGTGCAGTGGCCACTTCCTGCCACCGCAGCCTCGACCTGCTGGGCTCCGGGGATCCTTCCACCTCAACCTTCCAAGTAGCAAGAACTACAGGCGCGGGTTACCATGCCCGGCTAATTTTTGATTTATTGTAGAGATGAGGTCTCGCCAAGTTGCCCAGGTGGGTCTCGAACACGCGGGCTCAGGCCATCCACTCACCTCGGCCTCCCAAAGCACTGGGATTACAGGCTGACCCACTGAGCCCAGCTTTACTTGTATTTTGATTAGTGACATATAAAGGTTTACCCAGAGAGATATTTTTAGGTTTTTGCTTATCCTGCTTTGTTTTGTTTCTTACCTTCTACTTTGTCCTCCTTTGGTTCAATTGGTGTACTGTTATTTTTCTGTTTTTTCCCTCTTTTGTTTTTTTTCTGCTAGTATAAAAGCTATAAATTGTACTCCCATTCCTTCAGTGTCTCCTTAAATTTCTATCAAACTTATGCATTTTCTCTAACCATTACTGTGTTCTTGTAATTTTTAATTCTATTCTTTACATACTTCAACCATGTAATATAGATCAGAGATTCTCAACCTTAGCACTATTGATATTTGGGACCAGATCATTTTTGGTCATAGGGGGCTTTCCTGTACATTGTAGAAGATCCAGCTACATCCCTGGGCTCTGTCTACCACACGTCATAACCCCTATTCCAGTTGTGACAAGTAAAAGTGCCTATGGACAATGTCAAATGTCCCCTGCAAGGCAAAATTATCTTCAGCTGATAATCACTAATTTAGAGGGTAAATAAAACCTATAAAGCTCCTACTTTGCTAATTGTGAATGACAAGAAAAAAGAAGGTAAAATTTGCAAGCTAATATATACCTAACCATCTTGTATAATTAGCCTCTTAATTAACAGCTAGAGGAATTAAAAGCCAACCATATGTCTAAGTCTTCAGAATTACAGTTCTTGTAAAGTTGTTTGATCACCACTTATTTTCATATCTTCATAAAACTTCAGTTAAATAAAGAGCCAAGTAAAAGTAAAATAAGGTTTTTGCTGTTGTTGTTGTTGTTGTTACCTTTAATTTCCTTTCCTAAAAGTATCTGTGTGTCTACAAAGACTTAGACAGCCACTGGGGCCAAGCCAGGATTCCCATAGTGAAACAATTGACTTGGCATCACATTGACAACATATAAACAACAGTTTGTCAACAGGCTTCACATTAGTGACAGAACATTTTTTGGCAAAACAGAGGCATCCTTCTGGGCACCATGGCAAAAACAGCTACTAGCTTTCATTCAGTACTCCTCTGTATGGAATACCAAATTAATTAAAAGATTACAATTGTGACACGTTTTTAAAAAAAATTTAGGGGAAAAACACAGTAGAGCAGAATTTCTGCTGAATAGAAATTTGCCTCTAGTGCTTTATTCATAGTTGCTATAGACCTATAAACACTGGGTCACTGTTAAAGGTTTTGTGTTTTGATCTAATTTTTTTTCTTAAGTTAAAACTACCATTACAGAAGTTATATGATAACCATTTGGGAATTTTTTTTTTTTCAAAATGATGACTGCAATACTACAACTTAATCTGCTTTCAAAGATAGTTCATAGAAGATAAATGAGAGATAAGGTGAAAGCAAAACTACACATTTATAAAAACATACATCTTTTAATAAAATGTAAATGATGCTTTGTAGCATATATGTAGAAGAGAGTGAGCTGAAAAATCATGAAAACCTAAAGATGCTCAAAACAAAATTCTCCTCAACTTGAAGAAATAATCATTGTTTCAGCACCAAGAACATTTAATAAACATGAAGGCCATGTATCCAGTTGGGAATATAAATTCCTGTACATGTAACTATGGCTTAAAATTACTTAAGTAGACAAAAGATGGACTCTGCTTAGCCTTTCTATGCTCAGTTAAGATACATATTGTTTAGAGAATTGTGAAGATATTACTAAAGGCACTTCACTGTGTTCCTTTATTCCAGGGGTCCCAAAGCCCAGGTCATGGACTGGTAGATGGGCCTGTAAGGAACTGGGTACACAGCAGGAAGTAAGCTGGAGAGAGGGAGAGAAGCTGAGCTTCCACCTCTGTCAGATCAGCAGCGGCATTAGATTCTTGTAGGAGCATGGCCCCATTGTGTACTGCCCATGAGAGGAATCTAGGTTGCAGGAGCTCCTTATGAGACTCTAATGCCTGATGATTCCCCACCCCTACTTCCCTAGAAAAATTGTCTTCCACAAAACTGGTCCCTGATGTCAAAAAGGTTAGGGACTGCTGCCTTAACCCCAAAGTCAAAAGTGTTGTTAAAAATGGATAGGCCGGGCTTGGTGACTCAGCCTGTAATCCCAGCACTTTGGGAGGCCAGGGAGAGTGGATTGCCTGAGCCCAAGGATTCGAGACCCACCTGGGCAACTTGACGAGACCTCATCTCTACAATAAATAAATAAATAAATTAGCCGGGCGTGGTAGTGTGCACCTGTAGCTCCAGCTACTTGGAAGGCTGAGACGGAAGGATCACTTGAGCCCAGCAGGTCGAGGCTGCTGTGGCCGGAGCATGCCGCTGCAATCCAGTCTGGGCGACAGAGTGAGACTCCAACTCAAAAAAAAAAAAAAAAATCGATAGGGCTAGTTAGGAAGATCATGAACATAAATATTGATGAAGTTGAAATTGCTAGACCTAATAGGCACTAAAAACTATACGAAAAGCTATTTTAACATTCTTGCCAAGATTTTTAAACTGTTATTGGTTCACAACATTTAAAATAAGTTTTGACTAATAGAGTATTTTCCTGAAGTTTGTTATGCAAATGCAATCCCTGTCCTGTGCACATACATTCTGATTTCTTTAGAGTGATATTCAGTTATTCAATCTTGTTTTTAACAGTTCTGTGGGCCTGTCTACTCCAACACCGTGTTAGGTAGAAGATATAAAAGCAAGATGTCCTCTCTACTCTCCAGGAACTCATGGTCTATTAAAAAAGATCAGCACATGTACTGATAGTTGCATTACAAAAACATTCCTGGAGACTGTTTGACCAACCCAAACTTAAGTCTGTGGTTATCCTGATGAAGGCTGAGAGACTATTCAAGGTCACATTATTGCATTAGAAAGGCCAGAGGTAAAACAAGATGCTCTATGCAGGGACTTGTAAACAGGAAGTAAAAGGAGATGAGGATAGAAAGGGAGGAAAGACCTTCTAAATGATGGCAGGGAATTCAGACTTTATTCCAAAGTCTTTGAGATACTCCTGAAGAGTTCTGAGAAAAGGAATGACAGGTGTAGTCTTGAATGTTAGAAATCTCATGACTACAGCATTATGGACAGAGCTATTTGGAAGGGAAGGCATTCTGGGACAGAGACCAGATAGCATGTTCTCTCCTAGTAGTAGAGTGGGAGTAGGAATAGAGAAAGGCAAAGAACTGAGAAATAATTACAAGGAAAAATTGGCCAAACTTGATTTTATTAAATGTGGGAAGTCGAGAAAAAAATAAGTGTTTTGTACTCTTAATAATTAACAAATATTTATTAAATATCTCCATTCAGTAAATATCCTAGACACAATTTAATAACTAGTGACACCACAGTAAACAAAACAGACAGAAATACCTGCATTCATAGAACCCAAATGTATTGAGAGATACATATAAACAAGGTAAATATGCAAAATATTTAGTATCTTAAGCAGTGAAAAGTAATAATAAGAAAAAATAGAGAAAGGAATATGGGTTGTCAGGGTTGTATTTTAGATACTCTGTGCAAGGAAAAAGTCTACTGAAAAAATAACTTTTGATAATGACTTGGGCAGGAGTGGGAAGCAATAGTCATCAATATTTACCAAAAAAAATGAAAATTACAGAAAACAAACTCATATGTGCTGTTAAAAAAAAAGATAAATCAGCAAGAATCACAATTGCTTTGAAAAATGAAGTGGACATGAATAACAGTAAAATTTGTTTTAAAGTATTTTTTCTTGCTTATTTTTATTCACTTATTTATTTCACAAAATTGTGTTGAAAGCTTATTATGTAGATAGCATGATGAGCTGGGGGATAAACAAACATTTCCTAAATTTTTTATGCTTTTATTTTATATTGTTTGTATATTACACAATAAATTTTATATATTTACCAATTTTTGCCAGTTCTGATGTTCTTCATTCCTTAGTATAAATCTATATTTTCATCTAGTATCATTTTCTTTCTGCCAGGACTCCCTTGACATTTTTTGTAGTATGAATTAGCTGGTGATACATTCCTTCAGCTTTTATATTTCTGGGGAAGTATTTTGCCTTCATTTTGAAGTATTTTTAACGAGTATAAAAGGGGTTGACAGTTTTTCTCCCCAGCACTTTAGAGGTATTGCTGAATTTGTCTTCTCACTTGCATTGCTTCCAACAAAAAAATTGCCACCATGCAAATTTTTGTTCCTCTTTTTTCTGAGGTGGTTTTTAAGGTTTTATTTTTATCAATAGTTTTGAGTAATTTAATTGTGATGTGCCTTGATGTGGTTTTCTTCATGTTCTTGTACTTGGGTTTCATTTAGTGTATTGAGTTTGCATATTTTTTATATCAAATTTGGGATTTTTTTTTTGCCAATATCACTTCAAAAGATGTTGGTGTTCTTCTCTGCTTCAAAAAATATACATATACCCTTTTGACAGCTTTATATGTATAATAGAACATTTTGTGGAATACTTTTAAGATGTTTCACAGCTCAATGATTCTTTTTTAAAAATATTTTTAGATAATTATTGATTCACAGGAATTTGCAAGAATAGTACATAGAGGTCGCCAACTCCTTTCACCCAGTTTCTTCCAATGGTTACATTTTAAGTAATTATAGCACAGTCTCAAAGTCAGGAAGCAGATTTTGGTACAATGTGTTTGTATTATTCTAGCTCATCTTATCACATTTGTATATTTGCCATCACAATTAAGAAACAGAACTATTCTATAGGCACAAAGTTTCCCCTTAGGCTATCCCTTAATAGTTACAGTTAACCTCACCCTCTAACCATCCCTAACCACTGGTGACCACTAATTTGTTTTTCATTTCTATGGTGTTGTCATTTAGAGAAAGTTATACGTATGAAATAATACAGTAAAAGACCACTTGAGATTAACTTCATTCATCATAATGCCCTTGAGATTCATCCAAGCTATGTCTGCGTTTGTTGTTGAGTGATATTTTATGATAAGAAATACCATAACCTAACTATTCATCTATTGAGAGGGCATTTTGGTTGTTTAAAATTTTGATATTAAAGTAAACTGCTATAAACAATCAATCATGTACAGATTTTGTATGGACACACATTTTAATTTTTCTAGGATAAGGGCCCAGAAGTGCAATGGTAAATATATGCTTAGTATTTTCAAGAAACTGCCCAATTATTTTACAAAGTGACTGAATAATTTTATATTCCCACAGAAATGTATGACGAATCCAGCTTCTCTATATTCTCACCAGCATGTTATAATGTCCTTCTTTTCTACTCAGTATGTAATGATATCTCATTGAGGTCTTCATTGTCATTTCCTTAATGGGCAGTAGCATAGAACATTTTAAAATGTACATATTTACCATGCATGTATCCTCTTTCATGAAATATCTGTCCATGCCTTTTGCCCATTTTCAGAGTTCTTTTTATATTGTTGATACAAGGTTTTTATTAGATAGGTGGTTTGCAAATACATTATCCTAGTCTTGCAGCATGTCTTTTCATCCTTAACAGTGTTTTGCTGAGAAATAGTTTTTAATTTTGTCAAAATACAATTTATCTATTTTTTATTTTATAGATCATTCTTTCGGGGTCATGTCTAAGAACTCTTCACTAGGCCTTAAATCCCACAGACTTTTTGTTTAATTATTATATTTATTTGTTTGTTTTGTTTTAGAGATAAGGGTCTAACTCTTGCCCAGGTTAGAGTGCAGTAGGGCAATCATGGCTCACTGTAGTATCGACCTCCTGTGGCTTGGACCTCCTGGGCTCAAATAATCCTTCCTGCCTTATTGTCTCACATAGCTGGGAGATTGGACTCATGCTGTCACACTTTGCTAGCTTTTTGTTCGTTTGTTTGGAATGAGAAAAAAATTGCAAACTATACATGTGTTAAGTAGTTAGTATACAAATTATATAAGAAACTCAAACTCAATAGCAAAACAAATAATCTAATTTTTAAAATGGTCAAACAAATGATCTGAATAGACATTTCTCAAAAGAAGACATACAAATAGACAAAAGGTATATTGACATGTTCAATATCAGTAGTCATCAGATAAACGCAAATCAAAATCACAATGAGATATCACCTTACACTTTTTAGAATGGCTATTATCAAAAACAAGAAAACAATTGTTGGTGAGGATGTGGAAAAAAGGCAATGCTTGCACACCGTTATGGAAATGCAAATTAGTACAGTTATCATGGAAAATAGTTTGAAGGTTTCTAAAAAATTAAAAATAGAACTTCCAGTGACCCCACTACAGTATGCATATATATATATATCCAAATGAAATGAAATCAGCATGTCAAAGATATATGTGACTCCCATGTTTGCTACAGCATAATTTACAATAGCCAAGATATGAAATCCACCTAAATGTCCATGAATGAATGAGTGGATAAGGAATATGTGATATATACACATAATGGAATACTATTCAGCCTTATAAAAAAAGGAAATCCTGTCATTTGCAGGACTAACCTGGATAAAGCTGGAGAACACTATGTAAAGTGAAATAAGTCAGGCACAGAAAGACAAATATCGCACGATCTTACTAAAATTTGTAGACTCTAAAACAATAAAAAAAACTTAGACGCAGAGGGCAGAATGGTGGTAACAGCAGCTGGGGTGCATGGGGGTGTTAGGAGATGTTGGTAAAGGGATATCATCTATTCAAATTTCAGTTAGGTAGGAGGATTAAGTGCAAGAGATCTGTTGTACAGCATGGTTAATTACAATATATTGTAGTCTTGAAAATTGCTAACAGAATGAATTTTCAGTGTTCTCACTATAAAAATTGGTAAACATGTGAGGTAATGTATATGATAATTAGCCTGATTTTTCATTCCACCAGGATACATAATTCAAAACTACATGTTGTTCATGATAAATAGATACAATTTTTACTTGTCAATTAATATAAATAAATAAAGTAAAAACATCAAAGAAGCAGAGATGATTACTAAAGTGAGTTTTGAATCATGGTTCTAATTTAACCAGATGCACTTAGAAAAAGTACTTGAAGGTAAGGAAAAACAGAAGAAAGGTACAGAGACATGAAGGAGTAGCAGAATGAGAGAGCATACCAAGTTTGGGAAACTAAAATATTCTGATATGTATCAGCTGATATGTTCGATGTGGCAGCACAGTGGAAGGCTGAAAAAAATGAGGGAGATAAGGGGCTTTTTCTGTCATACAGAGAAATTTGGATTTTACCTTGTTGGTAGTGGGAAGCCACCTGAGAATTCAAAAGGACATATCGATATGCATCTTGGAAAGATATTTTGGAATCAAACAGATCTATTTAAAACAATTTAAGTAAGTACCCAGAATCATGTTATTATATAATAAAATAATTTAAATAGATTAAAGAACATTCATGAAATATTACTATATCCACAGAAGACAAAAAAAAATCAATCAGACAATTGACCACAAAGAAAATGTTAAATCCAATTAAAGAGTAGAAATTTTAAAGGCTAAAGTCTCACATCACAAATATTATAACAATAAATAGTTTTAAGACATTGAGTAAAAAGATGAAAAATAATCATGCAATAAGCCATTTAAAGATGTAGAATCATCATAATAAAATGCCTCATTTTGTGCCCTAAATATTTTTCTTAACCTAGTATTTTTTTTTTTTTCTTTGAGTTAGAGTCTCACTCTGTCACCCAGACTGGAGTGCAGTGGCCGCTCCCGGCTACCGCAGCCTCGACCTGCTGGGCTCCGGCGATCCTTCCACCTCAGCCTTCCAAGTAGCCGGAATTACAGGCATGCACTACCACGCCCGGCTGATTTTTTGATTTATTGTAGAGATGAGGTCTCGCTGCCCAGGCGGGTCTCGAACCCGCGGGCTCAGGCAATCCACTCACCTCAGCCTCCCAAAGGCGCGGGATTACAGGCTGACCACCGAGCCCGGCGTTAATCTAGTATTTTTAAGCTGGTGTACCTTGGTCTTGTGATGATATTTGTGTGGCTTGATCTTGTGGCAGCTGCCATAATAAAGTGTTTTGGTAAGATAAGTCATGCTATCTTAAAAATAGAAATAAAAAAAATCCTGTGTACTATTTATATAGTATATCCTGTATGTCTCCTTTGAAATAAAAATAATATTTATAAAAAGAACATCATACTCTGTAAGGAATTCGATCCTTATTTGGATTTTGTTAATTTGAGTTTAAATTTTAATATCCCTCAAATTCCCTTTTGTATTCCTTGATAGCCAAAACAGATGCTTAAATCATATTTACTGTAATTAACTCACTTACTTTCCTTTGTTTTTATTCTTTCATATTAATGATTCCTCTCTACAGCTTATGTTTTCTACTAAATCTATTCATTGGCAGGGCACACAGGATAATCTTGGTCTTTGACAAATGAAGCAACTGTTTTACATTACCAAACAACAAAAATAATTTGATTGATTTTCTGTAGCCAGGTTTTCAAAATACTTCAAAGTCATATAATATGCTTTTAATCAATTTAGTGAAAGGTTAATATTTTGAAATATAAAGGCTCTATATTTTTCAACCATTATTTTGAATAATAGATACCCATTTCAAACAAATGCATTTCAAAGTTGCAGCACTTGGTAAGTAAATTATGTGTTTTTTAAAGAAATGTATTTAAGGATTACAGCATGAAATTTTTTATAAATAACATACCAAACAAGCTGAGAAATGCATAAATGTGAAAATCAAAGAACCAATTATTTAAGTACATTAAAAATTAAAATGGGCATATTTCACAATAGTTTTCATGCTCAAAATTTTACACTAAGCTAGATCTCTGATGACATTATTTTAGAGTAGTATTATTTAGCAGGTGAGTGAATTTGATAATGAAAGACCTAAAAGCAGTCACTATAAAATAATTTCATGGCGTTGTCCCTGGAGAAAGCGTTACATATAGGTTTGGTTCCTTTATTACGTTTGTTTATTCAAAAATACATTTATTATGCCTCTATGATGTTTGAAAGGAGACTTGCTAAGAGACTATGTTGTTTAGGTAAATGGGCAGTAGGCAGAAGTAAAAAGGTGCAAAAAAAAACACAAAAAACCTCTGTGTCCCCAAAGTACTAAGTATGGCTATATACTAGTGATGATACAAAGTGCAGGGAGTGAGTCCTACAAATGCGGTTAATGAAGAAACCAGCCAAATTATCTATTGTTAAATGCATTTCTTATAATATAATGAGATCATTTAAATTTTAATTGCGAATATTTTACAATTTTCTCCTAATATTTTCACCATCCCTTTGCTGTGCAGTATGTTTAAAATTGTTGACGTTTCTAGTTTTCCACCATAAATAGATTTTAAATCACCTGTTGGGTACAATGTACACAGATGGGAGTGGAGGGTACACTTAAAGCCCAGATTTCTTCACCAGTATACAATGCAACCATGGAATTAAAAACTATTTGTATCCCTTAAAGCTATTGAGATAAATATATACATTTACACACATATATACATGTATATGGTGGTGGTACCAAAAATGTATACACATTTTATGTATGATAGTCACTCAAAAGATGGTGTTAATCAAATGAATGCTAGCATCACCCTGCAACAGGAAGGACAAACAAAGAAAATGCCAGAAGCATGGTTGAGTGAAAGTCATATGACATACTGTTAGCAAAACATAATTCAACTACTAAAGGTAATACATTGATAGCATCTCTTAAAATATGCATACTTTTTAGTACCCTAATATATACACTTTTTTTGGTACCCCCAATACATACATATATATATAAGAGGGGGACCCCCAAAATCCTGTAATTTATTTGCAAAAAATTATGTGTTTATTTTTACATGTATAAACTTCAGTCAACTTTGATACAACACACCTACTGAGATGTTTTTCTCACTGCTCAAAACAGTTTTGATCTCGTCAATTTTGATGCCTTTTAGTGCTTCTGCCATTTTTTGTTTCACCTCTTCCACATCTACAAAATGTTTCCCTTTGAGGACTTTTTCATCTGGGGAAACAAACCAACAAAAAATAGTAATTTAGGGAGCGATCTGGTGATCAGGGAGGGTAGGGCACAGGGTTCATGCCATTTTTGGTCAAAAACTGCTAAACATTCAGCACAGTGTTGGCAGGGGCACAGGTAAATAACCCATCATGAAATGGGCAAACACAGTGAAAGAATCTCCCCCCCAAATTTCACTGAATCCCATCACAGCCTCTCACAGCAGCAATGCTAGCTGGTGTACTGATGCCGATGGATTCCTAGAGCACTTACCTAGCAGGGAAGCCTGTACTCCAGGGAGCCCACCCTTCAAAAAGTACTTCTTTTGGGGAGCTCATATACATATAATTAAAAACCATTTAAACACATACGGCTATATAATACATGCCAACTAATAAATCTTCAATAATTAGTGGCTCCATTTGCCTGACAGTCCATTTTATTTTTTATTTTTTTATTATAAAGATGTGGGGTACAATTTAGGGTTAGGAATACAAATGGTGATTATGCAGTTACCCTTGTTGATGAGGTATACCCCTTTCTCCCCTAGCAGCTTCCCTCAACTGCCAATCCTACCCTTTCTCCCCTGACAGTTTCCCACTACTGCCAATCCCTTTCTTATAGTATTATAATAATTGTGCAAGGTGACAGTCAATTTTAAAAATAAAAATCCTTTACTCTTAAACACACACACACACACACACACACACACACACACACACACACTGAAGGGTTGAAAATAATCAAGCAATATTTTTCCTAAAGGAAATTAAAGAGAGTTGTTTCAGTTTAGTAGTCTGACATTATATATTCAAAATGTTAAAAAAAAAAAAAGAGCTTAATTCTTCTTTTGGACTGTCATCTACTATGATTAACACTTTCTCATCAGTAGAAAGTTTACTGAGAGCAAACACTTGTTGGGTAACTAATGTTTGCAAAATACTTCAGTTTTAACACATTTGTTAACTCATTTCTCTAGTATATGTTCATAAGTAGTTTTACAGTCTATAGGAAAATGAAAACTTGTTTTTAAAGCACTATGAAATGTTATTTTTAGAAAAAAATACACATTTTACATGATACATAAGTTACTTTCCGAGAAAAACGTCGTAGTGTGAGAAGACAATGATAGTTCTAGACTGAAAAGGTCTATTTTTTAGAGTAAGAACTTTTCAAGTGGGATTTTCCAGTCAAAATACATTTTCCATACTATAAGTAGTGACTGAAAATAAACACAGATTTTTCTGAGAGGTAATTTTACATTTTGCTACATATTTGTCACAACATTCCACCTTAAAATAATATTTCTGAATTCTTTCCTTAACTGACCCATTACCAGTCTTCCTCCCCAATTTCATGCTTCAGTGTGATCACTAACAAAACAGTCGACATTTCTTAGCTGGGAGGTAATAGCATTTCTGAATGACCTGAAATTCTTTGGAATTGTACTCTACCTGATTTTCAAGGATGTTTAATCCATTTGTATGCTCCAAATTTTCCATTTGAATTTGCATCAGGTCATGTAATATCAGTTTCTTCTGTGCCACCTGATGTAGCAATAACTTTATATAATGTGACACCATGTAATGTACAGTTTTAAAAAATCCCTTTTCTTTTACTAGAGTGGGATCTATCCAATGCTGCATCTGTCCTACACCACTGATCTACTTAATGGGTGTAACTACCAAATAAAAAATATCTAGCTAGTTCTGTGCATTTCAGTATAACAATTACATACTTATCGTCCTAATTAGCCACACTACTTTGACCATAAATGTATTTTTCTTATATAAAATATTTTTTAAAAGCTAAAAATATTACAACAAGAAGTTTTTTCTTTCTTTCCCTCCCACTTATGGGAGTTGTCAGGCTGGAATGCAAGAAAACAATGTGACAATCTCATATAGCATTTTATTTATAGACTCACTTGAGAAAGAAGTCCAGAAAAGGATAATTATTGCTGGCAAAGAATATTTGGTGGGCAAAAGATAGTGAATTCTGTCTCTGAAACTAGAATTCTCTATCATCTTCTGGATTAGGGGGGTCTGCAAACCTTGCAAACGAAATAAGGTCTATAATCTGTACTTGTAAATAGTAGTTTATTGGAACACATACCCATTCCTTTGCATATTGTCTATGGTTGTTTTCATACTACAGAGGCAGAACTCAGTATTTTTTGCCACAAATAGTGTATGTCTCACAATGTCCAAAAGACATACTATCTGGTCCTTTACAGAAAAAAGTTTGCTGATCTCTGTTCTAGATTATTTATGAACATAAACTATCAGTTACATCATGTTAAAGCAGATACTATCATAAGAATGCTCTGCAAGGATGACATAATTTTAATAAATAAATAAATATACTGAAATATTAAATGAAACAAGTTACCTTGTAACCTCCAGGCAGTACAGTCATAGCTCATAGCTGAGGGAGGGTTTTTGTTTTTTGTTTTTTTCTTATTTAGCTACATAAATCCCCTACAAACAAATCTTCAAGTTGCAAACATTCAAAGATGCAAATGTGTGTTCTCATGTTCAACCACATAAGTTAATTCATGTGTCTGGCGACCATTGTCATCTGTGTATATTCTCTACAAGTGGTTGTGCTTTTGTGTACTTTATTGTACAATACTGCATAGAATACAGTAGTATAATATCTTAAATTCAAACCCAGGATGTCTGGAAACAAGCATAAAAGTAGTGCTGATATAACCAGTACTGGATAGGCAATTGTGTTAGTTGGGTACCTAGGCTTACTTTGTTGGACTTATGAACAAATTATACTGAAAAACATGCTTTTATTTTTTTGTTGTTGTTGTTGTTTTTGTTTGTTTGTTTTGTTTTGTTTTTTTGAGTTGGAGTCTCACTCTGGCGCCCAGACTGGAGTGCAGTGGCCGCTCCCGGCCACCGCAGCATCGACCTGCTGGGCTCCAGTGATCCTTCTGCTCAGCCTTCCATGTAGCTGGAACTACAGGCGCGCACTACACGCCCGGCTAATTTTTTGATTTATTGTAGAGATGAGGTCTCGCCTGCCCAGGCGGGTCTCGAACCCGTGGGCTCAGGCAATCCACTCACCTCAGCCTCCCAAAGGCGCGGGATTACAGGCTGAGCCACCAAGCCCGGCAAAACATGCTTTTTAAATGGAACTTGGTTCGTATGTAGGGGACTTACTGTATTTGGGTTTTTTTTTCTTATTTAGGTATATTTCTTATTTTGCTTTTTATTTGGTATCTTATTTTCATTGCTTCTTATATGGAAAGCAAGGATTTAGAAAGAGCAATCCATTTACTTCTAAAGAAAGTTGGCAAGACTCTTGGCCTAGAAGGACCTTACCCTGAGTAGTCAGGCATATATGCTTCTAGCTCAATAAAGGGTGTTTAAAAAAAAAACTCAAAAAAGAATGAGTTTTACTCTTAGAAAAGTCCATACTGTGGTTTTCCAGTCATGACTCCTCCGTTCAAGAAAAGGTTTACCTATTCTGTGCTGGATTCTGTAAGATAATCTGGAACCACCTGACTTTATATTGCTATAACAGCTTCTTCTTTTTTTTTTTTTTTTTTTGAGTTGGAGTCTCACTCTTTCACCCAGACTGGAGTGCAGTGGCCACTGCAGCCTCGACCTGCTGGACTCCGGCGATCCTTCCGCCTCAGCCTTCCAAGTAGCTGGAACTACAGGCGCGCGCTACCACACCCGGCTACTTTTTGATTTATTGTAGAGATGAGGTCTTGTTGCCCAGGCAGCTCTCGAACCCGCGGGCTCAGGCAATTAACTCACCTCAGCCTCCCAAGGTGTGGGATTACAGGCTGAGCCACCGAGCCCGGCTGCTATAACAACTTCTTTACAGCATAGTCCCTAACCACATTGGGAGGGAAATTTTCAAGTTTCTGCCTATCAAAAGATTGCTTTTAAGGCATTTTATAGACTGTGACATATTAATAGTATTGGGCTAGGGAATGGGTGAGACAATCAGTAGAGGCTGATGAATAAGTCCATTAAGAGCAGTGAGGATTACAGATACAGGCCCACCAAAGGACTTTGATGAGTAGACCTAATGGATTCTACCTTTACGGGTGGAAGTCTAATGTAATAAGGAGTAGGTGTCAGTATCCAGGATTTGTGCATGATTTGATGTGAATATGAACCTTCCCCTTACATCTTCTGATGTCATCTAAATGCTATTTACTGAAGGTTTCTCTTAGAGGAAGAAGAGATAAGCCATTGATACCAGAACCAATAATCAGCCAAAGTATACTGAAACCTGCTGGCAACCAAATTGACTGGTTGTGCATTCATTCTGACATGTACTGAGGTGGTAGATGGTGTTGGTAAATACTTGAGCATCATCTCTGCTACTGACCCGAAACCCCTCTGCCTCTATGCCTCACCCTTCCCCTTACATCATTTTCAGTTTGAGTCTGATTACAGGATATAGAATCCATTGTCAATAATATACTTTGCCTGATGATTAGTAAATTGATAAAATTGCAGTAAGAACTGAACTGCTCATGTACTTGCAGAAATTGTTACTGTGTGTATATGGATGTCTAATGTGTTCTGCAACTTTTGCTTGTAAAATTAACAGAATCTGGGGGGAAATTCAGTCATTAAACTTGAATTCATGTCTGGGACATTGCAGTCTCAATCTATACATGAAGGTGAACAAGGTACAGAGCTTACACGTTAAATAAATTCCATTTGTGTTTTACCATCTCTGTTCTATCACTTTAATATGAACAGAAGACTAGTTATACAACAAAAGTGCTATGTACATCAATACATTGCAGAGAACAGTCTCTTTGTGTAGTTTCAGCAAATTTAAATGACATACTTAAATAGAGTGTCTTTTGAGTATCCTACCAGATGCATATAAGGAACCATTTTTTTTTAAAGTCACCATGAAATAATCTGTTCAGGGGTATTCTTCAAGTGCACTCTACATACATAACATGAAGCTGAAGAAGCTCTCAGAAAACTCAGTTGTTTCTGCAAGAAGAATCTTGAATTTTAAAACTTCTAAATGTTGCTTTCGGGAATAGTAGCTCTCAGGAGCAACCTAATCAGCCCTTTTACCTAAAATGCCTAAAACAAATTGACCTTTAGAATCTGAGAGACTTGAAGACTACACTATAGTTTGTTTGCATGAATTTCCCAGAAACAAAACTTTTCTATTGTCAAAGTTTTTGATCATGAAAACATTCTTCTCCTCCACCCCTTTAGAGTCCTACATACATCACATTTATATTTTTGATCAAAACAGCAAAAGGCAGAATAAAGTGGTATTGTACTACCAAACTACATCATGGGACCAACTATCTTCTACATCATGGGACCAACTATCTTCTAGACTAGAAGTAGTATTGATGAAAACATTGAATTATTGGTATTAAGAAAAAATTTTCATTTTAATTATTTTTTTTATTTTTAACAAAATTGAAATTAGCTTTTAAAAACTGAGTATTTTCAGTATTTCTACTATTCGCCCAGTAAGCTATTTATGAATGGGGTAATGAACATAAATCACCTTTTAAACTGAAAAGCACTTGAAAGCTTCAAGATGCCTTTAATCACCTTAAAAAAAATAATGCTAGATTTCCCATGATTATATGACTTAGCCTATTGTAGAATTGCTGATACATTTAATACGTTTGGTGAGCCCAACAATATCTAAATGATGGAGTTATTGTGGTATCATACTGGATTCTTAAAATGAGTTATAGGGAAAAGGGAGCTCTATATTGCATCAGTCAGTCCTGGAAGGAAGTTGGTGGAACTGTCCAACAACGTAAACAAGACATCTAAGGAAGTGATTTTTACCAATGTGGACAAGCTTAAATGAAACCAGCAACAGAAAGCGAAAAGTATTCCCAACATAACAGTGGAAAGTTGTTGACACCTTAGGAATGAAGGGCAAGTGGAAGAAGTCGGTACTAGGCCACAGGGACAGAGTCACGGAGAGCTTCACAGAGGGCTACAATTAATGCTAGCCCATGGCTTGGCAGGGGAAGTATTATGGGAATAAAACTCCAGTCTCCCTCAACTTCCACCTTCCAATCTTTTGCCTGTGTCTACTATCGTTTGAAAGTCATCTGAGGTCAGAAGGAAGAGATCCCATTCATGAAGTTCAAAAATGCCAGCATCTGGAGGCATAGAGCAAGGTGGATCTGGCATGGTAAATTAAGAATAGCAAAAGTACAGAGAAAATTAAATTCAGACTTATCTGAATGTCTGAACTGACTAATGATAAATATAAAATCATGTGTTTCAAAAAGTGAATTTAATTCATATAAATGAGTTTCAGTCATTTCCCTACTCAGTAGAGTTTTAGCGAACACATACTATGTGCTCTGTGCGAAGCACTTTGTAACATCATTTGATATGATTCTTCTCCTCAAGGATTTTATCACTTGTCTAAAATACAGATGTTAAAAATTAACTATTATAACTGTCTATAAAAGAGAAAACTAAACAGGAGGGAGAAGAGGGAACTAAAGGGAGAATTCCAGGTAGAAACATGACACAAGCCAAGTGGTAAGGAAGAATAGGAATTAGACAAGTGGACAATGGAAGAATAGGAAAAATGACATTATAGATAGAGTGAGTAGAATGGCAAAGATAACAGAGCTCAGGAAAACTTGTTTTGGGAAACTGGAACTTTTAAAAATACTAAAAAGTAAAAAAATACTTGAGAGGAAGAAAAAACCTAGGGCCAACAAGTCTGGTCTGGGTCACTGAGGTGGTTTGTTTGATTATTAGCAGTGGTGTTTTATACTGAAATGGATGAGAGACCAAGAAAGAATTTTAAGCAAGGAAAAAGGTCTGAAGAGTTTTGCATTCAAGAGATATAACTATGGCAGATGTGTAGAGTATACAAGGAAAGTATATGAAACTGGAGAGCAGTTAAAAGATTAATACAAAATCCATAAGAAAAATCCAAAGGCTTTGCATTAGTCAGAGTTATCCAGAGAAACTGAAGAGAGAGAGAAAGAGGGAGAGAGAAAGAGAGGATTTACTAAAAGAAATTGGCTCACACAATTACAGAGGCTTACAAGTCCCAAGACCTGCAGTCTGCAAGCTGGAGACACCAGAGAGCTGATGGTTTATTGCAGATCAAGTGGAAAGGCCTGAGATTCAGAAGAACCAATGGAGTAAGTTCCACTACAGAAGTCTGTAGGCTCAAAACCCAGGATAAGCAGATGTTTCCATTTAAGACCAAAAGCAGGTTAAAAATAATAAAAATAAAAGTTACAGTTCAGGCAGTCAGGCCAGAGGAATTCCCATTTCATTGAGGGAGGGTAAGCCATTTTGTTCCATTCAGATTTCCAGCTAATTAGATGGGTCCATCCACATTCAGGAGGGCAATCTGCTTTACTCAGTCTACTGTTTCAGAGGTTAATCTTATCCAGAAACACTCTCACAGACACACCCAGGATGTTGGCCCATCAAGTTGACACATACAATTAACCATTACTGTCTTGAGATAAGAACAACAATGGGAAGTGTGAAAAGAATATATGTTACGGGGAGTGGAACTCAAATCATTCTACCAAAAAAGATACCTGCACACTGGATGTTTATTGCAGAACTATTCACAGTAGCAAAAACATGGAATCAAACATGTTGTCCATCGAAACTGGACTGGATAAAAAAAAATGTACACATACACAACAGAATATTATACAGCCATAAAGAAGGACAAACATACGGACTGTGAAGCAACCTGAATGGATTTAGAGTCTATCATACTCAACGATCTATCACAGAAACAAAGAACAGAGTACCATATGTTCTCACTTACAAGCGGACCTTGAACAATTATCATAATACTATAAGAAAGGGATTGGCACTAGCGAGAAACTGCCAGGGGATGAGGGTGGGATTGGCAGTTGAGGGAAACAACCAGAAGAGTGGGGGTGCATACCTTATCAACAAGGGTACCTGCCTGTATAATGAACATTTGTATACCTAACCCTGAATTGTACCCCACATCTTTAAAATAAAAAATTTTAAAGACCAAATGGCTCAGAAATGACAGTCAAGGCTGATGTATAAGCACCTGCCTTGTGGATGCTACTGAACACTTGAGACATAGTGGAGGAGGAATAAATTAAGAGATATCAAGTTTGGAAGGACTGGGAAGTACCTGTGAGGCAAACCAGCCCATGGGAAGGAACGTTGCACTAAAATAAAGATGAGCTTTATATGATTACTATAAACATTCAAATGGACAACTATAACATATCAATTATTATTATAGCTAAATTGTAATCACTCAATACAGGCCTCTTTCATATGATCAAATACAAGAGAATTTATAATACTACAGTGATCTAATGTCTTCTTAGAATAAGAATATGTAAATTCAATGGTTTCATTATGGTGCATATGCAGATTAATTGTATCTTCAGGAAATTATTGATATGGAAGAATTTTAGTTTAATATTTCTATTTGATTTTTTGATTAGGTGTTATACTTCTCATTTTCTATAACTTTTTAATACAGTTTGAAAACAATAGAATAGCATTGTTTCTTTTGAAGAAAATATTTAATATTATATCAATAGCAATTCAATAAAGACTTAAGAAATTCCTTAATAAAATTACCTTTTGTTATAAACTATGTCTGCACAGATAGCATTTACACAGCTCTGGACCTTGCTACATATAAAGTTAATATATAATTAATATATCACAATTTTATTTTGTTAAGCACAAATAAGCATTACCTAATTTTTCTTGTGCACAGCTAGCTCTGTGTGAGTATATACTGTGATAACATACCAAAAAAATGAATAACTTCAATATCATGTGCATAACTCAGAGGTAAAGTAGTTTATATCAGGTGCTTATTCCACACTTAACTGTAAAATACATTGTAACCCTAAAACTCTGCAGCTGCCTCCAGCGTTCCTTCCTTCTTCAGCTTCCACTAAAGTTTACTGCCTCAGTGGATCTTGCCCTGTGACCTGGTTACTGCCTCTGTGGATCTTGTCCTGTGACCTGGTCCTTACAGATGTCACCACTCTTGTTTCCACACAAGAACATGTTCCCTAAAACATGCTCTCTACCAAATATGTAACATCTTCACTAACTGTTTAATGCTTCTTTTAATTTTAACTCTGAAACCAGATGGTAATCTCCTTGAGGTCAGAGACTCAATCTCTCACTTTAAGGTTCAGAGCCCCTGGCAACCATGTTGAGGATATATTACTGTGTTCCATTTTTACTTGGTTCTAGATTTATTTAGTTATCCTAGCCTTACATAAAAGAAAGACTGAAAGAAAGAATATAATGCTGTATGTAAGTTATTGCTAGAGAATTTTTAAATGGAGCAGAAAGCTAAGCCTATTGAACAAATCACAGTTTTATACAATAGAGAAAATAATTAACCTCAGTCAACTTCCTAAGTCTTGAATCAATCATCATGTGTGGCAAAATTCTGAGGAGAATTCATGACTTTTAGTTTCAAATTAAAATGGAAATACATGATGTAATTCAAATTTGTACATGTGACAATAATTGACAAGAGAAGTTATATAAACTTCCCTGTCTTATTCTAGAAAAGTCAAAAATATTTATTTTCATTGCAAAAATAATATACTCTCTAACCACAACAAATTATTTCCTTTCTTTAGAAAATATTTGAATTTTTTTTAAACTAACAAACTTTCTTAAAAGTTTTTGATTTCCTTTGTAGTTTTTAAAGGGTATTTCGGTGTTTACTTATTTTCATAGAAACAGTCATCTCTTTTTTTTTTTTTTTTTTTTTTTTGAGTTGGAGTCTCACTCGGTCGCCCAGACTGGAGTGCGGTGGCCGCTCCCGGCCACCGCAGCCTCGACCTGCTGGGCTCCGGCGATCCTTCCACCTCAGCCTTCCAAGTAGCCGGAACTACAGGCGCGCGCTACCACGCCCGGCTGATTTTTTGATTTATTGTAGAGATGAGGTCTCGCTGCCCAGGCGGGTCTCGAACCCGCGGGCTCAGGCAATCCACTCACCTCAGCCTCCCAAAGGCGCGGGATTACAGGCTGAGCCACCAGGCCCGGTTAGTCATCTCTTTTCAATTATTATTATAAAGATGTGGGGTACAATTCAGGGTTAGGTATACAAACTTTGATTATGAAGGTACCCATGTTGATGAGGTATGCCCCTCCCTCCCCTAGCAGTTTCCCTCAACTGCCAATCCCACCTTCTCCCCTGACAGTTTCTCACTACTGCCAATCCCTTTCCTATCGTATATAAAGAACAGAGTACCATATGTTCTCACTCACAAGTGGAAACAATCATCTCTTAGTGTCTGTGGGGGGATTGGTTACAGGAACCCCTGCGTTTACCAAAATTCTCAAATATTCACATCTCTTATATAACATGGTGTATTTGCATATAACTTGTGTACATCCTCCCGTCTAACTTAAATCATCATTAGATTGCTTCTAATACCTAACACAACTAAGTGCTATGTAAACAGTTGTCATACTGTATTGTTTAAAGACTAATGACAAAAAAATCTGTACGCATTCAGTACAGGCAAAAACATCCTATTTTTTTTTTCAAATATATTTTTTTTATCTGGGGTTGGTTGGATCCATGGATATAAAAAGGCAATTCTACTTATTTTAAAACATAAAGTATTTATGCCCTCCTGAATTCACTACAAAATGAAATTCTATTAATAGAATCTCACTTTTTAGTTTTATTCAATAGTTAAAACAACAACAATTGAAAGGACTTAAGGCTGGGTATTAAGAAAGATCCAGCATACCAACATAAGTTTCCCATTCTACAAACTTCTTCAGCTCTATCAGGTCTGATACTTTGCTTCCACCTACGTAAATATTCATCAGTAACCCAAATCTTTACGTGGAGCATTCCAAAATTCCGTTGAAATTTTAAAAAAGTAATTATACTCTTATTTTGTTGCTATTTTGAAGCATAATTTTAATATTGAAATGGCTATGTATTTATCTTTAATTCTTTCTAGTGTATGCTAAGATCGTTTTCCAGATGAAATTTTAGGATAAGGAAGGCCCTTGTTCAGGCCCAAACTGTGTTTTGCTGTTGCTGTTTTTGGAAACATTATTTTCAAATAGCACCCATGGTGCGTAGCAAAATGTGAATACAAATATTTAGGTAGTATCATGCACCCTACTCCAGTCTCACTAATCTTTTCTTGTTATTAATAATTAATTAATCCAACCTTTGCTGATGTGCCAAAGTTCAACAGACAAAAATCAAGCTAACCTTCATTGGGAAGACCCCATTTGTCTTCCCACTTTTTCCTGATTTCTTTCCCCCTTCTTACTACAAGAATGACTGAGAAAAAAAAATTTGTATCACAGTATGATGCCTCTAGCATGTATAAAAATTATTGACAGTCATTTTTCCATCAGCATTTTCTCACTGGCCAGGTCCTAAGTCTCTGCCTGTCCCTTCTCCTTAGTAGCTGGCTGCTATATGTTTACTGATTAATTTGCATCAAATGTTCTCCTAGCAACCAACACTAGAATAGGATTAGATACTTTTGTAAAAGACTGTTTCCTGTTAAAGAAGATTAGACTTTCTAAAACATCATACACAGAAACTAAAAATATTTAAACAAACAGTAATGTGATTTCTTCATACTTTAAAAAATAATTTCAGCCAATTACTTTCCACTGTTGTTTTTATTTGGGAAAAATCATCCATTTTTTCTATTTTAAAAATTTGCAGCTGTGGACACACCTTCATTTAAAATGCAGTTAATCTTTACAGGTTAGGAATATATATTACACACTTTAAATACATCCACAAATAATTCATGTCATTTTGTAACTGTCAGTGCAAGACATAGAAACGAATAGATCTAGTTTCTAATGGCCAGTTTAGTTATACAGAAAACACAGTAAATTTTCCTATAAAACATTAATTAATTTTCACTTTTTGAATAAAAATATTAAAACCCCAAAGTTTTAATTAGGATTGACTTTAACTGAAAAGTAAATAAACATATTTTACTACTTCTTAGAATGTGTCACTGTGTTATTATTTATGTGGAGGCTTCGATAACAATTTACAATATCAAAGTATTATTTGATAGAAATAGCAGACATAAAAGAAAATATAACATGTATAATAAATCATGTCTAGTAATATTAAATAAACTGGCCAATATAACATGATGGTTATCTTAGCAGGCCTTTGAAATAAGAAATAGAAATACTGTATTATGCCCACATTAAGATTTTAATCTAGGAGAGAATGATACAACAGCGAAAAGTAAGATATGCTAGTGAGATCAATAACAGTTTTAGGTTTTAAAGCGATTGAGTTTAAAAGTGATAAACTTGAGGAAGTGAGACATTTTACAATTTCAATAAAAAGCCAAAGATTCAAAAATAAAAACATATACTTTAATCATTTGATGAATAAAATAGAATATTTTTTCCCAGGTGTAAAAATAAAGCAGCAAATCCTTTACGTGAAAATACATGACCAGACCAGTTTGGCTATTATGGTGATTAAACCTAAAATATTAGAAGAGTGCCATTTGTGCAATTTTCCTTTTCCACTAATAATTTATTGTTTTCTATGTGGGTATTTTTTAAATTTAATATTTTTAAGAAATCTGTAATGTAAGCCGGGCTCGGTGGCTCAGCCTATAATCCCGCACCTTTGGGAGGCTGAGGTGAGTGGATTGCCCAAGCCCGCGGGTTCGAGACCCGCCTGGGCAGCGAAGCCTCATCTCTACAATAAATCAAAAAATCAGCCAGGCGTGGTATCGCATGCCTGTAATTCCAGCTACTCGGAAGGCTGAGGCAGAAGGATCACCGAAGCCCAGCAGGTCGAGGCTGCGGTGGCCGGGAGCAGCCACTGCACTCCAGTCTGGGTGACAGAGTGAGACTCCAACTCAAAAAAAAAAAAAGAAATCTGTAATGTAAACATTAACCACTTATTTCAAGTTTTTAGTTTAGAGATATATTGAAAATCTAATTCAAATTTGAGAAAATAAATCTATAGATACTGTAACTTTTTAGCATCTTGATAGATTATTTCAAAACAAATGATCTTCCATATCTTAGAGACATGAGAACTCATATTTATTGAAGACCTACTCTATACCGGATATGCTGCCAGGCTCTTAAATAGACTATCTCACATAATCCTTTCCAAAACAATTAAGAGAGATATTATCCCCAAATTATTTATCTTATATGAGATTCAGAAATGTTAAATTGCTTGCCAAAGATCACAGAATAAGGCAAAGCCAAAGTTGAGAATCATGACTTTGGGATCCCAAACTTAATATCCTTTCACTATATTAAACTCCCTCCCACAGTTATGGAAGCAAAACTATTCTTTAACCTCCAAGCACATGATACTTCAGTGATGCCCAAGTTTCACAAAGTACTCACCCATCCTGGAACTTAAAACTACCACTCTCTTCTGTCTCATAGTTTATCAAAACTCTCACCAGTTTCAGTTAACAAAGATTAAAATAACCTGCAGAGAAATATGAGACTAAATAATCAGCTCTAAATGTGTATCTTCAGGTAGAGAATAAAATGGAATTTGAGTGGTGATATTTAGTTGTTGTTGTTGTTTTTGGTGTATGTGTATAAAAGAGATTATTTATTGCAAATTCTTACATACATACACCCACATACATACCACACACACTCTCTCAAAGATGCCTTTCTCCTTCATCTTTGCATAACCCTATGTAAGAAACACTCTGCTAATGAGATTTGAAGGATAGATGTCCCTGATCCATCCACTGACCTACCGAAGGGTTCCAGATCAATCTTTTGTGTTAAGCCATTGACCCTTGTTAAAACCATGGCTATATTTATCATTAATGAGAAAATGCAGAAGGAGAATAATCTGTTGTTAGACTGCTGAATTTTGATCTCCCCTGAGTAACAACTAGCAGGAGATGTGGACAGCAAGGTTTTGGAAAATACATTATTACAAATACATGTGTTCAGTGATGTCACCCACATTTTGAAGAGTACATCATTAAGAAATATGAGCTAAGTGTCTACTTTCAAAACAATTGGCCGAAAACTAATGACTGAAACCCCTACAAAAGGATGCAAGACTGAAGGATAAAATGATTTCTTATATAAGCTTTTTGTATAAAAAATGAAAGGCAAAATTGAGAGCTAAGACTTTACAGAGCTGAAAATGATGCCCTTACTAAAGGCATATGAGGGAAATGGCACCTAAAGGGAATAGTAAAATAAATGAAACATAATAAATACTAAAATAAATTCTGAAAAATATGCTGCAATACCAAGAACCTGAAAACACTTAAGAATTTGAGAGAGAAAAATAAGCAGAGTGTTGCCTTAGTTGTTCATAAACATGCAAAAGAGCAAGGGAAAAAAAGTGTCTTTGCAGTGGCCTGAAGAGGTAGGAAACCGTAGGTTAGAAAAAGTAAATCTTAATCAGGAACAGAAAACGAAACATTGCATGTTCTCATTTGTACGTGTGAACTAAACTAAGGATCTTCAAAGACAGAGAATGGTAGAATGGACACTGGAGCCTCTAAAAGGGGAGGTGGAAGGGATGTGGAGGGACTAAATATCACCTATCAGGTACAATGAGCACAGGTGCATGTGGTGGGTAGACTTAAAGCTAAGCCCAAAACTATTTGTAGCTCCCATGTCTACTGAAATAAAACAACAAATAAATAAAACTTAAAAAGGTAAATCTTGCTTTATATAAGACATCCTGCCACTGTCCTCAACCCCTCGGCACTATGGTATATATTATGTCAATTTTATCAGAAATTATATAGAACATTAAGCAAATTACATTTTGCAAAACATTAAAAGTGCTCTTACATTAAAATCTCAATACGTGGTACATAGAAGGCATTCTCACTGAAAAATTGGAAACAAGAAACTCCAGAACGATCTGGTCCAGTTCAATGCAGCTCTCCATTCCAACTCTTATACCATCCTCAGCTCATCACCGAACACCCCCATCATCCTTGGTACCCTCAGCCCATTTGATCAATTGATCCAACAATGCAAATTTATGTTGCAACTTCTAATCACACTATATTTACCCTTATGGCAAACTTGAGCAAACTCATAAGCACCAGCACACCCAGCTTCTGGCAATGGCTCTATCTGAAATACCAAATTCCAAAATCCCACTCTCTGTTCACAATTCTGCACCCTTTTGTCTCAACTTCTGAATTATTTCAGCTATACCTGGGTTTCACTTCATTTAGGTTTCTAGTTACACACTACCAGCATTTTCTCCCAGCACATTAGCTTCCTCATGGATCCACTACTCTATATAGCTGGCTGGGATTTCAAGGTGTTTTAGGTCAATCATTCCCATGACTCTTACACCCAAGGAATTCAACCCAATACTTTTGCTGTTTTCATATCTGGCTTGCCAGCGGGATATGCTACCTTGACTAATGTAATTGCTAACTTCAGTCTGGTCCAAGTGGCTTTGGCCTTCCTTTACTAATCAGTGGTTAACTGTGGACAATGGTATTCTATTCCTCAGAATGGCATTCAAAATATTCACCAACGTCTTCAAAAGCTAAATATTCAATCACCAACTCTTAGAAAAACAAAACAAACAAGCAATAATGCCCTGATTTTCAAGTTGTAAATGATTCCACTATGGTTGATTCCTAGTTACTAATGTGACATCACTGAACACAGTGAGGCAGCAACATGTAGTAAGTAGCACAACTTTATATGGTCTTTCCACCAAATACTATCTTGCACAATCTCAAACATAATAGAAAATCTCAAAGCATAATTATTAGTAAAAAAATAGTAAAATAATTAGGAAGTCATGACTATTGAGCATCTATTACCTTCACTTAATATAATTTAACTACACATTTATGTTTATGTGATTTACATTTTAATAATAACCATATTAAGCAACTGGCTCTCAAAATTCCTGAAAACTTAGCAATTGGCTTTTGCAAGCTCCAGCACATCACTGCCTTTGCCTCACTGCAAATTCTCATTTCTCTCAGCCAACTATCCTGCCTCATACTTTATTAGAACACATGCAAGATCTTTCATTAATGACATTTAAAACATCCCTTAACCATAACCTTGCATCTATGTCTAGCCACCTATTTCTATACCCATGTATCATTTTGATCAGAAATTTATTTTTAAAAGGAGTCCAGAGCCGGGCTCGGTGGGTCAGCCTGTAATCCCGCGCCTTTGGGAGGCTGAGGTGAGTGGATTGCCTGAGCCCGAGGGTTTGAGACCCGCCTGGGCAGCGAGACCTCATCTCTACAATAAATCAAAAAATCAGCCGGGCATGGTAGCGCATGCCTGTAATTTCAGCTACTTGGAAGGCTGAGACGGAAGGATTGCTGGAGTCCAGCAGGTTGAGGCTGCGGTGGCCGGGAGCGGCCACTGTACTCCAGTCTGGGCGACAGAGTGAGACTCCAACTCAAAAAAAAAAATGGAGTCCATGTTATAGTAGTTGTTTCTTTCTCTCTCTCTTTCTCTCTCAATCTCAATATCAATCTTAATCTCTCTTTCTTTCCAAAGGTCTCACTGTCACCCAGGCTGGAGTGCAGTGGTGCAATCATGGCTCACTGTAACCTCAAACTCCTAGGCATGGTATCATCCATGAGCATCCTTGTAAGGACCAGTTGGTCAAACTTGCCTCCCTGCAGCTGGGTGGAAGTTGACCAGGTAAACTAAATATTTGCCACAAGTGAGGTCGGAAGAGTTATAGACTTTCCAGATGTGGTGGTAGGGAGGCTCAGGCAATCCACTCACCTCAGCCTCCCTGAGAGAAGATGACAACTTAGCATGGCCATTGACTCCTGTGTCTCTTATCACTTACGAGATGGCTGCTGCTTGTTGCATACAGAGATTGGACCTGAAGCCCAATACTTAGACAAAATTTTTACAAAAGAAAGAAACACACCTAAAGAGACCCAGCAAAAAGAGAAAGATATTCAAGATATTCAGATCTCTCAAAACAGGTGACTCCTATTGAAATAGAAATAAGATGGAGAAAAAAATAGCTAGAATATAAATTAATATTACTCAAGCAGATTCAGATTTATGCACATACACTCAAGACAATGCATGTTTTCAAAAGATTCGTCATCTGGCATCAGCTCATTAGTTCAGTTTTCCTCTTCTAAATCCAACTTTGTAGATGTCTCAAAAGGAACAGGTAGGGTGGTTCATCCTGGAACCAAATACGAAGACTGATAGAAATGCTGGGGGAAATAAATGGTGGTTAGGTTCTCCCAGGAGAGAAAACCAGGAACTTCAAATAAGAGAGGACCATATAGCACAGAGCTAAACAAGAGGGGACCATGTAGATAGCACGGGCTTACAAGAATGGCAAAAAACAGAAAGTCAACATTAAAGCTGTCAAAACCTAGAGAGTACGATAATATTAGGTGCTGGTAGGAGGCCAAATGCTGCTCTACAGAGTAATCTAGCAGTTTGTAATGAAATTACATATTTCAATATTCCATGACTCACCAATCTTGTATCTGAGTATATCTTGGCCACAGGATACAACTGTCCAGTTTGGGTGTTCTACAACTCTGGGGGTCCTCTTTCTCATAAGGTAATACAAGTACATACTACGTATGCAATTACTTGAGTTTTATAGATATATAAAGTTTAAACAAATGTTAAATTACGTAATTTACAACTAATGAAAAGGCAGAATGAATATATTGAAAGACCACTTGATGTTACTAAGTACATATAATTAAAATAGGTGCTTATATGTATTTTGAATTAAAAGGATTAAAATACTAGAAATTTCTTATGTTTAACTTACGTTTTTAATAAAATGTCATCTATTATGATTACAAACATTAAAAATATATGAAGGTAAAAGCAACCCAATTTATCATACATGAAGTCATATGCTTTCTTACCTTGCTTCTTAAATAATTTTGTCTTGACCTGTCAGTGAGAATTTTTTCCCTGACTTCTCATAATTCAATATCCTGAATCCAGAAAAATGGCTGTTTCCATCTGTTCCACTTAGAGTGATCAATACTTAGTTAAGTTCCTGCATAATAATGAATATGTATCTCCCTGAACGTGCTTTGCCAAATTGTGGTATATAATTTTGTCCAAGTTCAGGACCTTGACAGAAGGGTATCTGCATTTTCATTTTATTTTACAAGGGATATGGGAATGCTGACTATCTACTTTCTACTTTTTCCCCATATTATTGCTTTGTAAAGGGAAGCATTCTGCCATAGTGAAATAGACATGTGTTTCAGAAAATTCTCCCTTTAGGCCCAAACATGGGCTAACTTCAATAAATGAAAGTGGCATAGTTTACAGAATTGTTTCTCACTAAGTATTTAGTTGAATCAGCTTTTTAGATGTTTTCAGATTTTTAAGAGAAGTAAAAGAAAAAGCACTCTTCCAGCATCAAGAAAACACTTCACCACAGATAATTGTCTCATTTAATTTGCATTGCAATGCATACCAAACCGAAAAATTACAATACACAGGAGCCCGAACCGATGGAAGAGTCTTATCAAGTAATAAAGTGATAGGAGAAATAAAGAGGGAGAGGAAGAAAGGCTGGGAAGAAGAACTCAGTGAAGTTGATGGGTAGGTTGCAAATTCCCAAGTTCAAGTTATCAACCTTTGTACCTGCTTTGCTACCAGCTCCTCTTCCATAAGGGGGAAAAAAAGAAAAAAGAAAATTCCAGACAGCCTAAGAAATCAGCCGACAAACCTCATTATTGATGGCGTCAGGTGGTAGATCAATGCTGGAGGAAAATCAATGGTAAAAATATTTTTCAGTGGTGCATACAGATGAAGAGCCGCAGCAGCATTTCTTGATGGAAACCACAAAAGTCTGCAGCTACCCCAGAGAGTCACTGTTTCATAGGAAGCAAAAACTTACCTGGAGCTTTAATTTGCCCCTAGATGCTTTCCTGTGTTGCAGAAGCTGCAACTATGTACTACAAAAAGGCAAAGTGAAGCAAGGTAGGAAGGAAGGGAAGGGAGGAGAGGGATGTGAAAGTGGAGGAAGGAAAGAGGAGAAAAGAAGAAAAGGATGGCAGACTTGCAAGACTGCACTAAAAGTAAAAGGTATTTTCTCATATATTGGATTGTTTTATGAATATTTACTACATATATTTATTACATGTATGTGATAAATAAGGTAAAAAGAGACATATCTTTTAAGAAGTGTAAAGACTGGAAAGTTTTGCAAAGCATGCCTAAATTGAAAAAAGTATGTCATTTTTCACATGAAGAAAATGTTCAAAAATAATTTCCATTGCCTGGAAAGATGAAGTTCTAGAAGAAATACTATGTCAAAAAAAAAAATGCTTATTTAAAATGAGAGAATAGTAGTGAAGCCATTTTGAAGAGTCACCCTTATGGACAGGCTCTTGCTCCAAAACTGCCTTTACACTGCAGGGCATTTTTATTTCTAAATCATTGACTTCATCAGAACAGAACAGAGTATTCTCTTGCTTCAAAGCCTGTGAATACTCTGAAGAAGTGCCTGATGTGATTATTCCCAAGGGAAGTGGGGGATAGGTGAAAGGGTATCACCAGAGACAAGTTTACTTTGAAGGGAAAGTTGCCATTTTAGATACAATGGTCAAATAGGGTATTGGTTAAAAAGTGATATATGGACCAAACCTCAGATGGAGGAGGAAATATGATATGGATATGTGGTGAGAACAGCAAGTGCAGAGGCCCTGAGGTAGGAATGTGTGACTAAGGAAACGTAAGCTTTAGGCCCCACATATACAGGTATCTTCTGAGACTCTGAGCTCTAACAATCTTGCGTACAAAATTGTGAAGTTATTTCCTAAAAAGGGCTTATGAAAATTGGACATGCTTTGGTAGCCATAAAACTTAGATCTGCCCTTGGGTGTTTCCCAGTTAAGGTCCATTGTCTCTTCTACTACTACCACTCTGCTCCAAACCATTAGCATTTCTTGCCTGTTGTTTCTATTTTCCCCCTAAATATCCTGCCTAATTCTAGGCATTCACCTTCCCCACAACCAAACTTTTTCTCTGCACAGTCACAGTGATCCTTTTGAAACAGAAGTCAGATATTGTCATTCTCTGCTCAGACTAAAATCAAATCCTGAAAATGGTCCACAAGGCCCTTTGTGACCTTTATTCCCCACCTCACCCCTTCTTCTGCCTTACTTTTTACTTCTCTCTCTCTGCTTGCTCTGCTCCAGCAATCCAGTCTTCCTTGCTGTTCTCTGACTCTAGCAGCCACACTCCTACGGTGAGGCCTTCGCTCTCACTGTTCTCACTGGCTATGCACATGATATTCCTTTCTCCTTCAAGTCTGGCACACTTGTGTCTTCTTTGGCCATTGTATGTAAAATTGCAGACTTCCTTTCAACATTCCCTATCTCTATTTCCTGATTTATTTTTCATATTAGCATGTATTATAATCTATAATTGTGTGTATCATTTTATTTTATTTTTGTCTGCTACTCCACACCAAAATGTAAGATCTATGAGGACAAGACAGGTTGTCTTTTGCTTATTGTTCTATTCCCAGTGCCTAGAATGGGACTGGCATTGAGTAACTATTTAATAAATGTCTCTTGAATGAATAAAAAGTTAATGAAGCACTGAGCAGTAGAGTGATACACATAGAACTCTCAAATATCTCTCTCTTGTCTTCAGTGTTAATGTCGTATAACATTGAAAATCCTTCCCATTATATCTTCAACAGACTTTTCTGGACACATTGCTTCCCATTTCTCCTATGTACTCTGCCATCTGATCAGAAAAAAACAAAACCAAAAAAACTATCTGTTACTTTCTTAACACATCAGGTACATTCATGCCTCAATCCCTTGCTCACGTTGTACTCTCTGCCTGAAATGTCTTTTTATCTTATTCTTTCCCTAGCCAACCTCTGCATATGCGTATCTCTAGAGACCAAATTCCAATGCCTTTTCCCTCCGTGTAGTCATCTGTGACTCTTCTAGACAGAATTAATTAATCCCTGCTCAATGTTCCCAGAGTAGATTTTACATGTCTTTTAAAACAATCAAATTATATCACAGTTATTTATAACCCAGCATGGAATACAGTGTCTCATGCATAATAAATGTTTGTTGAATAAATCAATATCTAAGAAACTCATCCTTCTAAGTCCAAGATATTAGGAAAATCTACAGGGTTTCGTCAATGTTTTCTTACCAACCAGACAATAACCATATTATTGTTGCTAATGATAATTAGCACCCATTAAATGCTCATTATATGCCATACACTGTTTCAAACACTTTACAAATATGATTTTATATCATCATCACATGGGCTTTCTATATAAGTACTAGTTGTACTACTTATAACATCTCATCTGATTTTAGAGTTGAAGAAACTGAGTTTTGTAAAAAAGGTAATAAAGGCCTGTATCCTGAAAATGTGCTGTTTGACATAAAGCTGCAGCATCTCCCAGAAGAATGGTTTATCCAGAAAGCATGCACCAAATGAGATGCTATCCAAATATACATCTTTTACTTTCTGAGTATCATTAGTAGAACATTTCTTCATTAGTATATAAACCTTCATGAGATAAATAAACATATGGATTATAGGATATCAGACTCAAAGGTAGTCTGTTAAAAATTTTTGAATGATTCAAAACAAGTATAAATTTACAAATATTTATGGAATCTACTAACGAAATAGTACATGTTTCTTTTTATTAACTTTTAACTTTTTATTTTAAAATTGTGGGGTACAATTCAGGGTTAGGTATACAAATATTCATTGTGCAGGTACTCTTGTTGATGAAGTATCCCCCTTTCCCAGGCAGATTTCCACTACTGTCAATCCCACCTCCCCGTACATATTTCTATAAATGATGAAGAATGAAAAAGTGTGATCCTCTGAGTAGAAAACTTCATATAAGACAGATTTCCATCTCCTGCACAAAAAGAATTTGCTCCAAAAAGTGAAAATTTTAACAGTATACCCATTCAAGTTTCTTACTAGTCATCACAAAATTAATTGCCCCTTTGAACTCTAATAATATTTTAAAGGAGAGGGCTTAAAAAAATCTAAAAGATTAAAGAAAACATGGCATATATAAATGATGAAATACTATGCAGCCATAAAAAGGAACAAGATCATGTTCTTTACAGCAACATTGTTGGAACTGGAGGGAACATCTCCCTAAGTGAAATAACTCAGAAACAGCAAACGAAACACTGCATGTTATCATAAATGGCCACAGAGATGGAAACAGTAGACAATGGGAAGTCTAAAAAGTGGGGAGGTGGGGTGGGGACTTAGGGTTCAGAAATTACCTATTGGGTATTATGCTTACAACCCAGGGAATGAGTCACCTGAAGCCCAATCCCAACCTCTGCATCATATGTTCATGGAACAAACTTGCACTTGTACCCCCTTAAAATTAAAATTGTACTTTCAAAAGATCCAAAAAGAAACCAGTGTATGAAACAGTGTGATGCGTTTTAAGGACTATTCTCTTAAGGGAGTTGCAGAGTGAAAGGGAACATCATTGTTTATATCTAACAGTTCAAAAACACTCTTACATTTAATTCCATTTTTAGTGGAAACAAAACTAGATTTACAAACTCCAGGGGCATTCAGTCATATTACATTCAGGAGCTAGACCAAGTCTTCATGATAAATTTTGAACAATGCAATGCATCTGTCAAGGGGTAAGGGCAAATTAACTATTTTGAAATATTCCACAGCATTCTTTTCATCTTAATAAATCCTGCCCTCAGGAGAAATTATTTTACCAGAGCCTAAACAATTGTTTGTTTGTTTGTTTCTCAGAGCTCGGTCAATCCAGGGAAGGGAAATACCCAACTCTTGCCCATTCTAGCCATTCTGTCACACCTAAGGGGTTGGTGCTGATACACATTTGTGAAGTTTATAGTCCAAAAGTACATGCTTACTAAAAAACTAAGACTAATCAAAGGACTATGGAACACTTTCCTTCCCCCTCACACCTACCACCACATTACTATTTACTGAAGTTTATTTTACCCAATATGTCATTTCCAGCTATTAAAAAAAAATTACAAGGCATACTAAAAAGCAATAAACATAATTTGAAGAGACAGAGAAAGCATCAGACCCAGACTGAGATACAGCAGAAATGGTAGAAATATCAGAATGGAAATTTAAAATAACTATGGTTAATATGTTAAGGGCTGCTGAATAAAGTAGACAGAATGCAAGAACACATGTGTAATGTAATCAATAAAATGGAACTTCTAGGAAAGAATTTTTTTGAAATGCTACAGATAAAAAATACTATAATAGAATGGGGTGACCCCAAAATACATAATTATGTTTTAGAGGATGATCTTTTTGTAATACAGGCTTCCCCTGATAAGTAAGTGTTCTAAAAACCTGTGGGCATCAGTATACCAGCTAGCATTGTTGTGAGAGGCTGCTTAGGCTTCAGTAAATTTTTTGGAGATTCTTTCAAGGTGTTTGCCCATTTCATGATGGGTTATTTATGAGTGCACCTGCCCACATTACACTGAGTGTTTAGCAGTTCTTGTTTTGTTTTGTTTCTGTCCACACTATTTAATATTCAGCAGTTTTTGATCCAAAACCGCATGACCTCCTATTCACCTGATCTTGCTGCAGACAACTTTTTTGTTTGTCTCCCTAATGCAAAAAATGTTATCAAAGGGAAACATTTTTGTCCACGTGGAAGAGGTAAAACAAAAAATGGCAGCAGCACTAAAAGGCATCAACATTGACGAGTTCAAAAACTGTTTTAGCAGTGGAAAAAGTGTCTCCATAGGTTTATTGCATCAAAAGGAAACTACTTTGAAGTTGAAGGATGTTTAAACATGTAAGAATATATACACTTTTAAAATTTTTTATTTTTTTAATTTTAAAGATGTGGAGTACAATTCAGGATTAGGTATACAAGTGGTCATCAAACAGGTAAAGTTTGGGCCTCACTTTGGTTCCCACTTTGCCTGGTTTGAGATCAGGTACTCATTGATGTTGTGTCCGTCTCTCCCCGTCCACCCCAATAGTATCCAACTACTGTCAACCCCTTTCTTATATTATTAATATTATTATTATTATTATTTAGTTTTAAAAATCTCCACTTGATATTTATTGGACCATCTCATTCTGTTCTTCTTGTCTCATAGCCTTTCTTTCTATCTTCTTTTATTATTATTATTATTATTATTATTATTATTATTATTATTATTATTATTTTTAAAGATGTGGGATACAAATCAGGATTAGTTTTACAAGTGGTCATATACAGGTAAAGTTTGGGCCTCCCTTTGGTCCCTACATTGCCTGGTTTGAGATCAGGTACCCTTATTAATGTTGTGTTCCCCTGTCCTACCCTGGCAGTATTCTACTACTGCCAATCCCTTTCTTATAGTATTATGGTAAATGTTCAGGGTCAGCTTATGAATAAGAACATGTGGTACTCAGTTCTTTGTTTCTGTGATCGATCACTGAGTATTATAGATTCTAAGTCCATCCAAGTTGCACGAAGTCCATATGTTTGTCATTTTTTAAAAAGATGTGGGGTACAATTCAGGATTAGGTATACAAGTGGTCGTCTTAAAGGTAAAGTTTGGGCCTCCCTTTGGTCCTCATTTTGCCAGGTACCCTTATTGATGTTGTGTCCTCCTTGCACCCTAAACCCATCAGTATCCCACTACTGTCAATCCATTTCTTGTAGTATTATAGTAAATGTTCGGGATCCGCTTATGATTGAGAACATGTGGTACTCTGTTCTTTGTTTCTATAATATATCACCGAGTAAGATAGACTCTAAATCCATCCAAGTTGCTGCAAAAGTTCATATGTTTGTCCTTCTCTATGGCTGCATAATACTCCATCTTGTATATGTACCACTTTTTAAAATCCAGTCCAGTTTCAATGGGCAGCATGGTTGGTTCCATGATTTTGCTACTGTGAATAGTGCTGCAATAAATATGCATGTGCAGTATCTTTTTTGTAGAATGATCCGAGTTCCTCTGGGTATATTCTCAGTAGGGGGATTTCTGGGTCATGTGGAAGTTCAATATCTAGTTCTTTTAGAAATCACCACACTGTTTTCCAAAGAGGTTGCACTAGTTTACATTCTCACCAGCAGTGCAGAAGTTTTCCTTTTTTTCTGAATGTTTGCCAGCATCTGTTGTTGTTTGTTTTATCAATGATGGCCATACTTACTGGGGTTAGGTAGTATCTCAAGGTGGTTTTGATTTGCATTTCTCTAAAGATTAGTAATGCCGAGCACTTTTTCATGTGTCTGCTGGCTGCCCGTATATCTTCTTTTGAGAAATGTTTATTAATGTCTTTTGCCCACTTTTTAATGAGGCTGTTTGGGTTTTTTCCTTTCAGCACATTTGAATTCCTTGTAAATTCAGAATGTTGGCAAATATTTCTCCTCATTCTGTGGGCTGTCTCCCTTCTCTCTTTCTCTTTTTTTTTTTGAGTTGTAGTCTCACTCTATCACCCAGACTGGAGTGCAGTGGCACTCTCCCGGCCACCGCAGCCTCGACCCACAGGGCTCCGGCGATCCTTCCTCCTCAGCCTTCCATGTAGCCAGAACCACAGGCGCGCGCTACCATGCCTGGCTAATTTTTTGATTTATTGTAGAGATGAGGTCTCCCCAAGTTGCCCAGGTGGGCCTCGAACCCGCAGGCTCAGGCAATCCACTCACCTCAGCCTCCCACAGCACGGGATTACAGGCTGAGCCACCAAGCCCGGCTTCCCCTCTCTCTTGATGGTTTATTTTGCTTTGCTGAAGTTTTTCAGTTTAAAACTGTCTATCTTATCTCTAATAACCTATCTTATCTCTAATGACATTACAATTTTTTTTAATAAATAAATTCCATGCTTTCTGGATCTCCCACATAAAGAATGCCTTTGATGGCTCATTAGTAGACTGGCCATGGCTGAGGGAAGAATCTCTGAACTTGAGAATATCTCAGTAGAACTGTCCAAACTAAAAAGGACAGAGAAGAAAAACAAATTAAAAAAAATCAAAAGGCATAACTATGCCTAATGGGAACATCAGAAGGAGAGAGTAGAGAAAGAAAGAGGAGCCATATTTGAAGAAATAATGACAGAGAATTTCCTCCAATTTATGTCAGATACTAGACCACAGATCCAGAAAGGTAATACCAAGTGGGATAAATTCCAGCTATATCATATGCAAACTGCAGAAAATCAAAGATAAAGAAAAATCTTGAAAGAAGTAGGATAAAAACCCAAAAGCTTATGTATAGAAAAGAATTACATTGATTTCTCCTCAGAAACTGTACAAGCAAAGAGAGTGGGGTAAAATACTAAAAGCATTAAGAGAAAAAACACCAATCTAGAATTTGGTACCCTGTGGAAAAAATCTTCAAACCTCAAGAAGAAATAAAAACAAACAAAAATTCAGGGAAGGAGTTGTCAATAGACATGTCTTGTAAGAAGTATTTTAAAAAGTTCTTTAGAGAGATGGAAAATTATATAGGTCAGAAACTCTAATTGACATAAAGAAAGGTAGAACATCAGAGAAGAAACAAAAACTTTTATATTTCTTATTCTTTATTGATTTAACAGATAAGAATTTGTTCAATATAATAGCAACAATGTATTTGATTATATACGTATATGCATCTGTGTATATACACATCCTCTTAGGTATACTGATGTATAAATTAAATGAGAGCAAAGATATAAAAATGGGAGGAAAAATTTAGAGCAGTTTTGTTATTACAAGGTACTTGTACAATCCATGTATCAGTATAGTGCTATTCGAAAGAGAACTTGGTATATTGCAAACTCTAGAAAAACGACTACAAAAATGTTTAAAAAGAGGTGTAATTGAAAGCCAAGAAGAGAGAGAAAATGAAATCATACAAAATGCTCAAATAATACCACAAAACACAGAAAAAGAGCAAAGAAAAAATGAAGCAAATAACAAGTGCAATGAATTGAAAATAGCTACAAATATGATAGATATTAATTTAATATATCAATAGCCACTTCAAAATAAATGGTACAAACACACTTGTTAAACGACAGAGAATGTCAGATTGGATCTAAAAACAAGATTCAAACATTATGGTGTCTATAAAACATCCACCTTAAATATTTTTAAAAATATATGTTTAGTTGTTAAAAGTTAGTACATGAAAAAGGATATGTCATGCTAGCACTATCAAAAGAAAATGGGAGTAGTTATATTAATTTCAAACAGAGCAGACTTTATAATGAGGAAAGTCATCAGTGATAAACAGGGGCAACACATAATGATAAGGGGTTCACTCTTTTAAAAAGACATATTAATCCTCAATGAATATGAGCTTAACAACAGTGTCAAAATACATAAGGCAAAAACTAACAAATAAGCAAGCATAAATATATTAATAAATTATTATATTTGGAGACTTTAACCCTACCAGAAATGAACAGATTCAGCAGGCAAAAAATCAGTGATGACATAGTTGAACTCAACAGCACCATCAAGCAACTGGATACAATTGACATCTAAAGACTGCTTCACCCAATATCAAAAGATTATACCTTCTTCTCACGCTCACATGGAACATACATTTAAAAAACTATAATATGGCTCATAAAGCAAACCTTAACAATTTTTTTTCAGACAGGGTCTCACTCTGAATCCCAGGCTGGAGTATAGAGGTGTGATCACAGTTCACTGCCGCCTCAACCTCCTACAGATGTGCACCACATGCCCAGTTGTTTTTTATTTTTTGTTTTATTTTTTTTGTAGAGATAAGGTCTTACCATGTTATCCAGGCTTTCCATAACAAAATTAAAATAATAGAAATAACAAAATGTCTGCTCTCAGACTATAATGGATTAAACAAGAAATCAACAACAGAAAGATAGCAAGAAAATCCCAAAAGATTGGAGTTAAACAACAGACTTCTAAATTATATATGGATAAAAGAAGAAATCTCAGCATAAATTTTAACTTATTTTAAACAAAATGAAAGTAAAAACATAAGTTATCAAAATGTGTGGGATGCAACAAAAGCAGTGTCTAGAGGGGGTACTTATTGCACTGAATGCATATATTGGAAAATAAGAAAGATCTGAAATAAATAATCTAAGCTTTCCATTTAGGAATCTAGAAAAAGGGAATAGAAAACTAATGACAAAATTAGTAGAAGAAAATAAATATAAAAGTCAGTAAAACTGACAATAGAAAATTAATAAAGAAAATAAATAAAACCAAAGGCTAATTATTTTAAAAGACTCAGAAAATCAATAAGCCTCCAGCCAGGCAAAGTAAGAAAAAAAGAGAGAAGATACAAATTAATGATATCAGAAATGTAGAAGGGACATTACTACATATTATATAGATATTAAACATAGAATAAAAAATATTATGAACATTCTATGCCCACAAGTTGATAACCTAAAAAAAAAGACCAAATTCTTGACACAACTACTAAAACTTATGCAAGAACAAATAGATAAACCTGCATAGACTTATATCTATTAAAGAAATTAAGTCAATAATTAATTACTTCTCAAAAGAGCATCAGGCCCAGATGGGTTCACTGGTGAATTTTACCAATCCATTTAAAAAGAAATTATACTATTCTCTATAGTCTATTCCAGAAGATAGAAGCAGAGTAAATACTTCCTAATTCCTTCTTGAGGCCAGCAACATGATAATATCAATACCAGACAAACATCATAAGAAAACCATAGATAAATATCTCTTATGGTGATAGATGCAAAATTCGTCAAAAATATTACTATATCAAATCCTAAGGTTTATTAAAACAATTTACACCTAGAACAAGTGAAATTTATCTCAGCTATGCAAGGTTGGTTTAATATGTAAAAATCACTCAATATGCTCCATTGCATCAACAGGCAAAAGAATATAAATCACAATCATTTCAATAGATATAGAAAAAATCTAATAAAATTGATAAAATTTGGTAAAATCTAATATCCGTTTATGATTTTTAAAAACTCAGGAAATGAGGAATAGATTGAAACTTACTCAAATTGATTTTAAAAATCTGTAAAATCATATAGCTAACTTTGTAATTAATGGTGAGAAATCTGACACTTCTGAGATCAAGAACAAGGTAAGGATGTTCCCTCTCACCATTGCTATTCAAAATCATACTGGAAGTCCTAGCTAATTTAATAATACAAGATAAAATGAAAGTATAGAGATTGAGAAGGAAGAAATAAAAACACACTGTTCACAGATGATGTGATTGTTTATGTAGAAAATTCACAGAAATTAAAAAAACCTACTGTAACCAATACGCAATTATAGCAAGATACAAGTTAATTTATAAAAGTTAATCACTAGCCTATATGCCAGAAATGTTCTATTGGAATTTCAACTTAAACATGATACCACTTATATTAGCACTTCCCAAAATGGAATACTATGTAGCAATCTACCAAAATATGTATAAGATCTTTATGAGGAAAACTATATAACTGTGATAAAATAAATGAACTAACAATTAAATAAATGAAGAGATATTCAACGTTCATGGATAGGAAGACTTAATATAGTCATGATGTCAGTTCTTTTTCCAACTTGGTCTGTGGATTCAAAGCAATCCCAATTTTTAAAATTCCATAAAGTTACTTTGTGAATATTGACAGATCAAGTCTAAATATTTTTAGGAGAGGCAAAAACCCAAATAGCTGACACAATATGGATTTTTCAAACATATTGGAAGACTTATAATACCCTACTCAAGACTTACTGTAAAGCTACAGTAATCAATACAGAGTGGTATTGAGGAAAGACTAGACAAATCAATGGAACAGAATAGATAACTTAAACACATACCTATATAAACATAGTAATCTGACCTTTGACAAAGAAGGAAAGGCAGCACCATGGATAAAGATAGACTCTTCAACAAATCGTGGTGGAATGACTGGTCATTTACATAAAAAAAAGAATCTAGACACAGACCATATATGCTTCAAAAAATTGACTCAAAGTGGATCATATACCTAAATGTACATGCAAGACTATAAACTTCTTAGAAGATAATATAGGAGAAAATCTAGATTACTAGGGTTATGGAGATGACTTTTTAATTACCATCTCAAAGTGATTATTCATGAAATAAATAATTGGTAAGCTGAATTTCATTAAAATTTAAAATGTCTGCTCTACAAAAGACATTGCCAAAACAATGAAAAGCCAAGTTAAAGACTGGGAGAACATTTTTGTAAAAGACATATCTGTTAAGAATTGTTACACAAAATATTTTTTAAAACTTTAAAAATACAACATTAAGAAAATAAACTACCCAAGTAAAGGCACTGAACAGATATCTACCCTAAGAAGATATACACATAGTAAACAAGCTCCACATCATAGTTTTTAGGGAATTGCAAATTAAAACAATAATGATAGACCACTATACACCTATTAAAATGACCAAAATACATATCACTAACAGCTCAAAATGCTAGCAAGGAAGTGGAGCAAGAGGCATTCTCACATGATACTGGCAGAAATGAAAAGCCATAGAGACACTTTGAAAGACAGTTTCTTACTAAACTAAACATATTCTTAACATGATCCAGTAATCATGCTCCTTAATATTTTCCCAAATAAACTAAAAACTTTTATCCCTACAAAAGTCTGCACATGGAGGTTGATAGCAGCTTTATTCATAATAGCCAAACCTGAGAAGCAACCAAGACATCCTCTGATAGGTGGATGGATAAATAAACTGTGGTACATACAGACAATAAAATATTATTCAGCACTAAGAGGCAATGAGCTATAAAGCCATGAAAAAACATGGAAAAACCTTAAATGCATAATACTCAGTGAAATAAGTCAATCTAAACAGATACATACTGTATAATTCCAATTACAGGATATTGAGGCAAAATTCTTGAGACAGTAAAAAGATCAGTGGTTTCCATGAGTTGGGGATGGGGTGATGAATAAATGGAACACAGTGGATTTTTAGGGCAATTAAACTACTCTGTATGATACTATAATGGTGAATTCATGTGGTTACACATTTACCCAAATAGGATGTACCACACCAAGAGTAAACTTTCATGTAAATTGTATGGCAATTTGGGGTGATAATGATGTGTTGATGTACATTCATCGATTTTAGCAAATGTACCATTCTTGTGTGGGCTGTTGACAGTGGATGAGGTTGCACGTATGGGAAGCAAAGGGTTTAGGGGAAACCTTTCTACCATCTATGCAATTTTGTTATGGTCCTAAAACTGCTTCCAAAAAAGAAAATCTTTTAAAAATACATAGCTATTTAGCTCCAATTTTTATCCACAAATTTCACAGTTAACCATCTGTTTTGAAAAAAAGTCTCTAATTTTTAACAGCTGTATCCCTATTACTATCAATTCATGCTTTTGTTAAGTGTTTTGTTTAGGAATAAATTTCTTTTACAATAACCTTAGTTACATATTGTCCTCTTGGAACCAGACTCTTTGTCTGCCTATTTGTTTGAGTTTACCATAAGACATTTAAGTAAATCTGATTTTATAGAGTGCATTTTTTAAAGGGTGAAACTTTGCCTTTCTTCAATGTCTGATACAGGCTTTTTTAAAAAAATAGTTATAGGAGAAAGGAAAAATGTGTCTATCTTTCAAATTTTTAACTGTTGAAAGATAAAATTTCAGATCCTACTGAACAGTCTAAAATGGCTGGGAAGCACCTCTCTTGGGAGTATGGATTTTGGATTATGCCATCACAGATGGATTTTCTTTGATTGAGGTGAAAGGTGAAACTAACCTAGGAGATGAACTAATGGGTAATTCTATAGATAAACACTTTCAGAGTAGAACTATAAATGTGGTGAGTCTCGGAAGAAAACTTAGTTGGGTTTTTTTTTGGTTTCTTTTAAGTCTTCCAAGCAAAAGTCATCAGAAAACTTCTATAAAGTGAATCTGGAAGTTTTAGAAGATTGTAAGAGATTTAAGAGGAACATGGATATCAGAAAAGATTCAGAATTACTGTCCAATAGTTTTATTTCCAGTCTTTCTTACCAATATAGTTTACAAAATGCCTCAGAGAAATATTTCCAATCCGCAACAATGTGCAGGAAACTATAGTTTACCACAACTCAGGACAAATTCCAGTACCAAGCCCAAAATGCTGTCTAAATTCCTTGGTAGTAGAATTTAGATTCAAACACTCTGCTCTTGGAAATGTCACAGCTACTGTGACTTAAAACACTTATTGTGAGACAGACTTGTAGTAAATTATAATCAATTTATCAATGTTTGCAAATACCACCTTCCCTCTCCCCACCAACCACCACTGGTACTTTTTTTAAGTTAGCCAAAGTCATAAACAAGTCTGTGCACAAACTTAGAACTCATTTTTCTCCCACTGTTTCTCTATGTGCAGAGTTTATTTTCTCCATATAACACAAACTAACCATAAAAAGAGTGAGAAGCATCTCTTGCAATTACTCATTTTACACACACACACACACACAGACACACACACACACACACACACACACACACACACACTCCATACAACAAAAGAACATAAAAATCAGCATTTTTATTTCTATGCCTTTTTAGAAACTCTAAGGAATCCAATCCACTGTATTTTGAAGAAATATTTCAAATTGGTTAGCTACTATAGAGGAGCACAAGAATTATAAGGGATTAAAACGGTTTACCTTGAGAACAAATAGAAATCTAAAAGAATTTCCTCTGAATCTGAAGACCCAACTTTGACGTCCCAAGTGAGCCTGAAGACAGGTGATTAGACCAAGAAATAGCTGGTTAGTTCTCGACATGTCCTACTGGCTTATATGTCCTACTGTCTTGTTTTCAACAATAGTTTACTAATATTCTCCTTTTTTCTCTGTATTGTTTTCCCAGCTATGCAATTCCTTGTTCGTTTTTGTTTATATTTACAAAAAGAGGTAATACTATAGTGGGCTTTTGTTTCAGAAAATCTTATCATCTTTGGTCATAGTAAATTGATTAACATTTCTAATTTAATTATGATCTGAAGGGATTTTTGTGGCTTGTGTCCTATAGCTGGTATTTCTCTTTGCAGCTACTGGTTTCCTCAACTATTAAATGTGCCAATTAAGGTTCTTAAGGAACATATAAGGATTAACATTATGCCTATAAGTAAATATTTTAGAGGAAAATGGAAGGTATATTTTGATAGCAACTTCACCAAGTAGACATGTTTCAATATTATTTTTGTTTACTTTAAAGTAGTCAGTCATTAAAATTCACTAATTATTATAAAATCATTTACCAGTCCAACCAGCCTCCTAAGATTTTCACTGGGGAAAAGAAAAATTACCATCTGCAAGCTCCTATGATAGGAAAATCTCATTTGCAAAGCAACACGAGAAATGTTTATTTGGTGGGACTGATTAAAAGCATTATTAAATATTCATCAACTCCTCTATTTCCTTCCTTCCTCTTCTTTTATTCTGCTAGCAACACTGACAGATAAGGCCCTATAGTCTAACACTTACATAATCAAATGCAAACACCTAACATTATAACCATAGTGAAAGGCATTCAGAAAGCCAGAACAGACACCAGTAGCTTGAAATTCTTTTTTTCATTCTTTATGGATAAGGCACTACAAAAAATGAATTATGTATTTTATGACAGAGCACTTTCTCTTTGTTTAAACAGGAGTTATCACCTCAGGTATTAAGTTTCAGATTGTTTTATTTTTGTTTAATTTTTTTCTTTCAACTTTACAGCAGACACTGAGATCATAGAGGTGTGACTAAGGAATTACATCTTCATTTCCCTTCCAGCAAGGTGACCACTTTGCAAGAACTCCAGTTCTCAGAAACAGTGACTCATATCCTGATCGAGCACATTAAAGGTCATCTAAGTAATGCCAGGAAAGAATGTGGCTCCCTGCCAAGACTTCTCTTCCCAGCTCAGAAGTGGAAACAATATTCATGCTTCCAAATGAGTACATGCAGTTTTATTTACAAACGTCAGTGTTTTAGCCAGTCATAGGATTGATATCACAAATGAAATACTCTAAACTAGTTCGGCAACACTTGGAACATTTAGAGATTGAGGTTTGTAACAGTCACGGCACTGATGTCAGATGAGCATCTGGCTTGACATGGAGTTAGAAGCAAAAAAAATTACATTATAGAATAATCATACTCTATTGCTTATTGTAACATTTTCTAAAATGAATAACAAGAGTAGAATGTCATTAACAGGTTTCTACCATTGAATATGGCAACACTCTTGAAAAGAAAATAACATTGGCTTTTGTTATAATTCCATTAAGTATACCCAATTTAAATGACTGATGAATGGCATTTTATTGTTTTCTTAGCTTTACATTTTAGCAGCATGGTAGGACTGAACTTTTGAACTCGTGTCCACGTGCATGTCTAGAGTCCTCTTTTCACATTTTAAATCGGGGTCTATCATAGTGTTATAGGGGAGACAGAAATATTGACTATTTGATGTAAAAGCTTATCCTTGTTTACAGCTGAATTCGCCATCTGAAAGCATGGTATTTAAGTTATAGACAGACTCGAAAGTTAGAAAAACAATTAGAAACAACAGAGAGGTGGTTGCTATTCAGAAGATCACAAATGTTATCTATATTCAGCTACTTTAAAGCTCCCGTATGCCTTTCCCCTTTCCTTTTATCATCTCCCTCTTTTATCTCATTGCACTCCCTACTTTTTCTAGCAAAATGATTCTATATGTTGAACATCACTATGGATTCTGCAAAGAATCTAAAGTCGTTGCCCTTTTGGATTTTGTTGTAAATGAACTATTGGTCTAAATACTTTCTTTCCATTTTCCATAAACCACTTACTTTCTGGTTCTTTTCCTCCTTCCGCCTGTTTTTTAGCAAAACTCTATTTCTTGGTAAGTCTTTCTCTTCACCTGTTCTAAACCTGCAAGCAGCCTAAGTGCAGTTGGAACAAAAAACACTACAACTACATAAACTATGTGTTTAATTCAGTTTATAGTCAAAACTGTGAACTTTAAAGGGAACCCATACTGATGCTCAGAGGTCTTAGTACATTCTCCCTGTCCATTCACACTAGTCTACCTTCCTAGATGATTATTCTGTAATTTCTTTTCTCAAACCTCCAACCTCCTCCCCTACCTTTGCTCTTAACCAGACCCTGTTTCTAGTTCACTGAGAAAATAGAAGCAGACAGAAGATAATTTGCCCACACTCGCATTCCTCTATTTCCCTAGCCACCATGAGTTGTACTCATGCATTTGCTTCCCTTCCTATTACAACAGATGGATTCTTTGAGTTTCTAAGACCATCACCCTCCACTTTTGCATTAGAACTCAGAAATTCTTACCTATTTAGGCAAATTGCTTCAGGAGTTTTTCCCTTTTATCAGTTTCATCTATTGTTTCTTATTTTTCCCCTTAGCCGTGTAAACATGCTGCTATTTCTTCCATTATAAAAGACATATAAACTCTTTATATCTCTATGTCCCTTTCTAATTCACGTCTCTTATCTGCAGCAGAAATTCTCAAAATAACTGTTTATAATCTTTCTCTAGTTTTTCTTCTCCCATTTTCTCTTAAGCCCATTCTGGTCTTCCCCTCTCTCCCCCCCCCACCCCCACCATCTCTATATGAAAATAGTTCTTGTGTGTCATGGATGATGTTCACATGCCAAATATAGGAATATGTTACCAATTCTCATCTATTTTACTAATCATAAGCATTAAACCCAATTAATCAGTCCATCATATTTAGGGTACTTTTTATATTTGGCTTTCCGGCTGCCTCAATGATGGCTCCTTCTCAGTCTACTTTTCTGGTTTACCTTCTTTCTATCATCTTGAGCATTCCAGCACTCAGTCCTCTATTCCTGCTTCTAGCCACTTTCCTTTCCTTGGGGGTTTCCTTTCATCTCTTTCAGAATCTCATCCCAGATTTAAATCTATATGCATCTATATGCAGATGACTATCATATTATAACTCCAGCTCAGACTTGTTTCAAGAAATCCAGACTCCTATCCAACTAGTCTATATAGTGTCTCCACTTAGATGTATTAGACACTGCAAATTTAAAATGACTCAAACTGATTCCTGATATCTCCCCCAAATCTAGTTGACTCACAACATTTTCAAGTTGGTTTATGATAAACACATCCTTTTCTTTTCACAGGCCTGATACTAGAAGCCGTTCTTAACTTCCCTGCTTCTTTTATACACCAAATCCAATGACTATAAAAATCCTAATTTTTCTCTCTTAGACCAGCCTTAACTGGTCTAAGATAACTAAGATAATTGATCTAAGATAACTAATCTCCCTGACCACTTTCCTTGTTTTTTTGTAATCTCTTTCCAACACAGTACTCAAGCCAATTCTTTTAAAAACTAGTGTTAAATCTGTCTCTCCTCTGATCAAACTCTAATGCTTTTATTTATTCCCTAATAAGAGCCAGTAGCCTGCAAGATCCTGTATGACCTATTCTGTGTACCTCTGTGACTTCATTTCCTCCTAGGATTTCCTTGTTTATTCTATTCAAGCTTCACTGGTCATGCTGCTGCTCCTTGCACTATAGCCATGTGCCAGTCTTAAAGTCTGTTGCTCTGCTCTCCCTCTGCCTGCAACAATGAGACTCTGGGACTGGATGACTGCTCCCTTACCTCCTTTACCTCCTTCAAGAGTTTGCTCAGACAATGCCTGCTCAATGAGCCCTACTGTGTCTACCTTGTTTAAAGCTGCAAACTATATCTCCACCTTTCATTCTTCTTATCCCTTCACCCTGTGACATTGTTTCCCTTTGATTTTTAGTTCATAGAATGTATGCTCTAATATATTATATTTCACTTAATTTTGTTCATTACCTATTGTTATATTATTGTCATTATTAATATGTTAGAATATAATCTCATGTCGGGCTCGGTGGCTCAGCCTATAATCCCGCGCCTTTGGGAGGCTGAGGTGAGTGAATTGCCTGAACCCACGGGTTCAAGACCTGCCTGGGCAGCGAGACCTCATCTCTACAATAAATAAAAAAATCAGCCAGGCGTGGTAGCGCATGCCTGTAATTCCGGCTACTTGGAAGGCTGAGGCAGAAGGATCGCCGGAGCCCAGCAGGTTGAGGCTGCGGTGGCCGGGAGCGGCCACTGCACTCCAGTCTGGGCGACAGAGTGAGACTCCAACTCAAAAAAAAAAAAAAAAAAAAAAAAAAAAAAAATATATATATATATATATATATATAATCTCATGAAATCAGCCATTTTTGTCTATTTGTCTGTACTACTACTCTTTGGCAGTAAATCTTTGATATATATTTGTTGAATAAACACAAAATACATACTTCTAATCTGAGAAGGAAATTCCTTCAAAATGAAATTCAAATAAATGAGAGAAAAAATACATGAAAAGAAAAAGAATAAAGGTCTGTAAAATATTGTAAAAAAGGTTTTTAAAAGGAATAAAAAGAAAAGTGAAAGAAAAAAAGTTCAAGTTAGGGAGAAATAACCATACAAGTATTTAAAAGGATAAAATGTTTGGTAATTTGATATTATAATTTAAAAATTGAAAGAAATAATAAAATTGAATGAAATGATTTTCAGGTGGTTATTTATATTAATGTAGATCATCGGTCCTCAGCATTTTTGGCATCAGAAACCAGTTTCCTGGGAGACAATTTCTTCCAAAGAATTTGCGGGGGGAGATGTGCAGTCAAACCTCACTTCAAATATTCATCTATATTTGCAGCTGCCCCCAGTGCTAGTATCACCATTTCAGCTCCATCTCAGATTATCAGGCATTAGATTCTCATAGGGTGCATGCAACCTCGATCCCTTGCATATGCAGTTCAAAATGGTGTTCACACTCCTATGAGAATCTAATGCCACTGCTGATCTGACAGAAAATGGAGCTGAGGCGGCAATGTGCCAGATGGGAATCTGCTGTAAATACAGAGGGAGGTTCCTTGTTCACCATCTGCTCACATACTGCTGTGCAGCCTGGTTCCCTACAGGTCATGGGCTGATACCAGTCCATGGCCCAGGTACTGGGACCCCCTATACATTAATAAATACTATATTAATAGAAATATATGATAATATATAAGTATCAATAAAAACCTTAATGATAATATGTTAATCAATGTGAGAAAGAGATAAGGGAAGAAAAATTACCTATTGGCTGCAATGGGCGCCATTGGGGTGATGGCTACATTTAAAGACCAAACTTCTTCACCACTATACAATACATCCATGTAACAAAAACCTCTAATGCTATTGAAATAAAGCTATATATATATATACACACACACACATATATATATACATATATATACACTAGATTAGTATACTACATATAGTGTATATACATATACATATAGTGTATATATCATATACACAACTGCCTTGTGTTTGTTTTTCTCCATTAATGTTGTTGCTGGAGTGAAAATAAAACTAGCCAACAAACTGCAGTACTCCCCATCTCACTTTAATTATCTTATAAAATACACACTGAAGTTCTCATTTCACCATGTTCTTAAAAAATGATACTTCCTAAGAATCAAATGCTGTGAATTTTCACAGCATACACCTGCTTCCCTTGAAGAGTTTGATTCTTTCTTGCCTGGGTGCACAACTGACAGCTTCATGGAAAAGGGATCTCTTCATTTCTGACTATACTGATTAGTCAACTACCATAACCTTCAAACACTTGGAAACCATAACTAATAATTTATGCTTGAAATTACCTATGGCCCTAATGTATTTCCCCTACAATTTCCTCCCATGCATTCAGAATTGCTCTACTCTCACTTGTTTAGATAACAAGTAGATAACTTTCTATAATTTCTATCTCCATTTTATATTCAATTCACCAATACGCTTGTTTTCCCCCTATTCCTGCCACTGCTAGGCTGGTGAATTTATTGTATTCTAGACTGGCAAATATTCTAGTTAACTCAGTAGTACTCTTATCTCCTGATCACCCAAACTAAACTTTTTTAAGAACTATTCATTACCTTCTCTCTCTCAAGACTTTTTCATTATTAAATTTACTTCAAGTCAGGTGGGTGTTATTTGTATATCTTTTTTTTAAAGCACTGTATTTTATGCCCACAACTCTCTATTAATTCTATTTTTCCTCAGCTTCAGGTCATCTCAGCCTCATATCTGGGCTTTCTTTTTTTTTTTTGAGTTGGAGTCTCACTCAGTCGCCCAGACTGGAGTGCAGTGGCCGCTCCCAGCCACCGCAGCTTCAACCTGCCGGTGATCTTTCCGCCTCAGCCTTCCAAGTAGCTGGAACTAGAGGCGCACGCTACCACGCCCGGCTAATTTTTTGTTTTGTTGTAGAGGTGAGGTCTCACCAAGTTGCCCAGGTGGGTCTCAAACCCACGGGCTCAGGCAATTCACTCACCTCGGCCTCCCAAAGCACGGGATTACAGGCTGAGCCACTGAGACCGGCCGGATATCTGGGTTTTCAATGTAATTAGATAATTCCATCCTTGATCTTAGGTTATTCCTTCTCCAAAAAGTTCTCTACACCCAACCAGATTATTCTTCCACATGACCACAAATCACATAATGCTATTAATACATTCAAAGTTTTTATATAGCATGATAAATTAAGCTCAGATTCTACAGACTGGCACATAGGCTTTTCACAGTCATAGATCTCTCTCTCTCTCAAATATACAAAAACATAATTTTATATATTTCACACATATTACCCTTTATATATGTGTATTAGGTATCATTTATATTTACATATGTATTAGTGTATGTATGTATTATGTGTATATTTCTTATCATATATATCACACGCACTGCTATGGTCTGAATGTGTACCCCAAAAAGCATATATTGGAAACCTAAGCCCTAATGTAACATTGCTGGGAGGTGGGATCTAATAGGAGATGTTTAGATCATGAGGGTTCCACACTCCTAAATGGATTAATGCTGATTATAAAAAGGCTTGAGGCTATGAGTTCAATCTCTTGCTTTCTCTAGACCTCTCTTTGCCCTTCCACCATTGGATGACTCAGTAAGAAGGCTCTCACTGTATCCTGACTCTTCAATCTTGGACTTCCTAGCCTTCCTTACTGTGAGATAATAGAATTTTGTTCATTATAAATTACTCAAGTCTCAGGTATTATGTTATAGCAGCATGAAAGAGACTAAGACACATAAATATATGTATTAATATGTATGTAAGTACTCAAATATGTGTGTATAGATATATGTTATAATAATACATGCATAGGTATCAAATATATCATGTACCAAATGCACCATTTGTCAATACATTTTGTAACAAAAAATGTACCAAATACACTATGGCCATTGAGGTTTATCTCAGACATGCAAGGTTGGCTCAACATTTAAGATCTAGTCCATATAATTCAATGACAAACAATGTCAATAGACTGAAGAAAAAAAAAGAATTATCTTTTCTTTTTTTTTGAGTTGGAGTCTCACTCTGTCACCCAGACTGGAGTGCAGTGGCCGCTCCCAGCCACCGCAGCCTCGACCTGCCAGGCTCTGACAATCCTTCCGCCTCAGCCTTCCAGGTAGCTGGAACTACAGGCGTGCACTTACCACGACAAGCTAATTTTTTGATTTATTGTAGAGATGAGGTCTTGCCAAATTGCCCAGGTGGGTCTTGAACCCGCAGGCTCAGGCAATCCACTCACTTCGGCCTCCCAAAGCACGGAATTACAGGCTGAGCCACCGAGCCCGGCTAAGAATTATCTTAGTAGATACAAAAATTATGGATCCTTCACTCTGTGGGAAATAAGCTGTCTTCATCGAGATGCTCACCTGACAAACAGCTAATGATATCTCTGATTTATATCCATTGAGGACCTAATGCCTGACAATAGCCATGTGAATGAGGTAGGAAGCAGATTCTTTCTTGTTTCAGTCTTGAATAATGGCCTAGTCAAAATTTTGCAGTCTTGTAAGATACCTTAGTCAAACCACTCATTACAGCTGCTTCTGGATTCCAAATTCACCAAAAAAAGTGAAATAATAAATATTTAATGTTTGCAGCCACTAAATTTTGTGGTAATCAGTTACAAAAAATATATAATAAATATGTCATAGATGCTCAGTTGATATGGCATAAAAATGTCAAGATATTTAAATGGAGAATTACAGTTGTTTCTATAAATCATGCTAGGAAAAGGGATACCTGGCAAAAAATTAAACCTGCATACTCACCTCACCCCATGTGAAACAAAACTAAAAATGGATCCTTTACCTAAAAGTAAAGACTAAATCCTTAAAACATCTCATTATAAAAAAGTGTATCAAAAAAAAATCAGCCTTATGACTTTGGGTTATCTTAAAAGGATATAGAAAGCAAACATAAAAGAAAAACAGGATTAATTAGATGCTATTAAAATTAAAAATGACTGTATCTTGAGAAACACTGTTAACAAATGAAGAAACCAAGAGACATACTGCAGGAAATTATTGGCAAAACACATATGGGATAAAGGACTGTTAACCAAAAAAACAAAACAAAACAAAAAACTCCCTCAACTAAAAAATAAGAAAATTAATAATCTAATATTTTTTAAGGGAGGAACAATTTGAATAGACACTTCTATTAAGAGGTACATATGGCAAAAATTACAAGAATGGATTTTTATCAACACTAATCATTATAGAAATGGAAATAAAATGGCCAGACAATATCAAGTGCTGACAAAGTATATTAATGTATTTATGATTGCTAAAATTTAGGAACAACCAAAGTCCATTAACTGGTGAATGGATAAAAGAAGTTGTGGTTCATCTTTTTAACAGAATGTTATTCAACCATAAAAAGGAATGAACTGCTGATATGTGTACAACATGTAGGCATTTCAGAATAATTGTACTAAATGAAAACAGCTAGATACCAAAGTCTAGCTGTTTAAATGATTCTATTTATATTATTATGAAAAAGGTAAAAGAATAGGATGAGAAGTCAGATAAGTGGCTGCCAGAAAATTGGTAATCAGCTACACAGGGAATAAGTTCATTTTTCTACAGTGACAAAAATATTCAATATCCTCATTGTGCTAGTGGTTATGTAACTATTTATGTGTATTGAAACTCATTTAAGTATATAACTAAAAATGGTGAATCTTACTATAGGTAAAGTAAAATAATTCATGTGACACACAAAGAACTAGATCAAGTAAAATAAGTAAACAACAAAACAATAAACAGGGAAACAAACTCGATAACCTAAATGAAATGGAGGACTTTCTGTTATCACACAAGCTCCCAAGATTGAAACAAGAAGACACCGAGACACTAAATAGACCAATAACAACCCAGGAAATTGACTCCATCATAAGAAAACTATCTACAATTTTTTTAAAAAGCCTTAGATCAGACTGCTTCCCAGCAGAATTCTACAAAACACACAGGAAGAGCTGATGCCAATCCTACTGAAAGTATTCCAGGTAATTGAGAAAGATGAAATTCTCCCCAAATCATTTTATAAGGCTAACATCACACTGATACCCAAACCAGGTAAAGAGCCAACAAAAAAAGAGAACTACAAACCAATATCCTGATGAACATAGATGCTAAAATTCTCAACAAGATTCTAGCAAATAGGATCCAACAACACATCTAAAAAAACATCCACCATGACCAAGTAGGCTTCATCCCTGGGATTCAGGGCTGGTTCAACATCCACAAAACCATAAATATAATTAAATATGTCAACAGATATAAAAACAAGAACTATATGATGACATCATTAGATACAGAAAATCCTTTCAATAAAATCCAGCACCCCCTCTTGATTAAAAAAAAAAAAAAAGCCCTTGAGCACCTAAGCATAGAAGGAACATACATCAAAACAGTAAGTGCCATCTGCGATAAACCCACAGTCAACATATTTTAAATGGACAGAAACTGGAGGCATTTACCCTGAAAACCAGAATAAGACAAGGCTGCCCACTCTCATTCCTCCTATTCAACATTACGTTGGAAGTCCTAGCTAGAGCAATTAGACAAAAGAGGGAAATCAGGGGTATCCAAATAGGAAAAGAGGAAGTTAAATTATCCCTCTTTGCTGACAATATAATCCTATAAATAAAAAATCCAAGAGAATCTGTCAAAAACTCCCTTGAACTAATAAAGGACTTTGGCAAAGTCTCAAGTTACAAAATAAATGTGCAAAAGTCAGTTGCATTCTTAAACACTAACAACAAACAAGCAGAGAAACAAATTAAAGCACAATCCCATTCTCAATAGCTGAGAGAGAGAGAGAGAGAGACAGAGAGAGAGAGACAGAGAGAAAGAGAGAGGGAAGGAAGGAAAGAAGGAAGGAAGGAAGGAGGGAGGGAAAAAAGGAAGGAAGGAAAGAAGGAAGGAAGGAAGGAAGGAAGGAAGGAAGGAAGGAAGGAAGGAAGGAAGGAAGGAAGGAAGGAAGGGACAGACCTCAGCATCTTCCTAACCAGAGAAGTGAAAAACCTTTACCATGAATACTATAAAACACTGCTCAAAGAAATCCAGGAAGATACAAACAAATGGAAAAATATTTCATGCTCATGGATTGGAAGAATCACATTGTAAAGATGTCAGTTCTACCAAAGGCAATCTACAGATTCAATGCAATTCCCATTAAATTACCAGCATCATTCTTCCCAGACCTGGAAATGACAATATAGAAATTCATATAGAAATGCAAATGACTATGAATACCCAAAACAATCCTTAGCAAAAGAAACAAAATGGGAGGTATCACACTTCCAAACTTTAAACTTTACTATAAGGCTACAATAATCAAAACAGACTGATACTGGCACAAGAACAAGCATATAGATCAATGGAATAGGATAGAGATTTCAGAAACAAAATTTCAATTTCTCAACCAACTCACCTTTGACAAAGCCTCCACCAACAACCACTGAGGAGAGAGTAACTTATTCAGTAAATGATGCTGGGAAAACTGGCTGACCACATGCAGAAGATTGAAACAAAAATCAGCTCTAAATGGATCAAAGATCTAAACATAAAACCTCAAACTATAAGAACCTTAAAAAATGCAGGAGACACCCTTATGGAATTTGGAACTGGCAACCAATATCAAAACCTCAAGTGCCCATGCCATAAGAGATATGATAGAAAAATGGGATCTCATCAAACTGACAAGTTTCTGCAAAGCCAAAGAAACCTTCGGGAGAGCCAGGAGACAGTCCACAGACTGGGGCAAAATATTTGCCAACTGTATATCTGACAAAGGCCTAACATCTAGGATCTACAAGGAACTCAAACATGCTGAAAAAAAAAAACAAGCAACCCTGTTAAAAAGTGGGCAAAATATATGAAAAGACACCTTTCAAAAGAAGATATATGAGCAACCAACAGATACATGAAAAAACGCGCAGCCTCTCTAATTATCAAAAAAATGAAAATTAAAATTACACTGAGATACCGCCTAATTCCAGTCAGAATAGCCATCATCAATAACTCAAAAAACAACAGATACCAGAAAGGATGTGGGTAAAAGGGAACACTTCCCCACTGTTGGTTTGAGTGCAAACTAATATGACACCTGTGAAAAACAGTGTGACAATTCCTAAAAAATCTAAAAATCAATCTCCCATATGACCCAGCAATCCCTCTTCTGGGAAGATACCCAGAGGAACTCACATCATTTTACAAAAAAAAAAAACCTACACACACATGCTTATTGCAGCATTGTTCACAATAGCAAAACCATGGAGCCAACCATGCTGCCCATCGAAAGTAGGTTGGATAAAAAAAAATGTGGTACATATACGTGATGGAATATTACACAGTCATAAAGGAGGACAAAATTATGAACTTCTTGGCAACTTGGATGGATTTAGAGTCGTTAATACTCAGTGATCTATCACAGAAGTAAAGATCTGAGTACCATATGTTCTCACTCATAAGCGAACCCTGAACAATTATCATAATACTATAAGAAAAGGATTGACAGGAGGGCTAAACTGCAAGGGGAGGGAGTGGGGTGAAGCACACTTAATCAATTAGGGTATCTGATCTTAAACCAGGAGAAGTGGGGACCAAAATGAGGCCCATACTTTACCTGTACAATGACCATTTGTGTTTCGAACTCTGAATTTTACTCCACATCTGTAAAATTAAAATTAAAAAAGAACAAATCATGAGTATCCCGGCTATACTTAAATCATGGCAGTGGATTGCCTGCTTATGAAAATTGTGTCCACTGAGAAGAGGTCAAAATGAGGTCCATGGACCAGCAAAAAGGACATCACCTGGGAACTAGTCTAAAATGCAGAATCTCAGGCCCCACTTCAAATCTGCTGAAATTTTGTACTCTGCATGTTCACAGGCCCCAGGTGATATATATGCACAGTGAAATAGGAAGCACTGCTTTCAAAAACACCAAATCTTGAGGGTCAGTTTCAAAAGAAGAGGTCAGCATGCAAGACAAAGAACTAAACTAAACTAATAGATTGCATATTACATGATATTTATAGACATGGTGAGAGGAGCCATGCAAGCCCTTCAAGGACTTGCTTTTCTAAAGGAAAAATCTTGATGGTGTTGAATTCCGTTCTTTTCTCCTCGTCTACTCTAATCATGTTTATTGTGCTTCTGACACCTTCCATTATCCCTTCCACAGCTCATTATTTTAGTAGAAATTGTGCTGCTCTCTTTACACTGAAAATGATATTGTTTCTGTGGCACCAGCAACAACTTTGTGTTCATTCATATACACACATTAAGGAGTGGATTATCATTAATTATGCACTAAAAATGTTCTTGGCAACAGAATAAGTGACAAAACATTTGCTTTTTTTAGAGTTCTATTAGGTGAACCCAAGTTGAACCACAGAGAAATATGACACTTTATTTTAATTTGTATCACAAGGTCAGGATCATGATAGTGACTCTATTTTGTGCATTATTTTCTCTATCATTGCAATGATGTTAATGGAATTTTTTAACTAAACTTTTTATCAAGTCTACAACCTATTTATTGCATATTAATAAATTTCATGTTAACATTACTTAATCTACTGAAGGTTCAATTCTATAATAAAAATATGCTCTTCTGAAGAACAACATTATTAAACAGAGTTCAAACCATGTTATATTTTTACTATTTACAGCTAATTCGAGCACAAATTGGAATAAAGAAAATTATTGCACTATATCTATACAAGTCCCAATTATAGACCTGAGAAATACATCTTTCTTAATTAATAGCATAAGCCACAAGTTACATTTGACTACAGAGGTGATTGGAGACTTAGAACTTACTGTTAAAGTATGCATAAAAATAAAAACATTATATGGAAAATTTTTCCAAAGGTTAATTCAGTTCTAGGTTTCATGCCAATGTAAATTACATTATAATATTTCTATTGATAATTGCTCTAGGTCATAAGTAATTTCAAACAACTCCAGTGTAATTTCTGGTACATGGTAAACTTAGTAAGTGGTACACTGTACCTACCACATTGGTACCATTATAAAATTCCATTGAATTAAGAAATGAATGAATAAAGACACAAAATATTGTTTACTATATTACCAGTATTGCTATAATGAAACCAAAATTTAGTTACAGAAATGTGGCATAAATAAGAAAAATTCTTGACTTTTTAGTTCATTTTACTGATAGGGATAGGCTATACTAACAATGGGGAGAAAAGCTTTCACCATTTATTCAACATTCATCCACTCTCTACAATGTGCTATTCTATGTTATAATAATAATAATATGGGTGATTAGTATTCAGTTATATATTGTTTCTTTTTTAAGTTGAAATTGTGCATATTTCTTGAAGCCTGTAATAGGGACAATAATGAGACTAAAACCACATTTCCTGAATCTGGACAAACGGTTTTATTCAAACTTACCATGTCCTATTTGTTAAATTCTTGTTTTTGATTGGGTCAATAATATATAGATTTATTTACAGGTACCTTACATAGGAATAGTAAAAAACAGAGACTTTTTTCTTTTTAAAAAATTTTTCTTTCTTTTTTATCACCATGAATCTCTTGAGCTCAAAGAGCCAGAATAGGAAGGAAAAAAAAATGGGTAAACTTCCTGTATTCAGAAAACCTGGCATAAGTCATGCTGAGAATTCTGAGAACCTTCTGTCATATGAATACCTTCATCATAGCAGACTTAACTGACAGCTATCAAAAATGCCAACTTTCATACACACATGCACCCACTACATAGTACATGAGTATCTTATATTCAATGATACCTGGTAGGTTATAATGAATCTTTGCACATTGCTTATCCTGATTTCTTTCCCTTACAGAAATATCTCTTTCATATAGTAATATGAGAGGAGCTGCCAGACTCTCCATTACAATAACAAGTTCAACATGCTAACATGGAGACTATCATTGATAAAGAAGCTATGCTCGAGGGATGAATTCTATTAGACTAATAAATGATTTGATTTTCACACAGGTGTCAAATCTGTCAACAAGTAAAGAAGAATTCTACTGTCAACATGCATTCTGGTTGCAGATTTACAAATAACGAAGTAAAATGATAGGAATTTGAATTTGTACCAACCATAGACTGGCCAAAGTCAGAACAGTGAAGCTGTGTATTTGTTACAGTCCTGTAACACCACTTTCCTTATCTTGAACATATTCCATTAACTCTGGGACCATTTAAAAGCTCTTATTTCTCTGGAAGATTCTCTTAGGTAGTCTAATGGAGAATTCCTTCCCCAGCAGCACAAGGTATTAGTAGTCCCTTTCATCAACCATGCCACTCACATCCAATCAACTAGTGTACTAAAATCTCACATCCATAGAATCAAACTTTATTCCCCTATGAATATAAATATTAGTGTTAAAGGATTTATAGTTCATATTTTTATGTTAACTCCCTCAGGAATTTGAACAATATTTTCTGGGATTTCTCAAATACCCTTACCCAAATGTAGAGAGACTTTCAGCATTCTTCAGACTACATTGTGAGACTAGCATCTCCAATAGCTATATAGGAATGTACTTACCTTGTGTGAATGACACAAATAGAAAATTACAAATTAGCATTAACCTCCAGCTATAATTTTACACAGGGTAATCTTGTTTGCCTATCAAGGACAGAAATATTTTAGAACTTCATTCTTGCTGTATTCATACAAATACAGCCAAATAAGCATTAGGGAGTTTTATATAATTTTCTCAGTTATAGTGCATGGGACATATCCATTGCGGCTGTTTGATTTAGTTAGTTACAGCTCTGAGTTAGGATTACAGGTTCTCAACCACAATATGCAGATTGCTGATATTCTGGGCCAAGCTTTTAGATGCAGACTTTTCTCTACCTGCAATATACCCCAATGAAGACCCATAGGATCACATACAAAGATCATATAAATAAATCACAGACTAAATCTGAATGTATGTACAGCAACTACATCAAAACTTTCTCCTCCATTAAATACATGACCAAATGAAATGATACTTGCATACGTATGTTTGTTGCAGCTCTGTGCACAATAAGCAAAAGCATGGAAACTACCATGCTGTCCATCAAAGCTGGACTGGATAAAAAAATGTGGTACATATACACAATGGAATATTATGTAGTCATAAAGAAGGACAAACATACGGACTTTGCAGCAACTTGAATGAATTTAGAATCTATCATACTCAGTGATCTATCACAGAAACAAAGAACAGAGTACCATAAACAAAGAACAGAGTACCATATGTTCTCACTCATAAGCAGACCTTGAACAATTATCATAATACTATAAGAAAGGGGTTGGCAGTAGTGGGAAACTGCCAGGGAAGGAGGGGATGGGATTGGCAGTTGAGTGAAACTGCCAGGGGAGGGAGGGGCACATCTCATCAACAAGGGTACCTGCATAACAAACATTTCTATACCTAACCCTGAATTGTACCCCACATCTTTAAAATAAAAAACTAAAACAAAATTAAAGTATATTTTCCTTTCACATTGCAGATCAAGGCTAGGAAAATTTTTCTCTATTAACAGGTACTTTCAATTTATGAGGCTATTACTACAAAATTGATCCTGAAAATAAAAACATAGTCATTGCAGCTATTTTCTTCAATACTCTCTATTACTCACCCAATATAGCATTTAAGTTCTACTTATAACACCTGTATTCATTCTCAGACAAAATTTTTTTATCAATATTTTTTATTTTAATATTGTGGGGTACAGTTAAGGGTTAGGTATACAAATATGCATCGTTCAGGAACCCTTGTTGATAAGAGGTGTCTCCCCATCAGACAAAATTTTAAGTGATATCTATCTGTCTACCTATATCAAATGAGTATATACACGTAACTCATGTAAATGGAGAGGTCATGTATATGGAGGAACTGTAGTGCATGTTACTCCAAAAGACAACCTAAGAAGTGTGATTTCTACGTAATTGCAAGTGCTCTTATGAGAATGAACATGATCGTTTTGTGTTTCTTATGTAACATTAGGAATATATGTATTCATTCCAGTCTATATTATTTTTTTCCTAGAAGTCTTTTAACTCTATCAAAAGAAAGCTAAATGAAAGAAAGTAGAAGTTGCAGAATGCTAGTTTACAATGTGACCGTTTTAGCATAGAGCAAGCAATTTAAATCACCTTCCTTTAACAAAGTCTCTCTCCAAAAGGCTAACAATATATTTTAGGAAAAACCTTTACTGCCATTATAGACCATCTTCTCTTTAATAAATCAAGACTCTATAGAATGGAAGCTTTTTAAACTCCATATGCATGTTTTACAAATAATATCTATATAATTTTGAGTCTTCATTATATATATTTCCGTTTGGCATTTTTACTTTGGCCTAATAATTTAAGGCATGATATTTGAAATAAGAAATAGAAAATATATCTTTTTTTCTCTCTCTGTGATGTGTACAGCTTTCATAAAATGGTCCGAATCTCCTTGATAGTCTTTGACCACAAATCTCCCCCCGCCCCAGACCAGACTAAGAAATTCTTCCAGAATTCTGTTTATAGATATCTAATGCATTTTTTCCTTTATTTCCAGCAATAGTAATTTTACTTTGATCTCATAGCCACCAACCATTAACCATAAGGAAGCTCATAAGCAAGGTACAAGGCAGGCAATGTCTGTGATTTCCAGGAGAAGGTCATAACCCAGAATTTTTTTTAAACAACTATTACAATGAGGAACGGGGTACAGCCACAAAAGGAATAGATATAATTTATGCCTGACTTGCTTCAGCAGAATATAGTTTATTTATAAACTGCTTATGGCAAACTCTGTATGCCCCTGTTCTATGCATGTGCTGAACTGTCTTCTGGTAAATTATTTAAATTACACCTAGCAGTAATTCCTGAGGACTTTCATACTTCATTTTCTCTATTAATGTAACAGGGAAAAGCTGCTTTGCAAGGATTGCTCTAAATTCCCAGAGTGTGAGTTCCAGACTCTGTATGTGTTGCATTATGCCTGTCAAAAAACTTGTCTTCTCCTGAAATTTATTACTGAAGTTTCTCCACCCGAGCTACTCATTGAAGCTTTACAGAAAGCTCATACATGATTTAAGCAGCTAACAGCACTGAAAGAAATAGGTCAGGTTTAAAAAAAAAAAGCTGAATTTAAGCTACCTTCACTTATTACTTATGCAAGATTATGCATAATTTAGCACACTGCTGAATATGCAAGGCCAGAATAATTGTTTACCAAAATATTTACTCTGAGTTGGTACCTGTGTTTTAGTGAGATAAGGTGACTTCTCAGCATTCGCTAATCACTTTTGAATTAAAAAACAATGAGTGAGTTTTTGATTGGGTTGATAACTGCATAACAATATATGTAAACAGAGATCTTGTTTAACAACTTCATTCAAGTAAAATACATGATACTGCTTACAGACTGAGCAGTTTCATTAAAGTCATCCCATTTTAGAAAACATTCTTCCCTTTTTTCCTTGACTATAGTTCTACCATATAAACAAACAAGTGTTGCAGAAAACTTCTCTATCAAATGAGCTAATTTGTTTTTTCTAATTTAAGGTCAACATTGCATAAAATTTTCTCAAGTTCAGAAGTAAGCCAAAAGGCTGAGGAGTCACTAATATGAAAAAGCAATTTGGGTTCAAAATAAGGTATATAGGTCAGCTATTTTCTAAAAGTAAGTATTTATTAAACCATATGCATTGCTTGACATAACAGTATTTTTATTTGTAGCTTTTCATAGAATTTTTTAAGGAAAATAATCTTGTTCCTATAAGGGAGTATTATCCAGTGTTTTGTGTACAAAATGAAAATTAGTAGCCCCTAAATCAAAAGTTTAAAATTCCATAAAACCATGTTATGCTTTAAGTTGAAGAAAAATATTTCATAGGTGGTGTAAATTCATTAATTTCCATAGTTTGAATAAGTCAAAATTTAGTACACAATATATTTATAATTCTGAAAGAACTGTTATATTTAACCTTTAAATCGAACAAATTAGGATGTTGATTATAAATTGCTTTTTTTTTTTTTTTTTTGAGTTGGAGTCTCACCCTGTTACCCAGACTGGAGTGCAGTGGCCGCTCCTGGCCACCGCAGTCTCGACCTGCTGGGCTCCGGGGATCCTTCTGCCTCAGCCTTCCAAGTAGCTGGAACTACAGGCGCATGCTACCACGCCTGGCTAATTTTTGATTTATTGTAGAGATGAGGGCTCGCCAAGTTGCCCAGGTGGGTCTCGAACCCACGGGCTCAGGCAATCCACTCACCTCAGCCTCCCAAAGGGGCGGGATTACAGGCTGAGCCACTGAGCCCGGCTAAATTGTTTTTTTAATAATGCAAACTCATGAACGAAAAACATAAGCACATTAAAGTCTTAACTCATTTAATTCACTCTTCAGAAATAACACCCAAGTAATTGGAATTAATACTAGTATTCAAAAACAAATATCAAAATAAATAGAGTGAAAAGCTGCAAGTAGATCCTACTATACATTTATCATATTTTAAAATAAAAGAATTTCAATAGAATGGGAAAACTATGGAATGTTTTATATGGTACTCTTCAAATTAACCAAAATAAAAGAACCCACATATAGATGAACACCAAAATATAAATTTCAATTGTATTGAGAGTTAACATTTAAAATGTTAAACCATAAAAGTGAAGAAAGTCTATTTGAAAATTTACAAGCTCTCCTAAGGGATGGCAATTTTAGGTTTTGAAGTGATAGCAGAAATTAGAAAGCAAAAGATAGACAAGCTTAACTATGTAGAAATTAAACCCTTTGTAGGTTTTCAGAATAAACAGGAATTTTGGCCTACCTAAAATGTATTTATAGCGACAATAGTCATAGATTTTATTTGTTATATAAGTTATTTGTAAAATTGATAAGTATGTTCAAATACACTATAGATAAAAATATACTTATCTATATTACCTATTTAGGTTGCAATTCAAAAAACAGTAAATTTACGTGGGTCTTCTATTGAACTTTACATTGCTGTCAATTAAATATCAAAATATATTGCTGATAATAAGTAAATAAATTAGAATCATGAGGCACACTAATGATGGTGTGGTGAAAGGAAAAGTTAATGGTAGAGTTATTTATGATACTGGAATTTTTTTAAATAAGCAGAAAGCAAATATAAATCTTCATATGTTATTTGATATGGTGTATAGACATTGAATATTAAAGTCATAAAGTCTACTGAGCAACAAGAAAAATTCTTCATAAAAGACATTTTTAAACTTAATACAAAGATGGTTTTAATACAGGATTGTTATGTCTATATGTTTGGATAAGTAAGGGGGTTAGAATAAAAAACATACAATTGTGAAGGGAATCATGGCTTTATGAATTACAGTCTATATTTTTAGCTGATTTATAACAATATTAATTATAGTTTAATAAGTACTTTAAAACATTATGTCCCAAAATTGGTGCTTGTGAATTATTTTCCATTTAAGTCTCACTGCAACCCAGTGAGTTAAGAACTAAGAATACCGTTCTAAGTGGTTTGAAGAAAAATCTTTCCAGTGAATTGGTAAGGCATTGGTCCATTTAACAAAATTGTATTGCCCAATGTATTTTCAATGGCAACAAAAATTAAATAATTACCACAGAACAAATGTTTGAAATAGGATGATACATTACCAACATATTTTTATAATGTTACATAAAATGAATGTAACTGAAACCATCCAGGTCTATTCACATATCTTTAATGAGGCAACATATAACACTGCTGGTAGAGAAAGTATCAAATATTCCAAAGTATACACGGGAACTAGTTAATATTTAAATCCATTTTTGCATTAATTTTTCCTATAATTAATTTTACTGAATTGGAAAAAAGCCATTTGGGTAGCTAGCTCAAAAAGACATCATGATTATATGTATTGATTATACCAAACATCAAAAAGTTCAAAGATTCATTCTGAACAAATTGTAATGACAGAAATTACCAATATATGGACACATAACCATGTAAGGGTATTAGTCTTGTAATCTTTCAAATAATGATAATTTCAAATAATTGATAATTTCTAAAGAGAGCTTAAATAATAAGCCTATACAAGGTCACATGGTCATAAAATGTATGAATTCCAGTGAAATATTTTATTTTATTTTTGTGTTCAACAAAATAATACTTCAAGAATTAGTGACATATTAATAAATAATTGTCTATTAAATAAGCACATGTTTTTTATGAGTACATTTCTTAACTAGTTGGATATCAGAGTCAAGGATTTCCATATTAATTTTAATATTTCTACACAAATATGAAAGAAATTTGTATTTTTGTGATAATTTTACCATAAACTTCGCCCACTACCCCAACACTTTTCTTCTACTTCATAAATCAAGATTTTTTTTTCAGAATTGCTTTTGTTCTTTTTTCATGCTTATGTAAAATGGAACAGGGTAGAAATTGAAAGTGTTAGCTAAAGACATACAATTTATGATAATTTTTTATGTTGTGGTTAAAAAATTACTGCTTTCATTTCTACAAGTTCAGTCCTAAAAGGATGCTTTACACGACTTTGTGCATGCAAGCATGAAAAAATAGCTGTGATGTCATTTTACATCCAAGAGCAAGTTACATTATAGCATTGGATGTTTAATGTTACTTCTGCATTGTTACTTGAAAATTGTTTTTTGCAAAATGTATTTAAATAATACACTTTCTATCTCCTCCAGTCATTTAGAAACAAAGTAAAATTGAGTAATTTTCTGAAAACAATTGAAGTATAAAAAATATCTTAAAACATTTCTAATATTCATTAATTTATATTACATTTCAACTTTGCTGCATCAGCGTTACATTTTTTTCTATATTTGTGTCATCTTTGTGCTCCTTAGCTAAAAGTTATTAGCATTATATTCAAGAATATTTTTTTAAAATCATCACATCTGTTGATCTTTATTTTTTTTCTTCTTTTAGCTTAAAATCTAGTTAAATGTATAAACATGAATTGACCTTCTAAGATTTTCTTCCCCTGCTTTCTATCAGGGGTGGCTTTGAAAATTTGTGAGGAAAAGACAGAATATTCAATCAATGGCATTGAAAAAAAATGTTTGTTTTTTGTAAACACTTGAAGTCCCAGTTCACCAGAAAAATCTAACCAAAGTTGTATTAACTATTATGAAAAATCAAAACTTTAGTAATTCTTGTAAAAAATTGCAGAGAATATTGCATATTCACTATCTCAAGTAAAAAAATTGACAGACTGGCAGAAATATAGGCAAGGCATAACAACACAAAGAATTAATTATCTAGAGCATATGAGGAACTCACAGAAATCAATAAGGAAAAACTGTAATGTTTTTAATAAAGCAAATAACTTAAGAAATCTGAACCTATCTCTTCACTTCTGCCTCTAGTAATCAGGAAATGGACCAGTGGGATATTATTTCACATTCAATTGATATGGCAAACATAGTTAAAATTCTGAAAATATCAAGTGTTGTCCAGGATATAAAGGTAACAGTCACTTATATTTCAGCTGACTGGAGTGTTCATTGATAAAATCACTTAGGAGAAAAATATTATAAATTAGAATATTTAGGGGAATTAGATAATTCATATAGTTTCAAACTCACAGCAACTTTAGACAAGGTGTATACTCTAAAGATGTTTTGCCATGTGTATGCAATGTATATACAGGAAACCCATTATATCATTGTTTATAATATTTTTCAATGAAAATAACTCAACTGTATTTTAATAATGAATTAATGAAAGTTGGTATGAAATGGGGTCCCATTAATTAGCAAAGTAAATAAATGGAGCCAGAAGCATCAGCATTTCCAAATATAATGTTTAGTGCACTTTTGTGGTATGATTTATGCTAGTTTAAATATGTATAACAAATGCTATAAAGAGAGACAAATTTGGGATGGAAGTGTATTGTAAGAGAGAGAGTGGGGAATATGATGAATACTGCGGTTTCTAGAGATTTTAGACTTTTGTTTCTGAGACTGAGTGGTATCAAAAGGGAATTTATATTTATTTATTTATATTTTCTAACACCTAATACATTTCATATTTATAATACTTCAACATATATTTTATATTTGTATAGGTCAATTCTAACCATACATGATTATAGAAACACATATCAGTAAATGAAATTAATATACATTCTAATATCATACCTGTGTAAGAAAATGCACACTTTAAGTAAATTAGCTAACAAAAATAATGAAACAATTCAATATTTTTCCTTTATTACTTAAGATCAAGTCTCCGTCTTTGCAATCTTTATTAGGGATAATCAACTTAATATTTGTACAAAATCCTGCATTCTTATATAATGTTCAGGCAGAAATACAAAAGAAAAATTTTAGCAGTTTATTTCTAATCGGTGTGCAGTGATAGTTCAGTGTTGTATCCTCATTACAGACTGTGAATCATAAAAATCACAATACTGCTTCCTGATTGGAAGGGCTTTCTGCTATTTAAAAGGCCCCATAAATTGGGCAGAATAATCCTTTTCATTCAGCTGTCTTTTCTGAATCAAAAGAACTTATTCTTTAAAAAAATTAAGAAGGGGTACAGTAGGGTTGTTCATTAAGGCATTAATAATAATTTACATGAAATGTTATTTTTTTCCCAACTAAACTGAACAAATGCACAGTTAATCACAACATAGGGACAGCAGAAACAAGAACACCATGGTTACTAACTCTTATGTTACAGTTTTGGAAGTCCACCCCCACCAGCTAAATAGGGGTTTCAGCACCAGAGCAGTTTGCAACCCTGCCTTAACCAGCAATGAAGTGGAACTGGACATGGGTGTTTACAAGCATGTATTTTGTAAATTACTTCTTTTACATAGCAGCAACCTAACGCCTAGTTGTCCAACCTATAAAAGGTGGTTCCTCCCATGAGAAACTTCTTTATACTGGCAGACACCCCCGTGGCTAGTCTTACCCATGTCTACTTTGTACCTACCTGATAGTGCTCTGTCACTGGGAGCCCAAGCTTGCATTTCCCCCGTGTGTCCCAGGGAAACCTGACCTGGAGCAGCCCCTGATTCTTCAGATGAAAGGTGCAAATTTTATTCACCATCACAACAGAACACAAGTTCAAAGATTTTTATGTACAGATACTGGGCAGAAAGAGCAGTCCTCTGTCTCAGAGTCATGTAAAGCAGAAATGAAGAGTCAGGTAGAGAGAGAGAGAGAAAGAGAGAGCACATGGAAACTAGCAGTATATATAGGGCCACCTTAAGTTTGTGGGCAAAATGTGAGGAGACCAATCTGCTAGACAGAAGTTCTCATCTCTGGCTATAGGTTTGAGTCTTTTGGTTGTGATGTTCTACTGCATTGCTATTATTTCAATAGCTTTATGGGGCACAGATAGTTTTCGGTAATGTGGTTGCATTGTACAGAGGTGAAGAAGTCTGGATTTTAAGTCTACCCACCACCCCCACCTGTGTACACTGTACCCAATAGGTGATTTCTTCATCCCTCCATCTTTTTCCTCCCTCCCCCTTCTGAATCTTCAATTGTTCTCCTTCTAATGCCTAGGATAGCAACCTTTGCCGTGTCATTTCTGTTGTAGTTATCGGTGTAAAATATCTTGTTCCTAATTATGGTTTCCATATTGGCATACAGTGTAGGCCAGGAAGCACGGAACTGTTTATTTTAGGTTTACAATCTCAGTAACAAATATCATACTGAGCCTTACTATTGACTATCATTTGAGAGGTAATTTAATTAATACTAGATCCCTACTCACAAATACATTCATTTATCTTATGAGTCCATATAATAACCAAATCCTTAGCTTAAATTTTCAGAACAACCTTGTGTTTCTACAGCCTTAATTTAAATATGTTTCCTTCTTCTTTGATGTGAACCACCCGTATGTCAATTTTTGTTTTGTTTTGTTTTGTTTTTTTTGAGTTGGAGTCTCACTCTGTCGCCCAGACTGGAGTACAGTGGCTGCTCCCGGCCACCGCAGCCTCGCCTGCTGGGCTCCGGCGATCCTTCCGCCTCAGCCTTCTGAGTAGCCGGAATTACAGGCATGTGCTACCACGCCCGGCTGATTTTTTGATTTATTGTAGAGATGAGGTCTCGCTGCCCAGGCAGGTCTCGAACCCGCGGGCTCAGGCAATCCACTCACCTCAGCCTCCCAAAGGCGCGGGATTACAGGCTGAGCCACCGAGCCCGGCTTCGTATGTCAATTTTTAATTGCAAACCCTAAATGAATTTAGCCATTGCTGCTTTATTTATTTGAGAAATAACTTTCTGTGCACTGTGTTAATCTCTGGTATTGCTATGTTCAAAATGAATACAACCTCTACTCTGTAGTAATTCATGGTGTACCGAGGGGAGAATGATCAACACGCAGGAATTTTAAGGTCAGTGAGACTACTCAAGCATGGGGCAGGAAGAGATTGTCCTGGACGGTATCGAAGTCAGTTTTAGGAAGTTAATCACAGGCTTTCTGAAGGAGGATCCAACAGCTAGGATTGAAGAATGAGCAGAAGCTAGTCACAAGTTAAGGATGGGGTGGGGTGGGTGTGGTGGGGAAAAGGTGATCTCGGCAGAAGGGGCAGCCTGTTGATGAGCTTTGAGTTGGAAAAAAATATTTCTGAGTCTGATTCTTTGGGTTACTACTTCTCTCTGGGGCCATAACTGAATCCACATACGTAGCTATATAAAATACACGGTGGACCATCAAGCTATGTCTTTCTCTTCATTCGAAGTGATCCAAGAACTCTTATCACAGAAAAACCACAACATCCCCAACTCCAAATTTATCAGTGTTTTATTGAGGACTTAGATGCCTTAAACATGCTAGTAAACAGTTGTTTACATGCTGAACTATGTTATTCTTACATCTATTAAAGCATATCCAACTACTAGCATATTCAACTAATATATGTGAATGCATGTGTCTCCTCAAAAATTCATGTTGAAACTTAACTTCCAAGATGATGATATTAGGAGGTGGGGTCTTCGGAGGTGACTAGATCATCAGGTCAGAGCCTTCGTGAGTAGGCTTAGTGCCATTATAAAAGAGGTGATAAGGTCTATGTTTTCAGCCATGTAAGGACACAGCCACAAGGCACCCTCCATGAGGCAGAAAGCCAGCCCTCACCAGACACTGAATATGTTGGCACTTCCTGGTGGACTTCCTGGTCACCAGAACTGTGAACAACCAATTTCTGTTATTCATAGCAACCAATGAACATACTTAGCAATATACTTACTGATAATCAGTTTTTTAAAAAGTACCCTACTTTTAGGATTCTGATTAAGAAAATATTGGCAATAACAGCTCCTTTAGGCTTTTTTTTTTTTGGTAAGTAAAGATTATCTTACTCATGTAATGTTTTCAATTATAAGACATAAAAATCAATATGTCATTGAATATTAATATTCCTGTATATATAGGAGTATATGTGTCTCTCTTGAGTAGAAATACAAGACATGAATAATGAGCTTTTATATAATTTTTTCACTAATTGATAATCACTTAATCCCTTTAATGAGTCCAGAAAATGTGATGCAACTTCTAACGTATTTTTCTTTCTAATCACACTTTTATTTTATTACTGAGGCTCTTTGAATTCTACTTAGCTAGAAAATAAACCTCAATATTTCCAAATAATTTTCTTGTATTGTTCAAGATTCTTTTAGTTCTGATTAATAAAAACTAAACTCTCATTAGCTTCATAAAAATATCAGGGGGTGGGGAAGGGGAGGTTTCCTGCCTCAAAGATTTCATACTAAAAATGAAAATCAAAACTAAGCAAGAAGCTCATGGATTTGGTGGACCTTGGAGGCAATGTGAACTGAGAATTTTAATGCTGCTGGTACACTTTATTCGTTTACTTTCTCTGACTCTTTTTATATGTTATTATCATACTTTTCTCTTGTAAATCCTATACTTTCTATGTGGCCACTGACAGTTCCCAAGTTTTACATTTTATAACATTACCTACTAGAGAAGGAAAAGGACTTTTTCAATTCCCAACTTTATAGAAAATGGACTATGATAAACCAGATCTGGATCAAATATTTACCCATAGATTAGAGTGGAAATAGCAAGAAGTCATTATGATTAGATCAGCTTGAGTCAAGGAGAAGGCTTGGAGGAGTGACTGGTATATCATTAGGGTGGTGGTAAGTCTCAGTCGAAGGTGAGCAAGCTAGTTATGAGCATACTGCTCATTTAATTTCTCTTCCATTTGTAATAATAATAAAGATTCTCAGTTAATGGCAATAAATACATACTTTTAATATAAGGGATAAGTATTCTATGTTGAATGCATATTTTCTGTATCACATTAATGCACCTGTAGTTAAACAAACATGATTCATCATTTTATTAGGATCCCTAATACCTGCTTATTTTACTGTACTAGTGATTAAAAATATATATGTATATGTATATTTATCTGAAGATATCTGGGGAAAAGTAAAGTTGGTGATATACAGAGAAAACCATGCAAAAACTGGTAGGTCAGGTTGTCTTTTAACTAGTCAAACGTGTTACAACAGATGCTATTAGTCACCTGTAGGAGGAGATATAGAAACGGTCTAATAATTCAGCTGCCCATGTAAAGACTTTGCTAAAATGAGAACAAGCTTTGGTTAGGTCAACTTGGAAAATCTGGACTGATCAACATTTATAGTTTTCATTGTAAATTGATAAACTGTCAATCGATGTTTAATGTAGCATTCTCTGTGAACATGATAAATGGACATCCAGCTGTGTAAAACCCACGGACTCTTGGTATGCTGACCCAAACAAACTGCTGATTGTGAAAGTCAGAGGACCAGGTCCTAGAATATGGCAAGTTTAGCAACAAAGAGAGAGATGGGTGTTGGTGCCCTCTGGGTGCTCAGTCTGTGTAACTTAGTCAACTCTGTCTTATCGTGCGGTCTTCAAAATGCAAAAGGTACACTGAATTTGTTTTGGTAGCTTTTCTACAAATACAAAAATTAAACAGTTATTAAACGCACATTTCTAGAGAAAACAAAATTCCCTCCCGCTTTTTGTTTGTAATTGATTTCTAAGGAAAACATTTTCTTTGCTTTTTAAGGAGGCCACAGGCTTCTTACAATGTCAGCATCAGACCCCTGATTATATTTCATTCTAGGCTTACTGTGCACAGTCTGTTAGCTGCAAACATATATTTCTGCCAAGTTAAGTTTGTCTACATGTCTGCTTCTCTATATAATGTAATGTTTATGCCACCAAAGGGTTTCAAATGGCATAACTTTGGAATAAAAACTTGCAGATCCCCAAAGTGACTCTAAACAGAATCAGGCAAAGCTTATATAACCAAACAAATAATCTTAATCTCATTTTGTCTTTTTATTCCCTATTTTTAAAAAAATGATTCTTAGTAAAGTTACAGAAAGCAGCACTGGCAGCAATTTCATTGCTATGTTATCAGTGATGAAAAAGGAAACAGGAATCAGTCACTGATCATTAAATCTTTTTATAATCCACTAACACATCACAGCTGATTTCTTCAGCCCTATTAAACTCTTGCATTTAAGTTTCTGTTAATAAAACACATCTCTCAGTCAAAGAGCAATTTAAAACTAGTACCTCAACACAAGACTAGGTTTTAAATAACATTTAGCTTTCATATAAATACTATGGTCAGTTTTACCTTTAGTCATTTGTTTTCTCCATTGTACTGATTGCACTGTTGTTACTCCCCAAAGTAATTTTTCAAATGAAAGCAAATAAGGTAACTGTATTCATCAAAGAATAATATTATTTATTTTCTATTATATCATTGTGCTCAAATATGTACCCCTACAGGCTATAGCAACCACCCACACACAACTGAAGTCCACAGGTTGCTGACATTACGCCCTCTACTCCACTATTTTTCTACCTGGAATTCTCTCCTGGTCCTTTTTGATCAGTAAGCATCTTTTTCCCCCAAGTACCAGGTGAAACTTCATATGCTTGAGACATGCTCATGCCACTTGCAGCGCCTGAGCCCATTCCTTTACCAGAATGCATATTCTGTCTACAAAACAACTGTTTCTCACTTACCACCTACACTACCTTGAATTATTCGCAAGTTTCTTCACATGTGTGACATTCTTCCCAAATACATTTTAAGTTTATTGTTCAGTAGTCCCTTATCTCCTTCTCCCCATTCCTGTGGATCACCTGTATATTCCCAGCTCTTTAGTAATTTGTTATTGTCATACAGAGTAGTTACTTACTGCAGAATGTTGATTTTTAAGTATTCTTCTTTTCCCAAAGGAAATTACAGTGGTTTTTTTTGCATCTCTAGCTAGGACCATTCACATTCTAATCTTTTTCAGTCATAAAAAGAGGATGATATAAGTGATCAGGTTACATGACAAACTCTTGTTGAAATTGCTGTTTATTATATGTAATAAATAATCAATAAAATAGATCAGACTTTATTTTTCATTTTTATCCTTGTTGTCCAGTCACAATATAAAGATGTCAAAGTTCTGAATAAATTTTTATTAATCTGATGAAGTCAAAGAGATTTAATTGTGAGCATGTAATTGGTGGGCTACAACTGTGGATTTAGGGAATGCTAACTGACAGTTTCCTAATCCAAATGATATTGTGTACATGTCTGTTAGCAATATATTTGTGAAACTCCTATTTATTTGTTTAAAAAAATAGGATCTTATATACACAAATACAAAAACTCTACTCTTATGCTTCTACTAAACCATTGAGTTTGTAAACTTAGGCTGTGTTGTCTTGCCCAAATTTAGGTTGTACAACTTGTTTCAATGTCTTGTTAAAATATACTGTCAATAAATAATTTTCAAGAAGATGCAAATAAATAGTTATCAGGGACTTCATCATAAAAGTAGTCTTAAGCAAGGACATATGGAATATGGTTCTTGATGTTTGTGTTTAGATATATTGAAGCTGCTACCATTAAGAGGAGAAATGTAGGACCAGGGAACAAATCTGAGCAAAACTGGTTTAAAATAATCAGTTTGATATTTTTCTGAATTTGGCCAGCATATTTTGATTTGGTTTCTACTGTAATCCACTTGAGATTTAGATAATTAAGTCCTCTGTATTTTACAACAGTAATATATGAAGAGTTTGGACGAAGCAGCTAGACTGTCAGGTTTGAAACCTGGATCTTCTACCACTTACTGGCTTGCAATCTTGGGCAACTTTCTTAACCTCTCTAGGCCTCAGTTTTGTCATCAGTAAGATGAAGAAAAGAATGTTTTGAGAAATAAGTGTCTTAATTTAAAATACTTAGAATAATGCCTGGAACAGAATAAGTATTCAATACATGTTGTTATTGTTAAGTTTTTATAAAAATATAGCTTGACTCTTGCTCTGGCCCTCATTGTTACACTACACATAATAAAGATGACTGTAGAAAGATCAATTCGATCTTAAATGATTCAAGCATGACAAACCAAATAAGTTTCTTGCTCAGTAACTGCTTTTCATTAAAAAAAAAAAAAAAAGCATTCTGACTGGGCTTTCTTTTCTTTAAAAAAATTCAGATTCATAAACATGATTTTTTTTTTTTTTTTTTTTTGAGTTGGAGTCTCACTCTGTTGCCCAGACTGGAGTGCAGTGGCCGCTCCCGGCCATCGCAACCTCAACCTGCTGGGCTCCGGTGATCCTTCTGCCTCAGCCTTCCGAGTAGCCGGAATTACAGGCATGCGCTACCACGCCCGGCTGATTTTTTGATTTATTGTAGAGATGAGGTCTTACTGCCCAGGCAGGTCTCGAACCCACGGGCTCAGGCAATCTGCTCACCTCAGCCTCCCAAAGGCGCGGGATTACAGGCTGAGCCACCGAGCCCGGCTTAAGCATGCTTTTTTTAACCTCTTAGGGAATCTTTAAAATTAATATGAAACTGGCATAATGCTTAAGCTTATATAATGGCTGGACCTCCATAAACATGCCAACAGGGGAAAAAATATATATCGTCTGCACTAGAATACACTGTCCCTTTGGTGTGACTTCTGAATTCTCCCTGCCTCTGCCCAGTCTATGACTCAACTCTTTCTTTCTCTCTCACACACTACATTTCCTGGTTTTCTGAAGTCCAAGCACAAACAGTAAAATCATAGCTGTTGCATACATTAATGCAAAGAACACTAATCTCATGTATGGCTAAAAAATGATCCGATTTTTTTAACTGATTATTTACAAAAGAGCCATCACTCTAAAAAGTTAAAATCTAATTGTAAAACTGTAACTTATTCAGAATGAAAGATTCCCAACTTCCTATATTCCTTTGCAACTGCTTGACAGAGGATTTTTCAGGGAATATTCAGTAAATTTAACACATTTGGAAGTTTTCTTGTGTTTGTCAATTTAGGGGGAAAAAAAACTAAAGCTAAATAAGTGACTAAAATTTTGTATTCGATGAGATTTCGACTATCCCTCTTATACTTATTCCCATTTCATTAAGTGGTACGAAGAACCTCCAAACAGCTTTTATTAAAAATAAGCATCATCTGAGAAATGAAAGCCAGGAAAATAAAATATATTTAAGAAAATCTATAATGGTGCAACACAAGCCTTAACATTGTGCTTTGGATTCCAATGTTTTAGGGGGTAAGACTTCTCAGACATTTACTGTCCACACTATGTATTGAAATATAACATGCAGATCACTCCATTGTAAATGGGATCTAGAGATGACTATGTGCTTCTGGATGCATTTACATACAACCTGGACACTTATACACACAGAACCAGTAGGCATGTGCATCTGCTTTCTGTGTTTGCTCACAACTCATCTCACCCAATTAATTCCTAAACTGCTTGGAAAAACATGACTACTTCTCTTTAAGCTGCTCAGTATTATGCAGCTCTCCTTCACTTTCTTTGACATATTTGCCTTTATCGTCCTAAGCAACTTTTCATTATTATACAACCTAAGAAGCACCATGGTGCTTACCAACAGAAGCTCCCATAAGAAGTTGACGCCAGGCAAAATTAATTAGTCACCCTCTGGATTGCTATGTGAGGATGGGGAGTGGTTGGGGGTTACAGAGAATACAAGGTGAGAAGGGGCAGCGAAAATGTCTTCAAGTAGATTTTCTCTGAGAGCATTTCTAGTACATTGCCTCAATTTACTAGAATGGAATCCTTATCTCCAAGTCTCCTATTTGTTGTGATTTGCTTTCTCATTCTAAATGAATATTAACTTTTGTACATGATTTTGTAAACACAATTTTATACTCTTTTTACTTAAGAGGGCTCTCACCTCAGAAATCATATGTGCATCAGAACCCATAACACCTGGATCTGTTCCTTTATCTCCTATTGGCTGAACTTTTTTTTTTATAAGTCCCCTTCCTGCTGTGCTCTTCTTTGACATTTGAATAAAAAGCATATTCATAGTAGTAGCAATAACAAAGACAAACATTTCTACAATATTTAAAAATTTTCAATGCACTTCACATATGTAATGTGGGCCCTCACAACAAAATGTAGTTAAGGGAGATATTGATAGTACTCCACCACTATAGATGAAAAAACTTCGATTCAAAGGTATTAATTAATTCATGAAGATACCGTTCATTGCGTTCAAGCTGAGAACAGGTAGAAAGGTGAATTAATGCTATTTTGACGAGATCTTCCATTTCTTAAAAAAATGCATTCTTTATTTGGGGAGAAATAAGATTAGAATTAATTTGGGAGAAACTAGGTTCTGCATCATATTTCAACAATATTTTATTTGCCTTACCCTACATGAAATACATGCCAAAAGAACACTGATGATTGAGTAACAAGAGAATTGAAAAGTGAAAATTAAACATATCAAGCTCATGAACAATACATCTATCTGCCTTATTCTGAATTTTTAAAAAAATAGTCACAGTGTAATTGTTGGGGTTTTATCTGTTTTTTATTTTGTTTTAAATTTCAACAAACTGACATTCATTTGGGCATATGTTATTTTTTTCCTCAATAACTCAATTTCAATGATTTAGAAATATTTTCTATAGAAGGATAGCTTTACTTTTTTAAACGAGCTGCATAGCTACAGAGCCCCGTAGAGAAATAGCAGCGATACCACACAAGGTGGTTAAACAGCTTATGAATTAAGCTCCATATAAGCAAATTTCTTTGTAAGTAATTTATATTGTATGGTAAACTTGTATCCAACTAGAACAGCAAATTAAAACATTAATCACATCTGTAAAATTTAGGGCCTTGTGCATACAGAAAAAAAATATTAGGGAAATACATTTTCTTGTATTGCTGAAATAAATATTCCACATATGGAAGCCAGTCTAATCCTTCTCATTATAGTGTGGATGAAGATGAACATTAAGCCCATATAACATTTCTTCCTGAATTAGTCGATAGCTCATTTTAGTAGGTAGCACATATTTCCAAACCTGAAATGCCCATGTTCAGTCAGATTTGCAGTCCCCTTTTCCCTTGCTGCTCAGGCTTTCCATCACTGTGAGGTAACCACTGTGATTATTCCATATCCCATACTGATGAGATGGCAAAACAGTTACAAGCTTTCTTCCCTGCATTAAGCAGGTTGTAAGCCATGGAAAACTAACTTGCCTTGGAATTATCAAGCATTCCAGCATTCTGTAGCTACACCAATGCAGGCAGACTGCCAAAACACATCCAAGACACCAGCCCCTATTCTCAAGCACATTTTAATCCAGCTGTTCCTCACAAAACATCCAGCATGCTTTGATTTACTACTCTACTTAATTAGAATGTAGAGTATGGGAGACCATCTTACATACAAGATAAGCTTCCGGAATGATATTTTAAACTTTATCGAATGCAGTTGGGTTTTGTGTGTGTGTGTTTTGTATTCTCATAACCAGATAATGAACTGCGTGTGCAGTATTGCTGTGTTTCTGGCATTAGCAAACTGACGGTTGATTGTACAATGAGGAAAGCAAAAACAAACCTATTTCCAATCACTATTCTAGATTCAATCAAGACAGCGTCCACTTCAAGCTCTCTACTCTGAAATGGAAATGCCACTGAGAGAGTTCTATTGAGCCTCGTTCAGGAAAGACAATGAAATGTTTGCAAACTTTGGGTCTTCAATTAGAATTTTGGGGATTTGAATGAAATTCTGGGAAGGTTGCTACATTAATACAGTGGCTTTGTTGCTACGAAGCTTTTCCTCTGAAGATCAAGCTTCCCTAACAGACCAGATTATGTGGGTTCAAGCACAGCCTCCCCCTGCTCTGCCATCCCAAAAACATGAGGATCATTTTGTGGGTAACAGTTTTAAGCACAAGCATCATAATTCCCAATTTTCCTTATGGACCACAAAATAAGAATAATGCAGTGAAATACTGAACAATTTGATAATACTGGGAGCTTTGTGCTTCATTAAAAACTAACCCCATTATTTTGCAAAATTAAGTAGGGACCTTTGCTTGTTATTCAGTACCTAGTTATTGAAAAGAGATGCTATTTCCTTGAAAGGCCTAAAATTGCTCCCTCAGACGAGATAATACCTTACATAGAACCTATACTTTTGCACCACATATAACATAATCATGATTTAAATAATCAATTGAATTTAAGGTTTTGTTGAATCCACAGAAAAGAAAACATCAGATTTCCAGTGTGTTTCTAATCCATATGCTTCCTCCAATTTCACATCTGTTTGTTTTTTTTTTTTAATAAAGCACACCAAGAGCAATGAGGAGCAAAAATAGAGAGAGAGAGAGAAACAGAAATTTTCCCAAAGGAATGCTACATATCTTTAAAACTTTAGCATATTAGGCTTTAAAGTACTCTAAAACTAATTTTTGTAGTATAATAATTGAACAGTACATATATTATAAATAATTTATATCATAAAAATAACATAACTATAAATTCATTTATTACTCTTTCATGGATATATTTCATGACTAAGGCAGAAATATATTTTTAAATAACAGCAATATTGATAAACCGTTTTTAGTAGTATGTACATACTCACTTCTGCTTAGTATGTACATACTCACTTCTGCTTACATTTTAACATTTTACATTTCTACATTTATAAAGAATGTTTTACTTACAAATGTTATTTTTAACAAATGTTATTTTTAATATTTTAATGATTAATTTATATTCCATGTAACTCTGAGTAATTATATGAAGGGTCTCTCTGAGTTGTACATAAGTGACACCAAAACAGTTACTTTTGTAGGAAAATATTCAGCCAAATCTTTGGTTACTATTGCATAGGATACAGCACCTTTCAGATGACTTTTTTTTTCTAGCAAGTGCATTTATTATCTGTGTTCCTATTTCAAACTCTATTCCAATAAGTTCTATAATTCTTAATCAATAAATGTTGCCACATAAGGTTCCTAACATATATTGTGTAATTAAAGTATTTGCCTATTGAGCAATAAGCATTATGAGTGACAACTCTTCATAAATAAGGGCATGTAATCAAAGATGAGAAAAAGAAGGTGAATTTAGAAAATGTAGCATCAGAACCTATAAGCCAGAGGAGTGAATGTGAAAGGATCCACACAACATCGGTTCCGTGAAAAGCTTAGTAAGAACAAAACATACAGATTCTGAGGTCAACACTTTTGATAACACTGTACACTGTGCCCTCTCTTAAAGTTTTACAGTGGGTTTTCATTCAAATACATACTCACTCATAAACGGACCTTGAACAACTACTGTACTACTATAAGAAAAGGATTGAAAGTGGCGGGAAACTGCGGGGAGGAGGGTGGGGGGAATGGGGAGGTGGGATTGACAGTAGTCAATAACTGCCTGGGGAAGCAGGGTGGGGGCACACCTCATCGATAAGGGTACCTGCACGGTGAATATTTGTATACCTAGCCCTGAATTGTACACCCACAATTTTAAATAAAAATTAAAAGAGGAAAAAAAATTCAAAGAAATTTTCTAGGGAAGAAACATTTAATTTGTTAACTATTCTGGTAGACAGGAAGATACACCCATTCAGACCATACTACACAGAAGTATGTGCTGCCCAACTGCAGGAAGTGCATCCAGAAGACAGCTCTACTCTTCAGTTCCAGGGCAGTGCCCATCTGTTGTCTCAGCCAGAGGCCCCACCAATCTGACCCAAGGCAAAACCCTCTGACAAGCAATAGGGCTCCCCAGCACCCTTCCAGGTTTGCTGATGCTTTGCTCCAGACATGCACTGCCGTTCAACCTCCTCCTCTGCCCAATACAGTTGCTTCCTACCCTTTCCCTTCAAATGTGTTGATTTCCCCAACTCTGCCTCGGAATCTGATTTTAAAGAACCCGATCTGAGACAACTACCATCTAAGCAGTTGACCACGTGATTCATTTCATAGAATCTGCTTTGCGGAGTGCTGAAATAAAAGTTAGAAGGCACAGCCTCTTCACTAAGACTAAGGAATAGGGTACACTGAGTCTAATTTGAACACAGTTCGACCTTCAGAAGAGAAATCCATGATTTTTTTCTATCTTTGACCTGTCCTTCAACTTTCTAATTTTATTGCAAGTATCACCTGGATTTTTTTCCCCTTAAATTATAAGAGAGTTGCGTGCTTAAGTCCTTATATATTATAGTGCAAATTTAAAGAAAACTGTTTTCAGTGACTTTTAATGCCTAGAACATAAAATGAGATGGTTTGCTCTCTAAGTGCGCTTACATATTTCTAAGGGGTATACTTAAGCAATTTACTCAGCATTTTATACTTATCAGGGGAAAATTTTAATATTGATTAAAATATTATTAAAATATAAACTATTCATCTCCCCCAAAAGTCACTTTACATCCTTGTATCCCTAACAGATCAGTAATTAGAATTAGATTTTAGGATACCTAAGTTCACTATAATACTGAAATAAAAGTTTGGAGGCACAGACCCTTCACCAAATCTGGGGAACAGGGTACACTGAATCTAAGCTGAACATAATTTGACTCTTAAACTCTGCATTTCTGAGCAAGAAGCTTGCTGCTTTAATAATTAATTCGTATTGCTTAATATTTCAGTTTAAAATATTTTTATTTCAACTCTAGAGATTGTAACTTCTAAATATTCATTTTTACAGATATAAATTATCATCAAACATCATCAAAATTATCATCAAAACATTTGACCTAGAGTTGAAACACTTTACTCAATACGAAAAGATCCCCCCAAAATCAATCTTTATTAGGACAAATTAAAATTCTTGCATTCTGCAACTTTTCTACATGAACTTTTAAAAAGAGAAGAAATGTCTTAACTTTCTTTGTGTTAAATTTTAATGTTATGACATGACAAAGAAAATAAGTTGCAAACACACACTGAGTATATATTTAATAAATTTAAAATGTGATTGTACTCAAGGTTTGAAATTAGGTTAATTTTAATTGTCATCATTTTAAGAATATATTTTAAATTTTTTCGGTTTACTCATGGTTTTGTATGAGTTCTTTTTCAAATATCTAGTGAATAATTTTACTAATCTATTTTGACAAATACAATGAGTACCGTTACCATTGATGAGTAATAAAAGACATGTGCTATCTCCAAGCTTACACTCATTTAGTAAGCATGAACATACATACTATGCGGATCATACATTTAGAGCTTGCAGCCAAAAGTAAACAAAGAAATGAAAAGAATGAACTAGAAAGATTATCAAATGTGAGCTTTAACTATGGCACCAGAATAAAAAAGGTGAAAACAAATTGCCATTTCTTCAATATCAGTAGAACTTGAATTTCCTTTCACTTTTGGAGAAGGGGTGGAGTCTGGACACATTTTGTCATGAAGACAAAAAAGGGTGTGAAATGGTTTTCCTAAAGCTTATAGCACACAGCTCTCTCCTGCTAGGTGTACCAGTAATTCAGTTGCAAGTAAGCTAATGAAGAAATTAAATCACATGCCTTTTTCTTGTCTCTTTCTTAAAGAGGTTGCATTTTGTGCTGACAGTGCATAGCTGATAAAATAGCAATTTTTGAAAAGCTTGCTCATTTAGCTACTCTCAGAACCCCTGCTGACATCACTGACATTTTCTCCAAATATGCAAATACTGTAAGTCACTTTCTAAGATGCATGCATATATTTCCAAAAATGTTATTATTTTATGATCAACTAGGCATAAATGCAGAGGCAGACTAGTTTGCTGGCTTTGTAATGCCACACTCATGAAATGACTTTTTTTTTAAAATGAGGTTTGGTAGGAATCTGTCACAGCCTCGAAGATCTTTAAAGGTGAGTTATTCCTTTTATATAGAGTGGGGGTTACTTTAAGGCCGTCCCATTATATAAACATAAAAATGGGAGGTGTAAGCCCAGCAAAGTTAAATACCTGGCTGACAATGGCAATATTATCGTTAAACTCAACACACAACTTTTGAAATACAGTACCAATACAGTAGGCACGAATACTATCTTATTTAAATGTCTGTATTAAGCACAAACACTCTCTGCTAAAAATGGGGAAAAACAAACAAGTCATATTCATCAAAGTAATTGTGTAGGTACTTTCAGTACCAAAATGCCTAGAATGAAGGATTGAACTGCTAACGGCAGCAGTGACAGCCATGAATCATGGTAGGCTACTCCGGGGCCTTTACCACCATAAAACAAAAGATGTAGATGAAAAATGCTGCAATTAAGTGATTTGATTTCTGCCCCCTTTTTCCTACTGCATTCGTGCATGGCTGCACAGCAAAGATTGATGGGAAAAATTACTCTACGTGATCTCTGACAGAGCCTTGGAACAATTCTATAAGGGGGAAACATACAAATCAAACCAGCTTTCTTGTATTCAAACAAAATAATACATATAAAGCAAATACTTTAGCTTATATCCAAAGCACCAAAATTTGCATGCACACATAAATTGTTGAGAAATGCTCTGCTATCAAAACCAAACTCATGGATTTTCCAGCTAGTTGGGTTATACTGATATTTGTTTAAATAAATATTCAATCAGTGCTGCCGAGTGGCATCTTCAATATGTCTGTGCGCTGAGAAAAAATTACAGATACAAATTTGTGGAGGTAAAACATTCTTATCTTTTATATCAATAAATTATTAATGAAAATACACACAAAATAAAATAATAGAAAATTTCACTGACTATTCAACTCCCCTGTCATTATAGTCATTTAGAGGGACAATTTTAATGGGTATTCACAGCTCAGTTGGGGTCCTACATACAAAAGAACCATACTTGTATGTGAGTGAATATTTTATTGAGGCTGGTACACACGTTTGAAAGATGCTAAATTTGCAACATCCACTGAATAAAATAAACAATACCGCTAATATGAAGAAAAGATAATTCCTATTATCAGCAGTTTTTGTGAAATTACATGGGTTTCATTTCCTAAGGAGAGAAGGTCACTCATTCTCAGTCCACTGTAAGAAATGTACAGTCAATTTAACTTGAATTTGTGCAATACATTGCCCCATCCCCTAAAGGGGGCAGAACATGTGTATTCATTCTTGACTTTGTTTTGTGTACAGAGGCTGTATTTAAAAGCTACATTAATATACTAATGTTGAAGTGGGTAAATCCTTACATTCTATCTATAAACATTTTCACATCTGTCTTTCAAATATTGGGGTGGTTTAAATGGTGAGTTAATGACAGGATTTCACAAGACAGTAAACAGCTTCAATACTGTTGATTTCTGCCTAGTCAGAAACCTCTAAAAATACATTCTACTGAAACTAGTATTTTACTACAGCTTCTTAGGGAGTTATCCATAAAAATGTAGTCATTGCTAATGTGTTTAATTGTTGTGGTTCTTTTACAGTCTGCCACAAAAGGAAACCTGAGGGTCCTAAGGCCAGAACTCATTAGTAGATGCTCTGACTTTAATAATGAGGAAATCTGTGAAATACTAGCATAGTTTAATGAAATATCACAGACTTGGAAATCAGGAGATCCGGGCTCATCACTAATTAATATTAGGTTGAACCATGTGAAATCATTGTTCTTGTAGGTCAAAAATGGTGGGATATCACAGTTATAAGTGGTTCAACCTATATTCATTTTGTATAGGGTAAGCAATCAGCTTCCATTTTTTAGGTATAAAATAGGCAAAGTGACCACATATAATACTTATGAGTAGGCACTTATATGCTTTAGACAGATTACATTTTTGAATCTTCACCTGCTTGGTAATAATTCTTACACTTTACCAATGATAATTAAATAAGTGAGCAACCATTAGGATTATATATAAGATATAAGGATTGCATGTATCTCAATTCCATATATAAAATTGTTCCATAATTAATGTATGGAAATACACAACAGTGTATAGAAAAGCTCTTATAACATAACCAAAATTTGGAAAAAAAGGGTCAATGTAGACTTTGAATAGATAGATCCCAATACCAGTACAATTAATTTATTTTTGTAGAAATAAGGAAACCATATTGAGATATATAATATGTCTTGGAATTTTAGACTGTTTCAATAGTGCCAATGAAAATATCTACTCAATTTAGAAATATAATATATATTCTGTATTTTTTTTACTAAAAGGTATAATTCCATACAATAAACTGAACATATTTAAAGTGTAACATTTGCCTACGTCAGTGAAACTACCACCATAATCAAAATAATGAATGTATTCATCACAGCCAGGAGTCTTCTCATGCTCCTTTGTTATCCCTCCTTCATTCCTCTCCCCTCTCCTATTGATATGTTTTCTGTCATTGTAGATTAGTTTGGACCTTCTACAATTTTATATAAATGAAATCATATAGTGTGTCTTTTTTTTTTTGGTCTGGCTTCTTTCAATCAATAAAATGATTCCAAAATTAATTCATGGTGTGATGGATATTAGTAGTTCAGTTTTTGTCAGCACTGAGTAGTGTTTCCATTGTATGGATACACCACTAAAAAATAAAACAAAGCAAAAACAAAAATAAAACAAAAAACCTGTTCACCTGTTGATGGACATTTAGGTTGTTTCCAGTTTGGACTATTACAAATGAGTCTGCTAGCCGGGCTTGGTGGCTCAGCCTGTAATCCCGCGCCTTTGGGAGGCTGAGGTGAGTGGATTGCCTGAGCCCGCGGGTTCGAGACCCACCTGGGCAGACGAGACCTCATCTCTACAAAAAAAATTAGCTGGGCATGGTAGTGCGTGCCTATAATTCCGGCTACTCGGAAGACTGAGGCGGAAGGATTGCCGGAGCCCAGCAGGTCGAGGCTGCGGTGGCCGGGAGCGGCCACTGCACTCCAGTCTGGACGACCGAGTGAGACTCCAACTCAAAAAAAAAAAAAAACACAAATGAGTCTGCTATGAGTATAACATATTTTCTCTTGATACTGTTAAGAGAATCAAAGCCACAGATGACGTAAAATATTTGCTAAGCATATATTTGATAAAGAACCCGTAACCAGAATATATAAAGAACCCTCTAAACTCACTAATAAGAAAACAAATAACTCATTTTAAATAGGTAAAATATTTGAACACGTTATCAAAGAAGATATACAGATGGAAAATAAGTACACATAAAGATGTTCAAAATTGTTAGTCATTAGAGAAATGTAAACTTAAGCACAATGAGATCCTACCTATTGGAATGGTTATATTAATACAAATAGCCATACCAAGTGTTGTCAAGGATGAAGAGAAATTAGAAACGCCCATACATACTGGAAGGAATGTAAAATCATACACCCTCTTTGGAAAGCAGCTTGACAGTTTCTTGAAAAGTTAAAGATAAACTTATCGTGTGATTTGGAAATTAACTGTTTTCAAATTGATTTTATTAAAAGGTAGTCATGAAAAAGCTTGAGGCTAGGAGAGAAGTATGCTCTTTTCTGGACATAATCTCTTAATGCTTATTCGCCTCCCCTTTTAACAAGATAAGCTTTAAATACCCTTTATATGCCATTGATTTCCAATTGTATATGTATATTGCAGACTTCTCTACTGAACCCTAAACTTGAATATCCAATACTTCCTTGATTAATCTATTCAAAGTAGTTCTTATCTAAGTTTCCCTGTCTCAGGAAATAATACTACTATCCACCTGGTTGCACAGTCAAAATTCTAGAACTCCTACCTGATTCCTTCCCTTCCCTCACTACCATATTACTGTCCCCAATATTCAATTAATCAACAAGATCTGATGTGTCTACCTCCAAAATGTGTTGAGTCTGTCCAGTTCTCCTCATTTCCATTGCTACTCCTATAGTCAAATTTCCATTGTTCTTCATTACATTGTTATAGTAAATTCTTAATAGACCTTTTTATTTCCACTCAAAATCCTAACCTCTAATGTCCATCCTTCCTTCAGCATTGAGAAAATGCTTTTTAATACCTAAAACATTTGGGGTTTTGTTTACTTTTTTATTTTAAAGATGTGGGGTACAGGGTGAGGTATACAAATGGTTGTTGTGTAGGTAAAGTTTGGACCTCACTTTGGCCCCCACTTCAGGTACCCTTTTTATAAGATAAAAAACGTACCCTTTTTTTTTTTTTTTTTGAGTTGGAGTCTCACTGTGTCGCCCAGACTGGAGTGCAGTGGCCGCTCCCGGCCACCGCAGCCTCAACCTGCTGGGCTCCAGCGATCATTCCGCCTCAGCCTTCCGAGTAGCTGGAACTACAGGTGCACGCTACCACGCCCGGCTAATTTTTGATTTATTGTAGAGATGAGGTCTTGCCAAGTTGCCCAGGTGGGTCTCGAACCCGCGGGCTCAGGCAATCCACTCACCTCAGCCTCCCAAAGGCGCGGGATTACAGGCTGAGCCACCAAGCCCAGCAGGTTGAGGCTGCGGTGGCCGGGAGTGGCCACTGCACTCCAGTCCGGGCGACAGAGTGACACTCCAACTCAAAAAACAAAACAAAACAAAACAAAAAGTACCCTTTGAGATCAGGTACCCTTATAAAATACTGGTTATTACTCCATTTCCTAAACCCTTCAATGCCTTTCTTTAACCATTTGCAATAAAACTCAAACTCCTTACCAAAATCTAGGTCATCCACCAACTTTCTGGCTCTCTCATTCCCACTCAAGTCTTCACAACTGTAGATACCCTGGCCTTCTTTATGTTCTTCCAACATTCCAAGTTCATTTTCACCTTTGGGCCTCTACATCGGATCTGGTGCCTCTAGATCTATCTGGTTTCTTTCTGTTTTTCAGTTGTCATTCCCAATATCATCTCTCCAGGTAATCTCCCTGACTACTAAATTAAAATTAACACTCTTATGCCTTGTCTCGCTCACCATGGTATCTTATTAATTTTCTCATGTGTTGTCTATCTCACTTCCTCTAGGATACTGTCATTATTGTCAAAGTATTGAAATCCTGTAAGTATTGTTCATCTTACATCTGTAGGATTCATAACAACGCTTGGCAAGTAGGGAGCAGTTAATATTCATTGAATTAACTCCCTTTGGAAGATACACTGGCATCAAAGTTAAAGGTACCTTTAGCCACCCCACCATAACACTTTTTAATGTTTGTTTTTATATTTTTTATTTGCTTTACTTATGAAAAATTCAAAGCCTGAGGAATAAACTCAAAAAAGGAAAAAGAGAGAAATACTAAATTTGAATGGAAAATTGTATCACAGAATAAGGGTTCTTATACTTTTCATTTTAACTAATTGGAAGGTTAGGGAACTGCTGTTTGATATGACAATCATTCTGGGGAAGAACACTAAAGCATAAAGCAGGCACTCTTACTTCAGTCCTCTGTCTCCATTAATCAAGTTTATAGCAGCCACATGTACCACCACCAGATGCTGAAATTTTTAGTGCCTAGAAAAATTTCGATTTTATACCAGACGGCCACTAACAAATAGCAAGTCACATTACTGCCCTGCAATCCACAGGGGTTAAATAAAGGCTTTTGGTCAGCGCCTATAACCCCGGGAATAAATATTCCCTTTGATTACACTCAGGGGCTTTGGGTGCCATAGAATCTTCTTAGAAAGAGAAAAATGGAAACTCCACCAAAAAAAAATAAATTTTCATTTCTTTCTTAGTGTTGACAATATCCTGGAAAGTCAGTTCCCTCCTATCAAAATAGTGGTTAATGCAGCATTCGAAAGATACAAAATAGTCCTATCACACAGATGGTATGAAAAACAAAACCAGCAAAGTCAATGACTTAGGAAACTGCTGGGCATGGTGGAACCTTTAAGCAAATAAGCCCCCTTACTTACTTAAATCAAGTCAGCTACAGAGCACACAAACTGGAGTAAAGAGGTAGGAAACACAGAGCAGGAGCATACAGCACCGCAAGAAAAGTAAAAGACAAAAGAGAGACCAGAGACAGCAGCCACTGAGAGAGAAAGTGATGGGAGAATAAATGGAGGGTTGTCCATTTAGTGTGCTATTGCCAGAGGGAGAAATTGTGAAGGGAAAGTCTAAGAAGGTGAAAGAGCTGGCTAGCAGTGAAGGCAGCAAAGACTTAGAATTGTTCAATTTTCCCACCTTCTGTGGGAAGAAGCTTAGAAAAGTTCTATAAAAAAAAAACTCAAAAAACAAAACAAAAAAATCATAATTCATCGCATAAAAAGAGTTTAAAGGAAGGAATTAGCACCTGTACCACATACTGTTGGTTATATTCAACTTAATGAATTCATAAATATAGCCATTAGCTTTTACATGGTGACAGATATGCTTATCCATTACATAAACCCATTTTTAAATGTAATCTTCAATTTACAATATAATTGGCTATTTCCAATATACTAAAACTTTGCATACCAATCAAATGCCAAGATGAAAGGGTAGATTACTCTTGATCTGATCTGCTGTACCTCAACTTTCCTGACAAAGTCAAGGGAGAAGAGGAGAATAAATTGGAATTGCAAAAAGGCATGTGTATGAAATGAACAAAATGAAAACTACAAATGGTAAATAAATTAGACAAATGTTTATTTTCTTTAATATATATCCAATAGAAAGTATCTCACCAAAAAGATTTGAAAAGAAAATAGAAAGGTCTTTCTTAGGGGTAAAAGTAACATAGGCTCTCTGAAAAATTGAGAAATATTTCCTTTCTCTGAGATTCTGAGTGTTTAAAGAGGAAGGAGAAAACAAATCTAGCTAGCTAGAATAAAATAATATCATTTTTACAAAACATATTTCAACTGTTGATACAATATCTAGAAAATAATCTTAAGTACACAACAAATCTTAAATGGGTTCTTATACCCTTTCCCCATACTCTTTGAACTAAGATTCCCAAAGAACACTTTGGTAAATATGTTCTGACCTTATCCTTCAGAAAAAAGTCTTCTCAAAAGTAGCAAGGGCCTAAAATATACCAATTAAATTTACCAAACTCTTTCTCTGCATCTATCAATTTAACTTTTTAATAAAAGCCTTTAGAGATTGTATAGCTACAAAAACCGAGGGGATAATATACAATCACCTAAAGCTACATAATATGAATACTGACTTGAGAAACTCAAATCAAACACAAGCAAAAGATTATATTAATTCCTATAATTGTCTGTTAGAAGTTCCAATTACCTCAGTTTTTTTTCCCCAATAAAATCACATCAACTCACAATTGATTATGTACAGACATTTTCAATATTCACTCAACAACCATTCATTCAAAAATTTCCTTTATGCAGGATATGTTTAGTTTTATGCTCAAGGCCATCAATCCCTTTGAGAGCAAGAAAAGAACTTTGATCATGTTCTACATCCTATAAACTGCAATATAACATTTATATTCCCAACATGGACATAAAGCCCCCAAGACAAAATTAGAGTTTGATCTCAGATTATCCCTCAAAAACTATTCAGGCTTTGCTTTTTTTGTTTAATGTATTCTGGTATATAAAATTCAAGTTTTTTAAGAACTTCAAATAGATTTAATGAAGAAAGTGCTATTCAATTAGCTTCTTTTAACATATTTGATCCATGATACTCAGAGTACTGCTAAGTGACTTTTTAAAATGTAGACTCAGATTTAATATTATGCAATTCTTTCCACTAAAACATAAGTTCATGGCCATATTCATTATACTTTGATAGGTCTTTTCAATAGTATGATGCAATTACTGTTTTTAAATTAACATGTCTTAAAAACTGATGTTGTAAATGGCTTTAAGGAAATAATATTTTAGCCTCTAAAATTCATTATGTTAAAATTTACTATACAATATCAGGAGTTAATTTGAAGTATCAGCCAAAATGCACATGCTCTTTCTAACTGCATAGTCTAAATGTATAATAAAATGTATAATATTTTATCTCAAGCATTGGCTGATTATAAGTTATATATAAACCAATCATGTGTGAATAAATGTATAATACTGAAACTTGATCCTTTAAGACAAAATACATTTAAATATATCTAATACTAAAATATACTTACTAATAATTTAAATATACTAGATATATTTAAATTGAGACTGTAACACTGAAATCTTTTTTTTTTTTTTTTGAGTTGGATTCTCACTCTGTCGCCCAGAATGGAGTGTAGTGGCCGCTCCCGGCCACCGCAGACTCGACCTGCTGGGCTCCGGTGATCCTTCCGCCTCAGTCTTCCAAGTAGCTGGCACTGAAATCATTTTTAAGATCAATTTTATAAAAGTAGGAGTAAATACCAATAAAATTTTAGAACTTAATTTTTACAACTTTTCAAATACACTTCTATAAATTAAACAAATTTCTTTTATTTGTAAAATATTTTGCTTAATTTTTCAATCATCAGTTCTCTGGGTACATTTAACTGTAGCCTATATTTCAACTGGAAAAAGTTAAAAGTTTAAAGCTTTTGAAAGTAAAAATAATTAAGTTTATTGAAAATAATTTCCCCTTATTTTAAAGAAACACAAAGAACTCTGAATATTAGCCTACAAAATAATAAAGTTTAAAAAATAGTATCTTAACCTTCTTTCTTAAATAATATCTTTCCTTCAAATGATACATAGTTGCTAAGGCTATTTTTTTTCTAAAACAACACATTTAAATTATAAGATATAGGTACATAATTTGCACAACTGAAGTTATGAGTGATAGATTAACAGTATTATTAAAGATTTACTTGGCGAGACCTCATCTCTACAATAAATCAAAAAAAATTAGCCGGGTGTGGTAGCGTGCGCCTGCAGTTCCAACAACTTAGAAGGCTGAGGCAGAAGGATCACCGGAGCCCAGCGGGTAGAGGCTGCGGTGGCCGGGAGCGGCCACTGCACTCCAGTTTGGGCGACAGAGTGAGACTCCAACTCAAAAAAAAAAAAAAAGATTTACACATACTTTGGCAAGAAATACTAACAGCATTAATAGCTACCATTTATTATGTGCCAACTAAGTCCCAGGCCTTATCCTAGGCCCTTTGCATATATCATTATTATTAGTCGCAACATTCCTGCAAGGTATAGGTTATTTTTTTCATTTTTACAGCTGGTACAACTGTGATTCAGTCTGGGTAAGCACTTGCCTGAGGCCAAACAAGTGGAAGAACTGGAATTCAAACTCAAATCTCTATCACTTCTGTTTAGGAGCTTTTGACTTTATTCCTGTATGATAAATTATGTGTAAATGCGTTGTCTAATTTTTCAAAATCCACTATAATGAAAATGTTTTCAAAAGTAACATCTGACAACAAATCAGCACAGGCTTCATGCAGGTACTGAGACATTTGGGGATCATGCTACTGATATTAATGATGTCCAAAGTTTAAATTTTAAAATTTCACTGCAGTTGTATTCATGTTCACTGAGACAGAAGTTATTTTAATTTCATTTCCAAACATCTGTTTCAGAGTCTTTTAAAAACAAGAAGTGAGCTGGGCTCGGTGGCTCAGCCTATAATCCCGCGCTTTGGGAGGCTGAGGTGAGTGGATTGCCTGAGCCCACGGGTTTGAGACCCACCTGGGCAACTTGGCAAGACCTCATCTCTACAATAAATCAAAAAATCGGCTGGGCATGGTAGCGCCTGCCTATAATTCCGGCTACTCGGAAGGCTGAGGTGGAAGGATCTCCGGAGCCCAGCAGGTCGAGGCTGTGGTGGCCGGGAGCAGCCACTGCACTCCAGTCTGGGCGACAGAGTGAGACTCCAACTCAAAAAAACAACAACAACAACAACAAAAAAAAAACAAGAAGTGTCTGCTCTGTGATAACTATTGTATAGCACTCATCCCCAAAGAAAGTCTGTGCTTATGCTTAATAATAGTAACATACACATAAATTGAATACATACTAGGAGTAGCTATGTGCTTTAAATGTAATATTTAGCTTTTACTACAACTTTGTGAAGAATAATATTTTTGTTTTGCAGGTAAATAAACTGAAGCACAAAGGCGGTTACCCATAGCCAAGCAACTAATGCCTAGGAAGGCTAGATTTAAACTTCACTTTTCCCTAACTACAACACTTAACACTCATCACTGTTCTGTCCTGTCCTGTATATGGTCCCCTTCGGAAGTGAACATCATTCAAGTCTCCACACAAGGACTGGGGTGTGGGCCTGTGAGCACACCCAAAAGACTGAGCTTCAGAAAGGATGGCTGCTGCCATGTCCTGACTTGTTACCCCATCTCAACTCAATGAGAATTCATTTCTTCACTTTGAAAGTTAACTGTGTGTATTATGTAATCTCTAAGATACACTTAAGCAATAAGATTTTTAAGATCCTATTAATGTATTTCATTTGTTAAATGAAAGGTGCTGCTAAAAATATTTCCAAATGTTTGTTGCTCTTTTGCTATTATTTTTAGCTCTCCTCTTGGGTACTATAAAGGTTAAGTGTGACCGGAATCAAGCAGAACTGGGTTCCTGTCTCTGCTTTGCTAAGGTATACGTGACCTTGGAGAAGTAATCCAACCTGTCTGAACTTCAGGGTGTTTTAAATCCATAACGTGAAAAAAATGCTAGTGTTTACCCCAAAGCACTTTGTGAGGAAAAACTAAATGTCAAAGTGCTTGGCCCAGAGTAAGCTCATGAAAAGTTAGCAATGATCCTTTTTTATTGTTATTGTTACTATGAAACTGAAAGTTTATTCTATACAGTTCACATTAAATTACTTAAAAATAATAAAAAATTAATGTGGGCAAAATGTTCACTGCTAATATACTCTAAATGAATTTTAAAATTATATTTATATAAGTATTTATCTCTTGTTCTATAGGTATAGATACATAGATATCTGTTATTAGACATCTATTTAAAAATTCAATTTTGATACACATCTTGATCTCTTTTTTTCCCAGCATATCTGAATAGCAGGGCTGACAAGATCAGCATCAGATATAGATAGAATGATCATATGCAAAAGCACACAGAATTCTCACATATATAAATGCTGTTGAGTTATTTTAAGACATTTTGTGGAAACCTCAAAAGTGGTGAGGATGGGACAATGATGCATCAACTGAATTAATCACTATCATCACTCTTCTAAAGAAAAAACAAAGCAAGTTCAGCACACTCAATCATCACGAACATGAAGAAACTGGAGCTGCATAAAACCAGGGATGGGCCCGTTTCTCTGGTAGGCAGTGTTAAATATTTGCAGCCATTGAGACTGTTCTACACTTCCCAAACTCTGAAATCCATTCCTACAAACACTGAAGAGAATTTTTTGTTTGTTTGCCTGCATGTCTTTTTTATTTTTATATTTTTAGTTTTTGGTTTCCTTACAAAGAGAAAATGTAACTGTTTTTGCAGAACTGCAGAAAGTCTTAGACCAGACATTTGAGCCTATCACTGAAGAATTTTACCTGATGGCAAGAGTCAAAATGACACAGATAGTAAGTGTCAAAGATATCTTGTCAAGAAAGGCAGCTTTCTTTTCACAAAGGTTGGCAGTTCTAAGATGTGAGGTTGTCTAAGTCTCACTAAAACTCAGTCCTCAATGTAGGAGCAATTCCACAGTATCTGATTTTTTTGCACATTTTTTCATAGATTCAGTTGCTTTCCAAAGATCTAAAAGTACTTCTGCCCCACATATTGTTGCTCAAGGATAACATAGTTATCAATAATATCTTTATAAAGGATATGAAGAATAACAAATAGTCTTCACAATGACTTGCTTCAGGAAGAACATAAAAGTGGTAACATAATCAGTTAACCTCAGTGCTCATATATTCCTATAACTACTTAATTAACCACAGTCTAATATTTTGTCCTGTGGTTTATTTTAAAATACATAAAAGTTAAGTGATAAGTATATTATTGCTGGAAAGAAATGTATAGGTAACCAATTCAGTTGAAGCACGTTTATAAATAGATTAGGAATAAATGGCTGGCAATGTGCATTTATTTTAAATTCATGTTATTTTGTTCTTTGTATATTTATGCTATATCACCTTCTGCAATTTTTTTCTCTGTTAGATACTTTGCAAATATTATCCTATTAGATCCATGTTGGGTTTGCCACTACAGACCAGAAAGAATCATAATACTTCAAAAATGGAACATGCTGAAGTAGCAGCTCCTAGTAATTTCTCACATATAATGTGTGAAAGGAGAAAAAGAAAAATGGCTTAGTGCATTCTACCTCATTCATAGAGCTTGGGGAATTAATTACAATTATATTGCTCAACACTAACAGCAAGGATCAGGAAACAAATGAAGAGGATATAAATATAAGAAGTGAGCCTTTTATTTTATGTTTACCTTCACATACACTTATAATATGCATATCTTTCTAATATGTCCACTTCTTATTCACGTGTAAAGTAGTTCTGTATTACACATGTGCATATTATATATCCATATAATAAAAGTTTATTTCAGCATATAAGAATGACGAAAAACAAAGTCAAATAAGCAGTTCCTAAACAAATATCATCATCACAATATACTGTATATGTTTTATCTAGAGAGTACAATTCCAATTATAGATATCAGAGATAGCAACGGTCGTCTGTTTATACCATGTGAAACAGCAGAGAGATGATCACTTAGCTTTTGTTTTGGTTCCAATTCATTTTTTTTCAAGAAGTGTAATTAAAAAGTGCATTAATGCCACCAATTATGGCCTCCAAGGGACCAGAAACCCCATGTTACTCCGTGATGGAACACAACTGAGCTGCAAACATCCATTTACCATTATAATACTCATTAATCCTGCCAAAAACAACTCATTATGGGACTTGAAGGAAATCATCTCATAGGCAAACACATCACAGAATGTGTCATTGCATTCCTCACAGCAAAGTTGCAGAGGTGGGAACTGTTCAATGTGGCTAATTTATGAAGCTGGAAACTATCATTTCACTTTTTATCAAGCTAAGAACTTTATGTGAAAGCATTAGCCTAAATTCTCTCACCCTTTAAACAAAGTCTCAATACTGTAAATAAGTAGCTTTGACTCGAAACCTCAGCAATCTAACCCAAAAAATCTTATTTACATACTTACCAAACTCTTCTGGTACTCAATCTCATTTCATTGGACAACATCATCAGTAGTTTTCCTCCCAAAGTAGCAACAACAATTCCACAACATCCATTGTCATCCTTCCGGCTGACCTAAAATGAAATATAAATCCCCTCTCATTTTTTAATCAATATAAACTCTCTCATTGTTTAACCAATTGAGCATATTCAAATATGTCTGCCCCCTGTTCAATCCTCAACTCCAGAGAGGAAGAGCTCTCTGAATGTTTGCTAGTGATTTAATATCACTGTTATGCAAAAAGTAGCCCTCAAAACACACTCCAGCAAAGGAAACTTAGAGTTCTCCATTATCATCACTAGATAAACAATTATTGCAAAGGTGAATTGCTAGAGAGTTTTAACTTAAAATACGTGATCAATCTTTATGTTTCAAGACCAAAATCAAATTAAAATATTCTCTCTTCTTGGATACTGTATTTCTTCTGATACTACAGGAGTCTTTGCCTGAGTAGAAATAATCTACCTAAGATATTTGAAAGAATTTTCTAAAATAACTTGGATAAAATACCAATAAGCTAAATTAAAAGTATGTGTTTATATTTAACCATTCTTTTACAGCATTTGAAAGAAATCAAGAGAAAAACATTTGTAAGAAAATGTGGGGTTTTTTTCAGTGACTATGCATTTTCTCTCATAAAATTATCGGAAAGGAGTGAAAATACGCAGATACGAAGTATGAAGTCTAATAACTGGCCATCTATAATCACTATTGTTCTCTGACAGTTTCAATTAAAATTGTATTTGTTTTTTTAAAAGGAGAAAATTTCTAAATTATAATGGCATCAATAATAAAGTTAGTTGAAATTGGTTGAATCAATAACAAAAGTCTAACATGACTCTACAAATTCTGAAAGCTGATACTGGGAGATAAAAGGTGAAGGAAAACATACAATTTAAAAGGATGAGACAAAATATTCGTCCCTATTGTTTCTTTTACGTTTTCAGGTTTGGCGATCAAATCTTGAGAATACAAAGCAGGTGCTATGTGCTTACACAGAAACCAGCAGTTATTTGCACAATTGTCAATCTTCTAGAATACAGAAGTCTCCTTCTAAATTATAAGTCCTGTGAAAATTCTGTCTTTTTCACTACTGAATCATCAGCTCTCAGCATCAGGTGGAAAACAATCTCTTAATGTTTAATGAATGAACAAATTATTGAACATTACTAGAATAACCTGAAAACACACAAATATCTACTTTGTGTCATACTATGGTTTTTTTCCCCACCCCAGTCCAAGAAGATATACTAGCTTTATATTCTAAGTTCTGAACTACTCTTTTTGAGGAAGTGACTGTGATAAGAGCATAAAGCAAGTTTTCAAAAATTAAGAGAAAAGGGTCACATCCTGTTTTTTGTTGACAGAAGAGTGCACCTACTGAGAGAAACAGTAAGGCAACTGGAAAAGAGATTAATGTCTGGGGCAGAGGGTCTTTTCCTCAGCTTTGGGGAACTTGGTTTACTCCATGAATCTAGGGTCATAGATGAGGCATTACTCTGGAAAGTTTACACCTCTGGAGACTGGAAGCTTTCATTGGCCAGAACTGAAGAGGAGCAGAATATCTTACTAAGGACTGAGCTGGACTCAGTGAGATGCATGGAATGTTAGAAGGGCATCTTTGAATCTGCCAAAAGCTGATTGCCCTACTCGGGCAAGTAAAAGAAAGCAAAAGAAGGAAATCTTGGCTTAGGAGGCAACCCACCATCACCCCATATATCTGGTCTCAGATAAGACCAGGATTTCTTCATGACTCCACTGTGGGCCTATATACCAGGAGCTAAAAGAGATAAAATATGATGTTCAAAAAAGGAGCAGTAAATTTTTGGACCAAAATCTATACCCATACAAAATGAATGCCTGAAATTCTAAATTATTATTTCTCTTTGCTTGTATAATTTCAATATGGATCTTACTTTATGAGACTAAAAGTTGATTCAATTGAGAATGGAAGTGAAAGCTGATTGGTACCTCCATTTTCTTCCCCAAACTACCAGCAAATAAGTAGCCATTTCTTTGGCGACATTCTTGCTTTCCAGAAGATATAAAGTCAGATGGGAGGACATTTTTCTTATACTGTTTTCAAACAATAAGGAAGGATGAGTAGAAAATTCTCAGTACTGTTCTAGTTATGTTTTGGGTACTAAATCTTGAACAGATGCTATGTGAGGTTAAATATGGAATATTTTCTTCCCAAAATTAATTGGTATTTTGAGGTTGTGAAAATGAAATGACTTTAAATCTAATAAGCAAATAGAAGTGGGTCATATTTGGATAAGTACCATATTTACATACTGAGACATCATTTGGAAGCTACAGGAGATTTTTTTCAGTCAATTTTCTGTGAAATAAATTTTAAAATAACTTCAATCTACCAAATTTTAAATGTCATTGTATCTTTTAAATTGTTAATTACAGAATGAGACTTGCTTTACTGTTTGTGGCTATATACATTTAATTCCAAGAGAAGACGTTAAATAATATGAATAATAGTATAAAAAACAACTCCTGGTCTGTTGCATTTTATATGCTTTTTAAAAATGATGTGTAGAAAGAAACTCATTACAATTTGAAAGTGAGTATTTTTTTGAATTGGAATGACCATACAGGTGAAGTGTTGTTCAAAGTATAAGTACCATGTTTCATTTCATAGGGTACAGAGTAAGGGACTTCCAAATCTCTATGAGGTGTGGAATCTACATTTGCGAACATGCTAGCTCATTTCTGGATGGTCTAGGCCAGCATAGAAATTTCTACCACTATTGGATATTTTAAAAATAATATCCAGCATTTTGTAATTATCAAAATAAAATGTCACCCTCAAGGTGTTAAAAAAGGATGCGAATATTTGCATTTATTAATATAACTTAATGTGAGTTTTTTGTTAAGAGCTCCAGGAACAACATAAATAACTCTAACTGTATAAACAACATAAATGATAAATTCCCCATCAGCATATGCACGTGCCCACACATATACATACACATACAAACTAGGGTGAGATGTAACAAAAAGAAAGGAAGAAAAATCAACCACATGTTTAAACGGTGGCAGCAAAATCACTGGTCTCAGAACTTGCCTCTTAAAGTCCTGGAGAGGTCAGTCATGCCACATGGTCTACTGGTAATATAAAATTCATATAAATGCAAAAACATGTAGAAATCAGTAAAGGTTAGTTACTTCTTCGATAATCATTATTGTCAGGGCCACACTAAGACTAATGTACACTAGTATTTTAGGAAATAATTGCTACTCTTGTGATTCAATTGCCTAATTCAAAAAAATGGAGCCCCACTCCCATTTCTCCTGCTTCCCTCCTTACTACAGGCGTCTATATCATCATTAAAGCAACCAAACTGAGATCAGCAATCACCAATATTGCTGCTGCAAAATGTATTCAAAAATAGGTTGGAGGATAATGATAAAACATTTGCTGTATATTCTGCTTAACTATAAGGTCTTCCCTTGAATATGGTGTATTGAGTCTATCTGAATTGACATATAGGATAACATCTTTCATGATTTCGCTGCATATGTAGCCAGGACTTGTCCTGATTTGACTTAATTCAGGTTGTTTCTGACCACTTTTCTAATTTCACACGTCATTTTTCCAGTTTCTGGCTTACCGCAGAAAGATCAACTACAAAAACCATGATTATAATATACATGTCCCTGACTGATAGTTATCTCAATAATATATTTCAATACCTGTGACATATTATTTCTGATGACATTTACTAGCTGATTTTCATTAATCAAAGATTTAATGCTACATGCTACAAAAGTGGTACCAAGCTGCCTGATTTTTTTCTATCATTTTTTCATACAACTATCAGCCCCATAACAATCACTAATTCATTTTTTATAAGTTAGATGGAATACTGATAAAATTTAGACCCCCAAATTGTTCATTAAAAAATTGTGGAAGAGAGGATATAAAATTTCAAAATTTTTATTTTACTGCAAACGTTTATCTTATTAGAAAAAAAAATGAATGTAATCACATGCTCCTTCTGAAATGCTTCAGAACATCAGACAAAAACAACATTATTACTTAAGGCAGCCATTCAGTAATGGAAGACTTTGTCACTGCCTTGAGAAATTAGAGGCTTAGTACCAAAATCTAAAAGCACTCTAACCATGGACTCTGGCCTTGGCTTAATAGGTTTTTATAGTATAAAAGACATGAAATGTACCACAAGACAATGTTGGAACACCCTAAGGCAATGAACAAGTCATGCATATTAGAAATCAGTGAAATTCCAACCAAGAGAAAAATACCAAGCCTATCCTTGGCTGGAAGCTACAGAAGAAAGTTATTAATGTTTCTCAGATTCTGAAAAATGTCAATATTTAATACCTCAAATGCTTTACCAAGGAAGTTAGAATTTTAAGTAATTTTCAAAGTTTATGAAATGAATTTTCATTTTGGATGACTCACCTACCTGAATTGCTTGTGTTTCCTTTGGTATTATGTGTCAGGCACATATTAGTGTCTCAGTAATGCTGGATGAATTTAATTGAACTGTAATGAGGGTACACAGTTTAGTTCAATATTGCAGGAGGTAGAATAACACTTCGGCAAGAGAAGGCACCTTGCAGTTTGAGTACTGGTTCTTCCATTACATTATTTCTCTCTCTGTTCTTCAGTTAATTGCTTAACTTATTTTGGTATCAGTGCATTTACTTGTTAAATGGGAATATACTTGGAGGAACTTAAATAATTCTGTGAAAAAGATACCTTTATATTTATTGTATGTTTATTGCAGCCCTATTCACAATATCAAAAACATGGAACCAACCATACTGGCCATCGAAAGTGGACTCGATTTTTAAAATGTGGTAAATATACACAATGGAATATTATGCAATCATAAAAAGGGACAAAATTATGAATTTTGCAGTAACTTGGATGGATTTAGAGTCTATAATACTCAGTAATCTATCATAGAAACAAAGAACTGAGTATCACATGTTTTCACTCATACACGGACCCTGAACGATTATCATAATACTATAAGAAAAGGATTGGCAGTAACAGGACACCGACAGAGGACAGAGAAGGGGCATATAACATCAATAAGGGTACCTGATCTCAAACCAGGCAAAGTGGGGACCAAAGGAAGGTCCAAACTTTACCTGTACAATGACTACTTTTATGCCTAATCCTAAACTGTACCTCACATCTTTAAAATAAATAATAATAATAAAATTCAGCACATGAGTTATACATATATAATACACAAAGAAAAAGTTCGATAGCTGTTACCTCATATCATCAAGTGTTTTTACAAAGAATAAATATATATAGATTAATAATAGATTGGGAATAATAAAGGATTGCAGACATTTTGCTATAACAAAATATAACATTTTTATTTTATTTTATAATTAATATTTCAAAGTTTTGCTTTCATTTTTAGCATAGGTGTACTACAACTTTGATCAGCCAATAAACACATATCTCATACAGATACAGAAGTATCATTAAATATTTTAAAGACATTTGTAATTTAAATTATCAAATAAAACAATAATGGGATAAGTTCATTTGAAGGTATTCTATGTATAATGTTAGAAGAAAAATAATTTTTAAAACAATCACTATTCTAACATAATGTAATTTGTACAGCAATGTGGATATTGCTTATCATGGTATCTTTAAGTGCTATTCCAGGGATATAAAGGTTATGATTAATTGCTCCCCAGTTTTGAAAGGGCATAGGAGTGTGAACAGATGCTCCCAGAGGTTATGTGCGGTTTCCTCCAGAGTCTACAGCACTGAAGAAAAAGCTCCATTGATCAGAAATCCTGCTCTCGGGCAAGCATATACCATGGATGTCATGTGCCTTTTTTTTTTTTTTTTTTTTTTTTGAGTTGGAGTCTCACTCTGTCGCCCAGACTGGAGTGCAGTGGCCATGCCCGGCCACGGCAGCCTCGACCTGCTGGGCTCTGGCGACCCTTCCACCTAGGCATTCCGAGTAGCCAGAATTAAAGGCATGTGCTACCACACCCGGCTGATTTTTTGATTTATTGTAGAGATGAGGTCTTGCTGCCTAGGCAGGTCTCGAACCCGCAAGCTCAGGCATGTGCCTTTTATTAATGCAGTGCCTTAGAGATGCCTCACTAGAAGTTTAGTTGAAATGTCTAGGTGTAGCCATGTGCATGGGTAGACTAAGTCACAGGATGTGCCGTAGACACACCAGTTGGCTGGCTTTTCAAGCATGTCCCTGAACGGAGGGTTTGAATTGTCTGCCATGCAACAGCAGGAAGACTGTCTTACTTGGGAGAAAGTGGCAGTAATTCTGTTTTCCACCGGGAATGTCACAGAGATGAATGAGTTCTCCATCCTGAGGCAGATAGAGAACTAGAGACCACAATAAACAGCTTCAAGAATTTCCTGAGAAGGAAAGCAGAGGCACGTCGTCTGAGCAATGGTAAACAGTGACAAGAGCAAGAAGCTCTTCAGACAGGAAAAGATCTAGAGGATGTAGGAGGATCTTGTGGTTCAGAAATTAATGAGGTATTCTGGCACTTCATTTACCCTTGAAATTCAGGATTGGAATATACCTAGTCCAATTGAGAAAGTCACAGTGCTTTCTTTCAGCTTCTACAGGTAGTTACAACTTTCATGTAAAGACTTTAATCTTAATCCGATAATGTTGAGTATATTGTCTCAAAATTAAATATTATCTCTAACATTGTCCAATCATTTCAAACATAGACACAAAACAAAGCCAATCAAATAATTCATTTATTTTTAAGCGCCTTGATGTTACTTCACAGACTCCAAGTCCTTGGTCTGTTTTACGATTAAAAGCTAATCGTTTCTCTCCAATGCTTTTTAATTGTCCCCACTACAAAGAATACAGCAAGAAGTCGAATCTTAAGAACGTGTCTTTCTATAAGGTGTCTTAATAAGAATTTATTAAGGTGTCTTCATAAGAATAAGAATAAGACATTTGGTTACTAGTACCTCTAAGATGAAAAGGTACTGAGAGAATAAAGATTGAAAACAACAGCTAAATATAAGAAAATGTCCTTTTTAATGATCTTTTGAGTTGTGGATTGAAAGTTATTGACTTTGTCTAAACTTTCAAAAACGAGATCCTTAAGTTGCAAAGCAATAAGAGGCATAATAGCTTTAAAGATCTCAAAAAGACCTTTTGCTCATGGTATATGCAGCACAGTAAAGTAACAAAAATATAGATCTGCTCATCTAAATGAATGAAACACATAGAGTGAAGTTGTAGTATCTGATGCCAGATATTGATCAGTGAGAACATAATGAATTGTATGATCTATAAGACCATAATCCTGCTATTAATCTGCCTTTCAGGTCATAATCGCATACACTTCAAAAAGCTAAACCAAATAGCAATAAGTTCTTCAATTGAATTTAAATTACTAAAATTATATACAAATTAATATTTGCAATTATCCTATGAAAACTGAATGTTTTTAAATGCCTAGCATCACACTAACTATAAGAAGAAAGAAGAATTTCCATCTCTGTATCAATCAGCTTGGTACAAATAATACATTGGCATGTTTGGATTGCAAAATGTCCATCTACATTTATTCGCTTCCCCATCAGCACAGATGCTAAAAATAAACTTTAATACTAATAATGTTCCCATTATGCTACTCCCAAAGGATACCTTTTATTCACTGCCCTGGAAGATTCCCAATGCAAGTAGGTTATTAATTTATGTAAGTATCCATTACTACAAAGGTGAAAGTGTATTTCATTATCGGTTTATTTTAGCCAGGTAACTGGGAAACTCAGTGTTGATTTTACAGATTTTATAGGTCTTCTGATCCAACTCTGCCTTTAGCAGGACTGCATTCAAAGCATGTCAGTTAGAGGAATGTCTGCCACATTTTAAAAAGGTTTGTGAAGGTATTGGAATTCATTATTTTAATGGTTAATAATATTGCAATATAATTTTTTTCTTTTATTTTTATGTTATTGTTCTCACCTGCTCACTTGCCCCATTCCTAAGTTAAAAAAGAAAAAAAATCAAATTCTACATCAAAATTCTATGAGACAAATCTCCACTGTGGTCACATTTTTTTTTCTCTACAAGCTCAATTTTTTTGTTTTTAAAAAAAAAATTCCAGCCGGGCTCGGTGGCTCAGCCTGTAATCCCGCGCCTTTGGGAGGCTGAGGTGAGTGGATTGCCTGAGCCCGCGGGTTCGAGACCCGCCAGGGCAGCGAGACCTCATCTCTACAATAAACCAAAAAATCAGCCGGGCGTGGTAGCACACGCCTGTAATTCCGGCTATTCGGAAGGCTGAGGTGGAAGGATCGCCGGAGCCCAGCAGGTCGAGGCTGCGGTGGCCGGGAGCAGCCACTGCACTCCAGTCTGGGCGACAGAGTGAGACTCCAACTCAAAAAAAAAAAAAAAAATTTTCCCATACTTTGTTTCATGACTTGCTCTCAAAATCAAATAATTTGATGAATGATTGTTTCATTATTTATAACCTGTCGCATCTCAAATATTTTGTGTCTTTCTGGAAGACAGATTTACTTATATGCAATTTAATAGACTTTTATCTTTTGTCATTAAAATGGAATTTCTGTAGTATTCTATAACATGTAATTATTGAGACCTCAAATATTTGCTGTGGGAATTCTACCTTTTATCTTTATTTCTTCAGTACAGTAATTCTGTTTTTTTTTTCTTTTTCTGTTCATATAAGCAATTAGTCATGAAAAGAAACATTTTTACTCTCGAAGATCAATAAGATTTCAATAAGCCAATATTTAATTTTATCCCATTTGTAGTCACTTAAGCAGCTCCTAGTCTAGCTTTTTTTCCCCTTAGATATTATTAATCTTAACATTTAAAATTTCAAACAGACTGGGAACAGTGACTCACACCTGTATTCTCAGCACTTTGGGAGGCCAAGAAAGGAAGATCACTAGAGGCCAGGAGTTCAATCCCAGTCTGGGCAACTTAGTGAGACCCGACCTCTACACACACAAAGTAATAATCATCATAATAATCATCATTATAATATAATAACTTTAAATTTAAAAAACAAATTTTCAATGAGCATAACATATACTGATTACAATAAAGGTACTGTTTTTAAGTTTTTAACAAGTTACCCACTCTCTTGTGGGTTAATATTAAAATATAATAATATTTCCAATTTTATTTCCTCCAAAATTGTATATAGTAAATATTAATTATGGCATGAGCAATATATTTTATTTGGTGGAATACAAATTCATGTTTGGAATACTATAGATAAAGTTTTCTCTTGGGAATTTAGCAACAGGAATAGCAAGTTTGTAAAGATATAATAAAGGAGGAAATATATTAAGATTGGTAAGTTAGCAAAAGAAAGTGATATTATAAAAATTTTAATGATGGGTAATAAGAAAAATTGAAAATTATCTAAAACAGTCATGAGTCTTTTCATCTGAGACACCCACAATACAACGTAGAAGGTAAGACAATACTTCATACTTCATTTATTGACAGGTAAAAGTGCATGAGCTTTGACATTTATTGACAGAATAAGGAACACGAGCTTTACAAGAGTAAAGATTTTGTCCAGTTTGTTCACTGATGTACTCCCTAGCACCTGAAAGCCTGGCACTCACTCAACACATATGTGTTGAATAAAAAGGACAAATATTTTTCTACTGAAACATTTTCTGCCTCCCCTCTTACATTCCTCTTTGCTCTCTCTGTTTGTGTGTATGAGATTTACTCTCACTTGTTCACCTCTGAGCCTCTTACCTTTCTCTTTCCCCTGGATAACTATTCTTTACTCTTCTGTTACAGTTTTTTAGTCATTACCTTAGGGGAATCTTCCACAATCCAAAATTCCAGGGTGGCTTTCCCCGTTTTCTGAGCCCATATCATTCTGATTTCCCTTTTAGTGAAATTCTTCAGGTTAGCAATGATTGTTTTAGACCTATACTCCTCAACTAAACTATAAACTCCATTAAATAATGCACTGTGTCTAGACTTTTTTCTATTCTAACTCTAGGACCATATGCCTGGAACACGGTGGGTGTCCAACAAATACGTGATTTCTGGAAGAAGGATGGAAGGGAAAAAAGGAAGACTAGAAAGTAGGAGTGGAGGGAAAAAGGAGAGGAAAGGAGGGAGGTAGAGAGAAAAGAAAGGGAAGAAAAGGAGGGAGGAAGAGGGGAGGGAGGAAATAATTTATCTACACATAAATTATGCATATGTGTGTGTATATATACACCCATTTTTCTAGGCTTCTGTGAAGGCTTGTTCTGATGTTGCTGTTGTTTGCAAAGATAACTGTTATAATACAGTGAGCCAGATAACTAGCACTGGTGTAAAAACTGTTACTAGTATTCCAAGCAAGTATAAGAAAATCAGAATTGAATAAAAGGAAAATTTTTTCTATTTGACTTCTTAGAAATTCATTGGTAGTTGTAAAGCATGTGGTTCCCCAAATCAGGACACCCTATAACCTAAAACACAGGAAAAATTAGTTAACTGCAACAACCAGAACAATAAAGCAAATAAACACACTATATAATTTATATATGTATATATTATATATGCATGTACATATGCAGGTTTTATATATATACATAGATTATGTGTGCGTGTGTGTATATATACTAAATAGGAATTCCCAAAAAAGGAATGATCTTTTTTGGAGGGTGGGCCCCTTGTACTACAAGTTTTCCCACTAGGTAAGTGTTTTAGGAATCCGTCATCATCAGTGCACCAGCTAATGTTGTGAGAGGTTGCATTTGGCTTCAGTGAATTTGTTTTCCTTTAGTCTTTCCATGTGTTTGCTCATTTTTATGACGGGTGATTTGCAAGTATATGGGCTTACACCAGGTTGAGTGTTCAGCAGTTTTTGACCAAAAACAGCATGACCCCCATTCCTCACCCTCCCTATTCACCCAATCTCACTCCGAAAAAATTTTTTTGTTTGTTTCACTGGATGAAAAACATCCATAAAGGGAAATGTTTTGCCAGTGTGGAAGAGGTCAGACCAAAAAACAGCAGAAGCACTAAAAGGCATCCCAATTGTCTAGTTCAAAAACTGTTTTGAGCTATGGAAAAACCATCTCAATAGGTGTATTGCAGCAAACAGAGAGTACTTTGAAAGTGATTGAAGTTTAAACATGTTAGAATAAACACACAATTTTTAATAAATAAATTTTGATTTTTTGGGCCTCCCTTGTATGTATTATTCCTCACTCATCTACTTATAAAATCTCATTTGTTACTACATGCCCAGTTTAAGCTCTATCTGCTCCTAACACTTTCTCATTCCATCATTTCAGACCAATTATCCAGAGAAGTTCTCCCTCTCTGTGACTCAAAAACCACTTATGGGTTTTCAAAACTATCAGTATCATGTCAGTTATGGTGACTTAGATGCATATGCCCATATTACTGATGCATGTATTAATTCTTTTTTTTAAAGGCAACTAGTGTCAGGTGACAATCTTAAGAATCATTTCTACCTTCACTGTAAGGTGGCTCAGAAACAATAGTACAGTACATGTGTTTTTCACCATAAAAAATATGAAATTTACTAGGGGAGAATAAAGTGTATATAATTCTTTGGAGTATGGAATAATATTTGGCTTTTCAGCAAAACGTTTACCAAAATTTTCCTTTGAACAGCAATCTCCCCAATAATATGTCAAATATAAATTAAATACGTGATTTTTTATGACTCCTATGCACACAGCAACTTGCTTAATGATATCAGACTAAAATATTTTGACTTGCAAACAACTTTCTATTTCTATCCAATAAGTAAAATAATGATATGCATATAGTTATGGTAAAATAGCATTTAGCCTGCATATCTACCTGAGAAAAGTTTATATATATAAGGATACTTATGAGCTTTAGTTAAGTCTTTAAAAACAAACACATATGTCACTTCATTTCATAGATGCTTATTATTTTTCCATTTATACCAAAATATTCACGAAAAATAAAGCCCATAAGAAACAATATGCTTCCAGTGTGAATATAGTCTAGTATATGATTATTATACAGGGATAACTACAGCTTTTAGCCTAAATTGTAAACAAGAGGTATATTATTATGCTTCATATTTTTAATTTTTTACCTTGCAAATTCAGGTCTTTATTTTAAAAATACTAAAACACATGTCTTTAATGTGGCTAGTGTCCAGTGGTATTCTAGCTATGTTGCTTAATATAGCAAGGCAAGCATCTTCAGAAAATAGAAAATAGTTAACTTTTGTGCATGTCATATGAAAAGTAATATCATTAATTTATAGGTACCTTTTCTGTCAAGAAGTGGAGTCATGACATAAAATGAACTGTGTTGTAAGAATATGCTAATTTGCCATAAAAATATATTTGGCAAGGTCATTAAGGACATTAATCCATAATCCAATTATCATCTGAAACTTGATTTTGCAAAAATTTGAATTTACCACACTATCCTTGATAGTAATGAACAAGTCTCTCAAACCCTAAATCCAGTATGCAATTAGCAGAATGGATTATTTGCCCCTCATCAGCTCAGAAATAACCAAATTCTACAGCGCTGTCATTATTAATTCACTCAATAAATTTGCTCCTGAAA